>CM024758.1:46641076-46915197 GCA_014218235.1 Colocasia esculenta | reverse complement strand
TTTGCTTTGCGCAACGATTTCTTTTCTTTAGAACTCATAACGATTTGCTTCTGCGTAAATATTCTTTAAAGCTCATAACGACTGATAAGTGTTCATAACGATTTCCTTGTTGAACACATAAACTTGCTTTCTATAACGATTTGCTCTATTAAGACCTGTTAGTATTCATAACGATTTCATAAGTCCATATAGACAACGACTTTATGGTTTATATCGACTGACATTATCTTATCTCTTAAAGAGTTGAATAGTCAAAGTCTTCTCTTATCTATCTGACTGATGTGCATTTAATAAAGACAGAACGTATCTCTGCATGCATGCAGATGATATCTTTTACTATTGTGCATATTCTGTCAACATCTTTTAGAACAAGCTATTTGGCATTGCTATTTTGGTGAATACTCACGTCAACGTTACTGACAACAAGAGACAGCCTAGCTGTCTACTGTTCTAGCATTTAATGTGTGCAGGGTCCTAAGACATTCTGTCATACAACGTTGGACCATATAGACCCAGAAGACCCTATCTCTTTGCGTGCTCAAATGGATAAAAGAGTGTTGAAGCTTCCAAATGTCAAGCAGTCTAACGTCTATCAATTAAGAGACAACGGTTACTTCAACCGGCTGTATTTTCAAAAGGAGATATAAATACAAGAACGAGAAGAATGAAAAGTACCGGAGTGGAGAACAAGCATCTCGCATTCAAGCATTCAAATTCTTCTGTAAGAAGTCTAGAGCCAAGAATCTCATTCCTCATCATCCTTAGCTCTTCGCTCTCTGTGCTGTAATAGAATTTCTAGAGAGCCCATGTAGTTCTGAGAGTGTGCCTTGTTTAGATCTTTTGCTCTCAGTACTTGTTGCTTCAGATCTTGGCTTGAAAAAGCTTGATCTAGGACTTGAATTCATTCTATTCTCTTTGTGGTGTTTCCCTTCGTGTGTGAAGGAAGACCTGGTGGGATCCAGGGTGCTGTTTCCCTTCGGTTGTGAAGGAAGACCTTGGGAGTATCCAGGGTTTGGTGATTCCCTTCTGGTGTGAAGGAAACCAGTTGTGCTGGTGTTGTAGTGTCCATAGGGGACTGTACCCTAGTTAGTGAAACCTGAGTTGTTGCTCAGGGACTGGACGTAGGACTCCTAAGGAAGGAGGTCCGAACCAGGATAATTCCTTGCGTTGTGTGATTGATTCTTTGTGAGTTTGTTTGTTCATACTAACTGTTACTAACCAACATCGAAGATTGTTGTTGTGTATACTTTTACGTACAGGTGTCACCTAAAATAGATTTTTAAAGACCCATTCACCCCCCTGGGCTAGTCAACTGGGCAACAAGTGTTATCTGAGCAAGTCTCTCTTCGACAAAGAAGAAGATCTAACGATCTGAAGAGTAAAGATCCATGGCAGCCCAGGTAACATTGAAGGTCAGTCTGTCAACCGACCCCCTCTCTTCGATGGTGAAGATTATGCTTACTAGAAGACTAGAATGGAGTACTTTCTCCAAGGTCACGACTATCAGATAGGTCAATAGTAGAAGAAGGCGATCTCCTGGTCACAAAATGAGAAAGCTCAGTGGACAGATGATGACAGGAAAAATCTCCTTGAACGTAAGGCTAAGAGTATTCTGTGCTGTGCACTAAGCAAAAGGAATTCAACAGAGTTTCAGCCTGCAAATCCTCAATGGAGATGTGGGAAAAGCTTAGAATTACCTATGAAGACACAGACAAGGTGAAGGAGACAATAATTGATATTCTTGTTACACAATATGAAAGATTTCATATGCAATCAAGGTGAATCCATAACCCACATGTTCAGTAGATTTACAGATATCACAAATGGGTTAGCCGGACTAGGAAAAACCTATGAGATTGGAGACATGGTGAGGAAAATTCTTAGATCCTTACCATCCTCATGGACCCCAAAGGTCACAGCTATTGAAGAAGCTAATGATCTAAAATGATGTCTTTGGAAAAACTCATTGGGTCCCTCATGGCCATGAGATCAATATGGAAAGGCTAGGAGAGTCCTCTAGCAGAAAGAAAGATTCAAATGCTCTTAAAGCAGAAAGACAAGTCAGATGAGTCATCACTGAAGATGAGAACTCAAGTGGCTATGAAGATGAAGAAGCCATGCTGTCAAAAAGATTGCAACGCATTCTAGCAAAGAAAGAAGTTCCAATCTGGTAGAAGACACTTCAAGAGAAATAAAGACTCAAGAAACCAGATGGAACGGATCAAAAGAAGAGTGAGCCCATATGCTACGAGTGCAAAAGCCAGGACATATCAAAGCTGAATGTCCAAAGCTCAAGAAGCCTGAATTCAGGAAGAGAGAGAGCTCCAAGAAGTTTAGGAAATATAAGAAGAAAGCTATGGCAGCTGCATGGAGCAAGCATGACTCAGACAGTGAGTAAGCTCAACCAGTGATGAGGAAGAAGCCACCTGGCTTTCATGGCAAATACCGAAGAAAAGGTAACCTCTGACTCATCCTTTGATTCTTGTAATGGTTCAGATTCTGATAGTTTAGAAGAAGCTTTCAACGAATTATATATAAATATAGAGAAGTAACCAACTATTAAAAGTAAGCAAGAAAAACATAGTTTGTCTAGAAAATACAAACTCAGATCTAAAATCAGAAAATGAACAATTAGAAAGTCAAATAACTGAACTTAAAAGAAAATGAACTGTTATGTGAAGATCTAAAAGCTAAGAATGAACAAATAACTAAATAGAAAAACAAGTAAGTTCAGATGAACTGAAAACTGAAATCAAGACACTAACAGAAGAAAATATACAGTTATCTAGCACATTAGAAAAATTCACAAATGGTAAAAACTCCCTCATATTAAAGGTGCCAGAAGATCAGTAAGAAGAAAATGGATTAGGATATACACCCCAGATAATGAAGAAACCATAGTTTATCCTAAAACATATCCAACACCAAATTTTGTACCCGAACAAGATATAGCACAAAGCTAACTTCAAATATATGGAAAAAGTAACCAAATTATCCTTGTTAGTCATCTGCAACAGTTAGGACATATCATAACCATGCCCAACAAAACATAAGAAATGGATAATCAAAGGTAAAATCAATGATACTAACCATCAGGACCCAAAGAATTGGGTACCTAAAACTTGATGATTTTATTTCAGGTAACTCGAGCATCCAAATGGTATTTGGACAGTGGGTGCTCAAGGCACATGTCAAATCAGAAGCTATTCACCCATCTCCAAGCTGAAGAAGGAACAGTTACCTATGAGACAATGGAAAGGCACAGTAATTGGCAGTGGCTCTGTGAGCAACAAGAAAAATAGTCATTGAAGATGTATTACTTGTCAAAGGGCTAAGCACAACCTCATCAGCATCAGCCAGCTTTATGACAGAGGTCATCAGATTCAGTTTCAAGAGTCAAAGTGCAGCATACTAAAGGATGGAGCAGTAATCTTCGAAGCCAATAGGGAGAAGAACCTGTATGCGCTTCATCTTGAAGAACTCAAGGATCAGGAGTTTGCCTGGCAGCAAATAAAAGCCAGTCAACTGAACTGTGGCACAGAAGACTGGGTCATTGCAGCATAGATGGGATGAGAAAATTGCTAAAGAAAAATCTTGTGGAAGGCCTGCCAAAGGTCAGTGCAAAAATGGAAGGCGTCTGTAGATCTTGTGCTAAGGGAAAGCACACCAAGAGCTCCTTCAAGTCAAAAGGTGGTAACCACCTCAAAACCCTTAGAGCTCCTTCATATGGATCTATTTGGGCCAATGAGAACTACCAGTCTTTGAGGAAAGAACTTTGGATTTGTCATAGTCGATGATACTCAAGATTCACATGGGTATCATACCTAGAGCATAAAGATGACACATTTGAAAACTTTGTTAGTTTCAGCAAGAAAGTCCAGAAGGATCAGAAGTTCAGCATTGTTTCTATCCGATCAGATCATGGTGGTGAATTTTAGAATGAAAAATTTGCTAAATTCTGTGATGATCAGGGGATTGAGCATAATTTCTCAGCACCAAGGACACCACAACAAAATGGAATTGCTGAGAGAAAGAATAGAACTCTATTGGATATGGCAAGAACAATGCTATCAGAATATGATCTGCCAAGGTATTTTTGGGCTGAAGCAGTCAACACAACAAGCTACATTATCAACAGAGTAATGATCAGGCAATCCTAAGAAGACTGCATATGAACTGTTCAAAGGAAAGAAACCAAAGATCAGTCACTTCAGGACATTTGGATGTCCTTGCTTCATCCACAACAATGGGAAAAGGGACATTGGTAAGTTGGATGCCAATCAATGAAGGCATCTTCATGGGTACACCTCTAAACCCAAAGGCTATAGAGTATTTAATAAATGCACTTATTAATTGAGCAGTCTGTACATATTATTTTTGATGAAACTAACCCTTCCCTGAGAAAGGAAGAAGATAGTGATAATGATGATGCAGAAGAACTGTCCAAAAATTAAAGAATACATCAATTGAGGACAAGGATGATCCACCTCTGGAAGACATGCAACAAAGAAATTACACATGAAAATCTTCCAAAGGAGTGGAGATACAAGAAAGATCACCCACCTGAGAATATTATCGGTGATCCATCTATTGGGGTAAAAACAAGAGGTAACATGATACCCTGTGATTATTTAGCATTTGTTTCTCAAATAGAGCCGAAGACAGTTAATGAAGCTCTTGTGATGAATCTTGGATCTTAGCCATGCAAGATGAACTAAATCAGTTCAAGAGAAACCAAGTATGGTCACTTGTTCCTAGACCATCAGACCATCCAGTTATTGGCACCAAATGGGTGTTCAGAAACAAATTGAATGAGGCTGGTGTGATCTTAAGAAACAAGGCCAGACTGGTAGCTCAAGGCTATTCCCAAGAGGAAGGTATAGATTTCGATGAACCTATGCACCTGTAGCTAGACTTGAGGCTATTAGAATATTACTTGCATATGCATCAGCATTAACTTAAAACTATTTCAAATGGATGTCAAATCTGCATTCTTAAATAGTTTTATAAAAGAGGAAGTTTATGTGGAACAACCCCCGGTTTTGATGACACAGAATTTCCTAATCATGTTTTTAAACTTCATAAGGCATTATATGGTTTAAAGCAAGCACCTAGGGCCTGGTATGAAAGGCTTAGTTCTTCTTCTAAACCATGGTTTCAGTAAGTCAAGTAGATAGCACTCTATTTGTAAATTCAAAAGTTAAAAGCATACTACTTGTACAGATTTATGTAAATGATATTATCTTGGATCTACTGATGAATCCTTTGCAAGTACTTTGAAAAGTTGATGCAGGGAGAATTTCAGATGAGCATGATGGGAGAGCTCAATTATTTCCTTGGACTACAAATCAAGCAAGGAAAAGATGACACTCACATTTGTCAAGCAAAATACATCAAGGAGCTGTTAAAGAAATTTGGTTTTGAAAACACAAGCCACTCTCAACTCCATGAGTACATCTACCAGGATGGACGTGACAAGGATGGTAAGAAAGTAGATCAAAAGATCTATAGAGGTATGATTGGCTCATTACTTTACTTAACATAAGTAGACTGATATTTTATTTAGTGTATGCATGTGTGCTAGTATCAAGCAGATCCTAGAGAATCTCATTTAATCTCTGTAAAAAGAATATTTAGGTACTAGCTAGAACTCATGATTTAGGTCTGTGGTATCCAAAATCCTGTGAAATTAGTTTAGTAGGATACTCTGATGCTGACTATGCTGGATGCAAAGTAGATAGAAAAAGACCAGTGGTTGTGTCAATTTCTTGCAGGGTGTTTGATATCCTGGTCATCAAAGAAACAAAATTGTGGCACTGTCTACAGCTGAAGCTGAGTACGTGGCTGCTTGAAGTTGCTGTACACAACTCCTATGGATAAAGTACAACTTGAAGATTTTGGATTAATATCAAATCGATTCCACTATTGTGTGACAACACCAGTGCTATCAATCTCACACAAAAATCTAGTCCAACATTCAAGACCAAGCATATTGAGGTCAGATATCATTTTATTCGTGATCATGTAGCAAATGGTAATACTGAAATTTCATTTATTGATTCAAATGGTCAGCTAGCAGATATCTTCACAAAAGCCTTACCTGAAGAGAGATTTACATCTCTTAGAAGGGAATTGGGCATGTGCAATTTGTGAAAAGATTTCTATTTAAAACTAGCATATAAATTTTCAGAATTAAGTAAAATTTTCCCTCCATGGTTTTAAGCAAAAGAATCCAAATTATCTTCCTGGCCGCTTCTTTATTAAGTCGGTTTGAATAGTCAAACTCTTTTGTCGCTTTTTGCCGCCTTTTGGCGCCTCACTTTCACAAAGCATTATTCAATTACAAAAATCGATGTGGGATGTTTCATCTCCCATCTTCTATCTTTTTCCCTCTTTCGTCTGGTTGCCTAAGTCGATGCCCTAACGATTCGGACATCGACTCTCTGCAAGTTTGAAGCTCCTCTCTCTTCCCTTCCCGCGACAATTTTCTTGAGGGCTTTCACTCCTTCTCCTTCTCAACCCTCCAGAAACCCTGTTCACCTGATTCCATGGCCCCATCCGTCATCTCTGGAAGTCTTGGGGGCTACGGTGCTGAGTTCCTTACTCTTGAGCAGCAGAGAGGTTCACGTTTGTGAAGACCAAGGTTTGTGGGAATAAAGCAGTAGATGTTGCTAATCTTGAGAGAACGGGATGCACAGTGTTGTCGCAGCCATAAGCAGGATGAAGTGGTCAGTTATTTCAACCTTCTCTGAGGTAAGCTATCCAGACCTCGTGAAGGCGTTTTATGTTTGCTTGAAATCAGAGACAGATGGGTCTGTGACGTCTTCAATCAAGGAATCCCCATAAGATTGATCATGATCTTCTGAAGATGTTGTTTGATGTGAGCACAACCAGTCACAGTGGGGTTCACACCGTGGACCCCAAGCTAAAGGTCTTGGCATTGTAGGACCAGGGTTCAGACTGAGAGATGGGAAAATAGATATCAATCAGTTGAATGCTTTCAACCGCCTCCTTCATTTCATAGTTTGTCAGATTTTGGTTCCTAAAAGTGCAACATTCTCCTCTTGTACCAAGGCAGATTCGGATATGATGTTCTGGGCCATATAGAACAAGGAGATCAACATGGCCGAAGTAATGATAGAAAGGATGAGGTTTGCCCGTGATCAGATTTGGGATACAAAGAGCAAGCTTAATGTCTCTCTTGCCCTATGCCCATTTGTTTACCAAGATCTTCAACACTTTGGTGTTGATCTATCTGGGGCAGTAGTTGAGAAGATGGCCAAGCAATTAGGTCCAGAAATCTGAGGAAGAGTGGGTTCTCAGTTGTTGATGGAATTTGGTCTAAGACCTCTGTGGCAAAGGGAGAGTCCATTATAGGAGATATTCCAGATATTCAGAAGAAGTGCCAGAAGCATCAGCAGAACCAGCAGCAATAGCATTAGCAGCAGAAGTTGAGGAGCAGTTGTTGTATCAGCAGTTCAAGAGGCAGTAGGACCATCTGAATTGGCAGCTCAAGTAGTAGGGACAACAGAGCTAGCAGGGTCCCCTGAAGTGACAGTCGAATCTCAACCTCCAGAAGCAGCAGTAGGAGAAGCAGTGGTATGCAGCAGATCCTTTGCCCACCTCCATTGTTGCCTCTATCCTTAGAGAGGTGTTGGATTCTATTCATTCCACCCCAATCACAACAGAGGTTGGTGGAAATTCAGAGGAAGAAGTTGTTGCATCAGGCCACATTGAGGAATAAGTTGCTCCTAAAGACTTTTTATGGAAGATGCTCCCATTCAGAGGGAGCAAGAGTCAATGGTAGAAGATGCTCCTACTGAGGGGGAGCAATTAAAGGGTGGACCAGCAGACGCAGCACAATGTGATGAGCCTATGGGCAGTGTGCTTGCTGATGAAGTCTTTGCCAGTTCACATGATGATGGCACTCAGGGGGGAGAACATGACAATCCCCCTAATGATCCTAGAGACGGGGAGATAGCCAGCTCCTCCGAATCAGATGATGATCAGCAGCCTCCAGCTTCAGAGGCAAGTAGAAAGGAAAAGAAGTGGTTTCCGAAGTTCCACTCTTAGAAGATACTCCTTTCGAGAGGCAGGTGAGACAAAAAATTGTTATTAATTTGAAACCTGTCGTTGAAAGATTAGATGCCCAATGAGAGATCTTGTGCTCTCTTCAATGTGATGTGAACTCCATTTTTATGAGCCAAGCATCCACCACTAAGGAAATCTCTCAAAAGAAATGCCATGAAATGGTTCAATAAAGAGATGGCATATGAAGTCTATGCTAGCTGAGATTCTGAAGGCAGTTGGAGCTCAAGCTCCTCCTCCTACTGCACCTCCTGCAGATCAGAACTTGGATGCTGATACTTCCAGGCCACCAGGGCCATCAGGGCCGTCAGTTCCTGTGTCCGGCCATCAGGGCCGGCACACCTAGCAGCAGCAGAGGCAGAGGTCAATGAACAAGGCCAATGGGCCAGCTAAGCATGTTGAAGGGCCTCCAGGGCCAGCTGAGAAGGTGTCAGGGCCATTAGGGCCATTGGAGTCTGATCCTGTGCAGACAGTGGTAGAAGAAGAAGTCTTGGCACCTAAGCCCCCAGCTCCTTCTTTTTCTTCTCACACACTTGTTCCTCCATCTCCACCCTCTGCTTCTACAGCACCTCCTGCTCCCCAGACCTTCAAAAAGCCTCAACCCAGACCCATTTCCTCTCCAACACCATTTCCTTCTCAATCTACTTTTTCTCCTGCCTCTCCCACTCATATTCCTCCACCTCCATCTATCTTTGAGGTTCCTCCAGCCTCATCATCAGCTGGAGCCTCCTCCTCTCGTCCCTCATCATCAGCTGGACCATCTCCTCACACCTCTTCTCCTCCACCATCCCTTCTTCATCCTCATCCTCCTCCCTCCTTCATCACCATCATTCCAGAAGGAGCTCAATTGATGGTCCCTATATGAGCCCCATCAAAGATGAATTTGAGGACACTATTCTTGGCTCTGTTCTCAAAGTTGGCCAGCATATTCATGTCTCTGATCCCTCCTGTCCTCCCTCTAAGAAAAGAAAACCTCTTCCTTTTAATCCATTGTATCCTCCCTTGTGGTTTTCTCTCACAGAGGTCACTAAAAATAGGCCTCTCTACAGGGATACCTCACAAAAGTTGTCTTTGCCACCCTCTTCAATCTACCTTTCCTAAACCTTTCTGACCATCTTCAAACCATCCTACCTTACACCTCTCTTACCAAGGTTGTCAAGGCCAAGATCTTCTCTTCTTCTCAATCCCTATCTGAAGAAGAATGGGCACGTTCAAATAAGGTCCTCTACAACAAGTTTCTCTCTTCCAGATCTGAAGTGTTTCCTCCCAGGGATCACTCTCTCACCTTGTCAGATGGTTTCTCTGCTCCACCATAACAACTCCTGGGCTCCCTTCATCCAGAAAGAGATCAAGATGATCAGGCAATTCAACATGTTTAATGATTATAGGTATCTTCATCGTTTACCTGAAGTCCAACTCAGTCAGTTCAGGCAAGCCATCCAAAATCTTGGACCTGAGCGTGGCACTACAGCAATTCAAGTAGACTTTGCTACTCTTCAGCTGCCAAGGCTACATATCTTCCTCCTCTTCACTCTTTGCTCATGGATACACCAGTGGGCTCAGTTATTTTTGATCATTTTTACGCGAGTGATGGGCAGAATCAAAGTTCAGAAGGGCAGTGTGGTAGCTTTCCCCAGATTTATCTTTAGGGAGTACCACCTAGGCCACATCCATGCTGAGATTCTAGCCCCTGCCTTGTCAGAATGTGAAAGACTGACACCTGCAGGGTGGGCCAAGTTCTATCCCCTATCTGCTCTCAGCAATTGTTGGATACAAATGTACCTTAGCCAGGGAAGGCCGCCCTCCAATCTCAGCTGCAACCTTTTTGGATATGAATTCCCTCCACCTTGTAAATGATCCTCTTCAAATTTGGGGGAAAGGTACAAAGTCTATGTCGCCATGCGCCAGGAATTGAAGCATAGGCAATCTTCTATCCTGTTTCCCTTAATCAGTTTCTTGTGTGTGCTAGCTTTGGAAAAGTCTCCTTCTACAAGCACTCCTTGGACAGAGATCCGTACATTGATTTCCTTGAACTCAGTTGGTCCTTCACCTCAAAAGAATGGCTCCCTCTATGGGACCAAATTATTCTATTGGTCCTGGACCCTTCAAGACTTACTTTGAGAGGCCGGAAGAGCAGGCCTGGGAGATTATTTCTCATTTTGCCTCTCTTTTATCTCTTGCTTATTACTTACCTGTACCTCCTCAGAATGAATAAACTACATTTGCTTGTCTCTGCTTATCTTTTCTCTTCATTCTTTGTCTCAGTTATCTTTTTTGCTTAATGACAAAAAGGGGAGAAAACTTAGCATATTTGAAATACATTCCGCAGCATGTCTGAAATACTTCTGCAAATATTCAGATTCTTTATTTATGCTTATTGTTAAGTTTTGTCATCACCAAAAAGGGGGAGATTGATGCTCAGTATGTCCTCATGTAATTTTAATTAATTACATATTTATTTTGGTGATTAACAAAATCAAACAAAAAATTCTAACACATTCTTCATAAGTCTTAAGTACAGGAAATACACCAAGGTCAAATAAGCCAATATTGGTAAGTATTACCTTTCTGAAGCTTTTATCTTGTCAAGATCATATTTCTCTAAGCCCACATCGACTTCTATTGAAAGTCACAACGACTTCCTTTAGTGCTATAACGATTTGAATTCATAACGATGTCTTAAGTGTCTGAACGACTTCTTTACTGTGACATCGTTTGATTACAAACAAATCGTTCTCACAACGATTCTATAAGTCATCGCAACGATTTCTTCAGAACTCGTAACAACTTGCCCATCGCAACAATTTCTTAAGTTATCATAACGATTTCTTTAGAATTCGCAACGACTTGCTCGCCGTAACGATTTCTAAGTTATCATAACGATTTCTTTAGAATTTGCAACGACTTGCTCTCCGTAACGATTTCTTAAGTTATCATAACGATTTCTTTAGAACTCATAACGATTTGCTTTGCGCAACGATTTCTTTAGAACTCATAACGATTTGCTTCTTGCAAATATTTCTTTAAAGCTCATAACGACTTGATAAGTGTTCATAACGATTTCCTTGTTGAACACATAAACTTGCTTTCTATAACGATCTGCTCTCTATAATGACTTGTTAGTATTCATAACGATTTCATAAGTCATATAGACAACGACTTTATGGTTTATATCGACTTGACATTTATCTTATCTCTTAAAGAGTTGAATAGTCAAAGTCTTCTCTTATCTATCTGACTGCTGTGCATTTAATAAAGATAGAACGTATCTCTGCATACATGCAGATGATATCATTTTACTATTGTGCATATTCTGTCAACATCTTTTAGAACAAGCTATTTGGCATTGCTATTTTGGTGAATACTCACGTCATGTTTACTGACAACAAGAGACAGCCTAGCTGTCTACTGTTCTAGCATTTAATGTGTGCAGGGTCCTAAAGACATTCTGTCATACAACGTTGGACCATATAGACGCCAGAAGACCCTATCTCTTTGCGTGCTCAAATGGATAAAAGATTGTTGAAGCTTCCAAATGTCAAGCAGTCTAACGTCTATCAATTTAAGAGACAACGATTACTTCAACGGCCGTATTTTCAAAAGGAGATATAAATACAAGACAGAAGAGAAGAATGAAAAGTACCGGATTGGAGAACAAGCATCTCGCATTCAAGCATTCAAATTCTTCTGCAAGAAGTGTAGAGCCAAGAATCTCATTCCTCATCATCCTTAGCTCTTCGCTCTCTGTGCTGTAATAGAATTTCTAAGAGAGCCCATATAATTCTGAGAGTGTGCATTGTTTAGATCTTTTTGCTCTTAGTACTTGTTGCTTCAGATCTTGGCTTAAAAAAGCTTGATCTAGGGGCTTGAATTCATTCTATTCTCTTTGTGGTGTTTCCCTTCGTGTGTGAAGGAAGACCTGGTGGGATCCAGGGTGTTGTTTCCCTTCGGTTGTGAAGACCTGGTGAGGTATCCAGGGTGTGGTTATTCCCTTCTGGTGTGAAGGAAGACCAGCTGTGATGGGTGTTGTAGTGTCCATAGGGGGACTGTACCCTAGTTATTGAAAACCTGAGTTGTTGCTCAGGGACTGGACGTAGGACTCCTAAGGAAAGGAGGTTCAAACCAGGATAATTTCTTGCATTGTGTGATTGATTCTTTGTGATTTTGTTGTTCATACTAACCGTTACTAACCAACATCGAAGATTATTTTTGTGTATACTTTTACGTACAGGTGTCACCTAAATAGATTTTTTAAAGACCCATTCACCCCCCCTCTAGGCTAGTCAACTGGGCAACAGTCTGTTTATGGGATTCTTGAGTCTTGAGACTCTTGACTTCTATAGTTCCATCATGATATTTTCATGTGTAATGAGCGTATTCATGCAATATAAGATGATTCTCACATAATTAGACTTCTAATAAAAGTATATATGAAAGATCTCTTTTTTAATTCTTTTTTCTGACTGTTAACTATGGCAACTGCCATCGGTTGGGTTGCCCAGTAGCGTGGGCACCAAAGGTTGCCAAGGCAACCGTTGGAAGGAGGAAAACCGCACTGCGGTTGTCTCCTGCGCGAAGTGGAGTTTTCTTTGGGGTTTTTCCCAGGGAAAAACAAAGGCACGCAAGGACTCTTCTCTCCCTACCATGCGCATGCAAGAGAAGGACTTCTCACTTGGAAGGACATGGCTCAAGTCTCCTTCTCTCTCTCTCTCTCTCTCTCTCTCTCTCTCTCTCTCTCTCTCTCTCTCTCTCTCTCTCTCTCTCTCTCTCTCTCTCTCTCTCTCTCTCTCTCTATCTCTCTCTCTCACATCTGTGTACGAGACTTCTCTCACGGGACATCACCATCAGATCCCGAGGACGTTTGGAGCGAGGAACTATGAAGAAGACTCTTGTAGACTTCTTCTCGATCCTACAGATTCTGCAACGCACGAGGTATATACCCCGTTCAAGATCGAACATTGGTATCAGAGCATTCACGTTCCTCTCTCCATGATGTCGTCGGATGATCTCCATGCTCAAGAGCTTTCCGCAATGGAAGAAGATGATTTTGAACCGACGGAGATCTCTACAGACTGATGGGGATAGCGTGGTTGGCAGCGGCCCGATGCCCACGTAGGAGTCCGTGGCTCCAATTAGATTTTGGCGACTGATGACTGCACGGGATTACATTCTAGCACTGCCCGTTCTCCCTCGTCGCGTCCAGATGACGTTCAACGTGGAGGCACGGTTCGTGCGTATGCAGGCGACGCGAATGACCGCCATGTAGACCATGCGGACCGTGCAGACCCCGGCCTCGCGGAAGGCATGCACCGCAGCCACACTGGGGATGGCCACGTCACCAGTGTGCACAGCGGCCCACACGCCCATGCAGCCCGTGTCATTCGCAGCCATGCAGACCGCGCGGACTGCATACACGCGGCGGGGGTGCCATCGCCGGCGAGGCGGGTCGCGCGAAGGTGAGGACGGCAGCGAGCGCCATGTCGCACGCGACCACGCAGGCGAGGACACGGTGGGAGCCACATCGCCCGCGGCCACGCGGGCGCAGGCGGGCGCGGCATCGCCCGCCGCCATGCGAGCGCGGCAAGGCGCCACGTCGCCAACGGCCTCGCGGGCGGGCACCGTGGCCACGCGGAGGCAGCGCAGCCCGCAACCACACGGTTAGCGCCGGTGGCACAGGCGCGTGACCCGTGGCCACGCAGGCTGGCGCAGACACAGGGTCAGCGACACTAGCCGCCATGTAGGCGGGCATAGTGACCACGGCCCTGGTGTACGCAGAGGTGTGCATGGAGGTCCTCGCGGCCATGCAGGCCGTGTTGGAGTGTGCAAAGGTGGTCTCTTGCATGCAGACATGGCGGTTCGTGAGGGTGCAGGCGAGGCGCTGCGTGGACAGGTTGGCTTGGCTGAGCACATGGGTACTGGTCCACCCATGCCCAGGCGCATTTTTCTGGTGGAACAGGCCCGCATGAGGGCATTGGCTCGTCGGCGACTTGAACTTGGCCGTCTTGCAAGATGTCGCACTAATGTGATTTTGCCGAGCGGACCTCATGGTCGAGCTCGACTTAGCCACAATATTGGACGTGGACCAGTAGGGAATGCTGACCCGGTCTCTCGTCACCGCCATAATGAAAATTTGGCAGTACGACGAGTCCGACGTCACATGCGGCATGTTCCCCGGCGTCGTGCTATGACTCCGGCTCGCCTCCAGACGATTGCTTTAGCTATTATGATGTTATTGCAATTTTAAATATGATTTTATTATTTCTTCGGATCATTATTAGGTTCATGATTATGAGATTGTCTTATTTAAATCCATGTAATAAATTGTATTAGTCTATGCAATAAATTTATTCATGCACTTTATATTCAAGCAATCTATGTATGATCCGATGATTTGAAATCATGTGTTGAATCTTTATTAAAGAGAGTTTTAAACATGCATGATTAATTGTTGTTTGAAATATGCATGATTAATTGTTATTTGAACATACATGATTAATTATTGTTCAAAATTATTAGAATATCTTTTAAACATTATTAGTTATTGTTAATTCTTTTGAATATTCTGTTTAAGTATATACATGTTTATCAATTGAGAGATGTTAGTTCCTCTCCCTTTATATTATTTGATCGAAATTACCCTAATAATATTGAATATTCTTATATAAATGGGAGATGACTGTAGTACTCTAAGTCTACATTCGATCTTATTATATGGAGAATATTTAATATTATAGTGTAGATTTTTGGATCAAATAGACTGATGTGTAGAATTGTCAATTTAGCCTTCTCATTATTATCTTAAATGTTGTAAGACCCGGTTTCCCGGCTTCTGTCTGGTGTCATGGGATGACTGGCCACTGGCGCATCCAGCCTGGGGGACGCGTCGGTGTCGCATCGGGGGAGCCTGACGCAACAGTCATCCGTGTCGCGGCGAGTTTGAGCGTCGCGTTCTTGTCACACCCGGGTTGCCCGTCGCATTCTTGTAGCGCCCGATCAACGGGTCGCGACAATGTTTTGTTGTGTTTCGCTGACCGGTCGTCTGACGCCTGTCAGGGTGGCAGGTGTGTCAGTACGACCTGTCGGGTTGTCGCAGCGCCCATGGGGGGCGCGTTCTTGTCGCGGTCGGTCGGCCCGTCGCGTTAAGGTTCGTAACGCGACGGGGCGGGCCGTCGCGTTCTAGGTGCCGGGGGCTTAAGGCGCAGGCCGGCTACCCCTTCCCCCTCTCTCTTCTTCTTCCCTTCTCCCTCTCCCTCCGGTGACCTCTTCCTTGTTGCCCAGCTAGCTAGCCCAGAGGGGGGGGGTGAATGGGTTGTTAAAATTTCGATCTCTGATTAAAACCTGTTTACTGAAAAGATTACACAACTTAATAATGAGGTTAGAGTTAGAGCAAATAAGACACCAATTACACAAAGCACATCCACAAGACACAAGGATTTTTATCCTGGTTCGGAACTCCTCTCCACAGGAGACCTACGTCCAGTCCCTGAGCAATGCCTCAGGATTTCACTACCAGGGTACAATCCCCCTTAAGGATCCTTACACCCAGCTTCAACTGGTCTTCCTTCAGCCTGAAGGGAACAACAACCACCCTGGATACCACCAGGTCTTCCTTCGACCAGAAGGGAACACAACTTAATAAGAAAAGAGTGTGGGAACAGGCTTCAGACTCTAGCTTGACCAGCTACACACTGAAGCTACCAAGGCCCGAGAGAGAAAGAGATTTAACAAGGTTTTCTCTCCAAGGACTACACAAGCTCTCACAAATAAAAACTCTTTTTGATCACAGAGAGCTAAGAGCTAAGAGCTAAGAACAAGGTTGGAGTGGAAGCTTCGCTCTTGTTTCAATCTTCTGAAGATCGAGGAGATGGATTTCTTTCTTTTCAAATTGCTAGCGTTGTTCTACCTCTTCTTGTCTTCTTTTTCGTCTTGAGTCTTCTATTTAAACTGCTGATTCAAATTCGAACGTTGAAGTGTCCGTTGTCTTTCATCCTTGTGTACGTTAGACTGGTCACAAAGGAAGCTTCTGATCGTCAGTCTTTTATCCTTATGTACACGCCAAAGAGATGTCATAGAACTTTGTATCTTGTGTCCAACGTTGTCCAGATGAGTCTTGTCAGATATCTGTAAGCATATCATCAATAAATAGAAGACAGCTGAGACTGCTGTCTATAGTTAGTTGAGATGGAACGAATATTGCAGTATATAGCAAGGCTCCTTTCTGTCTAAAAAGTACGTAGACAGAGTAGCATAGAAATGGAAGATATTGTCTGCATGCATGGGAGATACGATCAGAGAGCATTTAATGCATAGCAGTCAACGGACAAGATATGACTTTGACTTTTCAACGCTATTAAAAGGCATTATACTGATGCATCAAGAAATTCGATAAAAATCTTGCTGACTTTATAACTTATGAAGTCGTTATGAACTGTAAAGAAATCGTTATGAATCTCTAAAGAAATCGTTATGAATCATGAACACTTATGAAGTCGTTATGACTGTAAAGAAATCGTTATGAACTCTAAAGAAATCGTTATGAATCATGAACACTTATGAAGTCGTTATGAACTGTAAAGAATCGTTATGATCTCTAAAGAAATCGTTATGAATCATGAACACTTATGAAGTCGTTATGAACTGTAAAGAAATCGTTATGAATCTCTAAAGAAATCGTTATGAATCATGAACACTTATGAAGTCGTTATGAACTGTAAAGAAATCGTTATGAATCTCTAAAGAAATCGTTATGAATCATGAACACTTATGAAGTCGTTGCGAGTTCTAAAGAAATCGTTATGACTATAGAGTCGTTGCGAGTTCTAAAGAATCGTTATGACTATAGATCGTTCGAGTTCTAAAGAAATCGTTATGACTATAGAGTCGTTGCGAGTTCTAAAGAAATCGTTATGACTAAGAGTCGTTGCGAGTTCTAAAGAATCGTTACGAGATCTAAAGAAATCGTTACGGCTAGAGAGTCGTTGCGAGTTCTAAAGAAATCGTTACGATCTAAAGAAATCGTTACGGCTAGAGAGTCGTTGCGAGTTCTAAAGAAATCGTTACGGCTAGAGAGTCGTTGCGAGTTCTAAAGAAATCGTTACGACTATAGAGTCGTTGCGAGTTCTAAAGAAATCGTTATGACTATAGAGTCGTTGCGAGTTCTAAAGAAATCGTTATGACTATAGAGTCGTTGCGATATCGATTTGTTTTGAGTTTTCCAGACAAAGAGGAAATCGTTCTGCTTACCAAAGAAGTCGATACAAAGACTTGGACAGAATGTGAGATGAGACTTACCTGATTGTCTTGAACTTTCATTTTTCTTTTATTTCCTGTTCTCAAGGCTCAAGTAGTCCATTAGTACTATTTTGTTAATCATCAAAATTAATATATATAAATAAATGAGATATTTATTATGGGGACAGTTTGGTCATCAATCTCCCCCTTTTTGATGATGACAAAATATACTAAACATCATAAAAAAATTAAACATGTTTTTCAGATTTACTTTAGTTTTCTCCCCCATTTTGTCAATAAGCAAAAAGATAAGCTGAGAGACAAAGAAGAGAGATCCTTGTATTAAGTATGAGAGAGGTAGTACAAGGGAGATAACAAGGAGGCATGCTGTGAGATGACAGCCCATGCCTTGATCTCAAGGTCTTCAAACGTCTGTTGGAAAACCCCAGAAGCAACTGAGAAGTTGGGACCCATAGATTGGGTGGCTCTTTGAATGTACAAAATCCGTTGCTGATCCAAGAATTCTGTATATTGATCTGGATCCAGGATGAATCTGAAGTAAGTGCTTTTTCCGAAGCTGGCACGATGGAGAAATCTATCCAAGGAGATTGGATAGAAGATCTTCTGATCTAATAGATCCTGCTTCAGAGCATAGAAAGCTGTATATCGAGCTGCCCACTGAACATAAATCTCTTGAATAGGATTTATGGAGTTGAGATCCATGAAGGCTTCGGCTGAGAGAGAGGGCTTATTTTGATTAACCAAGGACTGTTGATGGCTTCTAACTGAAGGTTGGTTTCCCTGTAGATGATTGCCCACACGGAGGGTGTAAGCCTTTCACACTCAGAAATGAGTGGAGCCAAAACCTGAGAGGAGATGCGGCCAGAGTGATATTCTCTGAAGATAAACCGCAGGAAGGAGGGCAGTCTGCTCTGCTTGGCTGACATTCTACCCATCTGCCTGGCAAACATTTCAAATGTGCATTGGAGCCTGCATCTGAACCAAATACTAGGGAATGCAACTTTGGCAAAAGGACTGGAGAGTCAATCCGGATATCAGCAAAGTTCACTGTTAGGGGAATATTCACTGGACGTTCGGATCTTAACATTACTATAGCTGAATGGAATTGAGAGAACTGGACTTCTGGCAGTTTGTTCAGGAAGCAGAAGTCACTGTACTGCTGGAAGCATTTGGCAATGCGGATCTCTTTCAAGATGAAAGGACCCCACAAATTTTTATGCTTGAGAAAGAACCACTCAGAGAGAGTGAGAGAATGAGCTCCATGCGAAATGGATTCGGCCCTGGCAGTCAAGAACTTGTTGTATTGAGCTTTGTTGCCCTTGACATTTGCCCACTGATCTTCAGTCTTGAACTCAGTCCCCTCAAAGATTTTGGATTTATGAAAGTGGGATAACTGGGTAAGAGGAAGAACAATATTTAGGTGCTCAGTAAGGTTAAGGAAGGGAATACCATAAATGGTGGAGAGGATGCACTTTTGAAGGTATTCCTTATAAAGGAATCTTTTCTGAGGTTCAAGGGTAAGAGAGTACCAAAGAGGTGGAAATAAGGAGGAGGAGATGGAAACAGAGGATGATTGTTTCCTCTTTTTCTTGGCAGGACTGGGAGGATCAGTCCTGTGAATATGAGTGGCAGTGAAAAGAATAGTGGAAAGAGTATTTCTCTCAAATTCATCCGGCAAATTTGTGTCAAAGACACCAAGTAGAGGAGGTGGTTCTGAAATTAAAGTAACAGAGGGTGGAGGAGTAGGAGGATAGAAAATGTGTTTTGGATTGAAGGATGAAGTGGGTTGAATTGGAGTGGTTTGAGTTTGAGGTGATGAGGGTAAGAAGGATGATGAGGCTGAAGTGTGAGAAGGAGTAGGAGAGAAGGTAGGTTGAGATGAGAGGATAGAGGATGATGGTAGGGTGCGAGGTACTGGTGTTTTATAGTTGGTGGAGCAGGAGGGGCTGTGGAGGAGAGGTAGGTGAGGACAAAATTGGAGTTGCAAGATTTGAAGTGTCAGGAGCCGAAGTAGCTGACATAGGCTTTTTCCCTTTGGCTTCTCTGACAACTGAAGAGGGTCCTGATGACCCTGAAGCTTGCCCTGATGGCCCTGATGGCCCTGATGCTTGAACTGGTAGCCCTGATGGCCGAGGACTTCTGCTGGAGGCCCTGGTGGCCTAGGAACTTCAGCTGGACTGCTCTGAGTGGGTGCAGGAGGGACACCACTGGACCTTGAAAGATTAGCCAGCAAAATCTTCATATCGGACATCTCTTTATTGAACCACCTCATTGCATTTCGAATTGAGGATAGATCAGAGGAGGTTGAGGCTTGATTAGAGATAATGCCCTGAACACTTGTCTGAACAGATGACAAGACTTCTCCTTGAGCTTTCAACAATGCCATAATAGGCTTCAGATTGACTTTTCTGTGACTTTTTCTTGGCCTTTTGTGAGCCACTCTCTTTTGCTTCCCTTGCTGAATGACAGGCTCCTCAAGATTGATATTGCTTGCTCTAGGGCCTTCACTAATAGGAATACTGGCAGGAGGTGGAATTTCCTCAATGCCTACTTGCTCCCCCTGAATAGGAGCGGGGAGTTCAACACTTTCTTGCTCCCCCTGAGCAGGAGCTTCTTCCAAGACAACATCTGGTTGAGTACCTGCTTGTACCTCAACATTAGCAAAAAATCTGATAGAATTTCTGTATGGCCTGGTGCCATAGCTTCTTCTTCAACACATCCACCTTCTTTAGAAGTAACTGAGGTGGAGGGAATGGAATCCAATACCTCTTTTAAGATTGAGGCGACTAAGGTGGTGGGCGAGGAGTCTGCCACACCAGCTGCACCTTCTTTCATCTGAACTTCTGGAGAATGAGAGATAATCTCCACAATAGGTGAGACTGAACCTTCTGCCTGGCTGGACACAACTGGAACTGCTGCTGCTTGAACAACTGCTGCTGCTGCTTCTACTTCTTCTTCTGCTGCTGCTGTTTGCTCTGCTGCTGCTTCTTCTTCTGCTGCTGCTGCTTGCTCTGCTGCTACTTCTGGAATATCTTCAAGAACTGCTTCTCCTTCAGCCACAGAGGACTTTGACCAAACTCCTTCTTGTACTGAAAAACCGCTTTTCTTTAGATTTCTGGACCTGATTGACTGGCCCATCTTTTCAGCTACTGCTCCTGACAAATCTACTCCAAAGTGCTTGAAGACCTTGGTCAGTAGATGAGCATACGGAAGGGAAACATTCCACTTGCTCTTTGTTTCCCATAACTGAGCGTGTGCAAACATCATTCGCTCAATCATCACTGCGGCCAGGTTTATCTCTTTGTTCTGGATGGCCCAGAACATTATGTCCGAATCTGCCCTAGTGCATGAAGAAAAGGTAGCACTGCGAGGTACTAAGATTTGGCAGACTATAAAGTGAAGTAATCTATTGAATGCGGACATCTGATTAATATCAAGCTTCCCATCCTTCAACTTAAATCCTGGACCGATAATCCCTAGACCTTTGACTTCATCATTCACAGAGTGAATGCCACTAAATCCAGAGGTCTTTACTCCAAACAGATCATGCAAAAGCTCATGGGTTATTCTGATTTGGATGCCCTTGACAGAGGAAACAAGGGACCCATCTGCTTCTGACTTCAGACAAATGTAGAAGGCTTTCACCAAGTCCGGGTAGCTTACCTCACTGAAGGTGACCACATCCATCCACTGCAATCTTCTTAGAGTATCAACTAGCCTGGCCATGCCACTCTTCTCAAGATTCTGAACATCTACTGCCTTATTTCCGCAAATCTTCGTCTTCACAAACGTAAATCTTTCTTGCTCCTTTGGGGATAAATACTCAGCACTGTAGCCCAACACTTCCGGAGATTAACGGAGCGGCCATGGGTTAGAGGAGAAGGAGATTCTGATGAAGGGAAATGACAGAAGAGGTGGAAGCTTTCGAAGGAATTCTTCGCGGGAAGAGGAGAAAGCTTCGAAAGTTGCAGAGAGTCGTTCCCAAAATCGTTAGGGCATCGGCTTTGGGTGAACGGATAGAGGATAAAAGGGTAAAGGTAGAAGACGAGTCGTTCTCAGAACGATTTGAATAAATTATTATTATTTTATCGAAAAGTGAAGCGCCAGAGGCAGTAAAGCCAGAAAACGACAAAATCGTTTGACGGGTCAAACGGCCTTTACTGCGATAGCGGTCAAGGAATGTAGACAAACTGAATTTTGCTCATTGTTAAAGAAGGAAAATTTCATTTCTATCTGAAAAAAATTTTTATGCCAATAAAATTACAGAGATCTTTTCACACATTGCACATCCCTAATTCCCTTCTAAGAGATGTGAATCTCTCTTCAGGTAGGGCTTTTGTGAAGATGTCTGCTAATTGACCATTTGTATCTATAAAAGAAATTTCTAAATTACCACTAGCTATGTGGTCTCGAATAAAATGATATCTTACCTCAATGTGCTTAGTCCTTGAGTGCTGAACTGGATTTTTGGTGAGGTTGATGGCACTTGTATTATCACACAATAGCGGAATTGATTTGATGTGAATTCCGAAATCCTCAAGTTGTTGCTTTATCCAAAGAAGTTGTGTGTACAGCAACATATTCTGCCTCAGCTGTTGATAAAGCTACTGAATTTTGTTTCTTGGATGACCATGATATTAAACATCCTGCAAGAAACTGACAAGAACCACTGGTGCTTTTTCTATCTACTTTGCATCCAGCATAATCAGCATCTGAATATCCTACTAATTCTATTTCACAAGATCTAGGATACCAGAGACCTAAATCATGAGTTCCAGCCAGATATCTAAATATTCTTTTTACTGAAATTAAATGAGACTCTCTAGGGTCTGCCTGATATCTAGCACACATGCATACACTAAACAAAATATCTGGTCTACTTGCAGTTAAGTAAAGTAATGATCCTATCATACCTCGATAATTCTTTTGATCTACCTTTTTACCTTTTTGATCACTGTCCATTCTGATTGATGTGCTCATTGGAGTTGATAATGGCTTTGCACCTTCAAATCCAAATTTCTTTAACAGCTCTTTGGTGTACTTGGCTTGACAGATATGAGTGCCATCCTTCCCTTGCTTAATTTGCAATCCAAGGAAGTAGCTTAGCTCCCCCATCAAGCTCATTTCGAATTCTCCCTGCATAAGCTTTTCAAAGTACTTGCAAAGAGATTCATCAGTAGATCCAAAAATGATATCATCTACATATTTTGCACAAGAAGTATATTTTTAACTTTAGATTTTATAAATAATGTACTATCTACTTTACCTCTAGTGAAACCATGATCCAATAAGAAGGTACTGAGCCTCTCATACCAAGCTCTAGGTGCTTGCTTTAATCCATATAAAGCCTTATGAAGTTTAAATACATGATTTGGAAATTCGGTATCATCAAAGCCTGGAGGTTGTTCAACATAAACTTCCTCCTTGATAAAACCATTAAAAAGGCTGATTTGACATCCATTTGAAATAGTTTTAAATCAAATGCAGATGCATAAGCAAGTAAAATCCTAATAGCCTCAAGTCTAGCTACAGGTGCATAGGTTTCATCGAAATCTATGCCTTCCTCTTGAGAGTAGCCTTGAGCTACCAATCTGGCCTTGTTCCTTAAGATTATTCCAGACTCATCCAGTTTATTTCTGAACACCCATTTGGTGCCAATAACTGAATGATTGGATGGTCTAGGAACAAGTGACCATACTTGGTTTCTCTTGAACTGATTTAGTTCATCTTGCATGGCTAATATCCAAGATTCATCAGATAAAGCTTCATTGACTGTCTTAGGCTCTATTTGAGAAACAAAGGCTAAATAGTCACAAGGAATTACATTACCTCTTGTTCTTACCCCTACAGATGGATCACCAATATGTTTTCAGGAGGGTGATCTTTCTGATGTCTCCATTCTTTTGGAAGATTTTCATGTTGAATTTCAGTTTGCTGCAGTTCTTCCAGAGGAGGATCATCCTTGTCCTTAATTGAGGTATTCTTTAATTTTTCAGACAAGTCATCCGCATCATCAATGTCACTAATTTTCTTCCTTTTTCAAGGAAGGGTTAGATTCATCAAAAATAACATGTACAGATTGTTCAATTACTAAGGAACGTTTATTGAAAACTCTATAACCTTTGGGTTTAGAAGAGTACCCCATGAAGATGCCTTCATCTGATTTGGCATCCAACTTACCAATGTCCCTTTTTCCATTGTTATGGATGAAGCAAGGACATCCAAATATTCTGAAATGGCTAATCTTTGGCTTCTTTTCTTTGTAGAGTTCATAAGCAGTCTTTTTCAGAATTGGCCTGATCATCACTCTATTAATGATATAACATGCAGTGTTGATAGCTTCGCCCAGAAGTATCTTGGCAAATCGTATTCTGACAACATGGTTCTTGCCATATCCAAAAGAGTTCTGTTTTTCCTCTCAGCAATTCCATTCTGTTGAGTGTTCTTGGAGCTGAAAAGTTGTGCTCAATTCCTTGATCATCACAGAACTTTGTAAACTTTTCATTCTGAAACTCACCACCATGATCTGATCGGATAGAGACAATTGTGAATTTTTGATCTTTCTGAACTTTCTTACTGAAGCTGACAAAATTATCAAATGTGTCATCTTTGTGCTCTAGAAAGGATACCCAAGTGAATCTTGAATAATCATCAACTATTACAAATCCAAAATTCTTTCCTCCCAAACTGGTAGTCCTCATTGGCCCAAATAGATCCATGTGAAGTAGTTCTAAGGGCTTTGAGGTGGTTACTACAGTCTTTGATTTGAAGGAGCTCTTGGTGTGCTTTCCTCTTGCACAAGGTTTGCAAATACTGTCCAAGCTAGAATTGACCTTTGGCAATCCTTCAACTAGCTTCCTTTTTCTAAGCTTATTCAAACCGTCCAAGCTGCAGTGGCCCAATCTTCTGTGCCACAGCTCTGTTGATTGATCTTTATTAGCTGCCAAACACACATCTTGATCCTCGAGTTCTTCTAGATAGAGTACATACAGATTTCTTTCTCTATAGGCTTCAAAATGACTGCTCCATCCTTTAATATACTGCACTTTGATTCCTGGAACTGAATCTGATGACCTTTGTCACACAACTGGCTGATGCTTATGAGATTATGCTTTAACCCTTTGACCAGCATTACATCTTCAATTACTGATCTTCCTTTGATGTTTACGGATCCACTTCCTACTACTGTGCCTTTTCCATTATCTCCATATGTGACTGTTCCTTCTTCGTCTTGGAGATTAACAAAAAGCTTCTGGTTCCCTGACATGTGCCTTGAGCATCCACTATCCAAATACCATTTGGATGCTTTTGATTTTCCCTGAAAATTAAACACTAAATTTTAGGTACCCAAGTTCTTTTGGTCCTGATTGGTTAGTATCATCAACTTTACCTTTTAATATCCATTTTTTATGTCTTGTTGGGCATGTTATTTTAATATGTCCTAACTTGTTGCAGTGACTGCAGCAGGATAACTTAGTCACTTTTTCTATATATTTGAAATCAGCTTTGTATGCTATATCTTGTTCGGGTACAAATTTGGTGTTGGATATGTTTTAGGGTATATTATGGTTTCTTCATTGTCTGGGGTGTATATCCTAATCCATTTTTCTTTTTACCTGATCTTCTAGCATCTTTTAATATTAAAGAGTTTTTACCATTGGTAAATTTTTCTAGTGTACATGATAGATTATCATTTTCTTTATTTAGTCTTTCTATTTCTATTTTAAATTCACCTAAGTCTTCTTGTTTTTCTAGAAGATTTATTTCCTATTTTTCTCTTTTAAATCTTCACATATATTCATTTCTTCTTCTTTTATGTTCAGTAATTTGTTTTTCAAGTTCTTCATTTTCTGTTCTTAGGTCTGAATTTGTATTTTCTAAACAGATTATATTTTTCTTACTAGTTTTAAGTAATTTGCATACTTCTTTGTATTTTTCATAAAGTTCATTAAAAGCATTTTCCAATTATCAGAATCTGAATCATTGCATGAATCAAAAGAAGAGTCAGAAGTTACCTTATCTTCGGTGTTGGCCATGAGAGCCAAGTTGGCTTCTTCACCTTCACTGCTCGAGCTTGACTCACTGTCTGAGTCACTGCTGTTCTCCCAAGCGGCTGCCATTGCTTTCTTTTTGTACTTCTTAAATCTTCTGAAGTTGTCCTTCTTCTTGTGATCACTCTTTTTGATCATGGGACAATCTGCCTTGATGTGTCCAGGCTTCTTGCATTCATAACAGATCACTTCTCCTTTCTTTTGATCCTTTACTTCTGGTTTTCTAAAGTCTTTGTTTTTCTTAAAAAATTTTCTTCCGGACTGATATTTCTTTTTCTTTGCTAGAATCCTTTGAAGTCTTCGAGACAGCATGGCTTCTTCATCATCACTGTCTTTGCTACTCTCACTATTATCCAAAGATTCTTCTGAATTATCTCCACTTGCTTTGAGAGCATTTGATTGTTTCCTTCTACTGGAGGATTCTCCTAATCTCTCCATGTTTATCTCGTGAGCCATGAGAGATCCTATTAGCTTCTCCAATGACATTAATTTTAAATCATTGGCTTCTTCAATAGCTGTTACCTTCGGAGTCCAAGAAGATGGTAAAGATCTGAGGACTTTTCTAACCATATCTGGTACGTCATAAACCTTTCCCAAACCAGCTAAACCATTTGTAATGTCTGTGAATCTGCTGAACATCTGAGTTATTGATTCACCTGTCTGCATCTGGAATCTTTCATATTGAGCTACTAGAATATCTATTCTGGTCTCCTTTACCTTGTCTGTCCCTTCATAGGTAATTCTGAGCTTTTCCCACATCTCCATTGCGGATTTGCAGGCTGAGACTCTATTGAATTCTTTCTTGCTTAGGGCACAGCATAATATGCTCTTGGCTTTGCAGTTTAAGGATATTCTTTTCCTATCATCATCTGTCCACTGAGCCTTGGCATTTGTGACCGAAAGATCACCTTCTTCTACAATGGACCATATTGTGTAATCATGACCTTGTAGAAAATATTCCATTCTAGTCTTCCAGTAGGTGTAGTCTTCTCCATCGAACAAGGGAGGCCTGTTGACTGACTGACCTTCGAAGTTGCTTTGGGCTGCCATTGATCTTTGCTCTTCAGATCGTTGGATCTTCTTCTTTGTCGAAGAGACGGGCTCTGATACCACTTGTTGCCCAGCTAGCTAGCCCAGAGGGGGGGGTGAATGGGTTGTTAAAATTTCGATCTCTGATTAAAACCTGTTTACTGAAAAGATTACACAACTTAATAATGAGGTTAGAGTTAGAGCAAATAAGACACCAATTACACAAGCACATCCACAAGACACAAGGATTTTTATCCTGGTTCGGAACTCCTCTCCACAGGAGACCTACGTCCAGTCCCTGAGCAATGCCTCAGGATTTCACTACCAAGGGTACAATCCCCCTTAAGGATCCTTACACCCAGCTTCAACTGGTCTTCCTTCAGCCTGAAGGGAACAACAACCACCCTGGATACCACCAGGTCTTCCTTCGACCAGAAGGGAACACAACTTAATAAGAAAAGAGTGTGGGAACAGGCTTCAGACTCTAGCTTGACCAGCTACACACTGAAGCTACCAAGGCCCGAGAGAGAAAGAGATTTAACAAGTTTTCTCTCCAAGGACTACACAAGCTCTCACAAATAAAAACTCTTTTTGATCACAGAGAGCTAAGAGCTAAGAGCTAAGAACAAGGTTGGAGTGGAAGCTTCGCTCTTGTTTCAATCTTCTGAAGACTCGAGGAGATGGATTTCTTTCTTTTCAAATTGCTAGCGTTGTTCTACCTCTTCTGTCTTCTTTTTCGTCTTGAGTCTTCTATTTAAACTGCTGATTCAAATTCGAACGTTGAAGTGTCCGTTGTCTTTCATCCTTGTGTACGTTAGACTGGTCACAAAGGAAGCTTCTGATCGTCAGTCTTTTATCCTTATGTACACGCCAAAGAGATGTCATAGAACTTTGTATCTTGTGTCCAACGTTGTCCAGATGAGTCTTGTCAGATATCTGTAAGCATATCATCAATAAATAGAACAGCTGAGACTGCTGTCTATAGTTAGTTGAGATGGAACGAATATTGCAGTATATAGCAAGGCTCCTTTCTGTCTAAAAAGTACGTAGACAGAGTAGCATAGAAATGGAAGATATTGTCTGCATGCATGGGAGATACGATCAGAGAGCATTTAATGCATAGCAGTCAACGGACAAGATATGACTTTGACTTTTCAACGCTATTAAAAGGCATTATACTGATGCATCAAGAATTCGATAAAAAGAATCTTGCTGACTTATAACTTATGAAGTCGTTATGAACTGTAAAGAAATCGTTATGAATCTCTAAAGAAATCGTTATGAATCATGAACACTTATGAAGTCGTTATGAACTGTAAAGAAATCGTTATGAACTCTAAAGAAATCGTTATGAATCATGAACACTTATGAAGTCGTTATGAACTGTAAAGAAATCGTTATGAATCTCTAAAGAAATCGTTATGAATCATGAACACTTATGAAGTCGTTATGAACTGTAAAGAAATCGTTATGAATCTCTAAAGAAATCGTTATGAATCATGAACACTTATGAGTCGTTATGAACTGTAAAGAAATCGTTATGAATCTCTAAAGAATCGTTATGAATCATGACACTTTATGAAGTCGTTGCGAGTTCTAAAGAAATCGTTATGACTATAGAGTCGTTGCGAGTTCTAAAGAAATCGTTATGACTATAGAGTCGTTGCGAGTTCTAAAGAAATCGTTATGACTATAGAGTCGTTGCGAGTTCTAAAGAAATCGTTACGAGATCTAAAGAAATCGTTACGGCTAGAGAGTCGTTGCGAGTTCTAGAGAGTCGTTGCGAGTTCTAAAGAAATCGTTACGGCTAGAGAGTCGTTGCGAGTTCTAAAGAAATCGTTATGACTATAGAGTCGTTGCGAGTTCTAAAGAAATCGTTATGACTATAGAGTCGTTGCGATATCGATTTGTTTTGAGTTTTCCAGACAAAGAGGAAATCGTTCTGCTTACCAAAGAAGTCGATACAAAGACTTGGACAGAATGTGAGATGAGACTTACCTGATTGTCTTGAACTTTCATTTTTCTTTTATTTCCTGTTCTCAAGGCTCAAGTAGTCCATTAGTACTATTTTGTTAATCATCAAAATTAATATATGAATATAAATGAGATATTTATTATGGGGACAGTTTGGTCATCATCTCCCCTCTTCTCTCTCCCCTTTTGTGTGTTTCAGGCGAGGAGGATGGCCGTGCGTGGTGTCCCGGCATCGTGGAGCGAGCGTTGAGACGAGAGGAGGTGTTCTTTCCACGAGAAGGGCCCTACGGGGTTCGGTCCTTCATTTAAGGTAGGGATTTCTTGTGCCTCTTCCACTTCGGTGGATCGGGAGCCCTCGGTTTTGTAGATAGCTTTTATAGCTTTCCCCATGCTCCCCTCCCCGTGTGTGTGCATGGTTGTATGATTTTGGGCGGCCCGGGATGGAGCATCCCGTGGTCTGCCTCCCGACTGAGTCACGGCCGCGGTGCGCGTCGCGCCATCAGTAGAGGCATCGCCCTGGTCGGGCGCGACCTTATCGCGACGCGTTGGCAGTCTCGATAGGGTTGCTATGGCGCCTGTTTCCCGTCGCGACAGGGAGGCTGTCGAGACGCGCCGCCCCGTCACATCAGGGTTCGTGTCGTGGCGCCCTTCCCTGTCGCGATGGTATCGCGATGGCCTGTGGGGCCGTGACAGTACCTGTGAGTGCCTCAGGTGTTTCCGTGGCCCGGTTTGTGTGTCGGCGAGTGCCCCAGGGCAGGCCTTGCCCTTAGGACCTTCTGGTAGGGAACGCGGCTGGTTGCCTCCCTGCGTTCAGTGACCGAAGGTGACACCTTCATGTTCTTGTCCTGGCAGTGGTGCCAAGAGGGTCGCGTCTGTTTAATAATCGATTGACTGGGGGTCAATCGATATTAGTAGAGCGACGAGTTTCCATGTTGCTGGTAGTGTTCTGAGGCTCCGGCTTTTTCGTGCATGTTTTGGTTGCCGACGGCCCTCTTGAGGGCCTGTGCATGCCTCTCGCTCGTTGGGCTTGTCGTGTTTACAAGCCAGCAGTTCGACGTGGTTCCTGTTGTGCTTGCCCCGCCAATTCTCTTTTCGCCTGGTGCTCGGCACTTGAGGGCTTGTCCCATTCAGAGGTTGTCTCCGTTTCCTGGGACCCCCATCCTCGGGAGCCTGTTGAGGAGTACTCCGGCTACGAGCGTGCTCGAGTTGGCAGCCCGTGAGCCGACTCTGAGCTGAGGGGAAAACGAGGTTTGGGCTGCGGCGATGAGTCGTTTGTAGAGCTCTCTTGTCTGGGTCAGAGACGTCGAGGTGTTTTGGAGTTCCTGGCACAGACCAGCAGTCCTTGTCTCACTGCCTCTCTCTACGTTGGTTCTGGAGCCACATAGTGGTGCTAGGCGTGAGGCCGCAGCTTGGCCAGGCTGCGGTGTTGCGTGTGTTGGGTGTTTCTGTGACGGCTCTATCTCGCCCTTCGCGAGGGCGGAGGCAGGAGCTAGGCTAGCGAGCAGAGGACGCGGACGGCGCGTCCCCCTCTTGGCTGCTAGCGGCGGTGGCTTGGTTGCTGTTGTTGTGATGGCGTTTCCTCACGATGTTTCTAAGTGTTCTTCGTTGCCGTAGCTGCACAGTGGTTGTAGCCTGGCCGTAGCTAGCTCCTGTGGGCGTCGTTGGTCTGGCCTTGTGCAGACCCGTGCTTCTGGTGGTTTCCGCTTCGGTGTCCTCTCGACTCCATCGTCCCGTTCTGGGTGCCAGTCCGTGGTGGCACCGGTGAGTGTGGTTTCCCGACCTGGTGGCGTGTCCAGGGTCCAGGGTGGTTCTGCTTGTGGGCCCTCGACCTTGTGGAGGTCGAGGTGGTCGTGCTTGCAGTGAGATGTCGTTCTCACTTGGTTGTTACGTGGTCTCGGCTGGTGTGCCGAGCGTTACTTACGCTGTGTGTCTGACTCCGTTGGTTTTCGCAGGAGTCGTGTGTGTGTCCCGCCTTAGTTGGTGGTCGTGGCGTTGTACTGTTCTCTTCCGCTGCTTAGTAGTACCATGCTGTAGGTGTTCCTCGCTTTACAGCTTTCTAGTGTAGTTTCCTATTTTCGGAGTTCCTGCTGCTCTGGCCGGTGAGGGACTGGTAATCCCTACTGGGCCTTGTTTGCAAGGCTCACCCCCTACTTCCTTCAGCTAGGGACTCGTCGTCGCGGGAGCTCGGTGTTGGACGGGTTGCGGAGGCGTTCTTGACGCCGTGTGTTGTCAGCAGCAGTGAGAGCTCTTGTACTCGAGTGAGCTGAGAGTTGTGTTTGCAAGTCCTCGAGGTATGCCCCTTAAGGACTGCACCTTTCTTCTTGTACCTGTGCTTTTACTTGGGACGCGTTTTACAGACCTTTGTATATTGTACATATTGTTATAGTTGTTTAAATTCAGTATATATCTCACTAGACTAATTCTTCTAATCCTTCCGGGTCTTCGGATCCGTGGGTGCCGACACGAATTTCGGGCCCTGGCGGGGTCCGGGAGGTCGGGTCGTTACAGTTGGTATCAGAGCGAGAGTCTACTGAGATTTGTAAGGAGTTAATAACTATAGCTGTCCCAAAGGAAGGTACTAGTGCGCTGCTGACACCGTCCGACTAGTGTTAGGCTTGTGCTTTCAAATGTTTTTCAGTGTGCGGCTTCCCTGCATGATTCGTGCGCGTGTTGCAGGTTGCAGTTGTTGTTGTGCCGCGTGCATGGCGAGTATGGTCGCTCGCGTGTTCGTGCCGTAGCAGCGCGATTGGCACTGGACTCGCTGGCAGTGGTCTTCCTTGTGTGGAGGACGCTTGCGAGCCAGTCCAGGTGCGGTGCTCCTGGTCGTCTTCGGCGTATTTGAGCGTGTGTGCGTCACGAAGGCTGAGACAGCCTGCGTGTGGTGTTGCCTTCACCGGTGCAGGTTTGTTGCCTGTGGAACCGGTGGAAGGTGTCCCTGCCTTGTTGGCTGCCCCTCTGTTGTTGGGGTGTGTGCTGTGGTTGTTGTGTGTTTGGCCTTGTGTGCCTGTGCGTTGTGCTCGGGACGCCGAGCTGAGCAGGTGCTTTGTGTGCCGTGTTGCACCACTAGTTGAGCGCTGCGACACTTGTCTGTGGTCGTTGTCAGCCTGGCGCTGGCTGGTTGTGAACTCTAGTGAGGTGCTCCTGGAGTTCTTCTCTGTTGGTTCTGGTGGAAGTGAGGTTTCCCCAGAGCTGTGCTGCGCGCGTTTCTGGTTGCTGTTGCATTGCCCTCTGGGTTGAGGTGCATCGCTTGGTTGCCCTGTGTTCTGGTGAGGTTTCCCAGAACCGTTTGTTGTGTCCTGGTGAGTGTTTCTCTTAGGACTGTTCCTCGCTCATTTCTGTTGTTGTCGTGCCACCTCAGAGTCTGAGGTGCATTGTTGGTTCGGCTGGTGCGTTTTGGTAGTTTTTCTCGGAGCAGTGCCTTGGTGGTTCTGGTGGAGGTTCTCCCAGAACCAGCTTGCATTGCTTCTGCAATTCTACTTGCTGCAGTGTTCTCTTTAATGGTCCATGTTGTTTGTCATTTGGGTTTTGCATTCTGGTGAAGGTTCTTCCCAGGATCGCCCTTTGTCACTTCTAGTGGAGGTTCTTCCCAGAGTGCTTCGTGTTTGTTTCGGGCCACTGTTGAGTTGCCCCTGTGATTCAAAGTGTGCCATTTAGTTGGGCCGCATTCTGGTGAGGTTCTCCCATGACGGCTCATGGTGCTTTTTGGTGGAGGTTCTCCCCAAGGCTGCTTCGTGTTGTTTTGGTTGTCGTTGCTCTCTCTCTCTCTCTGTGGAGATGAGCTGTCGTTGTTGCTAGTTGGACTGTCCGTGTTACAGTCTGCTTGGGCATCTCCGGTCAAGGCATTGTGCGCTTGGCCGTGCGTCTGACTATTGCATTGGCCAGCTTGTCTCGTTGTTCGTTTTCAAGTTTTCTCGGCCGCGCTGGTAGGACTGCGTGTCCCCGTGGCTTAGATGGTTTGCTTCGTTTCTCGCGCCCTGCGTGCTCTTCCAGATGGTGGTCTGGTGAGTGTAGTGGGTGTTTGGCTGGATGTGCTTCTTGTGGAAGCGTCAGTTTTGCGTCGTGGATTTCTCTCTCATGTGGGGAAGAGACTCGTGCGTGTCTCCTTCCTCTGCTTTTCGTCGGTTGCTCGAGGTGGTGATGCTCCACTGTGGTGTTGTGTCGCCGGGGTGCGCATCGTTGCGACCTTCTGGTGGAGTTATTTTCCCTTGAGTTTTTTGGGTTGAGCTGTTTGCTCCCCTCGTGCTGTCGTTCCCTTGAGGCATCGAGGGTCGGTGGACCTGTTTGTGCCGTTTGTCGTTGTGATGGTTTCTTGCTGCCTGTCTGAGCAATTCGGGGCATTGGGTTCCCGTTGGTTTGGTGCGAGGTAGGGATTTCTTGTGCCCTCTCCCATCCAGGTGGATCGGGAGCCCTCGAGGTTTTGTAGATAGCTTTATAGCTTTCCCCATGCTCCCCTCCCCGTGTGTGTGCATGGTTGTATGGTTTTGGGCGGCCCGGATGGAGCATCTCGTGGTCTGCCTCCCGACTGATGTCGTGGATGCGGTGCGCGTCGCGACATCAGTAGAGGCGTCGCCCCGGTCGGGCGTGACCTTATCGCGACGTGGTTAGCGGTCGCGATAAGAGTCGCTGTCGTGACCTGGTTCCCATCGCGATAGGGAGGCTGTCGCGATGCGCCGCCCCGTCGCATCAGGGTTCATGTCGCGGTGCCCTTCCCCGTCGTGATGGTATCGCGACGACCTGTGGGGGCGCGACAGTACCTGCGGGTGCCTCGGGTGTTTCCGTGGCCCATTTTGTGTGTCGGCGTGTGCCCCAGGGTAGGCCTTGCCCTTAGGACCTTCTGGTAGAGAACGCGGCTGGTTGCCTCCCTGCGTTCAGTGACCGAAGGTGACACCTTCGTGGGCGTGTCCTGGCAGTGGTGCCAGGAGGGTCGCGTCTGTCTAATAATCGATTGACTGGGGGTCAATCGATTATTAGCATAGCGACGAGTTTCCATGTTGCTGGTAGTGTTCTGAGGCTCCGGCTTTTCCATGCGTGTTTGGTTGGCCGACGGCCCTCTTGAGGGTCCGTGCGTGCCTCTCGCTCGCTGGGCTTGTCATGTGTTACAAGCCAGAAGTTCGTCATGGTTCCTGTTGTGCTTGCCCCGCCAGTTCTCTTTTCGCGCCGGTGCTTGTGAAGCGCGCGACATTGTTGACTGTGTATTTCGTTGTCCAGAGTTCATCGCACAAGTCAAATGCGCACTTCCTCTAAACTGTCTCACGAATTAAAATGTAAAAATGAACTCATATAATGGTGAGTACAGGTCATATCCACGGAGAGGCAGAATAGAACTCGATTTAAACTACTTTAACTTGAAATCATTTTAACGACAATGTATTAAAAGTAAATGTGTAAACAACACCGATCAAATCCCTTACAATCTTGACAGGTCAAACTTAATGAAAGAACAAGCTGAATTGTAATGAAAAGAGAAATGATATCAATGTGCCCTCACAGCTCGAGGGATGAAGATAGTAGACAAAAGTCCTTAAAAGAAAACTTTCAAATCAATGTACCCCTTTAGCTCAGGGGATCAGACATAAAATAAGAACAGAAATTAATTGTTACTAAAATTGAATCCACATGCTATTACTAAAGAACAGGGAATGGAACACAATTAATAACTCGAAATAGAACACAATTTCAACTCTGGCTCAATCTCTCAACAACCCAACTCAGAAGCATAGACAAAAATGGAACATGGATGCTCAAGAGTCAAGATGAACACAACAAAAAAAATGAAATAACTCCGGATCAACCTCCTAGCCAACAGCACAGAATAGATGAAGGACAGAATAAAATCCCCAGAAGCTTGAACTAACCAAGTAGGAATAGGGAACAATTCCCCTGTCTAACCATTCGAAGCCTCCAGAATCCTCCAAACTACTAAACTAAACAACTTCAAATCCCACCAGAAAAGATAAGAAAAATTCTGGATCGATTTCACTGAAAACAAAAGAACTAAATAAAAAAAATCCCTTGCCTCTTACAGAAAAGAGAATACCAAAAATCACAACCCCGAATTCTCCAACATGCTGAATTAGCAGATATAAACCAAAATGGAATCCAACAACAATCGAACCTCCCAATTGCTGAACAGAAGAGAGAAAAGCAGAAATCCCAGAAATATATTGCTCAGCTCCTCTCGGCAGCAAGAACATAGAAAGATGGAAAGAACACTGAGAAGAACAACAGTAGCAACTAGAAGAAATGCTCAATTCCCTTCAACAGTAGCAATTCCCCACCAGAATCCGAACTCCCTTCTGCAGACTTCCCGGATGGCTTCACGACAGGGATGAAACAAGAACACTGCATTGAACTATTCTAAGCACAAATAAAATGAAATTAAATGTAATAAAGACTACGGGATCAAACTATGCTAAGAACAGACGAACTAAAAAAAAAGTCAGCAAGAAGAAATGTTAAATTTCATTGAACCGACATCTAGAACACCAAAAGAAATGGAAAATCCCACTGGCGAAACCCAAGATCTCAGGAAGAACATGAAAGAAAGTAAAAATTCCTCAAGAAAACAAACTAACCTACCCATCTCCCTCACATATAGCTATGCTAAAACAAGAAATTACAGAAGAATGGCAAGAACTAAACTAAAATTTGAACTGGCTTCAATCTCTCACATCGCCTCCCTCACTGCACTATGGAAGAACAGAGAAATACAGGAAAGAAAATGGAAACTAGAAAAAAATTCTAAGCATCGAACCACCCAGCCCCGGAGATGAGGACCTCGGGTCCTTTTATAGGCATCCGGGCATCTGCTTCCTGCCTCCTAGATCACCAATTTTGCAGCAGCACCAGGATCGCCAGCTCTGCAAACCCGATTGCCAGCATCGCACGGCCTCCAGCTCAGCATCTCTGCCTTCCATCACGCCATCGGCACACCAGGGCCAGCACAGCACCTGGGCTGCGCACGAACCCAGCCCAGGATTGCCATGGCCTGGCCACCTCAGCACACCAAGCCACCTCAGCCATCTGGTCTCCACATCGCCAGCGCCAGCAGTAGCCTGGGCGCCTCCTTCCTTACGCCGCACCAACGGCCACAGCTGCGCATACCCAGACTCCCGCCAAACACATGCATACCACGCACGGCCGCTTCGCACACCTGGGCGCTGTGCACAGCGCCAGCCCTGCTCTGCGCACGAACCAGCCTCCCAGCTACACAGGACCGTCGCGCCCCAGCTTCAGCTCCGCACGGCCCAGCTCTGCTTGCATCAGCCTTGCACCACCCCTGCGCCGCACAGCACCGCCTTGCACCATCACCGGCCTGATGCTTCACACTAGCCCATCGCCTCCAAGCCTCCACCACGCAGGTCTGGCCGCGCCAGGATCCAGCGCCGGCCGCACCAGCTGGCCTGGCCCACATCGCCGCTTGGCCCAGCTCAGCCGCCTCCCTAGCCGCTGTGCAACTGCCATCCGCCTCAGCCTGCACCGCCCATCTGCAGGAGCACACCTCCCAGCAGCTTCCCGCCATGCCCCAGCCGCACCACCAGCTCACCTGCTGTAGGAGCTTCCTTCTGTTCTTCCAGGTTCTATTGACCTGCTCTTAGAAAAAAGAAATAGAGGAAAAGTAAAGGATGAGGGAATGTTTGGAAATATGATTTTATTTTTTTATAATTGATGGATGGGGGGGGGTAATGGGGGTATGATGGTGGAAAGAAAATGGGAATATTTATTTATTGGGTTTGGGTGTGAAACTATTTATTTATTTATTTACAAATTCAACTAAAAAAATTATTTACAAATTTTAATTACTTTACAAAATTCAATAAATTATTCAACATATTTACAAATATTCAATTTTGTAAAATAATTAGTACAGAAGGAAGGATTTAACAAATTTGTATTTAACCCTTTAACTAACCTGTTTCAAAAGATTTTTCATGGATGAAATGAAAATTAAGTCAATGTGCACATTATTCATGGACAATTGATGTCTAAATCAATTCTATGTATGAATTTAACGCTAAAAATTTTGCAATTATCACTCCCCCCTACTTGAATATTGCTAGTCCCTTAGCAACAAATTATTTCTAAATATAGGACTAGAAGATATAATGTCTCATGTTAAATAGCCATCATGTAAAAGATTAATGTGAAGATGTCTTTCCTAATTGTAAGGGCTTATGGCAAGAATTTGGTGCACAGGTGACGCGCCCACTTAAGAGTCACGCCCCTCGGAGCTCCTCTACCTCAGCAGTATTCGAGATTAGATTGAGGGGAGAAGAAAAGAATTGTGAATAAGATCTTTGCTCAGTCAGATCGGGTTGTTTCTCTCAGTTCCATTCTGCTCATCTTCCTTGAGATTATTTTCCTCTAGTTTGGAGACTTTTGTCCCTTTATTTGCACTTTGTGCACTCAGATTTTTTTTTTTTTCTTTTCATCCATAATGCTGCACAACCCATCACTTTTCAAGAGTAGCGAGTCCAACTTTACTCAGATCCGGGGCATTTTTCATGGATATATATTTTTTTTTCTCTTTGCTTTTGCATTTTTGCATTTTGCTTTGCTTCTCTTTTCTTTTCCTCTTTTCGGAGAATGAACAGTCAAGTTCCTTGATCACATACCTTCACTTCCTTCACAATTCACTTAAGGGGAGGGGAGAAAACCAATCGCCTCTCTCCTACTAGCCTTGACAAATTGCTACATTCGGGTTCAGCTAGTCTAAGTGGCTGTGTAGTGTGTGTATGAAAACTTCTTGCCATAAATCCTTACATAAGGTAGACCAAGAGGTACATGTATCATTTACTAGATACTATCTAACATGGATGATTGCAAAGGAGTGTGACAACTACAAAATTTTAATGGTTAAAGATCAGACACATAGTCTGCATAGCGCAATGCCACACATTTTTATTCAAAGATGAAACATTGTGAAATTTTTATTTGCATATGTACACAAGCTCAAGAATGAAACAATGGTTAGGGTGGTGACTATGAATGCATGTTTTATTCTACCTCTCCCCCCTACTTATTCACAGAAAAAGAAAGTAAGACGAGAATTACCTGATGAAGGAAATCTGTACACTTGGGTTGCCTCCCAAGAGCGCTAAGTTTATCGTCTTCAGCCAGACGCAATTAGCTCGTTTGGCTCAGCTAGCTTGGTAAATCTGTTTTTAAGAAATGTGGGCTTTCAAAGAAATGCTTTAACCTTTGCCCATTGACAGTGAATGAATGTCCGTTTTTTGGGTCAAAAATAATGACAGCACATTGTCAAAAATTTTGACAACAGTGTAAGGACCATCCCTCGGAACTTCAATTTCCCACGAAGCCTAGAATTGAATAGCAAACCTTATCATGGACTTGAAGAGTTTTTCTATGAATGTGTTTGTCATGGAATGTTTTGGTTTTGGCTTTATAGATTTTGGAACTTTCATAGGCCTCATTTTCTCCCTTAAACCCTAGAGCACAGGGTTGGTCTACTGCTTCTTCTTTCTCACAAGCTTCCTCCAAGGAGTCTACCACTAGACAACTCTCTCCTTCATCCTGATGCCCAGATGCCTTAAAAATGTTGATACTAACCCGCTCATCCCCAAATGATATATCCATCATCCCGGTGGCACAATAATGTTGGCTCTAGCTGTAGCCAAAAAGGGTCTACCAAGGATGATGGTGGACTGAGTTAAATCCTGAGAGTGTTCATGTCCAAAATGATGAAATCGGCAGGAAAGTAACTCATTGATTTTTATAATAACGTCCTCAACTAAGCCTTTAGGAGTGGTAACAGAACGATCAGCTAGTTGAAGGATGACAGAAGTGGGTTTCAATTCTCCTAATTTGAATTTTTCGAAAATAGCAAAAGGTAGGAGATTGACACTGGCTCCCAAATCCACAAGACTGCTCTCAAAAGTGACTCCACCGATGGTGCAAGGAATTAGTGGAGTGCCTGGATCCTTGAGCTTTTTAGGGAGTTTGTTCAAGATAATGGCACTCACAGTTTCTGGAGAATGATTGTTTCAGTTTTATTTCTCATTTCACGTTTTGGAGTGCACATTTCTTTTAAGAATTTGGCATAAGCAGGCACATGCTTAATGGCATCAAGGAGAGGAATGTTGACATGAACTTGCTTAAACAATTCCAAGAGTTCTTCATTACCAGTTTGTTTGTTTTTGGATTTTGGCTTTAATGCTTCAGGAAAAGGAACTCTTGGAATGTAGCACTTGGATCCTCATTGGCTTTGATTTTGTCTAGAGGTTCTTCAATCACTTTATCTTTTCCTTGATTTTTCTTTTTTCAATATTTTCTTCACTCTCTTCCTCATCTCAATTTCATTTTCTTTATCCTCATTCAATGTTGACATGTGAGGGTGAGATTTGTTCTGATTTTCCCACTTCTTAAGGTTAACACAGCTTTCACATTTTCTACTTGAGATCCCCCAGCTTGGGTAGGAGGATGGTCCTCTTGTATAGGTTGATTTTGAAATTGTGGTGCTGGAATATTCTGGACAAAAGCTTGTTGTTGGTTTTGTGGTGGAGGTACATTTGGTCTAACAGGTGGTGGTCTGTACCCCTGACCCTGATGGTATTGCTGGTTCTGGTAGAATCCGGGAGGGTTGTTCCTTGGGTTTGCTATAGTTTGACTTGGTAACTGACCAGTCTCCCTCCTTTGACATACATCAGCAATTTGAGACTCTATCCTGCCAAATTTTGTTGAAAATTTTGAGTTTGAGTTTGTTGTTCTTGCACAGTTTGGCACAGAGTCGCCATCATATTCTGGAGTTGATTCATTTTATCATCCCAATTAAGTTGAGGAGGTGGTGGTTGATATGAAGGTTGTTGGAAATTTGTATGAGCAAATTGATTGGAATTTTGACTTCCTTGACTTGTGGAGATTTGGAGTTAGAGTTGGCCAAATCCTGATTTTGATTGGGATAGGATTGACCGTACATGGATTGCTTGAAAGCAGGTTGGGAAACTTGCTCAGATTGATTTTTCCATGAAAATTTGGATGGTTTCTCCACCCGATTGTATGTGTTGGAATATGGGTCATAGGAGGGTTTGTAGAAGCCTTGAGCAGCTTGGACTTGTTCCTGAATGAAAGGGGGTAATTGGGCAGTAGTGGGACAAGCATTTGTGGAGTGAGCTGGGCTAGCACACATAGCACAGTTTCAGGTGTTTGAGAAATTTGGGTGTGGCTTGCCCAGTCAATGACAACAATTGATCGAATTTTGTTCCCACTTCTGCTCCAACCTCTGATCAAGTTTAGCTATCAGATCTTCTACCCTGGAATCTGATTCCCCTCTTCCCCTTACTTCATACATCACTGCCTTCTTCACAGGTCCTAATGCTCTCTCATAAGAGTAGAGTGAGGCATGATTGATAGAGTTCTCACTCAATGTTTCAAAAAGATTGTATGCCTCATCCTCACTCTTAGTCATGAATGCTCCCCCACACGAAGCATCAACCATCTGCCTATTTGATTCAGTTAAACTTCATAAAAGCTTGAACAATTTGCCACCTCGACAAACCATGGTGGGGGCATTTCCTAAGCAACTCCTTCAATCTCTCCCATGATTCGTGCATTAATCTCCCCGGGTGTTGGGAAATCCAGTGATTGCTCTTCTCATGGTGTTTGTTCGGCCAATCGGGTAAATTTTTTTAAAAATTCCTGCTGCATTTCTGGCCATGTTGTGATAGTTCTCCCTATGGTTCCCAACCAATGTTAGCCTTGTCTTTAAGGAGAATGGAATAGGGTCAACCTTAAGGCATTTTCTGTGAAATTTTGGATCCTTACAGTGGAACAGATCTCTATGAACTCATCTATATGCCTATAAGGATCTTCATTGGGATTGCCATAAAAAGATGGCAGCATCTGAATGGTTCCAGGTTTGATCTCAAAATGATTTGCCGGAATTTCCGGCCTAATGCAAGTGGCAGGTTGATAGTCAGAAGGAATGAAGTATTCCTTCATCTGTCTGGGTGCAGCCTCTTCTAAGTTTCTAGCAACTTGGTTCTGATTTTGGTTGGCCATCCTATGAAAAATCTTTCATCTCGTCTATAGGTTGGCCAAATCTAAATTCTGGGAACGTCTACCAAGCATGCAAAGATGAAAAAGCCTTCTATTTATGATTTTTGAATTTTTTAAAAATTTTTATTGATTTTTGATGATTTTTAAACAAACACAAACCAACAAACACTTTCAATCAATTAACCTACCACTAAGTGTTCCTTGGACTTATGTTATTTTTCTCAAAATCAGATTTATGCTTGCTTAAATCCAATTCTACTCTTTTTGTACTGGCCAGGTAAGAGGTGGAGTAGAGGGAGGCCCCCCTTGCTTTCGCAAGGACCCAATTAGATAACCTCTGACTCACTTAAGCGTAAGCTTTTTAACCTCTAATCCTAGACACCAGACTAAAGAGAAGTCTTAGAATTAAGAAAGAACAAATCTAATTATGAACCCTAGGGCCAAGTCCTACTGATTTTTATTGAAAGTTTAGGGCAATGCAAGATGGAATGAATTTTTTTGTGATTTTTGGGCAAGGAAAGGGTGATGAAATCCCTCACCTTATCTTTTTATCTAATGGTTGAAGCCCTTAAGCAGTCCCATTTTCAAATGTGAAGTGCACAGATCAAATTTCAAACAAGAGATTATCTAATGCTAAGTCTAATGCATGAAACGAGAGAGAAATCTTACCTTTCCCCCCCTCTCCTCAATGCAAGAAAAAATGAAATGACAATTAAAATGATGATGTCCTAAAACATGAGATTCTAATCTAGAGATGAAATTTTTTATTTACAAATCAACGGCTAACATGGAAGAGCGATTTGGAAAATTTTTAGATTTTAAAAATTTTTAATTTTTATTTGGTTTTTAAACTGAATGAAATGAAATTTACTAAGAAAATATGAAGTTGTACTATAACTAATGCCAAACCAATCAAACCACCAAGAGGCCAATTATCATGCCAACGAAAGAAATCTCTGTACATGCACAGAGAATACTCAAAGCCTCACTACAAGTTCACTCACACTCTTTCTATCTAAAATTCAGAATAAAAGCAAATTAAAAAAAAAAATCAGCAGCTTCTCCTCCTCCAATGGGCCTCAATGCCAGCCCAATCTCCAAGTGTGCAAATCTGAAATGAAAGCCCAATAACAAGTCCAATGTAACCAAACAATCAAATCAAAACAGAATTAAATCAAACTCTAATGCCTCCCCGCAACGGCGCCAAGATGACGCGCGCGACATTGTTGACTGTGTATTCGTTGTCCAGAGTTCATCGCACAAGTCAAAATGCGCACTTCCTAAACTCTCACGAATTAAAATTGTAAAATGAACTCTATAATGTGTACAGGCCATATCCACGGAGGAAACTCATTTCAACTACACTTGATTTAAACAACATTCGGCAAATAGAACTCGATAAAATCTACATTAAGAACAAGACATGTAAAAGTAATGTGTAACAACACCGATCAAATCCCTTACAATCTTGACAGGTCAAACTTAATGAAACAATCTGAATTGTAATGAAAAGAAAATGATATCAATGTGCCTCTCGCTCGAGGGATGAAGACAGTAGACAAAAGTCCTTAAAGAAAACTTTCAATCAATGTACCCCTTTAGCTCAGGGATCAGACATAAAATAAGAACAGAAATTAATTGTTACTAAAATTGAATCCACATGCTATTACTAAAGAACAGGGAATGGAACACAATTAATAACTTGAAATAGAACACAATTTCAACTCTGGCTCAATCTCTCAACAACCCACTCAGAAGCATAGACAAAAATGGAACATGATGCTCAGAGTCAAGATGAACACAACAAAAAAAATGAAATACTCCGGATCAACCTCCTAGCCAACAGCACAGAATAGATGAAGGACAGAATAAAATCCCCAGAAGCTTGAACTAACCAAGTAGAATAGGGAACAATTCCCCTGTCTAACCATTCGAAGCCTCCAAGAATCCTCCAAACTACTGAACTAAACAACTTCAAATCCCACCAAGAAAGATAAGAAAATTCTGGATCGATTTCACTGAAAACAAAGAACTAAATAAAAAAAATCCCTTGCCTCTTACAGAAAAGAGAATACCAAAATCACAACCCCGAATTCTCCAACATGCTGAATTAGCAGATATAAACCAAAATGGAATCCACAACAATCGAACCTCCCAATTGCTGAACAGAAGAGAGAAAAGCAGAAATCCCAGAAATATATTGCTCAGCTCCTCTCGGCAGCAAGAACATAGAAAGATGGAAAGACACTGAGAAGAACACAGTAGCAGAACTAGAAGAAATGCTCAATCCCTTCAACAGTAGCATTCCCCAACCAGAATCCGAACTCCCTTCTGCAGACTTCCCGATGGCTTCACGACAGGGATGAAACAAGAACACTGCATTGAACTATTCTAAGCACAATAAATGAAAATTAAATGTAATAAAGACTACGGGATCAAACTATGCTAAGAACAGATGAACTAAAAGAAGTCAGCAAGAAGAAATGTTAAATTTCATTGAACCGACATCTAGAACACCAAAAGAATGGAAAATCCCACTGGCGAAACCCAAGATCTCAGGAAGAACATGAAAGAAAGTAAAAATTCCTCAAGAAAACAAACTAACCTACCCATCTCCCTCACATATAGCTCTGCTAAAACAAGAAATTACAGAAGAATGGCAAGAACTAAACTAAAATTTGAACTGGCTTCAATCTCTCACAATTCGCCTCCCTCACTGCACTATGGAAGAACAGAGAAATACAGGAAAGAAAATGGAAACTAGAAAAAAAATTCTAAGCATCGAACCAGCCAGCCCCGGAGATGAGGACCTCGGGTCCTTTTATAGGCATCCGGGCATCTGCTTCCTGCCTCCTAGATCACCAATTTTGCAGCAGCACCAGGATCGCCAGCTCTGCAAACCCGGATCGCCAGCATCGCACGGCCTCCAGCTCAGCATCTGCCTCTTCCATCACGCCATCGGCACACCAGGGCCAGCACAGCACCTGGGCTGCGCACGAACCCAGCCCAGGATTGCCATGGCCTGGCCACCTCAGCACACCAAGCCACCTCAGCCATCTGGTCTCCACATCGCCAGCGCCAGCAGTAGCCTGGGCGCCTCCTTCCTTACGCCGCACCAACGGCCACAGCTGCGCATACACCAGACTCCCGCCAAACATGCATACCACGCACGGCCGCTTCGCACACCTGGGCGCTGTGCACAGCGCCAGCCCTGCTCTGCGCACGAACCAGCCTCCCAGCTACACAGGACCGGTCGCGCCCCAGCTTCAGCTCCGCACGGCCCAGCTCTGCTTGCATCAGCCTTGCACACCCCCTGCGCCGCACAGCACCGCCTTGCACCATCACCGGCCTGATGCTTCACACGAGCCCATCGCCTCCAAGCCTCCACCACAGCAGGTCTGGCCGCGCCAGGATCCAGCGCCGGCCGCACCAGCTGGCCTGGCCCACATCGCCGCTTGGCCCAGCTCAGCCGCCTCCCTAGCCGCTATGCAACTGCCATCCGCCTCAGCCTGCACCGCCCATCTGCAGGAGCACACCTCCCAGCAGCTTCCCGCCATGCCCCAGCCGCACCAGCCAGCTCACCTGCTAGGAGCTTCCAGTTTCTTCTGGGTTCTTCCAGCTTCTATTGACCTGGAATAGGATAAAAAGGTTTTAAGGGATGAGTGGATATGGTGGGAATATTTAAAATTGTTTTTATTTATTTATTTGATGGGGGTGGGGTATGTGGCATTATGGATTGGGTATGATGAGAAAAAATATTTATTTATTGGGATTGGGTGTGAAACTATTTATTTATTTATTTACAAATTCAAACTAAAAAAAATATTTACAAAGTTAATATTTTAACAACATTTATTTATATACAATATTTACAAATATCTTTTAAAATGAACCTAATTAGTCAACATGGAAGAAATGATTTACATGAAAATTTAACATGTGTAGTTTAACCCATTATTAACTAATATGTTCAAAAGATTTTTCATGGATGAAATGAAAATTAAAGTCAATGTGCACATTATTCATGGACAATTGATGTCTAAAATCAATTCTATGTATGAGATTTAACGCTAAAAATTTTGCAATTATCACTCCCCCCTACTTGAATATTGCTAGTCCCTTAGCAATACAAATTATTTCTAAATATAGGACTAGAAGATATAATGTCTCATGTTAAATAGCCATCATGTAAAAGATTAATGTGAAGATGTCTTTCCTAATTGTAAGGGCTTATGGCAAGAAATTTGTGCACAGGTGATAACCCACTTAAGAGTTCACGTCAGCCCTTCTGGAGCTCCTCTACCTCAGCAGTATTCGAGATTAGATTGATTTGAGGGAGAAGAAAAGAATTGTGAATAAGATCTTTGCTCAGTCAGATCGGGTTGTTTCTCTCAGTTCCATTCTGCTCATCTTCCTTGAGGATTATTTCTCTGAGTTTGGAGACTTTTGTCCCTTTATTTGCACTTTGTGCACTCAGATTTTTTTTTTTTTCTTTTCATCCATAATGCTGCACAACCCATCACTTTTCAAGAGTAGCGAGTCCAACTTTACTCAGATCCGGGGCATTTTTCATGGATATATATATTTTTTTCTTTTGCTTTTGCATTTTTGCATTTTGCTTTGCTTCTCTTTTCTTTTCCTCTTTTCGGAAGAATGAACAGTCAAGTTCCTTGATCACATACCTTCACTTCCTTCACAATTCACTTAAGGGGAGGGGAGAAAACCAATCGCCTCTCTCCTACTAGCCTTGACAAAATTGCTACATTCGGGTTCAGCTAGTCTAAGTGGCTGTGTAGTGTGTGTATGAAAACTTCTTGCCATAAATCCTTACATAAGGTAGACAAGAGGTACATGTAATCATTTACTAGATACTATCTAACATGGATGATTGCAAAGGAGTGTGACAACTACAAAATTTTAATGGTTAAAGATCAGACACATAGTCTGCATAGCGCAATGCCACACATTTTTATTCAAAGATGAAACATTGTGAAATTTTTATTTGCATATGTACAAGCTCAAGAAAATGAAACAATGGTTAGGGTGGTGACTATGAATGCATGTTTTATTCTACCTCTCCCCCCTACTTATTCACAGAAAAAGAAGTAAGACAGAGAATTACCTGATGAGGAAATCTGTACACTTGGTTGCCTCCCCAGAAGCGCTAAGTTTATCGTCTTCAGCCAGATGCAATTAGGCTTCGTTTGGCTCAGCTAGCTTGGTAGAATCTGTTTTTAAGAAATGTGGGCTTTCAAAGAAATGCTTTAACCTTTGCCCATTGACAGTGAATGAATGTCCGTTTTTTGGGTCAAAAATAATGACAGCACCATTGTCAAAAATTTTGACAATAGTGTAAGGACCATCCCATCGGAACTTCAATTTCCCACGAAGCCTAGAATTGAATAGCCAAACCTTATCATGGACTTGAAGAGTTTTTCTATGAATGTGTTTGTCATGGAATGTTTTGGTTTTGGCTTTATAGATTTTGGAACTTTCATAGGCCTCATTTTCTCCCTTAAACCCTAGAGCACAGGGTTGGTCTACTGCTTCTTTCTCACAAGCTTCCTCCAAGGAGTCTACCACTAGACAACTCTCTCCTTCATCCTGATGCCCAGATGCCTTAAAAATGTTGATACTAACCCGCTCATCCCCAAATGATATATCCATCATCCCGTGGCACAATTAATGTTGGCTCTAGCTGTAGCCAAAAAGGGTCTACCAAGGATGATGGTGGACTGAGTTAAATCCTGAGGAGTGTTCATGTCCAAAATGATGAAATCGGCAGGAAAGTACAATCATTGATTTTTATAATAACGTCCTCAACTAAGCCTTTAGGAGTGGTAACAGAACGATCAGCTAGTTGAAGGATGACAGAAGTGGATTTCATTCTCCTAATTTGAATTTTTCGAAAATAGCAAAAGGTAGAGATTGACACTGGCTCCCAAATCCACAAGACTGCTCTCAAAAGTGACTCCACCGATGGTGCAAGGAATTAGTGGAGTGCCTGGATCCTTGAGCTTTTTAGGGAGTTTGTTCAAGATAATGGCACTCACAGTTTCTGGAAGAATGATTGTTTCAGTTTTATTTCTCATTTCACGTTTTGGAGTGCACATTTCTTTTAAGAATTTGGCATAAGCAGGCACATGCTTAATGGCATCAAGGAGAGGAATGTTGACATGAACTTGCTTAAACAATTCCAAGAGTTCTTCATTACCATTTGTTTGTTTGTTTTTGGATTTTGGCTTTAATGCTTCAGGAAAAGGAACTCTTGGAATGTAGCAGCTTGGATCCTCATTGGCTTTGATTTTGTCTAGAGGTTCTTCAATCACTTTTCTTTTCCCTTGGATTTTTCTTTTTCAATATTTTCTTCACTCTCTTCCTCAATCTCAATTTCATTTTCTTTATCCTCATTCAATGTTGACATGTGAGGGTGAGGATTTGTTCTGATTTTCCCACTTCTTAAGGTTAACACAGCTTTCACATTTTCTACTTGAGATCCCCCAGCTTGGGTAGGAGGAGGTCCTCTTGTATAGGTTGATTTTGAAATTGTGGTGCTGGAATATTCTGGACAAAAGCTTGTTGTTGGTTTTGTGGTGGAGGTACATTTGGTCTAACAGGTGGTGGTCTGTACCCCTGACCCTGATGGTATTGCTGGTTCTGGTAGAATCCGGAGGGTTGTTCCTTGGGTTTGCTATAGTTTGACTTGGTAACTGACCAGTCTCCCTCCTTTGACATACATCAGCAATTTGAGACTCTATCCTTGCCAAATTTTGTTGAAAATTTTGAGTTTGAGTTTGTTGTTCTTGCACAGTTTGGCACAGAGTCGCCATCATATTCTGGAGTTGATTCATTTTATCATCCCAATTAAGTTGAGGAGGTGGTGGTTGATATGAAGGTTGTTGGAAATTTGTATGAGCAAATTGATAGGAATTTTGACTTCCTTGGACTTGTGGAGATTTGGAGTTAGAAGATTGGCCAAATCCTGAATTTTGATTGGGATAGGATTGACCGTACATGGATTGCTTGAAAGCAGGTTGGGAAACTTGCTCAGATTGATTTTTCCATGAAAATTTGGATGGTTTCTCCAACCGGATTGTATGTTGGAATATGGTTCATAGGAGGGTTTGTAGAAGCCTTGAGCAGCTTGGACTTGTTCCTGAATGAAAGGGGGTAATTGGCAGTAGTGGACAAGCATTTGTGGAGTGAGCTGGGCTAGCACACATAGCACAAGTTTCAGGTGTTTGAGAAAATTTGGGTGTGGCTTGCCCAGTCAATGACAACAATTGATCGAATTTTGTTCCCACTTCTGCTCCAACCTCTGATCAGTTTAGCTATCAGATCTTCTACCCTGGAATCTGATTCCCCTCTTCCCCTTACTTCATACATCACTGCCTTCTTCACAGATCCTAATGCTCTCTCATAAGAGTAGAGTGAGGCATGATTGATAGAGTTCTCACTCAATGTTTCAAAAAGATTGTATGCCTCATCCTCACTCTTAGTCATGAATGCTCCCCCCACGAAGCATCAACCATCTGCCTATTTGATTCAGTTAAACCTTCATAAAAGCTTGAACAATTTGCCACCTCGACAAACCGGTGGGGGCATTTCCTAAGCAACTCCTTCAATCTCTCCCATGATTCGTGCATTAATTCTCCCGGGTGTTGGGAGAATCCAGTGATTGCTCTTCTCATGGTGTTTGTTCGGCCAATCGGGTAAATTTTTTTAAAAATTCCTGCTGCATTTCTGGCCATGTTGTGATAGTTCTCCCTATGGTTCCCAACCAATGTTTAGCCTTGTCTTTTAAAGAGAATGGAATAGGGTCAACCTTAAGGCATTTTCTGTGAAATTTTGGATCCTACAGTGGAACAGATCTCTATGAACTCATCTATATGCCTATAAGGATCTCATTGGGATTGCCATAAAAAGATGGCAGCATCTGAATGTTTCCAGGTTTGATCTCAAAATGATTTGCCGGAATTTTCGGCCTAATGCAAGTGGCAGGTTGATAGTCAGAAGGAATGAAGTATTCCTTCATCTGTCTGGGTGCAGCCTCTTCTAAGTTTCTAGCAACTTGGTTCTGATTTTGGTTGGCCATCCTATGAAAAATCTTTCAATCTCGTCTATAGTTGGGCCAAATCTAAATTCTGGGAACGTCTACCAAGCATGCAAGATGAAAAAGCCTTCTATTTATGATTTTTGAATTTTTTAAAAATTTTTATTGATTTTTGATGAATTTTTAAACAAACAAAACAACAAACACTTTCAAATCAAATTAACCTACCACTAAGTTTCCTTGGACTTATGTTATTTTTCTCAAAATCAGATTTATGCTTGCTTAAATCCAATTCTAACTCTTTTTGTACTGGCCAGGTAAGAGGTGGAGTAGAGGGAGGCCCCCCTTGCTTTCGCAAGGACCCAATTAGATAACCTCTGACTCACTTAAGCGTAAGCTTTTTAACCTCTAATCCTAGACACCAGACTAAAGAGAGTCTTAGAATTAAGAAAGAACAAATCTAATTATGAACCCTAGGGCCAAGTCTACTGATTTTTATTGAAAGTTTAGGGCAATACAAGAATGTGAATTTTTTTGTGATTTTTGGGCAAGGAAAGGGTGATGAAATCCCTCACCTTATCTTTTTATCTAATGGGTGAAGCCCTTAAGCAGTCCCATTTTCAAATGTGAAGTGCACAGATCAAATTTCAAACAAGAGATTATCTAATGCTAAGTCTAATGCATGAAACGAGAGAGAAATCTTACCTTTCCCCCGCTCTCTTCATGCAAGAAAAAATGAAATGACAATTAAAATGATGAATGTCCTAAAACATGAGATTCTAATCTAGAGAGATGAAATTTTTTATTTACAAATCAAACGGCTAACATGGAAGAGCGATTTGGAAAATTTTTAGATTTTAAAAAATTTTTAATTTTTATTTGGTTTTTAAACTGAATGAAATGAAATTTAACTAAGAAAATATGAAGTTGTACTATAGACTAATGCCAAACCAATCAACCACCAAGAGGCCAATTATTACATGCCAACGTGAAAGAAATCTCTGTACATGCACAGAGAATACATCAAGCCTCACTACAAAGTTCACTCACACTCTTTCTATCTAAAATTCAGAATTAAAAGCAATTAAAAAAAATTCAGCAAGCTTCTCCTCCTCCAATGGGCCTCAATGCCAAGCCCAATCTCCAAGTGTGCAAATCTGAAATGAAAGCCCAATAACAAGTCAATGTAAAACCCAAAGCAAATCAAATCAAAACAGAATTAAATCAAACTCTAATGCCTCCCCGGCAACGGCGCCAAGATGAACGCGCGCGACATTGTTGACTGTGTATTTCGTTGTCCAGAGTTCATCGCACAAGTCAAAATGCGCACTTCCTCTAAACTGTCTCACGAATTAAAATTGTAAAAATGAACTCATATAATGGTGAGTACAGGCCATATCCACGGAGAGGCAGAATAGAACTCGATTTAAACTACTTTAACTTGAAATCATTTTAACGACAATGTATTAAAAGTAAATGTGTAAACAACACCGATCAAATCCCTTACAATCTTGACAGGTCAACTTAATGAAAGAACAAGCTGAATTGTAATGAAAAGAGAAATGATATCAATGTGCCCTCACAGCTCGAGGGATGAAGACAGTAGACAAAAGTCCTTAAAAGAAAACTTTCAATCAATGTACCCCTTTAGCTCAGGGATCAGACATAAAATAAAACAGAAATTAATTGTTACTAAAATTGAATCCACATGCTATTACTAAAGAACAGGGAATGGAACACAATTAATAACTCGAAATAGAACACAATTTCAACTCTGGCTCAATCTCTCAACAACCCAACTCAGAAGCATAGACAAAAATGGAACATGGATGCTCAAGAGTCAGATGAACAACAACAAAAAAAATGAAATAACTCCGGATCAACCTCCTAGCCAACAGCACAGATAGATGAAGGATAGAATAAAATCCCCAGAAGCTTGAACTAACCAAGTAGGAATAGGGAACATTCCCCTGTCTAACCATTCGAAGCCTCCAAGAATCCTCCAAACTACTGAACTAAACAACTTCAAATCCCACCAAGAAAATAAGAAAAATTCTGGATCGATTTCACTGAAAACAAAGAACTAAATAAAAAAAATCCCTTGCCTCTTACAGAAAAGAGAATACCAAAATCACAACCCCGAATTCTCCACATGCTGAATTAGCAGATATAAACCAAAATGGAATCCAACACAATCGAACCTCCCAATTGCTGAACAGAAGAGAAAAAGCAAATCCCAGAAATATATTGCTCAGCTCCTCTCGGCAGCAAGAACATAGAAAGATGGAAAGAACACTGAGAAGAACAACAGTAGCAGACTAGAAGAAATGCTCAATTCCCTTCAACAGTACACTTCCCCAACCAGAATCCGAACTCCCTTCTGCAGACTTCCCGGATGGCTTCACGACAGGGATGAAACAAGACACTGCATTGAACTATTCTAAGCACAAATAAAATGAAAATTAAATGTAATAAAGACTACGGGATCAAACTATGCTAAGAACAGACGAACTAAAAAAAGTCAGCAAGAAGAATGTTAAATTTCATTGAACCGACATCTAGAACACCAAAAGAAATGGAAAATCCCACTGGCGAAACCCAAGATCTCAGGAAGAACATGAAAGAAAGTAAAAATTCCTCAAGAAAACAAACTAACCTACCCATCTCCCTCACATATAGCTCTGCTAAAACAAGAAATTACAGAAGAATGGCAAGAACTAAACTAAAATTTGAACTGGCTTCAATCTCTCACAATTCGCCTCCCTCACTGCACTATGGAAGAACAGAGAATACAGGAAAGAAAATGGAAACTAGAAAAAAAATCTAAGCATCGAACCAGCCAGCCCCGGAGATGAGGACCTCGGTCCTTTTATAGGCATCCGGGCATCTCTTCCTGCCTCCTAGATCACCAATTTTGCAGCAGCACCAGGATCGCCAGCTCTGCAAACCCGATCGCCAGCATCGCACGGCCTCCAGCTCACATCTGCCTCTTCCATCACGCCATCGGCACACCAGGGCCAGCACAGCACCTGGGCTGCGCACGAACCCACCCAGGATTGCCATGGCCTGGCCACCTCAGCACACCAAGCCACCTCAGCCATCTGGTCTCCACATCGCCAGCGCCAGCAGCAGCCTGGGCGCCTCCTTCCTTACGCCGCACCAACGCCACAGCTGTGCATACACCAGACTCCCGCCAAACATGCATACCACGCACGGCCGCTTCGCACACCTGGGCGCTGTGCACAGCGCCAGCCCTGCTCTGCGCACGAACCACCTCCCAGCTACACATACCGGTCCGCCCCCGCAGCCCCCGCTTCACCCGCACGGCCAGCTCTGCTTGCATCAGCCTTGCACACCCCCTGCGCCGCACAGCACCGCCTTGCACCATCACCGGCCTGATGCTTCACACGAGCCCATCGCCTCCAAGCCTCCACCACAGCAGGTCTGGCCGCGCCAGGATCCAGCGCCGGCCGCACCAGCTGGCCTGGCCCACATCGCCGCTTGGCCCAGCTCAGCCGCCTCCCTAGCCGCTGTGCAACTGCCATCCGCCTCAGCCTGCACCGCCCATCTGCAGGAGCACACCTCCCAGCAGCTTCCCGCCATGCCCCAGCCGCACCAGCCAGCTCACCTGCTAGGAGCTTCCAGTTTCTTCTGGGTTCTTCCAGCTTCTATTGACCTGGAATAGGAAAAAAGGTTTTAAGGGATGAGTGGATATGGTGGGAATATTTAAAATTGTTTTTATTATTTATTTGATGGGGGTGGGGTATGTGGCATTATTGATTGGGTATGATGAGAAAAATATTTATTTTGGGATTGGGTGTGAAACTATTTATTTATTTATTTACAATTCAAACTAAAAATATTTACAAAGTTAATATTTTAACAACATTTATTTATATACAATATTTACAATATCTTTTAAAATGAACCTAATTAGTCAACATGGAAGAAATGATTTACATGAAAATTTAACATGTGTATTTACCCATTATTAACTAATATGTTCAAAGATTTTTCATGGATGAAATGAAAATTAAGTCAATGTGCACATTATTCATGGACATTGATGTCTAAAATCAATTCTATGTATGAGATTTAACGCTAAAAATTTTGCAATTATCATTTGGCACTTGAGGGCTTGTCCCATTCAGAGGTTGTCTCTGTTTCTTGGGACCCCCATCCTCGGGAGCCTATTGAGGGAGTACTCCGAGCTACGAGTGTGCTCAAGTTGGCAGCCTGTGAGCGGACTCTGAGCTGGGGGAAAACAAGGTTTGGCAGCGGCGATGAGCGTTTGTAGAGCTCTCTCATCTGGGTTTGAGACGTCGAGGTGTTTGGAGTTCCTGGTGCAGACCAGATAGTCCTTGTGTCACTGCCTCTCTCTGCGTTGGTTCCGGAGCCACGTAGTGGTTCTAGGCGTGAGGCCGCAGCTTGGCCAGGGTGCGGTGTTGCGTGTGTTGGGTGTTTCTGTGACGGCTCTGTCTCGCCCTTCGCGAGGGCGGAGGCAAAATCTAGGCTCGAGCAGAGGGCGTGGATGGTGCGTCCCCTCTTGGCTGCTAGCGACGGTAGCTTGGTTGCTGTTGTTGTGACGGCATTTCCTCACGACGTTTCTAAGTGTTCTCCGTTGCCCTAGCTGCACGGCGGTTGTAGCCTGGCCGTAGCTAGCTCCTGTGGGCGTCGTTGGTCTGGCCTTGTGCAAACCCATGCTTCTGGTGGTTTCCTCTTCGGTGTCCTCTCGACTCCGTCGTCCCGTTCTGGGTGCCAGTCCGTGGTGGCACCGGTGAGTGTGGTTTCCCGACCTGGTGGGTGTCCAGGGTCCCAGGTGGTTCTGCTTGTGGGCCCTCGACCTTGTGGAGGTCGAGGTGTCCGTGCTTGCGGTGAGATGTCATTCTCACTTGGTTGTTCCGTGGTCTCGGCTGGTGTGCCGAGCGTTACTTACACTGTGTGTCTGACTCCGTTGGTTTTCACGGGAGTCGTGTGTGTGGCCCAGCCTTAGTTGGTGGTCGTGGCATTGTACAGTTCTCTTCCGCTGCTTAGTAGTACCATGCTGTAGGTGTTCCTCACTTTACAGCTTTCTAGTGTAGTTTCCTATTTTCGGAGTTCCTGCTGCTCTGGCCGGTGAGGGACTGGTAATCCCTACTGGGCCTTGTTTGCGAGGCTCACCACCCTACTTCCTTCAGCTAGGGGCTCGTCGTCGTGGGAGCTCGGTGTCGGACGGGTTGCGGAGGCGTTCGTGACGCCGTGGTTGTCAACAGCAGTGAGAGCTCTTGTACTCGAGTGAGCTAAGAGTTGTGTTTGCAAGTCCTCGAGGTATGCCCCTTAAGGACTGCACCTTTCTTCTTGTACCTGTGCTTTTACTTGGGACGCGTTGTACAGACCTTTGTATATTGTACAGATTGTTATAGTTGTTTAAATTCAGTACATATCTCACTAGACTAATTCTTCTAACCCTTCCGGGTCTTCGGATCCGTGGTGGCGACGCGAATTTCGAGCCCTGGCAGGGTCCGGGAGGTCGGGTGGTTACAAATGTAGTGATTCATCGATGGCTTCGAAGAATGTTATTGCTGACTTAATGAAGGGGATAAATTAGATGGCACTAACTATGACATATGGCATCGAAAAATCCAATATCTCTTGAACGAGCAAGAGTTTCTTGATCATATTACAACATCCATGACCCCGCCCGAAGAAGGCAACACTGCTCAACACCGCAGAGATCAAGAGTCTTACAAGTCATGGTTCAACAAAGATCGCAACACGCGCTTTACAGTGTTAAGCAGCACGCAAGATGATCTGATTGGCAAGTTTGATAAGTGTAAGATTGCCAAGGAGATGTGGGAAAAGTTGAAGATTTCTTTTGGAGGAACCTCTACCACGAGGTTAAGGGCTCTTGTTTAAAATTTGAGACCCTCCGAAAAGATCCCCGTCAAAACATGACTGAGCATCTAAGGATGATGTCAAGCATGATCCGTGACTTGAAGTCTGTAGGACACAATCTCACCGATGAGCAGCAGGTGCAGGCTGTAATAAGATCTTTTCCAGACTCTTGGACTCACATGAAACAAATCCTCACTCACAATGAGAGTATTAAGAATTTTTCTGACATCTCTCGCCATGTGGAGTTAGAGGCTGAGCGTGAGGAAGCTATGCGCGCTACTACCCTTGTCGCCCAGGGAGGCAGACAACAGGGCAAGAAGGGTCCAAAGAAGAACTTCAAGAGGAAGAGGCAAAATGTTGCATCCACTTCTAAGGCGGGGCATGTAGGATCGAATGAGTGGATGGATCAGATCTATTCAACCCCCCCCCCCCCCTTCTAGATCTGATCCATCCACCCATTCGATCCTACAATTGGTATCAGAGGGGTTAATATCTGTTTCTGATCTGATTTGATTGCTTCTGTTTGATCTCTGTGTTAATTACTTGAATTGTTTGCTTGCCCTTTCATTATCTCATTTAATTGATGGATTCTCAAGGTTTTATTACTGAAGGCCATTCCATTAATAGGCCACCCTTCTTCAATGGGACTGACTATTCTTATTGGAAGAATCGCATGCAAGTCTTCCTTAGAGCCCAGAACTATGAGATTTAGAGGGTAGTTGAGGTAGGTCCTTATGAGAACCAGGGAGAAGATGAAACCTAGACAAGGGAACAAATTAGGAGGGCCACCCTAAACTACAGTGTCATGAACATGGTTCAATGTGCAGTTCGCCCAAAGAGTACTCAAGAATATCCATGTGCAAATCTGCTAAGGAGATGTGGATAAGCTTGAGTTACTTTATGAGAGAACATCCCAAGTAAAAGAAACCAAAGCAAATATTCTTGTTTCTGAATATGAATTATTCATGATGAAATCTGATGAATCAATTTCTGAAAGTTTGCTAGGTTCATGATTATTGTAAATGGACTGAAGGCTCTAGGTAAGGACTACACTGATGCTGATTTGGTAAGAAAAATCTTGCGCTCTCTATCATCCAATTGGCACACAAAGGCTACAGTAATTGAAGACTCTAAGGATTTATCCAAAATCTCTTTAGATGAACTCATAGGATCTTTAATGACTTATGAAATAAATCTGAAGAGAAGTGAAGAAAACATGCTTAAGGCTAAACCAGTAGCACTTAAGGCTTCATCAAGCAACAAAGAGAAAATTCAAGAAAAATCAAGTTCTGATGAGTCTGAGTCTAATGAGGATGAACGTGCCATCATGACTAGACAATTCAGAAAATTTTTAAAATCAAGAAGAGGAAAATTCAATGGAAAGAAAAAATATTCTTCTAGTAGGAGGAATGCTTCTTCTTCAAATTTTAATGCTAGCATAAATCAAAAAACTGATGAAGATATTGTTTGCTACAGGTACAATAAGATAGGACACATGAAGGGTGAGTGTCCTGAGATCAAAAAAGACAAATACAAGAAGAACAACAAATTGAAGAAGCCAAAAGCCATGATTGCAACTTGGTCTGATGAAGACCAAAGTGAGGATGAAGAAGAGAACTCTTCATGTTCAGTAAATGAGGAGTTATGCTTATGGCCAACAGCAGTGATGGAAAGGATTCACAAAGAAAAGGAGCAAAAGAAATTCACAAGCACTTAATGGCAAAGAAAAAGCTTCTTCTGGAAGTGTATGGGCTCTCTTGCCTTTGGGGTACAAGGAACATGGGTATTTATAGCCCCATATGTCCATAAAGTGCCTTGGGTGCATGGGCACAGAAACCTAGGTCAAATCCCCTAATTCCCAAGCAGCCACGTGTCCAGAAAAATTCACGTTTTTGAGTTTCAGGTGGATTGTGTCGACACCACCAGGGAGTGTGTCGACACACTGTCCCATTTGTGCAAAACTGGTCTTCTGGGAACTAGGTCTAGTGTCGACACACTCACTGGTTGTGTCGACACACTGTCCCAGTCTGGCAACTGGGTCTTCTGGAATCTGGGACTAGTGTCGACCTGACCATTGAGTGTGTCGACATGACTGGCAGACTATGTCAACACACAGGCACAGCGTGTCAACATACAGGCAGACCGTGTCAACACACAGGTGGACTGTGTCGACACCACTTGAGACAAATTTGTGTAAACCTGAAAATATAAAGTGTAAATATTAATACAAGATATTATCATTAAAATATGAGATATTAAACATCAAAAACATGTTGTCTAAACATTATTGTGATATGTATAAAATGTATAATATATTCAACATGTATCATCAAAATCACAATATGTCATCATTAAAATTACAATATGTCATCATTAAAATCATAATATGTCATCATTAAAATCACAATATGTCATCATTAAAATCACAATAGTCATCATCAAAATCAAAGTATGAATGATGTTCATGGTCATCATTAAATACAACTTTAGGAAATTCCAAAACACACTCAACCAATAGGGCAGACACCGAAGCACCAAAGAGGCAAGCGCGGTGGAAAGAGAGACAAGTCGAAGGCCAAATGCTATAATTATAGACAATTGGGACATTTCGCTCGTGAATGTACTGAGCCGAAAAAGGTATTCCAATTTCTTGCTCTCTAACTGTGCATGTTTGTTCGCATATCCTAGTTGCTCAAACAAATCCTGAATGGATAGTGGATTCAGGAGCGACCGAGCACATAACAAGGGATCGAGCAGGGTTCGTGGATTATCGTCGAATCTCAGCGGGATCGCAAAGAGTATACATGGGAAATGGTTCCAGCGAGGAAGTCCTTGGAGTTGGTGTGTATCAACTCAAGTTAAAGACTGGACGAGTCTTAACTCTCCATGAAGTGCTCTATGCGCCTAGAGTTCAGCATAATCTACCATCAGTCTCATCATTATTAGCATTAGGCTTCTCTTTTTCTTTTGCTAGCAACCAAGTTGACATTTGTTTGAACAATGTTATGTATGGTCATACTTTATTCATGGATGGTTGTTTAAATTAGATTTGGATTATCATAATTTTCATGTGTCTTATGTGGTAAATACTGATAATAACCTTGATTTGAAATTTAGCATGCTCGCCTAGGACACATAGGATAAGATAGAATGACAAGGTTAACTCGAGAAGACTTACTAGGCTCACTCGCTAAAGTCAATCTTCCTGTGTGTGAATCATGTTAGCCGGTAAGGCATGTCGCAAGCCTTTCAGAAGGCTAAGAGAGCCACTGAACTCTTACAATTGATCCACTCCGACATTTGCGGACCCATGAGTGTGAAGACCCGTCAAGGGGCTTCCTATTTCCTCACATTTATAGATGATTATTCACGATATGGATATGTCTATTTGATCGCTCACCGCTATGAAGCGTTAGATTGTTTCAAACACTTCTTGGCAGAGGTTGAGAATCAATTAGGCAAAACCATAAAAGTTCTTCGACGGTTCGAGGACGTGATATCTTTCGGATGAGTTCCGAACTTTATGTGAAGAAAAAGGAATACACAGACAGTTAACTATTCCATATACACCGCAACAAAATGGTGTTGCTGAGAGACGGAATAGAACACTGTTAGATATGGTTAGGTCGATGATAGCACATGCCAACCTTCCAATATCTTTTTGGGGGGATTCTATAATGACTGCGGCCTACATCCTTAACCGTGTACCTTCACAATCAGTTCCTTCCACCCCTTATGGTTTATGGCGTGGTGAAAAACCAAATTTAGATAATCTACGCCCATGGGGTTCAACGGGATATGTCCATGACACCTCTCACAAGTTTGGAAAACTTGGCCCTAAAGCTAGAAAGTTTATCTTTATAAATATTCGAAGGCTCTAAGGGTTAGGTCATGTTCGGACAACATCCGAATGGAGGAATGACAGAAAAAGATGTCTGAGATGTTGTTTTCTTAGAAACAGAATTTCCTAGTATCGACGACACTGAAAAGAGTCTTGATCTCCATGAGTTGGATGACCCTAATGATGTTCTACCATCTTCCAGTAAAGGGAGGGAATTAGTTCCTAACCAGGAAGCCGTCGGAGATAGTAGAGATAATCATGATAGTGGGAGCTTTGTGCCCAGTGGGAGCACACCTATAGAAGAACAAGACGATCAGATACGTCGTAGCAAACGTGGACACATGCCTCGTCGTCGATTTGAGATTGAAGAGGAAGCTTTTGTGTGCCAGCTTGCTGATGATGATGAGCCTACTTCTGTTAAAGAAGTATTAACTTCATCTGCTAGTAAAGAGTGGAAGGAAGCAATGCAAGATGAGATGGACTCCATGAGTAAGAATCAGTTTAGGAGCTTGTCGACATCCCTCCAGGGCGTAAGGCTATTGGAAATAAATGGATTTTCAAAGTCAAACGCAAGGCGGATGGATCAATCGACAAATATAAAGCACGACTTGTGGCGAAGGGATATACTCAAAAGGAGGGTATAGATTTCGATGAGACATTCTCCCCTGTGTGATTCACATCGGTCTGCCTTATTCTAGTCATTATTGCACATTTAGACTTAGAACTTTTTCAGATGGACGTTAAAACAACATTTCTCAATGGAGAACTAGACGAAGAAATTTATATGGTACAACCATAAGGTTTTGAGGCAAAGGGACAAGAGCGCAAAGTTTGTCGTCTCAAACGTTCCATTTATGGCCTCAAACAATCGTCTAGACAGTGGTATTTTAGATTTCATAAATCTATTATATCATTTGTTTTGATATGATTGAAGAAGACCACTGTATGTATGTTAAACATACGGCGGAAAAGATTCTTATTTTGTCATTATATGTTGATGGCATTCTATTGGCTGGAAATGACATGGAATCTATCAAAGCCACTTGAAAATTGTTGTCTTCTATCTTTGAGATAAAAGACGTGGGTGAAGCAAATTATGTGCTAGGAATAAAAATCACGAGAGATCACTCGAATAAACTTCTGTGTTTGTCGCAGGAGACTTATATAAATAAGATTCTTGAGCGATTCCGGATACAATATTCCAAACCCATCGATATTCCAATTGATAAAAGTTGTGTTTTGAGTATCAATCAATGTCCACAAACTGATAAGGAAAAGAATGAAATGTCTAAAGTGCCATATGCTACTGCAATTGGGAGTCTAATGTACGCCATGTTATGTACACGGCCAGACATTAGCTTTGCGGTGGGTCTTGTTAGTCGTTATCAAAGTAATCCCGGTCTCGTTCACTGGAAAGCAGTTAAGAGAATTTTTTGATATCTCCGTGGTACTTCGGACCTTGTCTTATGTTACAAAGGAGGTGACTTAAGATTGAGAGGTTTCAGTGATGCTGATTGGGCCGGTGATAAAGATGAGTGCAAATCCACCTCATGCTATGTGTTTATGTTAGGTGGAGGGGCCATTTCTTGGTGTAGCAAGAAACAACGTGCATCACTTTATCCACATGGAATCAGAATATGTGGCTTGTTCTGCTGCATGTCAAGAGGCTGTTTGGTTGCAGAGTTTCCTACAGTGATTGGCCATGACACAATTGTCAAAGGAGGCGATGGTGCTGTATGTTGATAGCACATCGGCCTTGGCCTATGCTAAGAATCCTAAATACCATGGGCAAACCAAACATATTGACATTCGTTATCACTACATTTGGGATTTAGTTGCAAAGGAGTTGGTGGTTCTTCAACACATTTCAACAGGTCATATGTTGGTCGATCCACTAACCAAACAAATCCCGAGGGAGGCATTTGTAACCCATATTAGAAATATAGGATTGTGTAAATTGTAATGTGCACAATATTCATTGACAATTATGTTATTATGTTTTCCTTCCTTATGTGTGTCTATGGTTGGAATACTTTACACATCAAGAAAAGTGTCACTAGGCTCTGAATGGACCCCCTCACACGGGTCATTCGCCTTGGTGCTAAGAAAGCGAGCAAGATGAGACAATCAATATCTATGGCACTATGAGAGCGAGCAAGATAAATTATATCTATGGCGCTATGAGAGCGAGCAAGATATTTTACTTTTACTGTCGCCTTAAACTGAATTAAGATGAGATCCCTCTGGATCGATCATTGGATATGAGAATCAAATCCGTGAAGCCTTCATTAAGCCGTTGCAAGTTTTATGATAAGGCGTCGTAAGACTCGGGTAGCCGCAGTGGGAGTGGCTAGACTAAGAACCGTATGGTGTTTTTATTATGTTGTATGTGACATGCCCATAACGATGGAAGAACACCGTAGCATGTGTCCATACCACATGTGCGTAAAACGACCGTTGAAGAGAATGATGAATGAGATCTCTATTTCATCATCATGTGAGCTCTTGGATCATAAATTGTTGATCCATCTATACCCTTAGGACTTGAGATCTATGTCATGAAAAGAAAGCTTGGTGTCGCTACTTTAGCATGCTCCTTAGGGCTATGGCTGATACATTCCAGCGAGACATGACTAGGAAAGCGGTCGAGACTAATTGAATTGACATGAGAACTCAAGAAAGACATCTAAATATTGCACCATGTTTTGTGGCTCATACCTCGAGGGACTATGTCGACTTAGTGACGATAAAGTCGTGAGCACAAAACGTTCGCATTTTGACGTCGCTAGTTTTAAGAGATCCAGGATGTCAAAGCTGGTGAATTTTGAAGATATCTAGGGTACTACGAGATTCCTTTAGAGCATTGTGATCTGTTAGTTTTGGTGATAACTTAATAGATCACTACTCATCTGTTGTGTTGACTCTCGTAAGGTCTCTCACTCCATTCGTCGTATGTAAGATTGAGAAGCAAGTGTAGAGAGATAAATTAGTCTTTGTGAGCAACTGAGATTTTACTGTACCCTTTGTGGGAAAGCGGGAGATGTTAACCAATGGCAACTTCCATCGGTTGGGTTGCCCAGCAGCATGGGCACCAAAGTTTGTCAAGGCAACCGTTGGAAGGAGGAAAACCGCACTGCGGTTGTCTCCTGCGTGAAGTGGAGTTTTCTTTGAGGTTTTTCCCAGGGAAAAACAAAGGCACGCAAGGACTCTTCTCTCCCTACCATGCGCATGCAAGAGAAGGACTCTCACTTGGAAGGACATAGCGTAAGTCTCCTTCTCTCTCTCTCTCTCTCTCTCACACCACATCTGTGTACGAGACTTCTCTCATGGGACATCACCATCGGAACCCGAGGATGTTTGGAGCGAGGAAACTATGAAGAAGACTCTTGTAGACTTCTTCCCATCCTACGAGATTCCGCAACGCATGAGGTATACACCCTGTTCAAGATCGAACACCGACCATGTCAAGATCCAAGGGTAAATCTTAGAGTGCGACATAGTGGCACCAACTACCATGGCCATTCCTTAGCATCTATATTATATCTATATATATATATATATATATATATATAGACTCCTGTCCTTTTGTCTGTTAACCCTTAGAATATTTTCCCATTTAACTAATGTCGCATTGTAAGTAAGGTTTGTCATGCTGCTATAATATCGTATTGTGTCAGGACGTTCGCGAGTTCTGACACGGTCGGTACGGTACAATAAAATTGATCGACCGATGTTTCTAGTGAATACTCACAAACGTTTAACAAATTAAAGTCTAAAATTAGTCGATTGATTTCTCTTTATTAGTCGACCAATTTCTCTCATGGTGATGTCTAGATCTCATAATCTATTTATATCTTCAAAGAGAGACGAAAATCGATCTATCGGCCTGAGATTTTTGTCGACTGATCGATATGATACGAATCGTACCATATCATGTCATGGAGAATGCGAGTAGATCGATACGCATGGCACAGCCAATCTTGATTGTAAGTGTCTACCTAAAACTAAGTTAATCAAAGTAAAGTTTTTAACTTAATAACCACTCTGCACCTATTGTGAGGTTAAATTCATACATTTACACATTTCGAATGAGTGAGAGTGACTTTAATATTAGTAGTTAAGATCTTTCACGTACATATTAATGACCTAAATTCAAATCTCTTACTCCACGTTACTTTTAGAAAAGATAAGAGTAATTTAAATGAGAGAGAGGGAGAGAGGGAGAGAGAGAATCTCCCAACCTTCTTTAGATACTCTTGAGCAAATAGACTCACGATTCACTTATATGTTGTTGGCAAAGACGCGTAAGAGCTCCCTATATGCACACTTCATTAGATCATATTGTGCAATGCCATCTTTTTTGCTGGTGAACCGGTCATCGAACTGAAGGGGAAGATGCTAAGGGTTTAATGTGGTCTTAGAATAGCGATGGTCAAGTAAAACGTTGCACTATAGCAAGTGGGTTTAGATGCCAAAAGACATTATAGAATTACCACACTTGCATATTTATGCACAAGGGTAAATTTGAGACTATCTTCATGTAATGCATTTGGAAGGCGGGTTTGCAGTTTCATTTGTACATTATATATGGGCCCAGCCGACATTTGGATATTATTCCCCACGATCTAGGTGGTACAGACGTAGTGATTTTCTCGGCACCCTACTGTTATGGCCCTAACTATGGTTCTTAACAGGCAATTGTCACCCAAATTGTGGCTATAAAAAGAGATCAGACCCCCGATGCCAAGATAAGCAAACTCTGCCACTCTCAGTGCCCAAGACTTTTAGTCTAGACCCATTTTGATTTAGTTAGCAGAGGGTTCTCCCCCGGTTTTTCAAACCGGGGCCTCTTGACGCATGTCTTCTCCCTTGCAGGACTCTTCATGTCTGTCGGCTGAGTTCCTTCTCTCCTAAGGTGTAGATGGATGATGTAAGGCCCTCGAACTTTGTTCGTTTATTTAGACTTTGTCATATGGTGATTAGTTGCTTTGTGTATAAAATTATGTGTATATGTATATATAAATATATTTATTCCTGTACATATTGTATTCAAAAGATGTTGTGCATATGTATATATGTGTTTATTATGCACATATTGTTTTATTTACATTGTACATTTTGTATTTAAATAATATGATGTATAGAGTATGTAAATTATAAGGTGAATGCATGTATATCTATTTTTTGTGTTCTAACTGAGAGGCCAATTAACGTCAACATGTGTGGACGTTTATGGGGAGTCGACGTCCAGATCCATGGACGCCAATTCCCAGTAAACGGCAACAATGTGGCCGTCTATTTCCTAGAAATTGTTGCGGTTTCAGATCTGGAAACGGTCGTGTTTCCTTCGGTTCTGATTTTGGAAACCCACCTCCAATGGTAGGAAATCCTATCTAATGCGTACCCAACCTCCCTTAGCTTATAAAAACATCGTTTTCGGTTAGAGTAGGTTCCTTTGGCTCTTGTGAAAACCCTAGGAACTCTGTGCGAAAAACCAATTTTTGGGTGGCTTGATCTGGTGTTTGTGTACATCTTCCGGCGATCTTCTTCGACAGGAAGGAGCTCCTAACATTGGTGGATCTTCCCCGACTCTGGAGATAGACCTGCATCAACTCAAAGACCGGATTCGAGAGGCGTTTTGTGTGTCTTCATGGCTTGGCCGAGGAGAGCTTCTCTGGCAAAATTATTCCAATCTAGTAATTTTTCTGAGGCAAGTGATCTAGGGGTTACATCCCTACCCATGTTCCTTAGGTCTTAGGATTTTATGGAATTTTTCCTCATGTCCTGGAACCCCCTTCATCAAGATTTATGCATTCAGTCTGCGTTTCTGCAAACAGGAACTTAACGGCCAGCTTGCTGCCGTTAAGATCTTGAGTTAGCGGCAACATCGTGTGTCGTTAACCCTATTGGCGGCAAGCCCTTTGCCGCCAAGTTCTTCAGGACTTGCAGAATGGTTGTTTTGATTTATGTGGTGTGTTTTTTTTTCAAATTTTGGGTATGTGTGCATGCTGGAAAATTTATATATGGTCAAGTATAGTCAGTAGGCCGTGCCATAAGGATGGGTCGAATTTTTGTAAATTATATTATTTATTAGAATTTCTGCAATGGGATAATGGGCATGATTTGATGTTGGTAATTCCTGATTAATTAGATTCATGATGTATTAATATTTCACAAATTTTCTACGATCATATGATGACTGTCTTCAGGTATTGGCACTGTTGGGTTTGACTGTTTTACTGTGAAACCTACTTAAGTGAATTTAGAGATAATTATGGCTGAAATTTGGTTAAATTCCTATAATCGTGTTGCAGATCCAAAAAATTTGAAAAATTGAGTGTATGACATGTTATCTGTTTAGAACTTGTGATAAAAATTTTGCACTATTTTGATAACAGTAGGTACTGTTATTAATTTAATAGGAGAAAATGACCATATTGAGCATGTTAAGTTTGATTATGTATAATTCAGTGGTTAGCAACATGATTAGGATGGTGTTTGATCTGATTAACACTATGAAACAGTAACATTATGTTGGATAAATTGAAGCATGTGTAGTTACTTAAAGGTGTATGTAAATATGTTAAAAGTGCATGTGATAATGTGACAATGTGATAATATTACAATGTGTAAATTGTGTCGTTAGTGACCTGCTACCATAGAGGGCTGTGGAACCGTACTTTAGTTAAGTCTTTACGGGAAGGTTCAATGTGTGTGATATCTTATGGGCATTAGGATGAAATCCTGGAGGTGGACAAGTACCACTGGTTAGGGTGCAGAGTGCTTCTCCCAGTTCTGCGCAGTTAACCAAGATTTGTCACTGTGTTGCCTAGGTGACAGGTATGTGTATGTGTACATGTGTGTCCTTCTAGTGGTAGTTTGGACTATGTGTCACAGCAATTAAGTGTAAAAATGTGAATATGTGCCTGTGAACATGTGAATTGTGAAAATGTGAAGTATGAGTATGTGAAATTGTTAAGTGAATGAGTTAGCATGTGAATAAATGTAAACCCGTGTGATTATGTTTAATTCATGTCAAAACACCAAGTAAAATGTGTGTATAAGTGTGATAATGCATGAGAAAAGATTAGATATCATACTAGGTATGTTATTTACTTTGTACATACTACCATGCTTTAATGGGTATAGTTGTAAAATGATTTGAATATGATTTAGATCCATGTACCATGTTGAATAGAATGTGTAGAAAGCATGCTATAGGATTTAAATTAGATGTTTAAGTAACATGAAGCATGTACCATGTTTATTCGTAAATGTGTAAAATACTAGCATGTGTATGTGATATGTAAGGTTGTGTCCTTAGATTGCTTGCTGGGTCTCTTTAGACTCATTCTTCCTTCGGCGTACAGGTGTGACAGGTGTCTCCACTTCTGAGGAGGACATAGTTAGGAGCGACTCCGATCGGGAGGAGTAGCTACTTTTGTGGAGATTTCTACATTGTTACTTGTATTTTCATAGTATGTAATCAATAAAAGTGTGTAATTCATTTGGATAATGTACTTATTTTGAAGTTGTAATAATGTGGACACTTGCATTTCTTTTATTGCTATCTAGACTGTGGATATTTGATGATGATGATGGAATGAGAATGAGATTATTTATTTATTCTGCTGTAATCTTGTAATATTTGTGTACATCTCAATCTAGTGTTAAGTGTTGGAAAATGTCCCACTGTAATGACGACCTTTATACCGATGTGGATTGGTATAATCGTACCGGTATAAAGAGGGTCGTTACAGAGATTGGTATCAGAGCGTCAAGGTTGAAATTGTACATGAATATATCATCATCTTCATAATATGCTAAGTCTTTATAGAATTTATCCATATATGTAGAAAATATTTAATAATGAATGAAAGATAGCTAAGAAAATGGTTAGGGCTAATCACTTAGTTTCTAACTAGATTAATTGTTTTACAGGCTATGGCTTCTCATGGTAGGCGTGGAGCTCATGCTCGAGATGATGAGCAGAGACGTGAGGACAAGGGTGAGCGGCAGGCCCCAGCACCACAGGGTCCTACAGTTCTTCCTCCACCACCGCCTGTAGATTATGGTGTATTCATGCAAGGCCTAGTGCAGGCTATGCAGACTCAGGCACACACTCAGGCAGCACTTCAGGCTCAGCTGGAGGCTCAGATTAGATTGGAGATAGAAGTAGTATGTTTCTATTAAATATATGATTGTCGTGTTGCTATTATGTTGCTTATGTTGTTTGTTGTGGCAGGCTCAGGCTCCAGCTCCATTTCCTCAGGAGCAAGGCCATGGTGGTCCTTCCATCATGGAGCGATTCAAGAGGATGGCTCCGCCCTCTTTTAAGGGGGAGAGTCAGCCATAGCTGGCAGAGAGCTGGATGAGGGAGATTGAAAAGATCTTCCGGGCTATTAGGTGTGCTGAGGAGGACAAGGTCAGCTTGGCCACCTACATGCTATAGGTATTAATATTTATATGCATGTACTTGGGTAGATTAAGAAGTTGCTTAGATTGGTGCTTATGGAGTTGTTTCTGTAGGAGAGAGCCGACGTGTGCTGGTCATCTTTACTGCGCACCAAATTTGAGGATGGTGCTATCGAGGTGTCTTGGGATGAGTTCACGAGGCTCTTTCGGGCCAAGTTCATCCCAGAGCATATCCAGGATAAGATGGAGAAGGAATTCCTTACTCTTACTCAGGGCTCCATGACGGTGCTTGAATATGAGGCAAGGTTTGCAGAATTATCTAAATATGCACCTCATATAGTTGCTGATGAGCGTAGGAAGGCGAAGAAGTTCGTGATGGGCCTTAAGCCATCACTGAGGTCGAGGCTTGTGGCATTTGACCACCGTATATTAGACGAGGCTCTCAGCGCTGCGTGCAGGCAGGAGAGTGAGATAGAGCAGTATCTGGAGGAGAAGAAGGCATTACAGAAGAGGTCTGTGCCACCGTTCCAGTGGCAGGACAGGAAGAAGGCGGCGTACCAGTCACCGCAGCATCCAGTGGCAGCTAGCAGTCAGCAGGCAGTTGTACCCCGATCCCCCGGTGTAACGACCCGACCTCTCGGACCCCCCGCCTGGGACCCCCGAAGGTCGTGCCGCCACCCACGAATCTGAAGACCCGAAAGGGTTAGAATTTAGTCCAGTGAGATAAGCAATGAATTCAAATAACTATTACAAGAAAGACTGTACATTCATAAAGAGATTAAGTACAACATGTCCCAAATAAAAGTATAGGTACAGAAAGAAGGTGCAGTCCTTTAGGGGCATACCCCGAGGACTTGCAAAAAGGCCACTCTCAACTCACGCTACAAGAGCACTCACGCTCACAACTCACACTGCTGGCAATGCATGGCGAACAAGCCGCCACCATGACCGTCCGGTAACGAACTCTTGCGACAGTGAGTCCCTTCCTAAAGAGAGTCGGGGGGTGAGCCTTACGAACAAGGCTCAGTAGGGATTACCAGTCCCTTACCAGCCAGAGCAGCAGGAACTCCAAAAAAGCGGAAACAAAACTACTCTACAAAGTAGTAAAGTGGGAAACACCTACCACAGAGTACTACAACAGCGGAAACTGAGAAACGCCTCGACCACAACCCGGGTCAGGCCAAAGATGACTCCCGTAGAACCAGCGGGTCAACACATGCGGAAGCAACTAAAGCAACGCCATGACCCGCAACCGGGGTCGGGCCAGAGCAACACAATGCGGAAGCAAACCCTCGGCACACACCCTCCGAGACAACAGAGCTCACAGAACACCGGAGCAACCACGTGAGACCAGAGTCTCACGACACAAGCACCCAACATCCCAGACCTCCACGAGGTCGGGAAGGAACTACTAGGTGTCACCACGAGAGACACCGAACAACCATGTGAGAAGCAACGTCTCACCACAAACACGGCCACCTCAGACCTCCACAAGGTCGAGGTTCCACAAGCAGAACCAACCTACACCTCGGACACTCCACGAGGTCAGGGAACTACACCTACCGGTGCCACCACGAACGGCACCAAGGAACGGGTTACCGAAATAGCAGTCGGGTGTCAGCACTCGACACCCCGAGGGAACCCGCAGAATGGAAACCACTAAGCACGGCCCACGAGGCCAACAACCAAGCCCACAGAACTAGACACGGCTGGGTAAAACCACCGTTCAAGCTAGGGCAACGAGAAACCATTCTTGGGAACAACGTGAAACCCGTCACAGCAAGTGCAACCAAGCCACTGCCACAGGCAGCTAAGAGGAGGACACACAATCCACTCCTCCAGCACGCCAGCTACCGACTCCTGCCTACAACCTCCCTAGGTAGAGTGAGGCTAGCGAGCCACAGCCAAGAACACAACCACAAACTACCGCAGCTCGGTCGAGCTGTGGCCCCACGCCTGACCTCCCTACGTGGCTCCAGAACCAACGCAGAGCGAGGCTGTGAGAAGGACTAGCTGGTCCGCACCGAAAGAGTGCCACAACAACCTTGGAGACCAACCCAGCTAAGAGAGCTCTACAAACGGCTCACGTCGTTACCCCACCGTTTTCCCCTTCTGCTCCAAGTCCGAGACTTGAGCACGCCCGCCGCCCGGAGCAACTCCCTCTGACACAGGCACGCGGGGCTAGGGGTCCCAGGAAACAGTAACAACCTATCTTGCGAACAAGCCCTCAAGTGCCTAGCACTGGGCAAATAGGGAACTGGAGTGGCAACCACCAACAGAAACGGCACAGCTGGCTTGTAACCAAAACAAGCCCAGCAGGCACAGGCGCGCACGGCACCCCTTCAGGGAACAACCTCCAGAAGGGCTGTCGGCCAACGCCGGCACACATGGCACGGCCCGAGAAATCGGAGCACCACCAAACAGCATGGAAACAATGGTCTTCTAATAATCGATCGGCAACCAGACCATCGATTATTAGACAAACGCGAGCCCCCTAGCGGCACTGCTAGGACAAGGCCAAGAAGGTGTCACCTTCGGTCACTGAACGCAGGGAGGCAACCTGTCGCGCTCCCACCAGAAGGTCCTAAGGGAAACCCTGCCCTGGGGCACAAGCCCACATGCCAAACGGGCCAAAGAACCACACAAGGCAACTCAAGTCTTGTCACACCCTCCTGAGCCGTCGTGATAGCATCGCGACAGGCAGGGCAACTGTGACAAGAACCAAGTCACGACAGGCCTACGTGTCGCGAAAACCGCTTGTCGCAATGGGGCAGCCTGCCGCGACACTAAGCTTGTCACAATGGCCAAACAGGTCGTGGCGCGACCCTTATCGCGATGGCCACCCACGCCGTGATAAGGTCGTGTCCGACCGGGGCAACGCCTTCTCTGATGTCACGACGCGCTCGACGGTCGCGACATCAGCTGGAAGGCCGACCGCTGGGATGCTCCATCCCGGGGTCCCCCACATGCTACAAACACACAACCACGGGGAGGGGATCATGGGGAAAGCATTTAAAACATGCATTCAAAACAAAGGAACTTTCAATCACTCGGATTGGAAAGGGCACAAGAATCCCTACCTGAAACGAAGATCCAAACCCCAACAAGGGCCTTCACGAAGGCAACGCAACCTCCTCCTAGCCCACGACGCCACTCCACGCACTGCACGAGCCACCGCAGCTCCGCCACCACGCACCAAGCTGCCGGAGAAGGAAGAGAGAACTTCCCCTCCTCGGAGAGGAGAAGGGAAAGGAGAAAGCTAAAACAGGGAAAGGGAGAACCAGCCAAGGCTTTAGCCTTCGGTCCCCAAAGACGCGACGGGGTGGGGCATCGTGATACCACCGTATCGCGACAGCCGCCCAGACCGCAACCAGAACGCGCCCACCCTGGGCACCGCGACAGCCTGACAGGTCGCTCTGACCCGCCTGCCACCCTGACATGTGGCAGACGCCTATCAGAAGACCAAAAGTAGAACCCTGTCGTGACCCATTGACCGAGCGCGACAGGAACGCGACACACCTAGTGGTCGCAACAGGGATGACTGTCGTGACGGGCACCTCCGTCGTGACTTGGCCAGTCATCCCACACAAATAGAAAGTCGAAAACCCAGATGTTACACCCGGCATCAGTCCCAGCGACAAGAAGATGTGCCCTCACTGCGGAAGAGCACATGGTGGTACCGAGTGCTGGAAGCTAGCGGGGAAATGTCTCAAGTGCGGCAGTAGCGAGCATCAGATCAGAGATTGTTCCAGACTGCAGCAGGGAGTTCAGCGTGGAGCACCAGTCCAGCAGCGGCAGCAGTAGCAGCTCCAACCATAGGAAGACCAGGAAGGCTTCGAGCCCAAGCTCGAGTGTTTGCCTTAGCGCTAGAGGATGCCGAGCAGACGGAAAACGTCACAGAAGGTACGATTCTTTTTATGGGTGTGCACTCTCAGGTTTTGTTTGATACGGGTGCCACTCACTCGTTCATTTTCGTGCGATTTGCTAGGCAGTTAGCTGTAGAGTCAGGTGTAGAGGCTGAGGAGTTAGAGGTCCCTTTGTCTGTGCACACACCAGCAGAAATGGTATCGACTAGGAAGTGTATTCCGTAATTACCGGTGTGCATTGAAGACCGAGGCTTAGATGGGTGCTTCTTTTTGCTAAAGATGAAGGACTATGATGCAATTCTAGGTCTGGATTGGCTAGAGGAGCACTATGCTTTAGTTGATTATCGGGGGAAGAAGATACTTTTCGTATTCCTGGTGAGGATGAGTTCTCGCATCCATTGCCAAGGAACTTAGCGGGAAGGTTGTGATCTCTGCCATGAAGGCGATGAGAATGGTGAACAAGGGATGTGACGCTTTTCTTGCTAGCGTGGTATTAGTACCGAAGGCTGATCAGTCACCAACCCTTGAGGAGATTGATGTAGTGCAGGAGTTTCCAGACATATTTCCTGATGATTTTTCTGGTTTGCCACCGGTTAGAGAGATAAAGTTTACTATAGAGTTTCTTCCAGGCACCTCTCCTATCTCAAGGCTCCATATCGGATGGCACCTTCGGATTAGCGGAGTTAAGGAAGCAGCTACAAGATTTTTTGGACAAGGGATTTATTCACCCTAGTGTGTCACCATGGGGCACACCTGTATTATTTGTGAAGAAGAAGGATGGTTCACTCAAGTTGTGCATCGATTATAGGAAGCTCACAAGGTGACAGTGAAAAACAGGTATCCCTTACCACAGATTGATGACTTATTTGATCAGCTGCAGAATGCATCGATATTTTCTAAGATTGATCTACGGTCTGGCTATCATCAGTTGAGGATTAGGAGTGAGGATGTGTTCAAGACGGCCTTTAGACTCGTTATGGACATTATGAGTTTTTAGTGCTTCTGTGACGACCCAACCAGCAAACTGGCCCAACAACTGTGCCAGTTGTGACGACCCAACCAACAAACTGGCCCAACAACCGTGTCAGTTGGTAGACTTCCCAGGAAGGTCCCCATCCTGGGACTACTCCCAACGAGCACGCTTAACTTCAGAGTTCTTTTTCAACTCGAGCTCTGAAAATGACTAGTCCGGGTTGTTGGTAGTCTGCTGATTTAGTCCATTTAACATATTCTTATATGGGGTATTACAATCTACCCCTCTTATATAAGCGACGTCCTCGTCGCTGCTCACACATAGCACACAATCAAACCCCAGGCAGGCAGGATTCTAGAGGTGGCCCCCACAAGTTCAAGAGGTGGCTCCCACTATGTAGCACTTTGTGCCATTATGGCTTCAAGAGGTGGCTCCCATAGCGTAGCACTTTGTCCTGTGTGGCACTTAGTTCCTGCACTTCCGGCTGGGTAAGGCTCTGATACCATTTGTGACGACCCAACCAACAAACTGGCCCAACAACCGTGTCAGTTGGTAGACTTCCCAGGAAGGTCACCCATCCTGGGACTACTCCAACTGAGCACGCTTAACTTCAGAGTTCTTTTTCAACTCGAGCTCTGAAAATGACTAGTCCGGGTTGTTGGTAGTCTGCTGATTTAGTCCTTTAACATATTCTTATATGGGGTTATCACCAGTTGGTAGACTTCCCAGGAAGGTCACCCATCCTGGGACTACTCCCAACTGAGCACGCTTAACTTCAGAGTTCTTTTCCTACTCGAGCTCTAAAAATGACTAGTCCGGGTTGTTGGTAGTCTGCTGATTTAGTCCATTTAACATATTCTTATATGGGGTATTACAATCTACCCCTCTTATATAAGCGATGTCCTCGTCGCTGCTCATATAGCACACAATCAAACCCCAGGCAGGCAGGATTCTAGAGGTGGCCCCCACAGGTTCAAGAGGTGGCTCCCACTATGTAGCACTTTGCGCCATTATGGCTTCAAGAGGTGGCTCCCATAGCGTAGCACTTTGTCCTGTGTGGCACTTAGTTCCTGCACTTCCGGCTGGGTAGGCTCTGATACCATTTGTGACGACCCAACCAGCAAACTGGCCCAACAACTGTGCCAGTTGGTAAACTTCCCAGGAAGGTCACCCATCCTGGGACTACTCCCAACTGAGCACGCTTAACTTCAGAGTTCTTTTCCTACTCGAGCTCTAAAAATGACTAGTCCGGGTTGTTGGTAGTCTGCTGATTTAGTCCATTTAACATATTCTTATATGGGGTATTACAGCTTCCATTTGGTCTGACCAACACCCCTGCAGCGTTCATGGATCTCATGAACAGGGTGTTTAGACCTTATTTAGATAGCTTTATAGTGGTGTTTATCGACGATGTGCTAGTCTATTCTCCGGATGAGGCTACACACCGTGATCATTTGAGGGTTGTTCTGGAGATTCTCCGAGAGCACAAGCTGTATGCAAAGTTCAGCAAGTGCGATTTATGGATGCGCGAGGTTCATTTCCTTGGGCTTGTTACCTCAGGCGCTGGAGTAGCAGTTGATCCGACGAAGGTCCAGGCTGTGTTAGATTGGGAGATTCCAAGGACCCCATCAGAGATTCGTAGTTTTCTTGCTTTAGCAAGCTCTTACCGGCGATTCATTGAGGGATTTGCATCTATCGCCGCACCTTTGACTAAGCTAACAGGAAGGGTGTGAAGTTTGTCTGGTCCGAGGATTGTGAGAGTAGCTTTCAGTTGCTGAAGGCGAAGCTTACTTTTGCACCAGTGTTGATCTTGCCGAGTGGTGTGGAGGGTTTTTCTATTTACTCGGACGCATCTCTTGGTTGTGTGTTGATGCAGTATGGTAGGGTAGTAGCATATGCTTCTCGCCAGTTGAAGGAGCATGAGCGTAACTATCCGACTCATGATTTGGAGCTTGCAGCAGTGGTTCATGCACTGAAGATCTGGAGACGCTATCTTTATGGTGTCAGATTTGAGGTGTTCACTTACCACAAGAGTTTGAGGTATCTCTTCTCGCAGAAGGAGTTGAACCTGCAGCAGAGGAGATGGATTGAATTCCTCAAGGACTACGACTTCGATCTTCAGTATCATCCAGGGAAGGCGAATGTTGTGGCAGATGCTCTTAGCAGGAAGAGGTCTTTGCTCCAACAGGATTGGAAAATGTTGGAGAATGCTGCATGTGCGATGACTGAGTTAGAGCCATTGTTATGTCAAGATTTTGTGGCTCAATTGTCCATTCGGTCCACTATCTAGATGAAGTGATTGAGCAGAAAAAGGCCGACCCTAAACTCCAGGAGTTAGTGGGCAAGGCAGGCATTGCTCGAGATGAGGATGGTGTGATTAGATTTCATCACCGAGTTTGTGTTCCCGATGTAGTGGATGTCCGTGAGCATGTTCTAGTAGAAGCTCATAGGTCGAGGTTCTCTATTCATCCAAGTAACACCAAGATGTACCAGGATTTGAAGAGATCTTTCTGGTGGTCTGGCATGAAGAAGGATGTTGCGGATTTTGTATCCAGGTGTTTAGTATGCCAGCAAGTGAAGGCCGAGTGTCAACGACCATCTGGTCTTATGCAGAAGATGGAGATACCAGTATGGAAGTGGGAGGCGGTCACTATGGATTTTGTGACGGGTTTGCCCAGATTAGTGAAGGCAATGACTCGATTTGGTGATTTTTTATCGTTTCTCCAAGACGTCTCATTTCTTGCTTATGAAGAAGAAGAAATCAGTGGAGAGTTTGGCTAGGTTGTATGTTAGTAGCATTGTAAGGTTGCATGGTGTGCCGAAGTCGATTATTTCGGATCGAGATCTGAGGTTTTCTTCGAGGTTGTGGAAGGGTCTTCAAGAGGCTTTAGGTTCCGAGTTGAAGCTTAGTTCGGCGTTCCATCCCCAAACAGATGGGCAGTCTGAAAGGACTATCCAGACACTCGAGGATATGTTGAGAGCATGTGTGATGGATTGGAAGGGTGATTGGGAGCGTCATTTGCCTCTTGTGGAGTTCGCCTACAACAACAGTTTTCATGCGAGCATTGGTATGGCTCCGTTTGAGGCTTTGTATAGGCGGCCCTTTAGATCTCCTTTATGTTGGGAGGAGACAGGTGATAGGTAGTTGATAGGTCTGGAGTTAGTGCAGGAGACTTCGGATAAGATTCAGCTTATTAGGCATAGGCTTGTTGCGGCACAGGATAGGCAGAAGAGCTACACCGATAACAGAAGAAAGGATTTAGAGTTCGAGGTTGTAAGCATGTTTTTCTAAAGGTTTCGCCTACCCGAGGCGTTGTCAGGTTTGGCAGGCATAGTAAGTTGAGTCCTAGATTCATTGGCCCGTATGAGATTCTAAGGCGGATGGGCAACGTGGCATATGAGCTAGCTCTACCCCCAGCGTTAGCGAGTGTGCATCATGTATTCCACGTATCTATGCTCAGAAGGTATGTGCAAGATCCGTCTCATGTGATTATTCATGAGCCAGTGGAGATTCAGCCAGATCTATCGTATGTTAAGCAACCCATAGCTATCCTTGATCAGAAGGTTCAGCACCTTACGAACAAGAGTATTGTGTCTGTAAAGGTGCTTTTGCGGAACTTCTCTTGGGAGGAGGCTGCGTGGGAGCTTGAGGATGCTATGAAGAAGAAGTATCTCCACTTGTTCGATTAGTTTGGTTCTAACTTCGAGGACGAAGTTTCTTTAAGGGGGAGAGGGTGTAAGGCACTCGAACTTTGTTCTTTTATTTAGACTTTGTCATATGGCGATTAGTTGCTTTGTGTATAAAATTATGTGTATATGTATATATAAATATATTTATTCCTGTACATATTGTATTCAAAAGATGTTGTGCATATGTATATGTGTTTATTATGTACATATTGTTTTATTTACATTGTACATTTTGTATTTAATAATGTGATGTATAGAGTATGTAAATTAAAGGTGAATGCATGTATTTGTTTTCTGTGTTCTGACCGAGAGGCCAATTAACGTCAACATGTGGACGTTTATGAGGAGTCGACGTCCAGATCGATGGAGACCAATTCCTAGTAAATGGCAACAATGTTGCCGTCTATTTCCAGAAATTGTTGCGATTTCAAATCTAGAAACGGCCGTGTTTCCTTCGGTTCTGATTTTGAAAACCCACCTCCAACGGTAGAAATCCTCTATCTAATGCGTACCCAACCTCCCTTAGCTTATAAAAAACATCGTTTTCGGCCAGAATAGGTTCCTTTGGCCTTGTGAAAACCCTAGGAACTCTGTGCAAAAAAATGATTTTGGGGTGGCTTGATCTAGCATTTGTGACATCTTCCGGTGATCTTCTTCGACTGGAAGGAGCTCCTAACATTGCTGGATCTTCCCCGACTCCAGAGATAGACTTGCATCAACTCAAAGACCGGATTAGGAGGCATTTTGTGTGTCTTCTTGGCTTAGCCAAAGAGAGCTTCTCCAGCAAAATTATTCCAATCTAGTCATTTTTCTGAGGCAAGTGATCTAGGGGTTACATCCCTACTCATGTCCCTTAGGTCATAGGATTTTATGGAATTTTTCCTCATGTTCTGGAACCCCCATTCATCAAGATTTATGCACTCAATCTGCATTTCTGCAGACAGGAACTTAACGGCCAACTTGCTGCCATTAAGATCCTGAGTTGGCGGCAACATCGTGTGTCGTTAACCCTGTTGGCGGCAAGCCATTTTCCGCCAAGTTCTTCAGGACTTGCAGAATGGTTGTTTTGATCTATGTGTGGTGTTTTTTTTTTTTTCGGATTCGGGTATATGTGCATTCTGGAAATTTTATATATGGTCAGGTACAGTCAGTAGGCCATGCCATGAGGATGGGTCGAATTTTTTAAATTGTATTATTTATTAGAATTTCTGCAATGGGATAATGGGCATGATTTGATCTTAGTAATTCCTGATTAATTAGATTCATGATGTATTAATGTTTCACAAATTTTCTACGATCATATGATGACTGTCTTCATGTATTGGTACTGTTGGGTATGATTGTTTTACTATAAAACCTACTTAAGTGAATTTAGTGATAATTTGCCTGAAACTTGGTTACATTGCTATAATCATGTTGCAGATCCAAAAAAATCTGAAAATTTGAGTATATGACATGTTATCTGTTTAGAACTTGTGATAAAAAGTTTGCACTATTTTGATAACAGTAGGTACTGTTATTAATTTAATAGGAGAAAATGAACATATTGAGCATGTTAAGTTTGATTATGTATAATTCAGTGGTTAGCAACATGATTAGGATGGTGTTATGATCTGATTAACACTGTGAAACAGTAACATTATGTTGGATAAAATGAAGCATGTGTAGTTACTTAAAGGTGTATATAAATATGTTAAAAGTGCATGTGATAATGTGACAAATGTGATAATATTACAATGTGTAAATTGTGTCGTTAGTGACACTGCTATCATAGAGGGCTGTGGAACTGTACTGTAGTAAAGTCCCTACAGGAAGGTTCAATGTGTGTGATATCCTATGGGCATTAGGATGAAATCTTGGAGGTAGACAAGTACCACTGGTTAGGGTGGAGAGTGCTTCTCCCAGTTCTGCGCAGTTAACCAAGATTAGTCACTGTGTTGCCTAGGTGACGAGTATGTGTATGTGTATATGTATGCCCTTCTAGTGGTGGTTTGGACTATGTGTCACGACAATTAGTGTAAAAATGTGAATGTGCATGTGAACATGTGAATTGTGAAAATGTGAAATATGAGTATGTGAAATGTTAAGTGAATGAGTTAGCATGTGAATAAATGTAAACCCGTGTGATTATGTTTAATTCATGTCAAAACAGCAAGTAAATGTGTGTATAAGTGTGATAAATGCATGAGAAAATGATTAGATATCATACTAGGTATGTTATTTACTTTGTACATAGTACCATGCTTTAATTGGGTATAGTTGTAAGATGATTTGAATATGATTTAGATCCTTGTACCATGTTGAATAGAATGTGTAGAAAGCATGCTATAGGATTTATAATTAGATGTTTAAGTAACATGAAGCATGTACCATGTTTATTCCTAAATGTGTAAAATACTAGCATGTGTGTGTGATATGTGTAAGGTTGTGTCCTTAGATTGCTTGCTGGGTCTTTAGACTCATTCTTGCTTCGGCTTACAGGTATGACAGGTGTCTCCACTTCTGAGGAGGACATAGTTAGGAGAGACTCCGAGCGGGAGGAGTAGCTACTTTTATGGAGATTTCTACATTGTTACTTGTATTTTCAAGTATGTAATCAAAAAAGTGTGTAATTCATTTGGACAATGTACTTATTTTGAAGTTGTAATAATGTGGACACTTGCATTTCTTTTATTGCTATCTAGACTGTGGATTTTTGATGATGATGATGGAATGAGAATGAGATTATTTATTTATTCCGCTGTAATCTTGTAATATTGTGTACATCTCAATCTAGTGTTAAGTGTTGGGTAAATGTCCACTGTAATGACGCCCTTTGTACCGACGTGGATTGGCATAATCGTACCGGTATAAAGAGAGTCTGTAAGTCCCTCAAATTTTGCTGCATTATTGCATGTAAATAATTCGTGTCGCATATGTACTTATGTATGTATCTACGTATGTATTAGTGGTATACTTATGTGTATGTGTATAGCTTAGGTATAAATAATGTATGTAATGCTTGATGGTAGTGTGTGCACAAAACTATATAGATATTACATGTAATATACATGATGTGCTTGGGTTTCTGCATGTTTTAGACTTTTGGGCCATATTGGTGTCAATAGCATGACGTCGATGTGGTGTCAGCGTCCACCCTATGGACGCCAACACTAATCCCAGCGTCCAACGATGTGGACGCCAACTTCTCTGACCTGCATGCGTTGCAGAGCCCGGAATTCCGGGAACAAGCTACCCCAACCATTGGGGAGTTGTCTCCAACGGTCTGAATGGGGTTCACATCAGCATTTCGGGTCAGGAGAAGCATCTCCATATATCTAAACCCGAAATTTGCTCCCCCAACCCTTCTCCTTGCCTTTTTACAAGAGAGGAAGAGGAGAGAAAACCCTAGCTCGGAGTTGTGCAAAGACTGAACTTGGAGGCTCTAATCTGGCGATCCAAGGCTTCATCCGGCGTTCTACTGCAACTGGAGGCTAGAGGGAACCAAGGAGAAGGCTTCCCCACCACTGGCTGAGCACCTGCATCGACCAAGAACCCGGAGGAGTAGCGTTTTTGAGGCTTCTTGGGACAGCCCAAGGAGAGCTTCACCAAGCTTTTGATCCCTTTGGAGTGTACCTAAAAGGCAAGTACCCTACTCATAACGTCCCTGTATGTGTCTAGGTTGGTTTTACAAATTTATGCATTTTCCCTCGTGTCCTAGACCCCCAAATTCACCCCATCTTTGGAGCTCGGGTCTGTGTTCTGCACAGACCTGACATTAACGGCAATACCCATTGCCGCTAAGATCATGCTTAGCGTCCATCGATGATGCCGCTAACATGAAATTAACGGCCATAGCTTGCCGCCAAGTTCATCTGAGCAGAACAGCAAGCTGTTCTGCCCTTCTATACGACTATTTTTGATATGTTTCACGATGAGGATAACTGTAAATCATTTATATGCTATGTATATTGTTGATGTGATGGATGTGGTGTGTGGATGGATTATCACGAATGATAGGACTTAATTATTTCATGAAGATACATGTGTGATGAGTTTTAATCTTGTTAAACCATGTTTGCATGATTTAGGACAAGTCTAAATGCCCTAATTTGTGAGGATTATGCATGTGAGGTTCAGTCCCTGTTCTAAATTTCTGAGATTATTCCCATGCTTGTGTGAATTATTGCAAAATTTGTTTAGGAAAAATAGAGATCATGCTAGATCATGATAAATCTTCCATAAATTATGGATTGTCCAATAAATTCGGGAATGAATTCCGTATTTCCATGCATGCTAGGGTTTAGTCAGTAAGCTGCTAAGATGGTGATTTGTGTACAATTCCATGTTAAGTTGAATGGTGGATGGCATGAGAAATGGATGTTTGAATTTCTGAATTTTCATTTTAGTTCAGAAAAAAATCTGAAAATTTGCATGAGGAATCCTAATCCCAAAATTAACATGTGGTTAAAGTTTCAAGTCATTTGGACCAGTATTTAATGTAATATGAATTTTCCATGTAAATGTGAATTTATGCATGCCAATGTGAAACAATTCGATTTAGGTGTAATCCGACCTGATCGGTGATATTTACCTGAATGTAGATTTTGAAATATGTAGTGTCATGTTAGGAAAACAGAGAAATGTGAATGTGAGAGAGAAGTGAATAGAATAGTGAGATGACATGTGTAAACCCATGTGTAAATCAGTAAAAAAAAAATGTGTAATGTGAAAATTATGCCAAATGTGACACTGCTTCCGTAGAGGGCAGTGGAACCGTATAAAGAAAAGTCCCCCTGAGAGGTTCAATGTGTAAGTGACCCTAAGGGCATTAGGGGGAAATTCTGGAGGTGGACAGTACCACTGGTTAGGGTGGAGACTTGTTCTCCCGGTCTGCCCAGTCCAGAGTCGCCATTGTATTGCCTAGATGGCGTCTATGTGATGTGATGTGTTGTGTCCTTCTTTGGTGGTTTGGACTATGTGTCACGGCACTAAATGTGAAAGTGTAAATGTGAATGTGTAAATGTGCATGTGTTCCTGTGTTAATGTGAAAGTGAACAATGTGTAATGTGTATGTGTAAAGTGCAATTATGTGAATTGAAATTTATGTAAAGAAAATGTGAGACAAAATGTGAGGATATGATATTGTAATCCTTGTTGTGACAAATCTGAAACCATGTTAAATCAGTAGCTTCATTATGTTAGGATCATGGTTATATGTGTAAAATGCCTAGAATCCATGCTAGGGACAAGTAACAAGTATGTGCACAAAATTCCATGTTTAGTTGTCACATGTGTATTTTAAATAACATTGTAGCTCTATGTGTAGGGTTATGGTTGCTAAATCATGTGAAAACCAGCAAGTTAAAGTATGTAAAATGTTCGTGTACATGCACAAGAATGTGTAGATTCCATACTAGGTGTGTTTTGTTTCATGTACATAGGATAATCATGGTAAGTGCTTTCATGTTTTAGTTAAAATGCAAAGTAGAATTTCATGAGTAGGAATGATTAGAGAACACGTGTTAGGAATTTATCTTGATAAGGAAATCTGAAAGCATGCATCATGTATTTACTTATAGAATTATCATGGTTGGTTATTCATTTCAAACGTTAAGCATGATACATGTGAGTTTTTGCAATGGTGTGTGTAGAGCCTACTATGACATGTACGTGTTATGGTATGAGTGGTGTTACTTGCTGAGTCTTTAGACTCACTACTTGCTTCGGCGTACAGATGTAGTTGGTGACGTGGCACCGTTGGAGGAGACGGTGGAGACGGACTCCGAGCGCGGAGATTAGTCTTTGGAGTACTTTGTGACTTTTGCGTTTCATAGTATGTAAATTGAACGTTGTATTAGCGTTATCATGGAAAGAATGTATAATGGTGGACATCTATGTATTAAATTTTCAGTAATTTAAATTATGTGAACTTTTAAGTTCTTTAATGTTATTGCAATTTCATGTATGCTAAATGTGGATGATGAATGAATGAAGACAGTAGTTCTTTTTACTTCCGCTACTCTGTTCTTATATTCACGTGTATCTCAGCTGAATGTATTGTTGGGTAAATGTCCCACTGTGATGACGCTCGCTATACCGACGTGGGTTGGTATAACCCTACCGGTATAATGAGGGCCGTCACAGAGTCATTACAGAGGAGGTCGGTTCCTACTACATTCTGATCACTATAGTCTTTTGGCGCCATTTGTGGGAACGACATGGACACCACTCATGGACGAGGATCCTACTGGAATGTCGATAGCTGTCGCATCTGCTCACAGCATACGCAGGGGGAGTCACTTAATTAAAACCCCATGGCAATACGGATGTCGTCACACCAGCCACTGACCAAGAGGTGACGGAGCTTCGAGGACAACTCAGGGTCCTTACGGAGATGTGTTGGGAGTAGCAGGCCTAACATGTGCCGCAGGCCCAAGAGCAAGAGCAGCAGGCTAATTTTGCTTAGCAATCAGTTGCTTCCTCCTCGCCGTCTGGGCGAGACAAGCTCCACCTCCCGCAACAAGCGAGGTCTGCCTATTCCGACTCGGAGCTGGTGCCACAGCTCCGGTGGGTCGGGGACCTAGAGTAGTGGCTAGAGGACTAGGCACGTCGGATGGACGACTTGGTCAAATAGGCCAAGGGCAAGGGGGTGGCTGATGACAACCTTGAATTCCACTCCCCCTTCTCTCCAGAGATATTGGAGGCACCCATGCCTCCCAAGATGCCTGTTCCGTCCATTTCCCCATATGATGGGATGACGAAACCCCACTAACCACCTGCATGATTTCGAGTCACATATGGTCTTTCACAAGGCCTCTGACGCGGCCAAATGTCGGGCCTTCCTGGCGACATTGAAAGAGAGCGCCCAAGCTTGGTTCAACGCCTCCAGATCCATCATCTCCTTCGTGCAATTAAAGAAAGCTTTCTGCGATAATTTCATCGGAGGCAAGTGTCAGCATCGTACGACAACGAGTCTCCTCATTGTTTGGCAAAGACAGGGTGAACCTCTTTGGGACTTTGTGAAAAGGTTCTGAGACGAGGCACTCTGGATTCCTCGTCTAGATGTGGCCCTCACCACGAACGCACTCATGTAGGGGACCTTCGATGCTTTTCTGCAATGCACCCTAGGAGTTCAGCACCCAGTGAAGCTGGGAAAACTCCTCACCCAACCCCATGTGGCTTGCTAGGAGACCCTCGCCACTAGCCGTGGAGATCACGGCGATGGTTTTGAGAAGAGGTGCCTGTTCGATCAAGGCCCCAACCGCAACCACAAGAAAGGGCGCCGCAATGGGGATTCACCACGCAGGCCAGCTCCTTATGACAACTTCACTCCCCTCACCGCATCTTTGGAGAAGATTCTCCTGGAGATCCAAGGCAAGGAGTTTTTGCGGTGGCCCGCGAGAATGCACTCGGATCCTCGAAAGAGTAATTCCAGAAAGTACTACCGCTTTCACCTCGATACGGGCCATACCACCAAGTTTTGAGTTGTGTGTTTTGATGATGACATATTGTACACAATTTGATGTCATATTATATATATTTAGGAGATTGTTGAGTTGTGCATTCATTTTAATGATGACTAAAACATTTGGTTGTGGATGATGTCTATACACTCATACTTTGATTTTGATGATGACATATTGTTCATAATATAATGATGACTAAACAACATGTTTTTGATACTTCATATTTCATATTTTGATGATTATGACATGTTTTGATGGTTCACACTTCATATATATAGATTTACACAAATTTGTCACAGTTGTGTCGACACACATTACAAATCAGGTCGACACACATAGTTTGCCCAGTAAGCTCCTGAAGAACGAAGTCACAGTTGTGTCGACACACATTGCAAGCCAAGTCGACAGACACAGTCTATCCAGTGAACTAAATCTAAAGAAAAACACAGGAGATCGACACAAGTTGTTAATCAGGTCAACACATGTTTCCTCCCAGTAAGTTGGAACTAAATGACAAAGTTAGTTGCATCGACACACATGCAAACATGCATCAACACCTCGAGTGAAAACTCAGAAATGAAATGGTATGATTTTTAAAGGGTATGACATATCCATGGAGATTATGAGAGACTCTCTTACTACCAAAATACCCTTTCATCCAAGTGGCAATGAGAAGAAGGGCTTATAGACATGTGGCAACCTTGCGTGAACCCTAGGTTTTTGTGCACGTCTCTCACGTACAAGGGAGTGCACTGAAATTATAAAAGGCCTCTTGTCTCATCGGGAGCAGTCATCCATCACAGAGGACATGGGGATCAAGGCCAAGCATATAGAGAGAATGTTAGAGTGCTGAAAGAGGAGCAGATCAAGGAGAAGCGCAGCAGAGAGGAGAAGGTGCAGTCGTGCAAAGAAGTAGGTGCACACTCTTAAAATTTTATCTGAGAAATAAATGAAAAATAAAAATTTGCCATGTTTGCTATGTTGCCTCCCCCAATGACTATTTGCCTTATAAATTGGAATCATGTTTGTGTTATCATGCCTGCTTGACTATGCCCATGATTCTTTGTACATTTCATTTGTTTTGACTTCTTGGTATATCAAATGATGACATGTGAAAAGACAAGTTATGCTTGTCTGAAAGCTATCATTATGCGTGAGTAAAATACTTTCCAAATACCAAAAGTCATGTTATGCTTAAAGCTAATTGTGTGCATAATCATGTTTGAATTACTTGCAAGATCTTTTTTATGCCATGCACATGCTAAGGGGGAGTGAATTTGAAAAAGAGAAAAATGTCTTTGCAAAACTATTCAATAAAAAGTCAAATTTCGTTGAAATTTAAAAACTAAAAAAAAAAATTGACTTTGATCAAAAGCAGGTCGACACACATTTGACCTTGTGTCGACACCAGTCTCTTGCTGCTACATTCTAAATGGGTTTTCAATGTCATATGTCGACACATTAAAGATCATGTGTCGACATGACTTCTTTAGATTTGTATTCAGAAATGTTATTATTGAATCTGTCTTAAATAATGAATGAGGGCAAATCATCTAAAATTCTGAAATTGTTGTGGTGTTTTGATGAGGTTCATATTGCATGAAATAAAACAATCATGTTCACTCTCTTGAATCTCAATCATCAACACTTTGAATGATATATGATCAAAATTTCTTATATTTTTATTCTCATTTGGAATGAACTCACACATCTCTACTCTATGTGTGAAGGATTCAATCTTAGAATCAATTCTTATTATAAAATTTTTGGCTTATTCTTGATCTCTTCATGTTTCATTCAAATCCATTCAAGGTTCTATTGATATTCTTATATGAGAAATAAAATTTTAAATATCTGAAATATTTGTGCTCTTAGATTAACCATGAAGATGAAATATAAGATCTAGAGTCATGTGTCTATCTTTATCCTCAAATGTTATTTTAGACTTTTATTGCAAAACACTTTTATTAGACACATAAGTAGTCTTGAATTTTATATCACAAGATATACTGAAGTTTTATTTTTAACAAATGCTAAGAATAAAATTTTAACAATTCAAGACCATAATCTATTAAGGTAAAAAGCTACCTATCACTCAAAAGAAAATTCTTGAAAAACTGAAAGAAAAGATTTCAGGAAAAAGAACTTTTTAAGGAAAATTGCAAAGTAATGATTAGTACACTGAGTAACCAGATTATTCCACCTGAGACGTGGTTGTATTTGAGTCAAAAGGTGCTGTTAAGTTATCTCTGTTCAAAAAGAAGCAAACAAATGATTAGCATGCCTAGTAGTCAAGCACTCTTCCAATGGGTAAGTGTGTGTGCTTGCACAGAAACACATGAATTAAATCTTCTTTGCTAAATTTCCTAAAATATCTCAAATAAAAAAAGGAATGAAAAAGACTAAGAACTCTATCAAAAATTATCTTCATTCTTAACCCTTGTTGCACATTATAAAGGTACAATTATATTATTTCTCATATACTAAACTCATTGTGTACCTTGATATCTTCACACTCCTTGAAGATCAAATTATTGTGCTCCTTGCAATACAGTCTCACTTTCAGGGGGGGCAATACCATTCTTACTCTCAAAATTTCAAGCCCCAATCAACTGATTTATTACTCAATCAATCAATCTCACATCATCTTGTGTTATTATAAGAAAAGGGGAAACCATACATTTCACTGATTAAGGGGGAGTTTGTTTTAAATGGAGAGAGCTTAAAAGGGGAGAGATTCACATTGCATTGCATGTTCCTTTCACTCTTTTTGATGGTGTCAAAAAGGAGGAGAGTGTTATTCTATGAAAGAATTGATGACCATACTCTCTCCATATAAATTAATTCACTTATTTATATATTAATTTGATGATTAACAAAACATTACTAATGAATTACTTGAGCCTTGAGGATAGGAAATAAAAGTAAAAGAAAGTTCAAGACAATCAGGTAAGACTCTCACTTCACAATCTTTCCAAGTCATCACATCGACTTCTTCATACTTCATACTTCAAAACGACTTCTATTGATAATCAGAACGATTCCTTTATAAGTCATATCAATTTCAATAGTCATCATAACAATTTCACAAGTATTATGATCGATTCCTCTCTGACCGAAAAGTCGTGATGTTTCAAAACAAATCGATACCGTAACGATTTGTTAAAGATCTCATAACGATTTTGTAAGACATCGCAATGATTTCTTTGGAAAGCGCAACGACCTGACCGTCGCAACGATTCTATAAGACATCGCAACGATTTCTTTTGAAAGCATAACGACTTGTCTGTTGTAACGATTTCTTAAGTTCTCGTAACGATTTCTTTAGAACTCACAACGACTTTCTAGCCGTAACGATTTCTTAAGTTCTCGTAACGATTTCTTTAGAACTCACAACGACTTTCTAGCCGTAACGATTTCTTAAGTTCTCGTAACGATTTCTTTAGAACTCACAACGACTTTCTAGCCATAACGATTTCTTAAGTTCTCGTAACGAATTCTTTAGAACTCACAACGACTTTCTAGTCGTAACGATTTCTTAAGTTCTCATAACGATTTCTTTAGAACTCACAACGACTTTCTAGCAGTAATGATTTCTTTAGAACTCACAACGACTCTCTAGCCGTAACGACTTCTTCAGTTCTCGTAACGGTTTCTTCAGTTCTCGTCACGATTTCTTTAGACCTCGTAACGATTTGCTTGTCAAAACGATTTCTTTATAACTCAAAACGATTTGCTTGGTACAACGATTTGTTAAGAGTTTCATATAGATTTCTTTGATGATAACGACTTCTGTATTACTCACAACGATTTCTGTATTGTCATAACAACCTGCTTACCAGTAACAATTTCATAAGTCATAAAGGCATCGGGCTTGTTCATATCGATTTCATTTGATATATCAGTATAATACTCCTTAATATACGTTGAATAGTCAAAGTCATATCTCGTCTATTTGACTGATACACATTCAATGCTCTCTGAACGTATCTCCCATGCATGCAGACAATATCTTCTACTTTTATACTACTCTGTCTACGTCCTTGAAGGGTTATGCGGAATAACACGATATGGTAATCTAGAAGGGGGGGTTGAATAGATTACGGCAAATTCTAATTACTGATGGCTTCTTTTCGGTGCTACAGCAATCTCAATGAAACTTGATTAGAATTTGATTGAGATTAAGAAAGCTTGAGTTGATATATTGAGAACAGGGAATCAAACGTGCGTATGAACACCGTGCCTACCAATCATCTATCGCAAAACGCGAACAAACCACAGAACACGATGATTTAAGGTGGTTCGGAGTACACAACTCGTGTATCCTACATCCACCATCCACACACACACACGCAGAAACGACTGCTTATGAGCGAGTTCAACACAACAACTCAACCACACACACGTTGTCTGATGAACCACGATCAGAACAACTGTAACACCCCATATAAGAATATGTTAACTGGACTAAATCAGCAGACTACCAACAACCCGGACTAGTCATTTTCAGAGCTCGAGTAGGAAAAGAACTCTGAAGTTAAGCGTGCTCAGTTGGGAGTAGTCCCAGGATGGGTGACCTTTCTGGAAGTCTACCAACTGGCACGGTTGTTGGGCCAGTTTGCTGGTTGGGTCGTCACAAATGGTATCAGAGACTTGCCCAGCCGGAAGTGCAGGAACTAAGTGCCACACAGGGCAAAGTGCTATGCTATGGGAGCCACCTCTTGAGGCCACAATGGCGCAAAGTGCTACATAGTGGGAGCCACCTCTTGAGCCTGTGGGGGCCACCTCTAGAATCCTGCCTGCCTGGGGTTTGATTGTGTGCTATATGTGAGCAGCGACGAGGACGTCGCTTATATAAGAGGGGTAGATTGTAACACCCCATATAAGAATATGTTAAATGGACTAAATCAGCAGACTACCAACAACCCGGACTAGTCATTTTCAGAGCTCGAGTAGGAAAAGAACTCTGAAGTTAAGCGTGCTCATTGGGAGTAGTCCCAGGATGGGTGACCTTCCTGGGAAGTCTACCAACTGGCACGGTTGTTGGGCCAGTTTGCTGGTTGGGTCATCACAACAACCACAAATTCGTGAATCAAGCACAAGGGATGCTCGAAACACAACCACACACACACACATGCTCGAAACACAACCTCTAGAATCCTGCCTGCCTGGGGTTTGATTGTGTGCTATATGTGAGCAGCGACGAGGACGTCGCTTATATAAGAGGGGTAGATTGTAACACCCCATATAAGAATATGTTAAATGGACTAAATCAGCAGACTACCAACAACCTGGACTAGTCATTTTCAGAGCTCGAGTAGGAAAAGAACTCTGAAGTTAAGCGTGCTCAGTTGGGAGTAGTCCCAGGATGGGTGACCTTCCTGGGAAGTCTACCAACTGGCACGGTTGTTGGGCCAGTTTGCTGGTTGGGTCATCACAACAACCACAAATTCGTGAATCAAGCACAAGGGATGCTCGAAACACAACCACACACACACACGATTGAATGGAAATTGTGAAATGGAGAAGAATTTAGAGTTAGGGAACAAATCCAGTTGGAATTCTTCTCGTGGATCGTCCAAACGCTCTTCAAACTTCGATTGGATGTAGATTGATCGATGTAGAAGGTTGAATTGATGACAATCCGGCTTCAACTTCGCATGGATGGCGATTCCACAACGATCTGGGCAGAAAGTTGAAGCAGAGCAGCAATTTGGGGCTTTTCCTCTTGGTCCCTGGAGGCTCTTGGTTGGGAGGCTGCTCTCTGCGAATTTGGCTCCAAAAGGATGCTTATATAGTGTTAGGTAAAGGTGGGGGTCGTGGAGGAAGGAAACACCCAAGTGTGTGCCGGATTTGGAAACTCTAAATCTCATGTTTCCATCGTCTGTTGACAGGTGCACTTGCATCTGTCGACAGGTGCACTCAGGAATACAAAACCTGAGTTCTGTCCTAGGTTGTCTGTGTGTATCTGTCGACAGGTACTTTGCATCTGTCGACAGGTGCACTCAGAGATGCAAACCTGAGTTCTGTCTTGGAATGACTGTGTGAATCTGTCGACACATGCCCTAAGCCTGTCGACAGATACACCTCTTTGACAGTTTTTGTGCTATTTGCTCATCTCTTCAATGCTCCATCTTTCATGCTTGCGCACCTACATGCAAATACATTGTTAGTGATATACATTGTATGATTTAGCAATGTTTAACTCAATCACTTTCATGGTGTTTTTCATGTTAGTTAGCACATCAATTTTGCATTAATCAATGTTCAAGGATATTAATGTGATCATCAAAAACATGATATATGGAAAACCCAACAATCTCCCCCTTTTTGATGATGACAAAAACATTCAATTGATGCATATTGATGTTCTCCCCCTTTTTGACAACATACAAAATGTCAAGTCATGCACATTAGGAGACAAATAAACATGAACTGTGAGTTTTCATTGATTGATCATTCAAATTTCACAGTACAAGAGACAATCATTACATGACTCAATAAAAATCAAAAGAAAGGGAAAGAACATGAACAAGCAAAAGATGACTGGACAAGTGAGACTAACTCCCAGCTAAGACTCTTAATGACCTCTAATGACCTTGAGACCCTCTATTCATTGTCATGTTCAGCAGGTGGAGGATGACGGGATCCATCTCTCTCGGAGTAGAGGGAATCAAGCCGGTCTCGGATTTTTGATAAGATTTTTCAAAGGGACAAGTGTTCATTTGGTGTTTTAAGGTAAAATAGGTGTATGTACAAGATAAAAATGCATATCCATTATGATGAAGACATGACACAATTCTAAAATGAGTTTGAATTAAAACAGATAAGTTCTTTAATTAGATCATGAAGAACACATTTCACAATAGCCAGTGAAAATTAAATAACTCTTTTGATTAAGGCCGTTGAAGAAAAACATGCATCTAAATAGAGATGATAGTCAGATGACATTTGAATTAGATGGCCACAAGAACATCTTACCCATAAGAAGCACATTGGACTTGACATAAAAAGTTTTCGGAGGCTTCACTCTATTTCTGGTATGATTTTAGAATCTTTAAACAACGAAGATGGAAAAGAGTGGCAATGAGGAGCACTTTCACTTTTTCATGTGAAGATAGACATTTGTGATGCCAATACCCCAGTTACTCAATGTGAGTGTCCATCAAGCCATTGTATAGAGATAATGAAACAACCTTTTGACGCGAAGACCGACATTGGTGATGCCCATGTCCCCGGTTACTTAGTGATTTTTCATCATTGCTCTACCTCCATCCCATAAATGAAAGATAAATTTGTTGATTGAACCGAAGAAATAGGTAGCTTTTCTCCTTTTTTTTATTTTATTTTGGCTTTTCGTCAAGTACATGAGATTTCTTTAGGCAAGTTATAATGTAGAACATCAAATTCAAGTACCTTCTGATTTTTTCAAATCATTTTAGATTCATGTTTACGACAAGGGAGTTATTCAAAGGAGATGTTTAAAAATCATTTGGTTTGCTCATTGTGTTCAAAATGATCTAAATAGACCTCAATCAAGTGTTGCATCAAACATCATTTAGACTTGGTTCACGACTTTGACATGAAGTGGATATGAAAAGGTTATATTGCACACAAACAAACCAATGTTTACCTTTAAATCAAGTAAGGAACACTTTCTTGAGAAGTATGAAGAAGGATTGAAAAATAAAGAAGAATGTGTGTATCTGTCGACAGAAGGAATCTGTCTGTCGACAGATGCACACAGACTGATGAATTGAAGTTTCAGTCAGAACAAAACTGAGTGTACCTGTCGACAGATGGAATGAGACTGTCGACAGATATGAACAGATTGGATTTTTCTGGTTTTAGATTGATTGCACATTGAATTCAAGGAAGTGAGAATTCAACAAGGAGATGTAGGAAGAGTTTCCTCAAGAAACAAGAACTCATCTATCCTTCACTTACTCCCCATAGTGTGTGCATGTGTTGACACAACATCTAAGCAAGGATTCACACAAGCATTTATACAAGACAAACATGATCATTAAAGAAAGTCATACACAAGCACATGATCACAGAAAAAGCATTGTTTCATGGAGTTAACATGATAAAATGTAAGGAAACTAAAAATCCTATGTGAAGTACAGGGCCTTTATATGAAATGGGACTATTGATACTTGGCGGAGAATATTTTCTCACGCATGATGATAGTTTTCAAACAAGCCGAACTAGTTCTTCCACAGTTCACCATTTGATATACCACATAGTCATTCACACATAAAGAGCATGTACTCCAATATGGATAGTCAGTTTCATTGCATTTTACACAAACCCAATTCTCTTCTTAGGATGTGAATCTATCTTCAGACAAGGGTTTGGTGAAAATATCAGCCAATTGTTTTTCTGTGGGAATGAAATTAAGTTCTAAGGTTTTATTGGCAACTTCATCTCTCAAGAAATGATGACGGATTTCAATGTGTTTAGTCCTTGAGTGTTGGACAGGGTTTTTTGAAAGGTTGATAGCACTTGTGTTGTCACATAGGATAGGTGTGCATCCAATTTCAACATTATAGTCAGCTAACTGACTTTTGATCCACAACACTTGAGCTGCACAACTTCCTGCAGCGACATATTCTGCCTCTGCAGTGGAGAGTGCAACCGAGTGTTGTTTCTTGGATGCCCACGAAACCATGCAACCGCCAAGGAATTGGCAATATCCACTAGTGCTTTTTCTATCAATTTTACATCCAGCATAATCAGCATCAGAATATGAGATCAAATCAAAACTACTGCCTGCTGGGTACCAAAAACCCAAATTGCATGTGCCTGAGAGATATCGGAAAATTCTCTTTACTGCAATTAAATGGCTTTCCTTTGGACTAGATTGATATCTAGAACAAAGGCAAACACTAAATTGTATATCTAGTCTACTTGCAGTAAGATAAGAAGTGAGCCAATCATACCTCGGAAGTGCTTTGCATCTACTGGTTTACCTTTCTCATCATTTTCCAATTTGATGTTTGTGCTCATTGGGGTGGAGGCCGGTTTAGCTTGCTCAAATTGAAATCGTTTGAGATGCTCTTTGACATATTTTTCTTGATTTATGAAGAATCCGTCTTTATGTTGTTTCACCTGCAAACCAAGAAAGAATTGAAGCTCCCCCATTACTCATCTCAAATTCACTGTGCATATGTTTAGAAAATTCTTCACACAGTGAAGGGTTAGTTGAACCAAATATATATCGTCCACATAAACTTGAACAATAATCATGTGATTGCGAACTTTCTTAGTGAAGAGAGTTTGGTCCACTTTACCTCTTGAGTAGTTTTTGCTTACCAGAAAATTGCTTAGTCTCTCATACCAAGCTCGAGGTGCCTGTTTCAAACCATAAAGAGCTTTGTGCAATTTATACACATGGTTAGGCATTTCAGAATTTTCAAAGCCTAGTGGTTGAGAGACATAGACTTCTTCTTCTATAGCCATTTAAGAAAGCAGTTTTAACATCCATTTGATAAAGTTTGAACTTATGGGAGCATGCATATGCTAATAAAATTCTGACTGCTTCTAATCTGGCTACAGGAGCAAAGGATTCTTCAAAATCTACACCAATTCTTGATTATATCCTTTTGCAACGAGTCTAGCTTTATTTCTGACCACTTTTCCTTCTTCATTAAGTTTATTCCTAAACACCCATCTAGTTCCTATGATAGAAATTTCAGGGGTTCTAGGAACTAAACTCCATACATTATTTCTTTGAAATTGACCAAGTTCCTCATGCATAGCATCAATCCACGAGTTATCTTTTAAGGCTTCTTCAACATTTTGGGTTCCACTTGAGAAACAAAAGCAAAAAGATCATGTTCAATTATTTGTCTTACTTGAGACCTCGTTTGAATAGAATCATTTAAACTACCTATCACATCATCAAGTGGGTGATCTTTGGAATACCTCACATTTGTGATTGTTGAAGGGTCGGGAGTATCTTGTCCTTGAGGAATTTGATCTTGTGAATGTCGTTCTTCAGGAGGTTCACTTTCTGGTGGATTCTCTTCAAGTGTTTCATCTTGTTTTCTGAATGCTATTTCATCATCTTAATCGTAGTCCCTGTGAAGATATCCACCTTTGGTCTTGGAATCTTTTTCAGATTTGTCTTTTGCTTTGACTTGTAGGTCCTTAAGCGAAGTTCCTTCATCCTCTTTTTCAGTCCTGTTAACATTCAAGCTGTTAGATTTGGCATAAGTCTCATCAAAAATAACATGTGGAGTTTCTTCCACAGTGCGTGTTTTATTGTTAAACACCCTATATGCCCTAGAGTGTTCTGAGTAGCCTAGAAAACACCTTGATCACTTTTGGCTTCAAATTTATCTAAATCAGATTTATCATTGTTATGAATAAATACCTTTGAGCCAAAAACTCGGAAGTACCTAAGGTTGGGTTTCTTACCTTTCAACAATTGGTAGGGGTTTTTCTTTATCACAGGTCTTACCATGGCTCTGTTTAGAATGTAGCAAGAAGTGTTCACTGCTTCTGCCCAAAAACTTTTGGAGAGTTGGCCTTCAACTAGAAGAGTGCGAGCCATTTCCACCAATGTTCTGTTTTTCCTCTCCACTACTCCATTTTGTTCTGGAGTCCTTGGGGAAGAGAACAGATGTTCAATCCCTTGGTTCCTGCAAAAATCAGAAAAAGCATTGTTATCAAATTCTCCCCGTGATCGGTGCGGATTGAGTATATTTTATTCACATTTCCACGCTCAATCTTGTTAAAGAAATCTTGGAAGATTGTAAGTGTTTCACTTTTGTGTGCCAAGCATTTGACCCATGTGAACCTAGAAAAATCATCTACAATGACAAAACCAAAACGTTTGCCATTGAGACTTAGAGTTCTGGTTGGTCCAAAAAGGTCCATGTGCAACAGTTCATATGGTTTAGATGTGCTTACCGGTGCTTTAGATTTGAAAGACTTCCGGGTCTGTTTTCCCTGTGCACATGCATCACAAAAACTTTCATTGTTGTTAAAAGAAATGTCAGGAAGTCCACTTACTAATTTGAGCTTCATGATCTTGTGCAACATGTTGTAGCTCGCATGGCCAAGCCTACGATGCCACAAGGTCAATTCATCCTGTCTATTTGCAACAAGACACAAGTTATCATTTTCTGGATCATCTAAGTCAACTAAGTAAATGTTATTCACTCTTTTTCCAGAAAATTTTACACTTCATGTTTCTTTATCAACAATTTGACATGAATTTGATTCAAACATGACGTTGTGACCTCTATCACACAATTGACTTATGCTAAGCAAGTTGTGATTAAGGCCATCAACCAACAGTACATTTTCAATTGAATGGAGGGACACTTACCAACATTACCTGTGCCAATTATTTGGCCTTTGTTGTTACCTCCAAAGATGACTTGTCCTCCGTCTTTCTCCACTAGGAAACAGAATTAGCTTTGTCGCCCGTCATGTGCCTCGAACAGCCGCTATCCAAGTACCATTTGTTTTGATGTTGGGCTGCTAGGCATTCCTGCATATGGGATCACAAGAGGTTTTGGTACCCAAATCACTTTGGGTCCCAAAATTTCATTCATGCAACAAAGTAGATGTTTGGGAATCCAAACTTGTTTGAATTTCTGTTTCTTTGGATTATTCCAACATTGTTTTTCATCATGACCAATCTTTTTACACACATTGTATGAAGGAATTTTCTTTTCAATTTTTTGTTGCTTGATAGACTGTTTATTAGTTGAAGTTGTTCTTGTCTGTCGACAGGCACCATTCCATCTGTCGACAGGTGGCTTTTTCTTTTGTTTGTTGGAACATTTTGTTTGGTTGCATTGCTTTGGTCTGAGACTACCTTGAGTTATGCTTTGTGGGAACATGCTTGCTTGTGCTTGGGCTAGCAACAAAGGAAGTGATCAATGACTCTCCTATTTTCTTTTGTTTGACAGGTTGATATCCTAACCCATGCTTGGTTACATGTATTTTAGCGCCCAAACCGCATCTAGATTTTGCTTCCCTTTTACAAATTTCATTAAGTCTTCAGATTTTTCTTTCAATTCCTTTTCAGTTTGTTCCAACTTTTTCTTTGTTTCTAATTGTTCTTCTTGAAGGAATTCAAGAGAATGGCTTAAACAGTCTTTTTCTTTTTGTGTTTCTTGCAATCTCATTTTCAAGCAATCCATCTCTTCATATGAGTCTTTTCATCAACTTTCATCATTTCTATTTCTTTTGTCAGGAATGCAATTCGTTCATCATTGTTTTTATCATGCACAAGGGAGTTGCATTTCTTTTTTAATGCTTTATTTCAGATCTATATTCACAAAATTTTTCAAATAGAGTAGTGTATACTTCCTCCCATTCACTTGCAGTGAAATCATTAATGAGAAGTTTACCTCAGTGGAGTCATCACTCCTTGCCATTAAGCATTGCACTTCTTCATCATCGGATGTTTCTTGTGCATCTTCATCTTCATCTTCATCACTCCAGGTGGCCAACATTGCTTTGGCTTTCTTGGATGTGAATTTTTCCTTCTTCAGCTTCTTCTTGAGTTCCGGGCATTCTCCTCTCATGTGCCCTTGTTTCTTGCATTCATAACAAACAATATCAGATTTTTTGTTGGACTCATATTTCTGTGAAAATTTTTTCTTTTGAAAAGGTTTGAGTTACCTGTGTCTCTCCTTTTGAACTTCAGAAATTTCTTGAATTGTCTAGTGAGCATTGCCATTTCACCATTTTCACTCTCACTAGATGTTTCTTGCTCATCACTATCTTGTTGAATGGATTTCTTGGAGCTTGTTGATGTTTTGTTGGATGCTTTTAGAGCAATTGATTTCCTAGGATTTTCTTCTAATTCTTTTCTTTTGATGTTGATTTCATATGTCATTAAGGAGCCAATTAGTTCATCCAATTTCATTTTGGAAAGGTCTTTGGAATCCTCAATGGCAGTGGCCTTAGTATTCCAAGATGAAGTAAGAGATCGAAGTATCTTTCTTACTAAGTCACTTTCAGAGTATTCCTTTTTAAGACCTTTAGCCCGTTAACTATTAGCATGAATCTTGCAAACATGTCTGATATGTTTCATCAGTTTTCATCTTGAACATTTCATATTCAGACACTAACATGCTAACTTTAGTTTCCCTTACCTCGGACGTATCTTCGTAAATGAGTTCAAGTTTGTCCCACATCTCTTTTGCTGTTGAGCATGTGGAGACTCTTGAGAACTCCTTTGGATGCACCGCACATTGCATCATGTTTAATGCACTCCGGTTGAGAGTTCCTTTAGCTATTTGGTCTTTCGTCCAGGTGTCTTCATCCTCTGGCAACACATATGGTCCCTTGTTGACTATCTCCACAGCTCGTAATTTTGAGCTCTCAAAAATACTTTATACGATTTTTCCAATAAGGATAGTCAGTGCCATCAAAATAGGGTGGCCTGGTTACTGAATGTCCCTCGGCCATATACCCTTTGCTAGAATCCATAAGATCGAAAATCTCCTGATCGCTAGATCAAATGACGAAAGCAGTAAATCGGAGAAACCGTGCTCTGATACCAATTGAAGGTTTGTGGAATAACACGATATGGTAATCTAGAAGGGGGGGGGGGGGTTGAATAGATTACGGCAATTCTAATTACTGATGGCTTCTTTTCGGTGCTACAGCAATCTCAATGAAACTTGATTAGAATTTGATTGAGATTAAGAAAGCTTGAGTTGATATATTGAGAACAGGGAATAAAACGTGCGTATGAACACCGTGCCTACCAATCATCTATCGCAAAATGCGAACAAACCACAGAACACGATGATTTAAGGTGGTTCGGAGTACACAACTCGTGTATCCTACATCCACCGTCCACACACACACGCAGAAACGATTGCTTATGAGCGAGTTCAACACAACAACTCAACCACACACACGTTGTCTGATGAACCACGATCAGAACAACCACAAATTCGTGAATCAAGCACAAGGGATGCTCGAAACACAACCAACACACACACGATGGAATGGAAATTGTGAAATGGAGAAGAATTTAGAGTTGGGGAACAAATCCAGTTGGAATTCTTCTCGTGGATCGTCCAATGCTCTTCAAACTTCGATTGGATGTAGATTGATCGATGTAGAAGGTTGAATTGATGACGATCCGACTTCAACTTTGCATGGATGGCGATTCCACAACGATCTGAGCAGAAAGTTGAAGCAGAGTAGCAATTTGGGGCTTTTCCTCTTGGTCCCTTGGAGGCTCTTGGTTGGGAGGCTGCTCTCTGCGAATTTGGCTCCAAAAGGATGCTTATATAGTGTTAGGTAAAGGTGGGGGTCGTGGAGGAAGGAAACACCCAAGTGGGGCCGGATTTGGAAACTCTAAATCTCATGTTTCCGTCGTCTGTCGACAGGTGCACTTGCATCTATCGACAGGCGCACTCAGGCTGAGAACTGGGTTTCAGAAAATCTGAATTTCTGAGTGTATCTGTCGACAGGCAATTTGCATCTGTCGACAGGTGCACTCAGGAATACAAAACTTGAGTTCTGTCCTGGGTTGTCTGTGTGTATCTGTCGACAGGTACTTGCATCTGTCGACAGGTGCACTCAGAGATGCAAACCTGAGTTCTGTCTTGGAATGACTGTGTGAATCTGTCGACACATGCCCTGAGCCTGTCGACAGATACACCTCTTTGACAGTTTTTTGTGCTATTGCTCATCTCTTCAATGCTCCATCTTTCATGCTTGTGCACCTACATGCAAATACATTGTTAGTGATATACATTGTATGATTTAGCAATGTTTAACTCAATCACTTTCATGGTGTTTTTCATGTTAGTTAGCACATCAATTTTCATTAAATCAATGTTCAAGGATATTAATGTGATCATCAAAAACTTGATATATGGAAAACCCAACAGTCCTTTCTAGACAGAATGGAGCTTTGCTATTTTGCAATATCTGTTCCAACTGCAACTAATAATCGACGACGTCCTACTGTCCTCTATTTTATTATTGATATGCTCGCAGATATCTGACAGACTTATCTGTACAACGTTGGACACAAGATACAAGATATTAAAATGTTCTCTGGCGTGTACTAAGGGAAAAGGGCTGAAGATCAGAGCTTCCTTGCAGACCTGTCTACGTTCACCAGGATGAGAGACAACGGATCTTTAACGTTCAAATTTCAAGCAGAAGCTTAAATACAAGACTCAAGACTGAGAAGACAACTACTACACCTTTTTGAAGCAATATCATTCTGAAAGAAAGCATCGCCAATCCTTCAAGACTTCAGTGATTAAAACAAGAGCGAAGCATTCCTTCCAATCGATCTTAACTCTTTAGCTCTCAGAGTTCTTGAAGAAATTCTGTGAGAGCCAGTGTAGTCTTTGGAGAGAAACCAGTGTTAAAATTCCTTCTCTCTCGAGGCTTGTTTGCTTCATATTGTAGTTGTTTAGCTAGTTCCTGAAGCTTGTTTTTATACTTCTTTTTATTGGTTGTATTCCCTTCTGGGTGAAGGAAGACCTGGTGGTTTCCAGGGTGATTGTTTTCCCTTCTGGGTGAAGGAAGACCTGGTGGTTTCCAGGGTGATTGTTTTCCCTTCTGGGTGAGGAAGACCTGGTGGTTTCCAGGGTGGTTGTTTTCCCTTCTGGGTGAAGGAAGACCTGGTGGTTTCCAGGGTGGTTGTTTTCCCTTCAGGTTGAAGGAAGACCAGTTGAGGCTGGGTGTAAGTATCTGTGAGGGGGATAGTACCCTTGATAGTAAAATCCTGAGATATTGCTCAGGGACTGGACGTAGGTCTCCTGTGGAGAGGAGTTCCGAACCAGGATAAAAATCCTTGTGTCTCGTGGTTGTGTTTTTAGTGTGTTTGTTGTCTCATTTTCTCTAACTCTAACCTTCGTTTAAGTTGTTGTGTAATCTTTTAGTGAACAGGTATTAATCAAAGAACAATTTTTTAATAACCCATTCACCCCCCCCCCCCTCTGGGCTAGCTAGCTGGGCAACAAGTGGTATCAGAGCTAGTCTCTTCGACAAAGAAGAAGATCCAACGATCTGAAGAGCAAAGATCAATGGCAGCCCAAGGCAACTTCGAAGGTCAGTCAGTCAACCTCCTTTGTTCGATGGTGAAGATTATCCGTATTGGAAGACCAGGATGGAATACTTTCTACAAGGCCACGACTATCAAATCTGGTCGATAGTAGAAGAAGGTGACCTGGTCGTCACAAATGAAAAAGCACAATGGGCAGACGAAGACAGAAAGAAAATCTCCTTGAACTGTAAAGCGAAGAGCATTCTATGTTGTGCTCTAAGCAAGAAAGGTCAACAGAGTCTCAGCCTGCAAATCCTCCATGGAATGTGGGAAAAGCTGAGGATTACATATGAAGGTACAGACAAGTAAAGGAGACAAGAATCGACATTCTTGTCACTCAGTATGAGAGATTTCAGATGCAGACAGGTGAGTCAATCACCCAGATGTTCAGCGATTCACTGACATCACCAACGGTTTAGCAAGTCTAGGAAAGTCCTATGAGATTGCAGATATGGTAAGGAAGATTCTCAGATCCTTGCCATCTTCATGGACACCAAAGATCACAGCTATTGAAGAAGCAAATGACCTTAAATGAATGTCAGTAGAAAGCTCATCGGGTCGCTCATGGCCTATGAGATCAACATGGAAAGGCTAGGAGAATCATCTAGCAGAAAGAAGCACTCCAATGCCTTGAAAGCAGAAGAAGAATCATCAGAGGCAAGTTCTAGTGGGAGTGATGTAGACAGCGAAAATGAAGAAGCAATGCTCTCTAAAGATTGCAGCGCATCCTGGCCAAGAAGAAAAAGTTTCAATCCGGCAGAAGGTACTTTAAGAAAAATAAGGATTCCAAAAGATCAGATGGCAAAGAAATGAAGAAAGAGAGACCATCTGTTATGAATGCAAGAAGCCTGGACATATCAAGGCAGATTGTCCAATGCTAAAGAAGAATGATCACAAGAAGAAGGACAGCTCCAAGAAGTTCAGAAGCAAGAAAAAGGCAGGCAGCTGCTTGGGAGAACAGCAGTGACTCAGACAGTAAGTCAAGCTCAAGCAGTGATGGAGAAGAAGCCAACCTGGCTCTCATGGCCAACATCAAAGAAAAGGTAACTTCTGACTCTTCTTTTGATTCCTGTAACGATTCAGATTCTTATAATTTAGAAAGTGCATTTAATGAACTTTATGATAAATATAAAGAAGTATCCAATTACTTAAAGTCAGTAAGAAAAATGTAATCTGTTTAGAAAACACTAATTCAGATCTAAAAATAGAAAATGAAGAATTAGATAAACAAATAACTGAACTTAAAAGAAGAAATAAATTGTTATGCGAAGACCTAAAAGCTAAGAATGAACAAATAACAAAATTGGAAAAACAGGAAAGCACAGATGAATTAAGGAAAGAAGTTAAAACTTAAATGAAGAAAATAATAAACTATCAAGCACACTAGAGAAATTTACTAATGGTATAAAAACTCTCTAATATTAAAAGGTGCTAGAAGAGCAGGTAAGAAGAAAATAGGTTAGGATATACACCCCCAGATAATGAAGAAACCATAGTCTACCCTAAAACATATCCAACACCAAAGTTTATACCTGAACAAAATATAGCATATAAATTGAGTTCAAGTATATAGAAAAGGTAACAAAATTGTCCTGCTGTGATCACTGCAACAGGTTAGGACATTTTTAACTACATGCCAACAAGACATAAGAAGTGGATAATAAAAAGTAAAACAATGATACTGACTCATCAGGACCCAAAAGAACTTGGGTACCTAAAACTTAATGTTTAAATTTCAGGGAAATTCAAGAGCATCCAAATGGTATTTGGATAGTGGATGCTCAAGGCACATGTCAGGCAACCAGAAGCTTTTCGTAAATCTCCAAGCTGAAAAAGGAACAGTCACCTATGGGGATAATGGAAAGGCACAGTGATAGGAAGTGGGTCCGTGAACATCAAAGGAAAATCAGTTATTGAAGATGTAATGCTGGTCAAAGGATTAAAGCACAATCTCATAAGCATTAGCCAGTTGTGTGACAAAGGCCATCAGATTCAGTTCCAAGAATCAAAGTGCAGTATATTAAAAGATGGAGCAGTCATATTTGAAGCATATAGAGAAAGAATTTGTATGTTCTCTATCTCGAGGAACTCAAGGATCAAGATGTCTGGTTGACAGCCAGCAAAGATCAATCAACAGACCTGTGGCACAGAAGACTGGGCCACTGCAGCTTGGATGGATTGAACAAGCTCTAAAAGAGAAAACTAGTGGAAGGATTGCCAAAGATCAACTCAAAAATGGATAGCATCTGCAGACCTTGTGCAAGAGGAAAGCACACCAAGAGCTCTTTCAAATCAAAGACAGTAGTGACCACCTCAAAGCCATTAGAATTACTTCATATGGATCTATTTGGGCCAATGAGGACTACCAGTCTCGGTGGAAAGAATTATGGATTTGTCATAGTTGATGATTACTCAAGATTTACTTGGGTATCCTTTCTAGAGCACAAAGATGACACTTTTGATAATTTTGTCAGCTTCAGCAAGAAAGTTCAGAAAGATCATAAGTTCACCATTATCTCTATCCGATCAGATCATGGTGGTGAGTTTCAGAATGAAAGGTTTGCAAAGTTCTGTAATGATCAAGGAATTGAGCACAACTTCTCAGCACCAAGGACACCTCAACAGAATGGAATTGTTGAGAGGAAAAACAGAACTCTTTTGGATATGGTAAGAACCATGTTATCAGAATATGATTTGCCAAGATATTTTTGGGCCGAAGCCATCAACACTGCAAGCTATATCATTAATAGGTAATGATCAGGCCAATTCTGAAGAAGACTGCTTATGAACTCTACAAGGGAAAGAACCAAGATCAGTCACTTCAAAATATTTGGATGTCCTTGTTTCATCCACAACAATGGAAAAAGGACATTGGTAAGTTAGATGCCAAATCAGATGAAGGCATCTTTATGGGGTACACTTCTAAACCTAAAGGTTATAGAGTTTTCAATAAACGCTCATTATTAATTGAAAATCTGTGCATGTTATTTTTGATGAATCTAACCCCTCCTTGAAAAAGGAAGAAATTAGTGACATTGATGATGCAGATGACCTGTCCGAAAAATTAAAGAATACCTCAATTAGGACAAGGAAGATCCACCTCTGGAAGAACTGCAGCAGACTGAAATTCAACATGGAAATCTTCCAAAAGAATGGAGACATCAGAAAGACCACCCTCCTGAGAACATTATTGGTGATCCATCCGTAGGGGTAAGAACAAGAGGTAATGTAATCCCTTGTGATTATTTAGCCTTTGTTTCTCAAATAGAGCCTAAGACAGTCAATGAAGCTTTAACTGATGAATTTTGGATAATAGTCATGCATGATGAACTAAATCAGTTCAAGAGAAACCAAGTATGGTCACTTGTTCCTAGACCATCCAATCATTCAGTTATTGGCACCAAGTGGGTGTTCAGAATAAACTGGATGAGTCTGAAGTAATCTTAAGGAACAAGGCCAGACTGGTAGCTCAAGGCTATTCCCAAGAGGAAGGCATAGATTTCGATGAAACCTATGCTCCTGTGGCTAGACTTGAGGCTATTAGGATTTTACTTGCTTATGCATCTGCATTAGATTTAAAATTGTTTCAAATGGATGTCAAATCAGCCTTTTTAAATGGATTTATCAAAGAGGAAGTGTATGTTGAACAACCTCCAGGTTTTGATGACACCGAATATCCAAATCATGTATTTAAACTTCATAAGGCTCTATATGGTTTAAAGAAAGCACCTAGAGCCTGGTATGAGAGGCTCAGTACTTTCTTATTAGATCATGGTTTCACTAGAGGTCAAGTGGATAGTACATTATTTATAAAATCTAAAGTCAAGCATATACTTCTTGTACAAATATATGTAGATAATATTATTTTTTGATCTACTGATGAGTCTCTTTGCAAGTACTTTGAAAAGCTTATGCAGGAGAATTTGAAATGAGTATGATGGGAGAGCTAAACTACTTCCTTGGATTACAAATCAAGCAAGGAAAGGAAGGCACCCACATCTGTCAAGCCAAGTACACTAAAGAGCTATTAAAGAAATTTGGTTTTGAAGGTGCAAAGCCACTGTCACGCCAATGAGCACATCAACTAGAATGGACAGTGATCAACATGGTAAAAAGGTAGATCAAAAGAACTATAGAGGCATGATAGGGTCATTACTTTACTTAACAGCAAGTAGACCAGACATTTTATTCAGTGTATGCATGTGTGCTAGATATCAAGCAGACCCTAGAGAGTCTCATTTAATTTCTGTAAAAAGAATATTCAGATATTTAGCTAGAACTCATGATTTAGGTCTTTGGTATCCAAAGTCTTGTGAAATAAATTTAGTAGGATATTCTGATGCTGATTATGTTGGATGCAAAGTAGATAGAAAGAGCACCAGTGGTTGTTGTCAGTTTCTTACAGGATGTCTGATATCTTGGTCATCCAAGAAACAAAACTCAGTAGCTCTATCAACAGCTGAGGCGGAATATGTTGCTGCTGGAAGTTGCTGTACACAACTCCTATGGATAAAGCAGCAACTTGAGGATTTCGGCATTCATATCAAGTCAATTCCACTATTGTGTGATAATACAAGTGCCATCAACCTCACCAAGAATCCAGTGCAACACTCAAGGACTAAACACATTGAGGTTAGATATCATTTCATTCGAGATCATGTAGCTAATGGTAATTTAGAAATTTCTTTTATAGATACAAATAGTCAACTGGCAGACATCTTCACAAAAGCCCTACCTGAAGAGAGATTTACATCTCTTAGAAGAGAATTAGGGATGTGCAATTTGTGAAAAGATTTCTGCATTTAAATTAGCACATAAAAACTTTCAGATTAAAACGAATTTTCTCTCTCTTTAAAAATAAGCAAATCTCAGTTTATCTACATTCTTTGACCGCTGCTGTGTTGAAATCAGTTTGACTCGTCAAATCCTTTTGTCGCTTTCTGCCATTACCGCCTTTTGGCGCTTCATTTTTCGATAAAGTATTTCTTAATTAATCAAATCGTTCTGGGAACGACTCATCTTCCCCCTTTACCCTTTCTCTTTATCTGTTCGCCCAAAGCCGATGCCCTAACGATTCCAGCATTGACTCTCTGCAAGATTTGAAGCTTTCTCTTCTTCCGCAAAGAATCCCTAGAGGGATTCCATCTCTTCCATCATCTCCCTTCTCCAGAACCATTTTCTTATCTCTCTAGAATCCCTAGAGGGATTCCATCTCTTCCATCATCTCCCTTCTCCAGAACCATTTTCTTATCTCTCTACCCATGGTCGTTCTGATGATCTCCGGAAGTGTTGGGGGCTACAGTGCTGAGTTTTTGTCCCCAAAGGAGCAGGAAAGGTTTACCTTCGTCAAGACGAAGATTTGCGGAAACAAGGCAGTGGATGTTCAGAATCTAGAGAAGAATGGCATGGGGAGCGTAGTAGAAGCTTGAGAAGGATGCAGTGGATGGATGTTGCTACCTTCACCGAGGTAAGCTATCCGGACCTGGTGAAAGCATTTTCATGTGTTTGAAGTCAGAGGCAGATGGGTCCCTTGTCTCCTCAGTAAAGGGTATCCAAATCAAGGTAGACCATGAGTTATTGCACACGTTGTTTGGAGTGAAGACATCTGGACATAGTGGGGTTCACTCCGTGAATGAAGCAAAGGTCTTGGCATTATAGGTCCAGGTTTCAGGCTGAAAGATGGAAAATTAGATATCAATCAAATGTCTGCATTCAACCGTCTACTCCATTTCATTATCTGCCAAATTATGGTTCCGCGGAGTGCTACTTTCTCATCTTGCACTAGGGCAATTCAGATATGATGTTCTGGGTAATCCAGAATAAGGAAATTAACCTGGCCGCAGTCATGTTGGAGAGAATGAAGTTTGCTAGTGCTCAAATCTGGGATACAAAGAGCAAATTGAATGTATCCTTGCCCTACGCTCATCTCCTAACCAAGATTTTCAAGCATTTTGGAGTTGATGTATCTGGAGCAGTTGTGGAAAAGATGGGCCAGTCTATAGGTCCAGGAATTTAAAAAAAGTGGCTTTTCAGTGCAGAATGGGATATGGACCAAGACCTCTGTGGCAGAGGGAGAAGCCATTATCGGCGATGTTCCAGAAATTCAAGAAGAAGCAGCAGATCCTCCAGCAGAGTTAGAGGTCAGATCAGCAGCAGTAGAGCAAGCCAAGCAGATCCAACAGTGGCAGATCAAGCAGAGATTTCCAGTTCACCCCTCTTGGAGGTTGAATCTCATCCTCCAGAAATTCAAATGGAAGAAGCTGCAGCAGGTGTGGCAGATCCTTTGCCACCTCCATTGTTGCCTCTATTTTAAGAGAGGTTTTAGATTCCCTTCCCTTCTCCTCAGTTGCTTCAAAAGCAGGTGGACTTGATGAAGAAGAAGCTATGGCACCAGGCCATACAGAAATTTTGACTGAATCAGTTGTTAATGTTGAGTGCAAGCAGCCACTCAACAAGAAGTGTTTGTGGAAGTAGCTCCTAGCCAAGGGGAGCAAAGTGCTAAAGAGCCTGAGTTGTCAGAATTCGCGGCAGAAGGTCGCATTCAGCAGATTGTTTTGGAGGAAGCTCCTGCCCAGGGGAGCAAGAAAATGTTGATCTCAATGCTCCTATTCAGGGGGAGCAAGTTGGCAATGAGGAACCATTGTTAGAGAATGCTCCTGAGGCAGATGCACCATCTCTGAAAAATCAACCTCCTGCCAGCGTTCCTGTAAGTGAAGGCCCAAGGTCAAGCCATGTTAATATTGAGGAGCCTGTCACTCAGCAGAGCAACAAAAGAGAGTGGTTCACAGAAAGCCAAGAAAGAGCCACAGAAAAGTAATCTGAAGCCAGTTATGGAATTGTTGAATGCTCAAGGAGATATTTTATCATCAGTTCAGACCAGTGTGCAAGGGATACTTGCTAGTCAAGCTTCGATCTCTTCTGAGCTATCTTCAGTCCGAAATGCAATGAAGTGGTTCAATAAGAAAATGTCTGATATGAAGTCCATGATTGCAAATCTTTCAAAGTCGTGGAGTTTCTTGTTGCCCATTGACGAGCCCAGAGGGGGGGTGAATGGGTCTTTTTAAATTTATCTAGGAGATACCTGTAACCAAAAACAATCACACAAACGATCTTCGAACTATGTTAGTTACAGTTAGTTTAAATAACAATCACGCAATGAAGACAATCGCACAACACAAGGATTATCCTGGTTCGGACTTCCTTTCTTAGGAGTCCTACGTCCAGTCCCTGAGCAACAACTCAGGATTTCACTAACTAGGGAACAGTCCCCCTAAGGACGCTACAACACCCAGCTCACTGGTCTTCCTTCACACTCGAAGGGAACAACACCCTGGATGCCACCAGGTCTTCCTTTACAACCGAAGGAGCAACACCCTGGATACCACCAGGTCTTCCTTCACACCCGAAGGGAACAGCACAGAGAAGAATAAATGACTTTCACACCCCTAGATCCAGCTTTTGATAAGTGAGGATCTGAAGCAACTAGAGCTGAGAGCGAAGAGATTATGAACATTCACACTCTCAGAACTTGTACAGGCTCTCTCAAGATTTTCACAACACTAGTGGAGAGCAAGAGAGCAAAAATCTAAACGGAGTGAAGGATCTTGGCTCTCGATTTTCTTCAGAAGAACTTGAAAATAGTCTCTGGATCGATGATTCTTCTATTCTTCTATCTTGTATATATATCTTCAATTTGAAATCTAGTCGTTGAAAGACCGTTGTCTCTCTTTTGAGTAGTCGTTAGACTGAATGACATCTGGAGTCTTGGAAGCTTCCTGTCACAGTCTTTTGATCACTTGAGCACGCAAAGAGATGAGATCTTCAAAGATATCCGTTGGCTTCTATTTGTCTAACGTTGTACCATGAAGCTACATCAAAGGTCTGCACAGATGTCAAACTCAAAAGGCAGACAGATAGGCTGTCTCTGATATCAGTCAACGTCAGTAGCAATAGTCAAGAAAATAGTAATGCCAACTGGCTTAAGTCTAAAGGACGTTATCAGAGTAAGCACGATAAAGGAAGATATAGTCTGCATGCATGCAGAGATACGTTCAGATCTCATAAATGCAAAAGCGTTAGAGAGATGTCTACGTGGATTTTGACTGGTCAATGCTTTAAGATGAATAAGATATCAGATATGAAATTGAAGACTGTATGACTTATGAATCGTTATGAGTCATAGCAAATCGTTCTATAACAGAGGATATAAGAAATCGTTATGAATCATGGCAAGTCATTTTGATTCTGAAGAAATCGATGTGAAACACTTAACAAATCATTATGAAATGCAAGTCGTTATGACAATACAAAATCGTTATGAAACTCTTAACAAATCGTTGCACAAAGCAAGTCGTTATGAACACTTATCGAGTCGTTATAAGCTCTGAAGAAATTGTTTCGCAAAGCAAGTCGTTATGAATCCTAAAGAAATCGTTATGGCTAGCAAGTCGTTACGAGTTTCAAGGAATCGTTACGAGAACTAAAGAAATCGTTGCGGCTACCAGTCGTTACGAATTTCAAGAAATCGTTGTGATAACTTATGAAGTCGTTACAACAAGCAAGTCGTTGCGAGTTCTAAAGAAATCGTTATGATAACTTATGAAGTCGTTACAACAAGCAAGTCGTTGCGAGTTCTAAAGAAATCGTTATGATAACTTATGAAGTCGTTACAATAAGCAAGTCGTTGCGAGTTCTAAAGAAATCGTTATGATAACTTATGAAGTCGTTACAACCAGCAAGTCGTTGCGAGTTCTAAAGAAATCGTTATGATAACTTATGAAGTCGTTACAACAAGTAAGTCGTTGCGAGTTCTAAAGAATCGCTATGATAACTTATGAAGTCGTTACAACAAGCAAGTCGTTGCGAGTTCTAAAGAAATCGTTATGATAACTTATGAAGTCGTTACAACAAGCAAGTCGTTGCGAGTTCTAAAGAAATCGTTATGATAACTTATGAAGTCGTTAAACATCGACTTGTTTGAAACAACATGACTTTTCAGTCTTATAAGAAAATTGTTATGAACTTCAACAGAAATCGATATGGACTTAGAGAAATCTCATGTTGAAAAGATTAAAGCTTCAGAGTAGTAATGCATACCTTTATTGGCTTGTTTGACTTCGGATTTTCCTGTACTTAAGACTTATGAAATATTCAGCGATATAATTGATAATTCTTGTTTGTTTTGGTAATCATCAAAATATGTATATATATACAATTAATTAAAATTGCATGGGGACAGACTGATCATCATTTCTCCTGCAGCTACTCAGAGCAGATCAGCAGCTGTTCCTCGGCCACCAGGGCCTCCAGCTCAAGAGTCTTGGCCAGCAGGGCCTTCAGCTCAAGCATCAGGGCCCCAGGGCCATCAGTGCCAGCATCAGGGCCATCTGGCCGTCTGCAGTTGTCAGAGAGGGTCTGCAAAAGGGAAAGAGTCCATTGTAGCCACTAAGGTCCCTAACACTTCTACTCTTGCAACTCCAACCCTGTCCTCACCCACATCTCCTTCTACAGCCCCTCCAGCACCACCACACTGTAAAACATCCTATGCCTCGCACCCACCATCTTCCTCTCTCATTTCATCTCACCTTCTTTCTCTCCCACTCCCTCTCACACCTTAGCTCCATCATCATTCTCACCTTCTTCTCCTCTCACCACTACAAGAAAAAGCGCATATAGAGACCGATTTAGAGACCGAAATTTTCGGTCCCTATTCGGTCCCAAAATAGGGACGAATAGAGACTGAAAATTTTAGTCCCAAAAATAGAGACCGAATAATTTCGGTCCCTATTCGTCCCTGAATAGGGACCGAATAGGACCCCGAATAGGACCGAAATTATTCGGTCTCTATATTTGGGACCGAATATTTTCGGTCTCAATTCGGTCCCTGAATAGGGACCGAATAGGGACCGAAATTATTCGGTTCTCTATATTTGGGACCGAATAATTTCGGTCCCTATTCGGTCCTATTCAGGGACCGAATAGAGACCGAAATTATTCGGTCTCTATATTTGGGACCGAATAATTTCGGTCCCTATTCAGTCCCTGAATAGGGACCGAATTGAGACTGCATTTTAGACCGAATTGAGACTGAATTTTGGTAATGAAATTTAGTTCGAAATTACCATAATTATCATAAAAATATGTTTTACCAAAAATGTGGATATTGAGAATTTTTTATACACGGTTATTGAGGTAAAATGATTTATCTACTTTTAGGATAATTTATACTTGATAAATATTTTTTCAGGAAAATTTTAAATAAAAATTACCATAAACTTGTTTACGTAAGATTTAACATGCATCTAAATGTGAACATGTGTAAGTAGTGGTAGGTATGTGTAAAAGGTATATTTATTAGTATATATATATATATATATTTATTTATTATATGTGTGTTTGTGTGTGTGTGTTAATAAAAGAAAAGATAAAATAATGTCTAAAAGATTATTAGGTATACTTACGGTTTTAGCTAATACTCAGTCTTAGCTAGGCAAGTAGTGTTCTTGTGAATTGAAGGATTCTTATTCTTCTTCTTTTTTTTCTGACTGTGTTTTGGAAATAGTACTAGTAGTGTCAACACATCTATCCAGTAGTGTCAGTTAACACTATCTATCCAGTAGTGTCAACACTATCTATGCAGTACTAGTGTTGACCTATCCGTACTCATGTGTCAACACTATCTATATATCCAGTAGTACTGTCACCATTATCTATCCAGTAGTGTTGACCGATTTATCCCTTATAGCGTCGACCTATCCCTTCATAGTAACGACCAATACCTTGTAGAGAGTTGACACTTTCCTTCAGAGTGTCAACACTCTCTTCTATTCAGGTTGACACACTCTGTTAATTTTCAAATCAACTTATAACTCATGTCTCCAGTGACTTAATTAGGTCGACACACCCATATTCTAGGTCGAATAAAAAGCTCTTTTTTTCTTCAGAATATGGAGAACAATATGGACCTTTCTCAAAATTTTAAATAATTAATCTGAATTCTCATGTCTACACACACAACGAACTCACACTTTAATCGTATGTGTTGTATCTATCAAAATTAGGGCTGTAAATGTGTAACACCTTGATTTTGTTTAAAAATACTTGGTCATTTGTGTATAATACATGATGACGTTCCAATTAGTTCGAATATTACGCACACCTCCATTACTAAAATAAAGCTCGGTAATAAACACACAAGAGGCCCATAAATAATAACCTAAATAATTAAAATTATGTTGATGGAAAAGGATTAAAATAGAATTATATTATATAAAGAAATATATGGAATTTATATATATATATATATATATATATATCAATTATGGCACAATGATTACGTAAGGTAATCACTTCATCCTGCGTAACTTGGGTTACGTAAGAACTGTATTACGTGTTTAACCCAATTGAAATCCTTTCGAAGATTTCATCGCCATTGTTCGTTGCAATCTCGTATGCGGATAAACCCCACCTTTAAACCCCGCCAATGATCCTTATCTTATCCTCCGCACATGCTGCTGCTGCTATGCTTTGCTACTCCTACAACTGCTTTACTGTTACTACTGCTTTACTGCTGCTACTGCTTTGCTGTTGGTGATGCTATGCTTAGGACTGTTCATTTCTCGGTCCAACCGATAAAACCGAACCGAACGTTCGGTTCGGTTCGGTTCGGTTCAACTAACTAAAGTTCGGGTCAATGAACGAATCAAACCGGTTTAATGGTAAATAGTTCGGTTCGATTTTTTCTTCCTTAAAATTGAGCCGAACCGATTGAACCGAACAACCCTAAAAAGTCCTAATCTGGTCACAAACCCTTCTCCCTCCCGGTCTCAGTTCGGCCTCTCCTCTTTCTTTGCTACACAGCGAAGTGTCGGAGCCCCTGCTCTTCGGCCTCTCCCATCGCCCCGAGCACGAGCAGTCGAGCCTCCTCGGCCAAGGTGGTCGTCGCCGTCCGTGCAACATTCTTGGACAACGTCGTCTTCTTCTTCGTCGGTGTCTTCGACATCTTCTAAAACCAGCAGAGACTTTCGCTTGCTTTCTTGGCTAAGAAGACCAGACGTGTTGGTGCTACAGGTGAGAGATCCCCATTCTATCGATTTTGAGTGGAGCATCGAGAATGCCCGAGCCATTGGCCTTTTATTTCTATCGATTTTGAGTGGAAATCTGTTGTACTCCTGACTAGGGCTGTAAACGGATCCGGATAATATCCGGATCCGATCCGAATTCGTATCCGATTAAGTCTATCCATATCCGTTTAACAGATATCTGACGGAGCGAATTCGGATACGGATATTATCCGAATAATAAACGGAGCGGACGCGGAAATAAGAGATCCGCTCTGTTTAAGATCCGATCCGAAACTAGATTAATACTGACCATTAGATCTTACATCTAATGGCTCATATCTAATATATAAATATACATATTTAAAACCCTCTCCCGAGTCTCCCCCAAATCGACCTAATCTGAAATCCCTCCGCCCTCGGACCCTCCTGCCTCCTCCCCGACGATCCTCGGCTCGCCATCGGCCGCCGGCCCTCGGGTCCCCGGCGGCGGCGACTCCTCGTGCAGTGGCTGTCCCTATATCTCCCCCCACTCGCGCTCCCTCTCTCTCCTCCATCCGACTCTCTCTCTCTCTCGCCGACGCCGAACTCGCGCCACCACCGGACAACGCCACCGACGCTCTCCGCCGTGGTGGTCGGACCGTCGCCGCCGACGCTGTCCATCGTGGTGTCGGACCCGTCGCCCCGCGACCGCCCTGTCCATCGTGGTTGTCGAACCCGTCGCCGCCATCGCCCTTGCGACCCAGCCCCTCCGTCGCCGTCGCCTCTCACCACTGCCGCCAGTCGATCGGTTTGAAAATAAAAAAATTTCGGTTCGGTTTCAACCAAATCGATATTGTAAATTCGGTTTGGTTCGGTTTGGCGATCTCCTAACCGAACCAACCGATAAAACCGAATTTTATATAATATATTTTAAATTTATATATACATATATATATATATGTAAATGTACACATTGTGTAGGGTATTTGGTCATCTTATAGATCTCACCTTTCATCCAACGGCTGCCATTAAACACCCAAAAAACCACCCTAAAGATACCCACGGTCGCAAACAAGCTGGCCGCAGCCCAAATCTTTCAAGTCTTGCTTGGCATCTGCATCTCCCGATTCTCCCGTTCAGCCGTTCTCTGCTCCTGGCGAGGGTTTGGTGGGATTGAGGGAGGCGGCGCCACGGACGGCACACCAGGGAGGCAGGGACAGGGAGACGACGTCGACGACACCAGGCGCAGGCAGACAACGTCGACGGCACACCAGGCGCAGGGAGACGGCGTCGACGTGACGGCATGGACGGCACACCAGTGAGACAGGAGACGGCGCGGACGGGCCGGATAGCACACCAGGTAGACGACGTGGACGGCGTGGACGGCAGACCAGAGAGACGACGAGGACGGCGTGGACGGGCCGGACGGCGCATCAGGGACTAGGAGACGACGCGGACTACACACTCGGGAGACGACGCGGACGGCGTGGACGTGCCGAACAGCGCACCAGGGAGACAACGCAGAGTCGTGGACGGCACGCCAGGGCAGGGAGACGAGCACAGGTAACATCTCCAGTTTCCCATTCTCATTTGAACGATTCTCTCATGTGTGGGTTTGGCGACTGCGGTTTTTTTGTTGCTGTTGTCTTTGTCAACCTTATTTTTTATTCTAATCTTTATATTTTATTTTTAGTCTGTATGACTATATAATTAGTGATTTCTTCATTCCAGATTTGATTAAGGAGATCGGGAGCAGCACTGCAGCAGCATCTCCATAACATTGAGTCTTTGAGTAATTATCGATTCATTTCAGATCTGATTTATTTTTGTTCTATATTTGGTGAGCAGCTTTAACTTCAAGTCTTCAAGTAATATTTTTAATCTTCATCAATCATAATATTTAATGCTTCAATGATGTCTGTCTCCACAGCAATTGCTCACCAGACCAGAGCCACCATCATCATCTTTCTGCCCTCACCATAGCACAAGCACAACGCACACTTCAGGTTAGATTATTATTTTGTTTCCTTTCACTCCTTATTAATTTATTTAAGTCTAAAATTATTATTTATTATTTAGATTCTCATTCTCATTGTCATATTATTATTAGTAGATGTTTTAACCATATCAATGTTATATTTTACATTTATAGGTTACCTTACATTATCAATGTTCATTTTTCATCTCATCCTCTCATGTATGGTTGACATAGATAGATTTAATAAGTAGATTTTTGTGAATGAAATATTCTTTGATTATGCATATGGCTTTGGTGCTCACAAAACATACATATGGAAAAACAGGAGGTTAAAATTGTAGGACAATAAAATCTTGTTTGTGAAAGGCCCACTATTTTCAGGTTAAACGACCAAAACGAATGTATCGGTTCAGTTTGGTTTGGTTTGAAAAAATTTCGGTTCGATTTGGTTCGGTTTGGCTCTGGTGACGGTTTGGTTGGTTTTTAAAAAATCTTCTCCAAACCAAACCATGAACACCCCTAGTGGGGGTTTCAGTGGGGAGGGAACAGGGGGGGGGGGGGGGGGGGGGGGGGGCGGGGGGGGGGGCAGGGGGGTTGTGCAGGCAGGGGTGGGTGGGCGCTGTGCAGGCAGGGGGGTTGGGGGGGAGTGCGCAGGCGCGGCGAGCCTGTGTATGGAGTAGGGGCTTGTGGGGGTGTGCAGGGAGGGGGGTGTTCCGGCGGGGGGTGGGGGGGGGCGACTTTGCAGAAGGAGGGTGGGGGGGGTCCAGTGGGGAGGGTGTAGTGGGGGTGGGGCTCCAATGATGGGGTTGGGGGTTCAGTGGGGAGGGTGTAGTGGGGGTGGGACTCCCGGTTGACTGCGACGCGCCAAGTCGTCTTAACAAGTTAGTTTAGTTAAAAAATGAAGAACTTCGGTTTCAGGGTCCAAAATTAGAAATACTCATCTGATTGCCCTCCGGTTTGTTCCAGCACGGTCGGGTCGATGAGTGTGACTTGTGGAAACTGACGGAGTTCAATTCGGACTCCGGTTTGACCTCGACGCTCCAAGTCGTCTTAACCAAGTTAGTTTAGTTTAAAAATGAAATACTTCGATTTGAGGGACCAAAATTAGAAATACTCTTTCAATTGGCCTCCGGTTGTTCCAGCACGGTCGGGTCGATGAGTGTGACTTGTGGAAACTGACGGAGTTCAATTCGGACTCCGGTTTGACTGCGACGCTCCAAGTCATTTTAACCAAGTTAGTTTAGTTAAAAAATGAAAAACTTCGGTTTGAGGGACCAAAATTAGAAATACTCATCCGATTGCCCTTCGGTTTGTTCCAGCACGGTCGGGTCGATGAGTGTGACTTGTGGAAACTGACGGAGTTCAATTCGGACTCCCGGTTTGACCTCGACGCTCCAGTCGTCTTAACCAAGTTAGTTTAGTTAAAAAATGAAAAACTTCGATTTGAAGGACCAAAATAGAAAATATTCATCCGATGGCCTCCGGTTTGTTCCAACACGGTCGGGTCGATGAGTGGACTTGTGGAAACTGACGGAGTTCAATTCGGACTCCCGGTTTGACCTCGACGCTCCAAGTCGTCTTAACACAAGTTAGTTTATTTAAAAAATGAAAAACTTCAATTTGAGGGACCAAAATTATAAATACTCATCCGATTGGCCTCGGTTTGTTCCAGCACGGTCTGGTCGATGAGTGTGACTTGTGGAAACTGGCGGAGTTCAATTCAGACTCCCCGTTTGACCTCGACGCTCCAAGCCGTCTTAAACAAGTTAGTTTGGTTAAAAAATGAAAAACTTCGGTTTGAGGGACCAAAATTAGAAATACTCATCTGATTGCCCTCCGGTTTGTTCCAGCACGGTCGGGTCGATGAGTGTGACTTGTGGAAACTGACGGAGTTCAATTCGGACTCCTGGTTTGACCGCGACGCGCCAAGTCGTCTTAACCAAGTTAGTTTAGTTTAAAAATGAAATACTTCGATTTGAGGGACCAAAATTAGAAATACTCTCCCAATTGGCCTCCGGTTTGTTCCAGCACGGTCGGGTCGATGAGTGTGACTTGTGGAAAGTGACGGAGTTCAATTCGGACTCCCGATTTGACCTCGACGCTCCAAGTCGTCTTAACCAAGTTAGTTAGTTAAAAAATGAAAAACTTCGATTTGACGGACCAAAATTAGAAATACTCATCCGATTGGCCTCGGTTTGTTCCAGCATGGTGGGTCGATGAGTGTGACTTGTGGAAACTGACGGAGTTCAATTCGGACTCCCGATTTGACCTCGACGCTCCAAGTCGTCTTTACCAAGTTAGTTTAGTAAAAAATGAAAAACTTCGGTTTGAGGGTCCAATGTTAGAAATACTCTTCCGATTGGCCTCCGGTTTGTTCCAGCACGGTCGGGCCGATGAGTGTGGACTTGTGGAAATGACATAGTTCAATTCAGACTCCCGGTTTGACCTCGACGCTCCAAGCCGTCTTAAACAAGTTGTTGGTTAAAAAATGAAAAACTTCGGTTTGAGGGACCAAAATTAGAAATACTCATCTGATTGCCCTCCGGTTTGTTCCAGCACGGTCGGGTCGATGAGTGTGACTTGTGGAAACTGACGGAGTTCAATTCGGACTCCTGGTTTGACCGCGACGCGCAAAGTCGTCTTAACCAAGTAGTTTAGTTTAAAAATGAAATACTTCGATTGAGGGACCAAAATTAGAAATACTCTCCCAATTGGCCTCCGGTTTGTTCCAGCACGGTCGGGTCGATGAGTGTGACTTGTGGAAAGTGACGGAGTTCAATTCGGACTCCCGATTTGACCTCGACGCTCCAAGTCGTCTTAACCAAGTTAGTTTAGTTAAAAAATGAAAAACTTCGATTTGACGGACCAAAATTAGAAATACTCATCCGATTGGCCTCCGGTTTGTTCCAGCATGGTCGGGTCGATGAGGTGACTTGTGGAACTGACGGAGTTCAATTCGGACTCCCGATTTGACCTCGACGCTCCAAGTGTCTTACCAAGTTAGTTTAGTTAAAAAATGAAAAACTTCGGTTTGAGGGTCCAATGTTAGAAATACTCTTCCGATTGGCCTACGGTTTGTTCCAGCACGGTCGGGCCGATGAGTGTGACTTGTGGAAACTGACATAGTTCAATTCAGACTCCGGTTTGACCGCGACGCGCCAAGTCGTCTTAACCAAGTTAGTTTACTTAAAAAATGAAGAACTTCGGTTTCATGGTCCAAAATTAGAAATACTCATCTAATTGACCTCCATTGCTTATAGTTTTATTTAATTTATGCTTCTAAAATAAGTTATTGCTTATAATAGTATTTAATTTTAACTTATTATTGTTATATATGTATTGTAGGTTCCTTCATCGGGTGGAGTGGAGGACACGAGGATGAAGACGAAGACGAGGCATCATGATTTTCATTTCATTATTATTATTGTTGTAGACATTTTTATTATTATTGTTGGCATTATATTATTGTGATGTGTGGATATTTTTATTCTTATTGTGGACATTTTATTATTCTGATGTTGTGGACATTTTATTATTCTTGTGTTGTGGATATTTTTATTATTGTTGATGTTGTCGACATTTTATTTATTTTGTTGTGGTATTTTTATTATTTTTTGTGTTGTAGATATTTTATTGTGGACAATTATTATTGTTGTGGATATTATTTATTTTTTTAAGCAGGTTTTTTCCTAAATTGTATATATTTTAAAAAAATATTAAAAAATAGAGACCGATTAGGGACCGAATATTCGGTCCCTAAATAGGGACGGAAATGATTCGGTCCCTATTCGGTCCCTATTTTAGGGACCGAATAGGGACTGAATATTCGGTCCCTAAATAGGGACCGAATGAGGTGGTCCCAATTCAGTCCCTAGATATAGGGACCGAATAGGGACCGAATCTTTTCGGTCCCTATTTAGGGACCGAATTTCGGTCCCAGTTCGGTCCCTAAAATAGGGACCGAAAGGGACCGAATCATTCCGTCCCTAATAGTGACCGAAATGATTCGGTCCCAATTCAGTCCCTATTTGTAGGGACTGAATTGGAGACTGAATAAGATCGGTCCCTAAATAGGGACCGAAGCACATTCGGTCCCTATGCAGTCCCTATTTTAGGGCCCGAACTGGGACCAATACTTTCGGTTCCTAAATAGGGACCGAATATTCGGTCCCTATTCGGTTTCTATCTTAGGGACCGAACTGGACCGAATACTTTCGGTCCCTAAATAGGGACCGATCTATATTCGTCCCTATTCGGTCCCTATTTAGTGACCGAATAGGGACCGAATTAGTCGGTCACAGATTTGTGACAGAAGTTTTTGACCGACATATTCGGTCACTATTCGTCCCTATCGGTCTCGAGCTGTTTAGGGACCGAATAGAGACCGAATATTTCGGTCTCTATTCCGATTTTTCTTGTAGTGCACTCAAACCACTCCCGTTCACACCCATCTACATTCTTTCAATCCCAACATCTCTTCTATCCTCCTACTCCTCCTTCCTCTGTCACCCTCCATTCGGAAAAACCTCTACTTCTTGGTGTCTTTGACACCAATATTCGGATGATTTTGAGAGAAATACCCTCGTCACCATTCTCTCCACTGCCACTCATATCCACAGGACGAATCCTCCAATCCTGCCAAGAAAAGAGGAAACATTCCTCCTCTGTCAGCATCCCCTCCTCACCATTATTTCCTCCTCTTTGGTACTCTTTTACTCTCGAACCTCAGAAGACCTATCTATAGGGAATACCTTCAAAAGTGCATCCTCTCCACCGTCTATGGTATTCCTTTCCTCAACCTCTCTGAGCATCTAAACACTGTTCTTCCTTTTACCCAGCTGTCCCACCCTCAAAAATCCAAAATCCTTGAGGGCACTGAGTTCAAGACTGAAGATCAGTGGGCCAATGTCAAGGGCAACAAGGCTTAGTACACCAGTACTTGACTGCCAGGGCAGAATCCCTTACCCATCGAGCTCACACTCACTCTTTCTGAGTGTTTACTCTTCAACATAAGAACTCTTGGGGACCCTTCATTCTGAAGAGATTAGAATTCCAAGAACTTCCAGCTGTACAGTGATTTCTGCTATTTGAACAAGCTGCCTGAAGTCCAGTTCTACCAGTTTCATTCAGCCATAGTGATGCTGAGATCAGAACAACCACTAAATCTTCCCCTCACAGTGGATTTTGCCGTTCTGAAAGTTGACTCTCCAGTTCTTCTGCCAAAGCTACACTCCTTAGTGTTTGACTCAGATGCAGGCTCCCATGCCTTTGATATGTTTGCTAAGAAGATGGGCAGAATGTCAGCTAAGCAGGGTAGAATGCCTTCCTTTTTGCGGTTTATCTTCAGAGAATACCACTCTGGCCGCATTTCCTCTCAAGTTTTGACTCCACTCATCTCTGAGTGTGAGCGGCTTTCTACCACCATATGGGAAACGCTCTACAAGGAACCCCATCTTCAGTTGCAAGCCATCAATAGTTCCTTGGTCCGGCAAGCTAAACCCATTCTATCAGCCGAAGCCTTGATGGATCTCAACTCCATAAATCCCATTCAAGAGATCTATGTTCAGTGGCAGCCAGATATACTGCCTTCTATGCTCTGAAGCAGGACCTGCTTGATCAGAAGATTTTCTATCCAATCTCTCTGGATAGATTTCTCCATCGTGCCAGCTTTGGAAAGAGCACCTACTTTCGATTCATCCTGGATAAAGATCAGTATGAAGAATTCCTGGAAGAACAGCGGCAGCTTTACCTTCAGAGGATCTCTCCAGCCATGGGTGCTTCCTTCTCAGTTGTTCCTAGTGTTTTCGCCAGACTTTTGAAGACATAGAGATTAAGGCATGGACTGTTATTTCTCAGCATGCCTCCTCTTGTCTCCTTTGTATTATCTTACTCCTAATTAATACAAAGCTTTCTCTCTTCTTTGTCTCATAGACTATCTTTTTGCTTATTGACAAAAAGGGGGAGAAAACTAATGCAACTCTGAAAAACATGTTGTTTTCATTATGTTGTTTTGTATATTTTGTCATCATCAAAAAGGGGGAGATTGATGACCAAACTCTCTCCATAAAATTAATTCACTTATTTATATATTAATTTTGATGATTAACAAAACATTACTAATGAATTACTTGAGCCTTGAGGACAGGAAATAAAAGTAAAAGAAAGTTCAAGACAATCAGGTAAGACTCTCACTTCACAATCTTTCCAAGTCATCACATCGACTTCTTCATACTTCATACTTCAAAACGACTTCTATTGATAATCAGAACGATTCCTTTATAAGTTCATATCAATTTCAATAGTCATCATAACAATTTCACAAGTATTATGATCGATTTCCTCTCTGACCGAAAAGTCGTGATGTTTCAAAACAAATCGATACCGTAACGATTTGTTAAAGATCTCATAACGATTTTGTAAGACATCGCAACGATTTCTTTGGAAAGCGCAACGACCTGACCGTCGCAACGATTCTATAAGACATCGCAACGATTTCTTTTGAAAGCATAACGACTTGTCTGTTGTAACAATTCTTAAGTTCTCGTAACGATTTCTTTAGAACTCACAACGACTTTCTAGCCGTACAATTTCTTAAGTTCTCGTAACGATTTCTTTAGAAATCACAACGACTTTCTAGCCGTAACGATTTCTTAAGTTCTCGTACGATTTCTTTAGAACTCACAACGACTTTCTAGCCGTAACGATTTCTTAAGTTCTCATAACGAATTCTTTAGAACTCACAATGACTTTCTAGCAGTAATGATTTCTTTAGAACTCACAACGACTCTCTAGCCGTAACGACTTCTTCAGTTCTCGTAACGGTTCTTCAGTTCTCGTAACGATTTCTTTAGACCTCGTAACGATTTTCTTGTCGAAACGATTTCTTTAGAACTCAAAATGATTTGCTTGGTACAACGATTGTTAAGAGTTTCATATAGATTTCTTGATGATAACGACTTCTGTATTACTCACAACGATTTCTGTATTGTCATAACACCTGCTTACCAGTAACGATTTCATAAGTCATAAAGGCATCGAGCTTGTTCATATCGATTTCATTTGATATATCAGTATAATACTCCTTAATATACGTTGAATAGTCAAAATCATATCTCGTCTATTTGACTGCTACACATTCAATGCTCTCTGAATGTATCTCCCATGCATGCAGACAATATCTTCTACTTTTATACTACTCTGTCTACGTCCTTTCTAGACAGAATGGAGCTTTGCTATATATTGCAATATCTGTTCCAACTGCAACTAACAATCGACGACAGTTCTAGGTCCTCTATTATTGTTGATATGCTCGCAGATATCTGACAAGACTTATCTGTACAACGTTGGACACAAGATATTAAAATGTTCTCTGGCGTGTATTAAGGGATAAAGGGCTGAAGATCAGAAGCTTCCTTGCAGACCTGTCTAATGTTCACCAGGATGAGAGACAACGGATCTTTAACGTTCAAATTTCAAGCAGAAGCTTAAATACAAGACTCAAGACTGAGAAGAAAACTACTACACCTTTTCGAAGCAATATCATTCTGAAAGAAAGCATCGCCATCCTTCAAGTCTTCAGTGATTAAAACAAGAGCGAAGCATTCCGTTCCAATCGATCTTAGCTCTTTAGCTCTCAGTGTTCTTGAAGAAATTTTTGTGAGAGCCAGTGTAGTCTTTGGAGAGAAACCAGTGTTAAAATTCCTTCTCTCTCGAGGCTTGTTTGCTTCAGATTGTAGCTGGTTAAGCTAGTTCCTGAAGCTTGTTCTTATACTTCTTTTTATGGTTGTATTCCCTTCTGGGTGAAGGAAGACCTGGTGGTTTCTAGGGTGATTGTTTTCCCTTCTGGGTGAAGGAAGACCTGGTGGTTTCTAGGGTGATTGTTTTCCTTCTGGGTGAAGGAAGACCTGGTGGTTTCCAAGGTGGTTGTTTTCCCTTCTGGGTGAAGGAAGACCTGGTGGTTTCCAGGGTGGTTGTTTTCCCTTCAGGTTGAAGGAAGACCAGTTGAAGCTGGGTGTAAGGATCCGTGAGGGGGATAGTAACCTTGATAGTAAAATCCTGAGATATTGCTCAGGGACTGGACGTAGGTCTCCTGTGGAGAGGAGTTCCGAACCAGGATAAAAATCCTTTTGTCTCGTGGTTGTGTTTTTAGTGTGTTTGCTGTCTCATTTTTCTAACTCTAACCTTCGTTTAAGTTGTTGTGTTATTCTTTTAGTGAACAGGTATTAATCAAAGAACAATTTTTTAATAACCCATTCACACCCCCCCCCACTGGGCTAGCTAGCTGGGCAACAAGAATGTTGTCATGTTTTGTCATCATCAAAAGAGGGAGATTATTGAGTTGTGTGTTTTGATGATGACATATTGTACACAATCTGATGTCATATTATATATGTGGGAGATTGTTGAGTTGTGTGTTCATTTAATGATGACAAACATTTGGTTGTGGATGATGTCTATACACTCATACTTTGATTTTGATGATGACATATTGTACATATTATAATGATGACTAAACAACATGTTTTTGATACTTCATATTTCTTATTTTGATGATTATGACATGTTTTGATAGTTCACGCTTCATATATATAGGTTTACATAAATTTTTCACAGTTGTGTTGACACACATTGTAAATCAAGTCAACACTATAGTCTGTCTAGTAAGCTCTTGAAGAACAAAGTCACAGTTGCATCGACACACATTGCAAGTCAGGTCGACACACACAGTCTGTCCAGCGAGCTAAATCTAAAGAAAAACACAGGAGGTCGACACAAGCTGTTAATCAGGTCGACAAATGTTTCCTCCCAGTAAGCTGGAACTGAAGGACAAAGTCAGTTGCTTCGACACACATGCGAACATGCGTCGACACACCTCGAGTGAAAACTCAGAAACGAAAAGGATATGATTCGTAAGGGGTATGACTTATCTCTGGAGATTATGAGAAACTCTCTTTGTAGCGTATTGACCGTTCAGATCGTGGCTTAATGGTTATGGTGGCCCGTGGGGGCCCAATAGTGTGGTGTTGCAGGTGTTTGCGCAAGTTGTGAGGCTTCGTGGGCCGGTAGATTGGGCCCAAACGCACTCAAGGTTCACTGTCTGTGAACACAACAATAAAGAGCATCGTGTTCTAAATGCGACGGCCATGGGTGTCGCGTTCCTGTACTGCTGTTTGGCAGTCATCGTCTGCATGCACACCGCGGTCGCACGTGGGCGACTTGCTGACGTCAGCCTTGGAACGCGACTGCCTCCTACGTTGCTTCAGGTCGCGACGGAGGGCTACGTCGCGTTCCCAACTGTGATGCATTTTTACATTAGGTCGGCCAAACAGAGCTTTCACAAGCTCTGCTCGGCCAAGGGAGATTGTTGCGGAGATTCTTTAGGCGATTCAGTGATTTGGCGGTGTTTTTGGCGTGTTCTCGCCGCGAGACATTTTACGGAGCGGGGGGTAACGACCCTCCTTATACCGGTACGGTTACACCAACCCACGTCGGTATAATGAGCATCACTACAGTGGGACATTGACCCAACGTATACACTAAGTCGAGATGTACATAAATATAAACATAGAACAAAGGAATTAAAAGAAGTACGTCATTTGTATTCCTCATCCACATTAATATCCATAGTCCATATAGTATGAAAAAGAAACTAAAGTTCATATAATTGAAATTCCAATCAATTACATTGTCCACATTGAATTACATAATATCCTTGACTACATACTTATGAAATGAAATACTATAGCGTAATCTCCACAAAAGATGCTACTCCTCCCGCTCGGAGTCGCTCCTAACGTCTCCTCAAAGAAGAGGAATCACCTGCCACACCTGTACGCCGAAGCAAGAGTGAGTCTAATAGACTCAGCAAGCATCCATGAACATTATACATACACACATCATATGCACATTTTACTTTCTAAAAGAAACAATCAACACATGCAGGCATGGTTTGAACAATCTCTAATTTCTATGCATGCAATTCTTATAACATTAAAGGACATGATACATGCTTTTATGTTTCCATTCACATTAAGTATAAGACCTATCACATGCTCTCTACACATTTCCTTGACATGCTTAATCAACTTAAACTCTTCAATTCATGCTACAATATATTTATGCACTTAAGCATGGAATCAACGTAATGAAAGCAATACACCTAGCATGGATTCTATGTACATTTTCATACACTTAATACGATTATAAACATGATTAGCTTGCTGTTTTGACATGGATTTAACATACTCATATATATTTCACTAATTTGCATGTTGTCACATTGATTCACATGTTCACATATCATTTGCAACATTTCACTTATACGCAGTCACATTATTCTCATTTAAATGGTCATGAAACATAGTCTGAACCACCTCCAGAAGGGACACACAATCACATTCACATACCTATCACCTAGGCCAAACCAGTGATAGATCTTGGTTAACTGTGCAGAACCGGGAGAAGCACTCTCCACCCTAACCAGTGGTACTTGTCCACCTCCAGGATTTCATAATAAGGCCATAGGATTTTCACCACACATGAACCTTCCCATAGGGACTTTACTACGGTACAGTTCCACGCCCTCTAAGGTAGCAGTGTCACCCATGGCACAGTTTATACATAATTTACGTCATTACACATTGTTTATATTCAGTATACTACCATTATACTCAATTCCATGGGTGCCTAAGATTTAGTTTTCTAACATGGTACTACTATTTACAGTAAATAATTAACTCACATCATGATCCTATACATGTTGTAATCGTGGGGTAATACATAATCACATTCGATGTGCGTAATATGGTCATTTCTCATTTAAAACCAAATAGTACCTACTGGTATCCAAACAATATGAAAATTTTATGATAGGTTGAAAACAAGTATTCATCATATGTTCAAGTTTTCAGATTTTTCAGGGTTATATACTAATTATGATAATTGGAACAATATCATGCATTTTTCTACCAATTTTTCATTTAAAAAGAGTTTACATATACACAGGCTATCTTAGCAATTCAAATGTCTGAAAACAGTCATCAGTCATATTTCTAAAAATTATAAGACTCAATCTCACAACCGACATATTTATAATAGATTAAACATGGTTATTTACAGCTCTCATTTCAGTTTCAGAAATTTTAATAAATCACACAGAAATTAGAAATTCGTCCAATTTTCATAACGTGACCTAAAAACTATATATGACTCACAGAAATTTCATGAAGTCTTAGTCAGCATAAAACTATGAAAACAGAAATTTATAAGATTAACACATGCCTAACATTTCACTTCAGAAATTTTAATAATTAATGAAATGAACGAAAATTCATCATAATTGCACAGTATGATCCATTGGAGATACTTAACACACATATCATTTTTACAGTATATCCTCATATTTGAAAATCTAGAAAATAGATTACATAGGTCAGACATGCACATTGTCACCACCTGAAGAACTCAGCAGCACAAAGGTGGCCGCCCAAACAGGTTAACGGCACCATAGGTGGCCGTTGACCATGGATCTAAACGATAGCAAAGGTTGCCGTCTAGATCTTGTCTGTTGCAAACACAGACTGAAAGAAGAAAAACTGATGAAAAGGGGGTTCCAGGACACGATAAAATCCAGAAAAATGTCTGGGACCTACTAGTGCATGTATGGACAATGGTCAAGGGTACTTGCCTTTGTAAAAATCTACAGACGGAAATATGGGTCGAAGAATCTCTCCTCGGCCAGTGCCAAGAAGCCTACAAAACCTCTCAGATTCGGGTTCTGTGATGAATCCGGTTGCACACCGAAGTCGGGGAAGCCTCCTGATATTCAGACTCTCTTCCAGTCGTGGTAGAACACCGGATGGAGCCTCCAATCTCCGGATCAAAGAGGTTTCAAATCTCAAGTTTGCACAGAAGATTAGGGTTTTGACTCAAGAGCCAAAAGGACCCAATCTCAACGAAGAGAGGGGTTTATAAGGTCAAGGTTCGGGGACTTGAATGGTAGGGGTTGTAGCTGTTGACGACGGTTTCTAAAACAGAGAGCAAAGAAAATCGCAGGCGTTTCCGGACCTGAAGCGCAACCAGATCTGGAATATAGGCGTCAACATCACTAGCCGCCTATCTGGGATTGGCGTCCATCGATGTGGACGCTGGCTCCCCTTTAACGTCAACTCATGTTGACGCCAAATGGGTTTTCGGCCAGAACATAGAATTTTAATAATTCTGCTTACTCTAGGTTTATACATGCAATGTACATAACTAATTATTAAATAAAAAAACATCATGTATATAATATATACATGTACAGATATAAATACTTATACATATATACACACAAGCACTCACTTATATACATAAGGTATATACACATCACATGACAAAATCTAACTAAAATGGCCAAAATTCGAGGGCCTTACACCCTCTCCCCCTAAAGAAACTTCGTCCTCGAGTTAGACCGACACTACTCAAAACAATTGGGGATACGTCTTCTTCATAGCATCCCTCAATCTCCCAAGTAGCCTCCTCTCGTGAGAAGTTGCGCCATAGAACTTTCACCGAACACATGCTCTTGTTCCAGAGAGCTGAACCTTTCGGTCAAGAATAGCTACTGGGTTGCTCAACATAAGATAGATTGGCTGGATCTCCACTGGCTCGTGACTATTAACATGAGATGGATCTCGGACATACCTCCTGAGCATAGATACGTGGAAAACAAGATGAACACTAGCTATGCCGGGGGTAAAGCTAGCTCATAAGCCACGTTGCCCAATCGTCTGAGAATCTCATACGGGCCAATGAATCTAGGCTTAGCTTACTATGCCTGCCAAATCTAACTACACCTCGAGTAGGCGAAATCTTAGAAAGACATGCTCGCCCACCTCGAACTCTAATCCTTTCTCCTGTTGTCGGATAACTCTTCTGCCTATCCTATGCCACAATAAGCCTCTTCCTAATCAGTTGAATCTTATCTGAAGTCTCCTGAACTAACTCCGGACCAATCAACTGCCTATCTCCAGTCTCCTCCCAACATAAAGGAGATCTACAAGGCCTACCATACAACGCCTCAAATGGAGCCATACCAATACTCGCATGAAAACTGTTGTTGTATGCAAACTCCATAAGAGGTAGATGACGCTCCCAATCATCCTTCCAATCCAGTACATACGCTCTCAGCATATCCTCGAGCGTCTGGATAGTCCTCTCGGACTATCCATATGTCTGGGGATGGAACGCTGAACTAAGCTTTAGTTCAGAACCTAATGTATCCTGAAGACCCTTCCACAACCTCGAAGTAAATCTCAGATCTCGATCCGAAATAATCGACTTCGGCACACCATGCAATCTAACTATACTACTAACATACAATCTAGCTAAACTCTCCACTGACTGCTTCTTCTTCATAGGTAAGAAATGCGCAATCTTAGAGAATCTATCTACCACTACCCATATCGAGTCATTGCCCCTCCTTAATCTGGGCAAACCTATTATAAAATCCATAGTGACAGCTTCCCACTTCCATACTGGGATCTCCATCCTCTGCATAAGACCATATGGTCGATGTCGCTAGCCTTCACTTGTGGCATACTAAACACCTAGACACATACTCTGCCACAACCTTCTTCATGCCAGACCACCAAAAAGATCTCTTTAAATCCTGGTACATCTTAGTGTTACTCGGATGAATAGAGATCTAGACCTATGCGCCTCTGCTAATACATGCTCATGGACATCCATTATATCCGAACATAGACTCGATGATGAAATCTAATCACTCCATTCTCATCACGAGCAATGCCTGCCTTGCCACTAACTCTTGAGTCTAGGGTGGCCTTTTGCTGCTCGATCACCTTATCTAGGACAGTGGACCGAATGGACAACTGAGCTACAAATGCCTCGCATAGCATGCTCTAACTCAGTCATCGCACAAGCAACATCCTCCAACATCTTCCAATCCTGCTGGAGTGATGACCTCTTCCTGTTAGAGCATCCGCTACGACATTGGCCTTTCCAGGATGATACTGAAGGTCGAAGTTATAGTCCTTAAGGAACTCAATCCATCTTCTCTGCCTCAGTGGTTTAATTCCTTAGGAGAAAAGATATCTCAAGCTCTTGTGGTCAGTGAACACCTCAAAGCTGACACCATAAAGGTAGTGTCTCCAGATCTTTAGTGCATGAACCACGGCCGCAAGCTCCAAATCATGAGGCGGATAGTTACGCTCATGCTCCTTCAATTGACGAGAAGCATACGCTACTACCCTTCCTTGCTACATCAATACACAGCCAAGGCAAATCCGAGATGCATCCGAATAAATGGCAAAGCCCTCATCACCACTCGGCAAAACCAATACTGGTGCAGAAGTGAGCTTAGCCTTCAATAATTGAAAGCTACTCTTACACTCCTCGGACCATACAAACTTCATGCCCTTCCTGGTTAGTTTAGTCAATGGGGCGGCGATAGATGCAAATCCCTCAATAAATCACCGATAATAACCCGCCAAACCAAGGAAACTCTAAATCTCCGATGGGGTCCTGGGGATCTCCCAATCTAATATAGCCTGGACCTTCGCTGGATCAACTACTACACTAACACCGGAGATGACATACCCAAGGAAATGAACCTCGCGCATCCAGAAATCGCACTTGCTGAATTTTGCATACAGCTTGTGCTCTCGAGAACTTCTAATACTACCCTCAAATGCTGACAGTGTGTGGCTTCATCCGGAGAATAGACCAACACATCATCATAAACACTACAACAAAACTATCTAAATAAGGCCTAAACACCTGTTCATGAGATCCATGAACGCTGCAGGGGCGTTGGTTAGACCAAACGGAAGAACCAAAACTCATAAGTCCCTAACGGGTCCTAAAGGCCGTCTTGGACACATCCTCACTCCTAATCCTCAAATGATGATAGCCAGACCGTAGATCAATCTTGGGAAAGACCGATGCATTCTGCAACTGGTCAAATAGATCATCGATCCGCGGTAAGGGATACATGTTCTTCACAGTCACTTGGTTTAGCTTCGTATAATCAATGCATAACCTAAGTGACCCATCCTTTTTATTTACGAATAAGACAGGTGCGCCCCAAGGAGATACACTAGGGTGAATAAATCTCTTATCTAGCAAATCTTGCAACTGCTTCCTTAGCTTTGCTAACTCCGCAGGTGTCATCCGATATGGAGCCTTTGAGATAGGAGAGGTGCCTGGAAGCAACTCTAGGCTAAACTCTATCTCTCTAACTAGTGGCAATCCAAACAAATCATCGGGAAACATGTCTAGAAACTCCTGCACTACATCAATCTCCTCAAGGGTAGGTGACTGATCAGCTTTTGGTACTAATACCACGCTGGCGAGAAAATCGTCACACCCTTGCTACCATCCTCATTGCCTTCATGGCAGAGATGACAAACTTTCCCACAAGGTTCCTTGGCAATGGATGAGAAAACTCATCTCACCAGGATACGGAAAACAATCTTTTCCCACGACAATCCACTAATGCATAGTGGTCTCTAGCCAATCCAAACCAAGAATAACATCATAGTCCTTCATCTTTAGCAAGAAGAAACACCCATCTAAAACTCTATCCTCAATGCACATAGGTAAAGACGGAATACACTTCCTAGTCGATACCGTACCCACAGGTGTGTGCACAGACAAAGGGACCTCTAACTCCTCAGACTCTAATCCTGACTCTAAAGCTAACTGCCTAGCAAACCGCTCGGAAATGAACGAGTGAGTGGCACCCGTATCAAACAAAACCCGAGCGTGCACACCCATGAAAAGAACCGTACCTTCGGTGACGTGCTCCGCCTGCTCCGCGTCCTCTCTTGCCAAGGCAAACACTCGAGCTTGGACTCGAGGCCTTCCTGGTCGTTCTGTAGCTGGTGCTACTGCTGCTACCACTGCTGGAGCTGGTGCCAGTCGTTGTACTCCCTACTGAAGTCTGGGGCAGTCTCTGATCTGATGCTCACTGCTCCCGCACTTGAGGCACTTTCCTGCCATTTCCAGCATCCGTACCACCATGTGCCCTTCCGCAATGAGGACACTCCTTCTTGCCACTAAGGGAACACTGAGAAGGTACCTGATGACTGTTGGCTGTCACTGGGAACTACGGTGACTGGTACGCTGCCTTCTTCCTATCCTGCCGCTGGAAAGGAGCCGCCGGCCACTTCTGCGAAGCCTTCTTCTCCTCAAGGTACTGCTCCATCTCCTCTCCTGATGGCACGCCGCACTAAGAGCCTCCTCGAGGGTACGATGGTCAAACGCCACCAACCTTGACCTTAGTGATGGCTTAAGGCCATCACAAACTTCTCCACCTTCCTGTGTTCATCAGCAATGATATGAGGTGCATACTTCGATAGCTCAGCAAACCTGGCCTCAAACTCGAGCATAGTGATGGAGCCCTGAGTCAAGGTGAGGAACTCCTGCTCCATCTTGTCTTGGATAGCTTAGGAACAAACTGGCCGAAAGAGCCTCACAACTCGTCCAAGAAACCTCGACAGCACCGTCATCGAATCGGGTACGCAGTAACGAGGACCACCACACGTCGGCTCTCTCCTACATCAAATCATTCTCCATAAGCACTTATCTAAACAATTTCTAATTAATTAAAATGCTTAAACAACAAACACATAGCTCTCCGCAAGCAACGGGTCACTCTCCCCTTAAAAGAGGATGGAGCCATCCTCTTGAACCTTTCCATGATGGAAGGTCTACCATGGTCATGTGCCTGGGGAACTGGCGCCTGAGCCTGCAACAACAAACAATATAAGCAACGCATATACGATATAGCAACATATCAATCATGTAATAAATAGAACAGACTACTCTATCTATCATTCTAACCTGAGCCTCCAGCTGAGCCTGGAGTGCAGCCTGAGTATGGGCCTGTGTCTGCATGGCCTGCACCAGACCCTGCATAAACACCCCATAGTCTACTAGAGGCGGTGGAGGAAGTACAATAGGTCCCTGTGGGGTTGGGGCCTGCTGCTCATCCCTCTCCTCACGCCTAGGTTCATCCTCTCTGGCATGAGCACCACGCCTGCCACGAGAAGCCATAGCCTGCAAAACAAATTAATCACAATTAGGAACTAAACTACCTAATTCTAACTATGTTCTTAACTATGTGGACAATCTATAAAGACTAGCATATAATGAAGATGATGGCATTTATATATTTATGTACAATCTAACCTGTTACTCTGATACCAATCTCTGAACGACCCTCCTTATACTGGTACGGTTACACCAACCCACGTCAGTATAATGAGCATCGCTACAGTGGGACATTGACCCAATGTATGCACTAAGTCGAGATGTACACAAATATAACATAGAACAACGGAATTAAAAGAAGTAACGTCATTTGTATTCCATCATCCACATTAAATATCCACAGTTCTATAGTAGAACAAGAAAACTAAAGTTCATATAATTGAAATTTATCAAAATTACATTGTCCACATTTGAATTACATAATATCCTTGACTACATACTTATGAATGAAAATACTATAGCGTAATCTCCACAAAAGATGCTACTCCTCTCGCTCGGAGTCGCTCCTAACAGTCTCCTCAAAGAAGAGGATCACTACCACACATGTACGCCGAAGCAAGAGTGAGTCTAAATAGACTCAACAAGCAATCCATGCACATTATACATACACACATCATATGCACATTTTACTTTCTAAAAGAAACAATCAACACATGCAATGGTTTGAACAATCTCTAAATTCTATGCATGCATGCAATTCTTATACCATTAAAGGACATGATACATGCTTATGTTTCCATTCACATTAAGTATAAGACCTATCACCTGCTCTCTACACATTTCCTTGACATGCTTAATCAACTTAAAACTCCATCAATTCATGCTACAATATATTTTATGCAACTTAAGCAAGGAATTACACGTAATGAAAGCAATACACTTAGCATGGATTCTATGTACATTTTCATACACTAATACAATTATAAACATGATTAGCTTGCTATTTTGACATGAATTTAACATACTCAGATAATATATCACTAATTCGCATGCTGTCACATTGGTTTCACATGTTCACATATTCATTTGCACATTATACAATTTCACATTTCACTTATACACAGTCACATTATTCTCATTTAAATGTTGTGACACATAGTCGAACCACCTCCAGAAAGGACACACAATCACATTCACATACCTATCACCTAGGCAAAATAGTGATAGATCTTGGTTAACTGCTAGAACCGGGAGAAGCACACTCCACCCTAACCATGGTACTTGTCCATCTCCAGGATTTCTCCTAATTGCCCATAGGATTTCACACCACATGAACCTTCCCATAGGGACTTTACTACGGTACAGTTCCATAGCCCTCTAAGTAGCAGTGTCACCCATGGCACAGTTTATACATAATTTACGTCATTTAACATTTTTATATCTGTATACTACCATTATACTCAATTTCACATGGGTGCATAAGCTTTAGTGTTTTCCTAACATGGTACTACTATTTCAGTAAATAATTACTCACATCATGATCCTATACATGTGTAATCATGGGGTTTACATAATACATTCGATGGCTAATATGGTCATTTCTCATTTAAAAACAAAAATAGTACCTACTATCATCTAATAGTATGAAATTTTATGACAGATTGAAAACAGGTAATTCATCATATGTTCAATTTTTCAGATTTTTTAGGGTTATATACTAATTATGATAATTGGAACAATATCATGCATTTCTACCAAAAAGTCATTTAAAATGAGTTTACATATACACAGTCAATCTAGCAATTCAAATGTCTTAAAATAGTCATCAGTCAGTTCTGTAAAAATTATAAGAATCAATCTCACAACCGACAATTTATACAAGATTAAATATGGTTATTACAGCTCTCATTTCAGTTTCAGAAATTTTAATAAATCACACAGAAATCAGAATTCATCCAATTTTCATAACATGACCTAACACATGTATATGACTCACAGAAATTTCATGAAGTCTTAGTTCAGCATAAAACTATGTAAACAGAAATTTATAAGATTAACATATTGCCTAACATTTCATTTTAGAAATTTTAATAATTAATGAAATGAACAAAAATTCATTATAATTACACAGTATGATCCACTGGAGATACTTAACAATATATCATTTTTACAATAAATCCTCATATTCGGAAATCCAGAAAATAGATTACACAGGTCAGACATGCACACTGTCACCACCTGAAGAACTCAGCGGCACAAAGGTGGCCGCCAAACAGGTTAACGGCACCATAGGTGGCCGTTGACCATGGATCTAAAGGACAGCAAAGGTTGCCGTCCAGATCTTGTCTGTGCAAACACAGACTGAACGGAGAAAAACTGATGAAAAGGGGGTTCCAAGACACAAATAAAATCCGAAAAAATGCCTGGGACCTACTAGATGCATGTATGGACAATGGTCAAGGGTACTTGCCTTTGTAAAAATCTATAGAGGGAAATATGGGTCGAAGAAGCTCTCCTCGGCCAGTGCCAAGAAGCCTCCAAAACCTCTCAGATCCAGGTTCTGTGATGAATCCTGGTGCACACCGGAGTCGGGGAAGCCTTCCTTGATGTTCAGACTATCTTCCAGTCATGGTAGAACGCCGGATGTAGCCTCCAATTGTCGGATCAAAGGGTTTCAAATCTCAAGTTCACACAGAAGATTAGGTTTTTTGACTCAAGAGCCAAAAGGACTCAATCTCAACGAAGAGAGGGGGTTTTATAAGGTCAAGGGTTCGAGGACTTGATAAGGTAAGGGTTGTAGCCGATGGACGACAGTTTCTAAAATAGAGAGTGAAGAAATCGAGGGCATCTCCGATTCTGAAGCGCAACCAGATCTGGAATATAGGTGTCAACATCACTAGCTGCCTATCTGGGATTGGCGTCCATCGATGTGGACGTTGGCTCCCCTTTAACGTCAACTCATGTTGACGCCAAATGGTGTTTTCGGCCAGAACTAGAATTTCAATAATTTTGCTTACTCTAGGTTTATACATGCAACGTACATAACTTAATTATTAAATAAAACATCATGTATATAATATATACATATATACATGTACAGATATAAATACTAACTATATACACACATGCACTCAATTGTAAAACATAAGGTATATACACATCACATGACAAAATCTAACAAAAGGGCCAAAATTCGAGGGCCTTACAGAGGGAAACGCCGGGTGGTTATCGTTCTTCGTGTTCTTCACGGAGGTAGGGAGATTCCACCTCGTTTTGATGCGTGGATTTGTGTGTGTGGCGTGTTTAATGCGTTATTTGCTTTACAAACCATAGATATCATGCTAGGGCACTCATTTAAGCATGAAAATGGGTTTAAACACTATTTTACAGGGTTTGTTGGGGAGATCCGGTGAGGGTCTCCGAATTAGGGTTCTGCCTGTGAAGGTGATGGACCCTCCTATCGCGTTCTGAACACGGACCGACCCATCGCGTTCAGGTTTCTGAATGCGACTATCGGGGTGTCACGTTCAAAAGCGACATGGGACCCTATCGCGTTAATAGGTCCGAGGGGTTTTATCTGTGTGCATGTTGGCATGATTATCCGATTATGTGGTTTATTGTATTTGGTAAATGTAAGTGGTGCATTGGCACCTGTAGCGCTCTTTGAACATGCTATTTGCATGGTTAACGTGTTGTTCACAAGGTTGACGTGGTGTTCATGTGGTTTGGCGGAGTGCACGTGGTTTATGTGCGCGTGGCGAGTAGTACGATGCCTACCGTGGTTACCTCTTCAGTTGGGAGCCCCAGGTTTGTGTGAGCCAGGCACGTGAGTGCTCGGGGCTTGTCACGGTACTTGTGTACCGTCGAGGTCTGTGTCGTCTCCTGGACACCCCACTCTTGGGTAGAGTTGTACGTCCAGCTGAGGGAAGACGGCAGTGGGACAGCGACTTGTGAGAGTTTGTGTTCTGTCGCTTGTAGCGCGCTCGTGGTTGGGGTTTACGAACATCGGTAGACATACTAGGCCCCAGCTAGCCCTATTTTCCAGTGCCTCACTTTAGGGAGCTCGGGCCGGCGAGTCCCTAAAGGTGTCAGGCATGGGCCTGCGGCAATGTGGTCCGCATGAGTGGTTGGTTAGACTCCACAGTTTCTTGGCTTGTTCTAGTGGAGCGGCAACTGGACCTTTCGTCCGTGGCTACAAGACTGAGAGGTAGTCCTGTGTGGTTTGTCCGGGTCAGTAGCTAGTGTCACGAACCAGTCTTCATGGCTGAGTGTGGCATTTTCCTACTTTAGTACTACACCTAGTGTAGTTTGTTGTTTATTTATTAAGCTGTTTTAATTATAGCTTGTGATAGTAGAGTTTACAGCTTTAATATCCTGCGTAGATAATTCCATAAATTGCTAGTGTAGTTTCTGAAGGATCGAGAAATGATGTGGACAATATCTAGAAGGGGGGGTTGAATAGATCTATGCCAACTATTGCGGAAGCTTATCGATTTAGAAAAAACTCTTGAATCAGAGATAATTTGAAAATGAATTTCATAGATCTGAAGAGAAATTGAGTGAGTTGTGCAAAAGGGAGTGTGTGAACAAGTTGATTAGATGAATTTGAACGATCCTATACATGCATCTAACGAAAGGTAATTCAAAGCACAATCAGACCATGCACAGAGATTTTTAGGTGGTTCGAAAATCACACCATGTGATTCCTACATCCACCGCTCAACACAGTGAGGATCCACTAAACAACTTGGGTACACCACACCACTGGAGTCTGACAACTCCAACAACCTGAGTTTACAACGCAACAACCTCTAGAGTAAGACTACTCTAGAACCCTGAGCAAGACTGCTCAACAACACCTTGAGTATTCGACTCAAAACCACTGAGCGGAAAGGCTCACAAACAACTTGCTAGAAAAACACACAAGACTCAGATCCTCTAGCAATAGATCTAGTCTAACAAGAGTTCATTCATGAGACTTATGCAAGCAACTCTTGCACAATCTCACAATGACTCAGAAGACAGAAGAGACAAAGAGAAATGACAAATTGCATTGAAAGCCGTGCTCTTCAACTATACTCCCTTGTAGAAGATCGAATTGGGAAGAGGCTTGAGTTCTTGAAGGTCCCTAGCCGATGCTCTGCACTCTGAACTTTGGGATCTTCCTTGAAGTCTTCTTAAACGATTGCTTCCACTTTATCGCTTCCTTGAAGTGATCCAATTGCATATTCAAGGATCAAACTCCACTTCTCATGCTTGGACAGATGAGAATTGGCTTGAGCAATCACCAGGAGAGCAGGAGCAGGGAGGAGAACTCTTCTTGCCACAACAGAGTTTTGGGGAGGCTCTGAAAGGGTTCTCTTACGTTGGATGGCCAATTGGAGGGTTTATACCCAAATCGTCCAAAGGTACCCTTGGGGTACGTGGGCACAAGATCCAAGGCCGATCCTCAATTCCCTAGGGTGCCACGTGTCCAGGACAAACTTTAAGTCCAAAGTTTCCAGAGTGTATCGACCTGCCCATAGGGTGTGTCGACACAGTGTCCCAGACTGGGCAAACAGTTCTCTGGGAGAGCCATCTAGTGTCGACACACTACTTCATCTCGTGTCGACACACAGGTGAATACTGCAAAACAGGCCTTCTGGGAGAAGTCTCTAGTGTCGACACCATCTGGCTTAGTGTCGACACAGTGTCCAGGCCTGTTGAGAGGGCTCACTGGGAACTGGGTCTAGTGTAGACCTGACTTGATCTAGTGTCGACACTACTTGACCATTTCTTCATCTTTAGGCTAGGGCATGGAGCATTGTGTCGACACCAGTATGGGGTGTGTCGACACTACCCTTGAAGAAAATTGTATGTCCCTGAGAAATAAACATATAAATCATTAGTCCATTGATTTATCATGAAATAAATGATAAATATGTTTGGAAAACATACTTTTTAAATGTGGTCATAACATGTGTGGTACATCTAACATGTTCCAATTATTGTGCATTAAAATCACACCTTGTCATCATCAAAATATGAAGGGAAATGAATGTATTCACACTCAACCCAACAGTTTCCCGCTGTTTTACTTGTGAGTTTGGTTTGCTCAGTTTCTAGGGGATTTTCCCTACTGAGCCAGTGACTTGTGAGGCTCACCCCTACTCCTTTCAGGTGAGGGAGAGCAGGAGGCTTCTCATTCTTCGTCTAGTTCCGAGCCGCACCATAGCGGAGCAGGGTCTGCACCTCCAGCAGTGTAATCTTCTTTCTTTGTGCACCTTGGGGTATGCCCCAGGTTGCTGTTGTAGGTGTCTGGCTACAGTGAGAGAAATGGCTATGTAAATTCCTTGTAAAATTTTGTGAGATGACAATCTTATAATATATTTCAGAAATTTTGCTTTATATTTCTATGGACTTGTGAATGGTATCCCATGCGAGGCTTCGGCTCGTTCGCGAAAGCAGAGTCGGATCATGCACGTTATTGGGTTACAGGTCTAGACGACGAGGACCGCTACAGTTGGTATCAGAGCAAGGTCCGTGTGGATATAAGGAATAGGAAATTTACATAGGCCTATTTCTACCTTAGCCCACTAGGTAGTGACCCTAGTTTTTGTATTGATTAGTTGTATATGTGTGGTTGGAATATTGTTTGTGCAGGATCAAAATGGCAGATAGAAGGATTGGGGAGGTGGTGGAGATGAGTCAGGAGGAGGCTGATGCAGCGGATGATAGGGAGAATATGGGAATGTTTTACAGATATTCGGACAAGGTTGGGACCAACAGGCACCGGTTACAGCAAGTAGCTGTGGCACCACCAGTTGTGGAGGAGGCAGTGCCAGTGGCACCATTCCACCACCAGGAGTTGGGGTACCACCCTTTGTACCCTACCCCTAGTAGCACCAGCACGCAATTCGTGCGGAGGAGCCCACAGCACTTGTGGAGAGGTTTTTGAGGTTGCAGCCCCCTACATTCTCAGGAGGCCCCAACCCCGACACAGCGGAGCACTGGGTTCAATATAGAGAGAGTGTTTGTGACGATGAGGTGTTCGCTGAAGATAGGGTGATTCTTGCCACCTATCAGTTATGAGGCTTTGCACAGGAGTGGTGGAGATTGAAGATACAGACAGTGTTGCAGGGAGGCCAGAGGATACTATTACTTGGCACGAGTTTTTGACTGTCTTCAATGACACTTTCTTCCCAGTCCAGTACAGCAGGCGAAGAGGGAGCAATTTCGGACTTTATAGCAAGGGAATTTATCGGTGTTAGAATATCAGATGAAGTTTATGGCATTGAGTAGATATGCTCCAATGTGGTGACTGATAACACTATGATGGTGGAGTACTTCATCAGAGGCTTGCGAGCAGAGTTGCAGGATGCAGTGATTCCCCTCATGTGCAGAACGGTAGAGGAGGCAGCACAGAGAGCAGCGATATTAGAAAGGACTGTTAGGCCAGACGGGATAGTCACAGGGCAGGTGGTTTAGGCAGTTTCTAGCTTCCCAGTAGTCTACTGGCATTGGCAAGCGTAAGACACCCTCAGAAGCTTCATCATCATCTGGATTTGTAAGTGGGGTAACAAATTGAAGAAGATTTTCAGAGGAGGAGGTCGAGGTGGAGGCAGAGAGCAGGGCTTCCAGCAGAGTTTTCAGAAGGGCCGAGGTTACATGCAGCTCCAGAGGAGTCGCAGAGAGCACAGCAGGGCAGCCGTAGCTTTTCCGGGTTTTAGGTGTGACCTGTGTTTAGGGGCACCTGGCCAGAAATTATCCGCAGTCTCAAGGTTACGGCTACGGCAAAGGAACTCCGCAACAGCAGTAGCCATACTAGCAATCAGCAGAGCGAGGCAGAGGTGCACCGTACCAGAGAGGAGATGGGGTCGAGTGATGGCAATCACCAGAGCTCAAGCGGAGGCATCCATCTCATTGAAGGTATATTACCACTCTTTTGATTTTCTGCTAGAATGTTGATTGATCCAGGTGTAAGGAAACGATCGGGGCGCAGCGGAAACGCGATTTCCACAGATAGATATCGTTGCGGCAGTCGGATCGAACACAAAACGGTAAACCACGCACAGGCAGATCTCATCTTTACCTTTGCGGGGTTGCGTACTTCTGAATCCGGGGAGGAGGTGGCGCAGGAGGCGCCGGTGCTTCAAGCCGTTCAAGTGTCCGGCCTCTAGACGTATCCACGCGAGCTCCGGACGCAGACAGGATCTCCTCGTTCTCCACGTGCTCCCGGATCTCAGCTCCACCATGTGCCGAAGAGAGGAGAGAGAGGGAGGGTGCGCCATGGGAGAGAGAGAAGGGAGGCGGCCAGGGTTAAGCCTGGAGCTTGGCCCAGGTTTAACTCTCAGCGTATATTTATAGACATCGCGGTTTTTTCACAAAAACCCAGTCATTGTCTATAAAGAACACCTTGCCCAGTCTGCTCGGAACTCTTATACGTGTGACCCTCTAGGCCACTGCTAGTCCAGTTTTCAGCCCATTAAGCTCAATAACTCTTATTGACTTATGGTAATTAATTAACATCTCATATTAATTAATTACACAATCAATTATCGTCTCACGATAATTGACCGGGCTTCCAATCAAGTTGGGTGCCAAGCAACACCACTTGATCCTGGAAAGCATTGGGGTTCAGCAACCCATTCAAGGAACCTTTTGTATCATCAGTTACCACGTGACTATAATCCTTCGCTCGTACAATGCTCCCGAGTGCACTTAGGGTATGGTCAACTGTCAAACCCAATGGTGTGTACTCACTTGGTTTAGATGCCGCATAACAATATCAGAAACTCCTTTTCTGATAAGTAGTCTTGCCCAGGCCAGGGACTATCAGGCATCCTTCCGTAGAGCATTCACTCTCCTATTACCGAGAGCGAGCGATCCCATATTGACCACACAATCACCTTCGAAGGTATTCCGCTAGATCCGAACACTTAACTGATTAAGACCTCATGGCTAGAGATCTATAAGTCAAGGTCAAAACCCAGAAGTCCACCAACAAGGTGTCCTTGGTGTCTAGGTCTAGGACCAATCACGCCACTGTGACAATGAATCTAGCTGGTTGACAGTTAGGTAACATTACCATCCAGCGATTCATAACGGATCAGTTCAGTGAACTCATTCTCTAATGAGCACCTACAGATTCACCTTAGTGTCCCCACACAAGTGACTATGAGACCAGCCACCCTCATCATATGAGCAAGTGCAACCTGTACTAGCCTAACCGGATATCCGATGTCCTTCTCGGATATTCCCCGACTAGGAACAATTAAGAATATACGTTTAAAGGATATAATCTCATTGTTATGATCTCATCATAATTAATATCCATTGAGTATATTCATGGACTTCATAATGAACGATAAACGAATTACACATAATGAATATAAAAGCCTTATTATTATTATCAAAGAACAAGATTGTACAAGTTATGATTGGCTTGAGGACACCCATAACTAACAATCTCCCACTTGGACTAAAGCCAATCACCTTTATGTCTTAAACCATAGACTCTAGGTGGCGCTCAACACAATTTGTGTCAGAGGCTTCGTCAGTGGATCTGCAATATTGTCGACTGAAGGAACTCTTTCCACCAGTACATCTCCTCTAGTGATTATCTCCCTGATCAGGTGAAATCGCCTCAGAATGTGCTTCGACTTCTGATGAGACCGCGGCTCTTTCGCTTGCGCATGGCCCCATTGTTGTCACACAGCAATGGGATTGGATCAGAGTCACCTGCACCACACCAAGGTCAGTGATGAACTTTTCATCCACACTGCCTCCTTGGCGGCTTCAGCTGCAGCAATGTACTCAGCTTCTGTCGTCGAGTCTGAAGTGGTTTCTTGCTTGGAACTCTTCCAGCTCACTGCACCCCCGTTCAAAGTGAACACAAACCCAGATGTAGACTTGCTATCATCTGGGTTTGACTGGCAACTCGAGTCAGTATATGCCCAAGTTTCAAGTCCCCTCCTCCATAAACCAGAAATATATCCTCGTCTTTCTCAAGTACTTAAGGATACATTTCACTGCCATCCAGTGTGTTTCACCTGGATTTGCTTGATATCTGCTCGTAACACTTAGAGCAAATGCCACATCAGGCCTTGTACATAGCATGGCATACATGATAGACCCTATAGCCGAAGCATAGGGGACTCTATCCATGGCTGCCCTCTCTTCAGGAGTCTTAGGAGACTGCTCCTTAGAGAGATTAATCTCATGTCTCATTGGTATGAGACCTCTCTTGGAATTTTCCATGCCAAACCTTTGACAATGGTATCTATGTACATGGATTGGGTCAAGCCAAGCATCCTCTTAGATCTATCTCTATAGATACGTATTCTTAATACGTAGGATGCTTCTCACAAATCCTTCATGGAGAAGTTCTTTGACAACCAAACATTTACTGATGATAACATCCCACATCATTCCCAATGAGTAAGATGTCATCAACATAAAGTACGAGAAAAGTGATAGCACTCCCACTGATTTTCTTATACACACATGTTCATCTTCATTCTTAATGAAGTCATAAGATTTGATAGCCTCATCAAACCTTATGTTCCAACTACGAGAAGCTTGCTTCAATCCATAGATGGATCTTCGAAGCTTGCATACTTTGTCTGGATACTCTTTGGATGTAAAACCCTCAGGTTGTATCATATACACTTCCTCCTCAATGTTTCCATTAAGGAAAGCAGTTTTTACATCCATCTGCCAGATCTCGTAATCAAGTATGCAGCATGGCAAGAAGAATTCTGATTGACTTATCATAGAAACTGGTGAGAAAGTTTCGTCATAGTCAATTCCTTGCCTTTGACGATACCCCTTTGCCACCAACCTTGCCTTATAAGTGTCGATCTGTCCATCTCTGCACCGATCTTTTTCTTAAAGATCCACTTGCACCCATAGGTACAATACCTTCGGCCAAGTCTACCAAGTTCCAAACTTGGTTGGTGTACATGGACTGCATCTCAGAATTCATCGCATCTCGCCATTTCCCTGACTGAGGACAATCAACAGCCTCTTGGTAGGTCTTGGATCATCATCCTCATCATAAGACATGCCTTCACTGATAGTCCAACATATCTTTTAGGCTGTCTAGGTACTCTACCAGACCCTACGCTGAATGTGTGTATATTTCTGAACAGGTCCGAAACCGATGTTTCACCTGGTGGACTTTGCACAATCTGTGGATCTAGAACCTCTTCTAGATCTACTTTACTCCCACTGTCCTCTTGGGTAAGGTACTCCTCTTCCAAGAAGACAGCTCTTCTGGCGACAAACACTCTTTGTTCACCAGGATGGTAAAAGTAGTACCTGATGACCCAACAGTCCCCATAATAATAATTCATTTATTTATATATAATTTGATGATTAACAAAATAGTACTAATGGATTACTTGAGCCTTAGAACAGGAAATAAAGAAAAATGAAAGTTCAAGACAATCAGGTAAGTCTCATCTCTCATTCTGGTCCAAGTCTTTGTATCGACTTCTTTGATAAGCAGAACGATTTCCTCTTTGACCGGAAAACTCAAACAAATCGATATCGCAACGATCCTTAAGACATCGCACGATTTCTTTAGAACCCGTAACGACTTACTGTCGTAACGATTTCTTTAGACCTCGTAACGATTTCTTTAGAACTCGCAACGACTCTCTAGCCGTAACGATTTCTTTAGACCTCGTAACGATTTCTTTAGAACTCGCACGCCTCTCTAGCCTAACGATTTCTTTAGACCTCGTAACGATTTCTTTAGAACTCGCAACACTCTCTAGCCATAACGATTTCTTTAGACCTCGTAACGATTTCTTTAGAACTCGCAACGACTCTCTAGCCGTAACGATTTCTTTAGACCTCGTAACGATTTCTTTAGAACTCGCAACGACTCTCTAGCCGTAACGATTTCTTTAGACCTCGTAACGATTTCTTTGAAACTCGTAACGACTTGTTTGTTGTAACGATTTCTTTATCATTCATAACGACTTGATTGCTGTAACGATTTCTTTAGAGTTCATAACGATTTATTTAGACCTCGTAATGATTCCTTGAAACTCGTAACGACTTGTTGTTGTAACGTTTCTTTATTATTCATAACGACTTGATTGCTGTAACGATTTCTTTAGAGTTCATAACGATTTCTTTAGACCTCGTAACGATTTCTTTGAAACTCGTAACGACTTGTTTGTTGTAACGATTTCTTTATCATTCATAACGACTTGATTGCTGTAACGATTTCTTTAGAGTTCATAACGATTTCTTTAGACCTCGTAATGATTTCCTTGAAACTCGTAACGACTTGTTTGTTGTAACGATTTCTTTATTATTCATAGCGACTTGATTGCTGTAACGATTTCTTTAGAGTTCATAACGATTTCTTTACAGTTCATAACGACTTGATAAGTGTTCATAACGACTTGATTGCTATAACGATTTCTTTAGAGTTCATAACGATTTCTTTACAGCTCATAACGACTTGATAAGTGTTCATAACGACTTGCTATAACTCATAACGATTTCATAAGTCATGAAAGCATCAGGATTATTATATCGAATTTCTTTTGTGCTGTATCAGTATATGCTTTTTAATAGCGTTGAAAAGTCAAAGTCATATCTTGTCTGATTGACTGCTACGCATTAAATGCTCTCTGATCGTATCTCCCATGCATGCAGACAATATCTTCTATTTCCATGCTACTCTGTCTACGTACTTTTTAGACAGAACGGAGCCTTGCTATATATTGCAATATATGTTCCATCTGTAACTAACAATCAACGACAGTCCTAGCTGTCCTCTATTTATTGTTGATATGCTTGCAGATATCTGACAAGACTCATATGTACAACGTTGGATACAAGATACAAGATTCTAAAACATTTCTCTGGCGTGTACTGAAGGATAAAAGACTGAAGATCAGAAGCTTCCTTGTGACCAGTCTAACGTACACCAGATAAGAGACAACGGACACTTCAACGTTCAAATTTGAATCAGAAGTATAAATAAGACTCAAGACGGAGAAGATTACAAAAGATAGAGAGAACAAGACTTGCATTTCAAAAGGAAAGAATACCATCTCTTCGAGTCATCAAAAGATTGAAAAGAAGAGCGAAGCTTCCACTCCAACTTAGTTCTTAGCTCTTAGCTCTCAGTGATCAAAGGAGATTTTATTTGTGAGAGCTTGTGTAGTCCTTGGAGAGAAAACCTTGCTAAATCTATTTCTCTCTCTCAGGCCTTGGTAGCTTCAGCTTGTAGCCTGTTAAGCTAGAGTCTGAAGCCTGTTCGCACATTTTCTTCTTTAGTTGTGTTCCCTTCTGGACGAAGGAAGACCTGGTGGTATCCAGGGTGGTCGTTTTTCCCTTCAGGTTGAAGGAAGACCAGTTGAGGCTGGGTGTAAGGATCCATAAGGGGGATTGTACCCTTGTAGTGAAATCCTGAGGTATTGCTCAGGGACTGGACGTAGGTCTCCTGTGGAGAGGAGTTCCGAACCAGGATAAAAATCCTTGTGTCTTGTGGATGTGTTTTGTGTGGTTGTTGTCTTATTTGCTCTAACTCTAACCTTGTTATTAAGTTGTGCATCCTTTCAGTAACAGGTTTTAATCAAGATAGAAGTTTTTAACCCATTCACCCCCCCTCTGAGCTAGCTAGCTGGGCAACAGTACCCAAACGTTTCTTTTGGGTATCCAACAAACCTGCACTTATCGATTCTGGATTCCAGTTTATCTGGGTCATGTCTCCTCATGTGGGCAGGACAGCCCCAGATTTTAACATGTTTGAAATCAAGCTTTCTACCCTTCCATATCTCATAGGAGTGGAAGACACAGATTTACTGGGAACCCTGTTCAGCAGATATGCTGCTGACTCTAGCGCATATCCCCATAAGGAACTGGTAACTGTGAACGGCTCATCATGGATCGCACCATGTCCAACAAGGTACAATTTCTCCTTTCCGATACACCATTCATCTGTGGTGTATAGGGAGGAGTCCATTGAGAAAGGATACCATTGTCCTTTAAGAATTGTGTGAACTATGTACTTAAGTATTCACCTCCTCGGTCTGACCGTAGGATTTTAATACTCTTTCCAGTTTGTTTCTCACTTCATTCTTAAATTCTTGGAATTTCCCAAAGGCTTCATATTTGTACTTCATTAAGTAAACAAATCCGAACCCTGAGTGGTCATCCGTGAATGTAATGAAGTATGAGTAGCCACCCTTGGCTTGGGTAGACATTGGACCACATACATCCGAATGTATTAGTTCCAATATGTCCTTGGCCCTATCTCCATGTCTACTAAATGGAGATTTGGTCAACTTACCCATTAAACAGGATTCACAAGTTGCATATGATTCATAATCAAATGGATCTAAGTATCCATTCTTATGCAACTTTTGAAGTCTATCTCGCCAATGTGACCAAGCCTACAATGCCATAAGTAGGCAGTGTTCACACTATTCTTACTTCTCTTAGGAGAACATCAACATGGAGATTTTCATAAGAGACATCAAGCAGATACAAACCATTCACCAAACTTGCTAAAGCAACTAGTTTATTTCTCAAATAAACTGAACAACTATTGTTCTCAATGGTAAACATGTATCCAATTCTGTCTAAACAAGAAACAGAAATAATGTTCTTAATGATACTAGGCACATAGTAGCAATCATCTAATAAAAGCAAATCTCCAGAAGGTACTTGAGCTTCACTGTCCCCACAGTGTGTGCACCAACACTTGTGTCGTTTTCAAGCCTCAAGTTCACCTCGCCCTTGCTCAGCTTCCTTCTACTTGTCAGCACCTGCACATCATTGCAGATATGAGAAGCACATCCAGTGTCTAAAACCCAGATGTAGAATCTCTAATAGACAAATGAAGATCTATCATATAGATACCTGAAGCTTCGCCAAGCTTCTTCTTCTCCTGAGCCTTCATTGCAAGATAGTCCTTGCAATTTCTTTTCCAGTGCCCCTTTTTCTTGCAGTGGAAGCACTCGCCCTTTTCTTCTCCTTTGCTTATGTCCTTCTTTTGTTTCTGCTTAGACTGCTTCTTTGCATTGCCTTTCTTAAAGGCTTGCCCTGCTCTCCTCTTCTTGTTGGACTTTCCAACCATGAGAACAGTGGGCTTTTCCTTCTTAAGGTTGCCCTCAGCAGTCTTCAGCATGTTGAGCATCTCAGCTAAACTCACCTCAATCTTGTTCATTGTGAAGTTCACAAAACTGGGAATATGAATCTGGAAGTGACTGGAGAATGAGGTCTGTGCTTAGTTCCTTGTCAAGAGGAAAACCAAGCCCTTCGAGCCTCTCATCCACTCTATCGTCTTCAGCACATGAGTCTGTACTGAAGACCCCTCTACCATGCGAAGAACAGGCTCGCCTTGGATATCTCATCTCTCTCTACCCTGCTCTGTTCTTCAAAGAGCTCCTGCAAGTGCTGTGGATGGATCTAGCATCCATGTTCTCATGCTGCCTTTGCAACTCATTGCTCATTGAGGCAAGCATGTAGCATTGGGCCAGAGTGGAATCCTCCTTCCACTTCGCAAACTCAAGCGTTTCCCCTTCAGGTGCATCAAGGGGTGGTTCAGCTGGGATCTCACCCTCCAGGACATAGGCAATGCGCTCAGACCTAGGACAATCTTCAGGTTTCTGAGCCAATCCGAGTAGTTCGGGCCTGTCAATCTGTTGCATCCAGTATGCCACGAGTGGGTTACCTGACGACATTTTTGCCTATAAGGAAATGTAAACACAATTAGCAGATGTTCATAATATAATTAAATCTAGATTAGGACTTTATTCAAGATTAGCTCCCACTATTTTCCGGCAGACTGTATAACCCTCAGATATACAGAATGGGAGACAACCGACGGTCTCCTAGTGGGGATCGGAATCTCACAGACTCATAGCATGATCTTGTGGATAGCACAACAAACCATACTATGATCTGAAAGCGGTCAACCTTGACACTTGCAACTCTTGCAATATCCGATCTTATTTTGGCCCCTGAACTTTAATGACCTTGTGGATAGCACAACAATCATTAAATCCAGTCTAAGCCGTACCATTATTACGTAACGAGCATAGATTTGGATGTAGCCCTTGTGATAGCACAACAAAGCTACTCGTCCTCTACCCCGTTTAAGACATCACTATGCCATAGTTTTAGTCTGTCATCAGATTTGACAAGCCTTGTGGATAGCACACAAACTTGCCCGATCTAATGGCAATCCTAAAACTATAATGATGGAGGGCCACGTAATTCATTCTCAATGATTACGCTACTGCTTAAAATTTAAACGAGGAGGGATTTTGACATATTTATCTTGGTCTCTATATCTGCGTGCTATTGATATATAGAATTTGGAATATTATATATTTAATTATATATACCACAGCACATTCCACACATATCATATACATGAAGAAAAATGATGGATGATCATGGACTTTAACCTAGAGTGGCATTACCAGAGCCAGTTGGTAATCCACAAATATGGTGAACAAATGGCAGCCCCGCAACGGATGCTTTAGCTTGATGTAACTTTATCTCCAGCAAGGTCCTCATGGTACTCTCCTCCATCTCCGCCAATCCGCTTCTTAAAATTACAAGTAATATTTAAATTGGCACGCAGGCCCATAATGTACATCAGATAATAATAAGAAACCTTGAACAAGTCAAGGGGAGTACATAATAAGAGGGAGATAGAATGTACAACCCGGATTCAATGGAGGGAGAGAGGGAGGTACGCAGTCCTATAAATTACATCATTTGCCATTAACCATAAAATCATCACATGATATCTAAGTCCATGACCATCCATCCACACATCACATGCATCAACAAGCAATTATCACATAATTACTTCTGAAATATATTTTTATTTCAAATATATAATAATTATATTTTGAAAACTATTTAACCAAACAATTTACTAACATGGATACATCTAACAACTTTAGATAAATGTCATTCTCGTTGCTACATGAATCCGCCAAAATTTACAATATTAATTTAACAAGAATCACATTCTTAAATTAATTAACATGCATTAATTAGATGTAGGAAATAACTAAAACAATTTTAGAATCCCTTTAAACTAATTAAACATTGGGTCAACATCTGAAAACTAATTTACAAAGAGCTAAAACAATTTTAAAACTCCTAAAACTAATTTCAGAATTTTCTGGAATTTTTTAGAATTTTTTCTGGTATTAACAATTTAAAACAATTTTAAAAACTTTAAAAAAATTGGGGAAAGGGCCGTCGGATCCGGCACGGGCCGGATCCGATCGTGGCCCGCTAGGGACCCGCGGGGGTCCGCCCGTGACTTACCCGCGGGCGGACCTGCGCGGGATCCGCGTGCGACCCGCGCGCGGCCGCGGGCGGCCCGCGCGGTCCCCCCTCCGCCCGAACAGAGGGGCGCGCGGCTAGGGTGAAACCCTACCGCCGCCGCCGCCGCTCTCCGGCGGAGGGCGGCCCCGCCGGCCCCCGCGCCGCCTCCAGCGCCGCGGACGGCGCCGCCGCGCCGGAGATCCCCTGCCACCGCCCCCAAGAACCCAGAAAACCCCAGGAAAAACCCTATAAATGCAGAAAACCTCCTTTTCTTGACTGTCCAGAAGTATGGTGGCGGCCTCTTGCAGTGGTCGTGTGGCCTCTACAGAGTGCCAAACGACGCCACGATGGGTACTTCTCGAGCCCCTTGGTACCAGGAACAACTTCCATGTACCAAACAGAAAGTGCACATCTCATGTGCGACCAAGAACGAGGTAACGATTAGGGATTCATGCAGAACGTGAATCGACAAAAACACATGAAATGACGATCATAAGACGCTGACACCGACCGAACCAACAACCTGGCTCTGATACCACTGTAAGGAAACGATCGGGGCACAGCGGAAACGCGATTTCCACAGATAGATATTGTTGCCGGCGGACGGATCGAACACAAAACGGTAAACCACGCACAGGCAGATCTCATCTTTACCTTTGCGGGGTTGCGTAACTCCCGAATCCGAGGAGGAGGTGGCGCAGGAGGCGCCGGTGCTTCAAGCCGTTCAAGTGTCCGCCTCTAGACGTATCCACGCGAGCTCCGGACACAGACAGGATCTCCTCGTCTCCACGCATCTCCCGGATCTCAACTCCACCATGTGCGAAGAGAGGAGAGAGAGGGTGGGGGGCGCCCTGGGAGAGAGAGAGGAGGGAGCGGCCAGGGTAAGCCTGGAGCTTGGCCCAGGTTTAACTCTCAGCGTATATTTATAGACACCGCGGTTTTTCACAAAAACCCAGTCATTGTCTATAAAACACCTTGCCCAGTCTGCTCGAAACTCTTATGCGTGTGACCCTCTAGGCCCAACTGCTAGTCCAATTTTCAGCCCATTAAGCACAATAACTCTTTATTGACTATGGTAATTAATTAACATCTCATATTAATTAATTACACAATCAATTATCGTCTAACGATAATTGACCGGGCTTCCAATCAAGTTGTCCAAGCAACACCACTTGATCCTGGAAAGCATTGAGGTTCAGCAACCCATTCAAGACCTTTTGTATCATCAGTTACCACGTGACTATAATCCTTCGCTCGTACAATGCTCCCGAGTGCACTTAGGGTATGGTCAACTGTCAAACCCTAATGTGTGTACTCACTTGGTTTAGATGCCGCATAACAATATCAGAAAACCCTTTTCTGATAAGTAGTCTTGCCCTGGCCGGGGACTACAGGCATCCTTCCGTAGAGCATTCACTCTCCTATTACCGAGAGCGAGCGATCCCATATTGACCACACAATCACCTTCGAAGGTATTCCGCTAGATCCGAACACTTAACTGATTAAGACTTCATGGCTAGAGATCTATAAGTCAAGGTCAAAAACCAGAAGTCCACCAACAAGGTGTCCTTGGTGTCTTAGGTCTAAGGACCAATCACGCCACTGTGACATGAATCTATCTAGCTGGTTGACAGTTAGGTAACATTACCATCCAGCGATTCATAACGGATCAGTTCAGTGAACTCATTCTCTAATGAGCACCTACAGATTCCCTTAGTGTCCCCACACAAGTGACTATAGACCAGCCACCCTCATCATATGAGCAAGTGCAACCTGTACTAGCCTAACCGGATATCCGATGTCCTTCTCGGATATCCCCCGACTAGGAACAATTAAGAATATACGTTTAAAGGATATTAATCTCATTGTTATGATCTCATCATAATTATATCCATTGCATATATTCATGGACTTCATAATGAAATGATAACGATATACACCTAATGAATATAAAAGCCTTATTATTATTATCAAAGAACAAGATTGTACAAGTTATGATTGGCTTGAGGACACCCATAACTAACACCAGGTGCTTCCCATTCGTTTATTTCTGGAGATTTTCTGGATAGCATGTACATCCTCTAGAAGAGAGACAGTGTGAGTTGGTAGTAGAGGTTCCCTCAGGTGGTTACGTGCTTACTTCTTGTTTCCTAGATGAGGTTTCAATAATGATTCATGGGACATTTGCCAGCTAGATTGTATGCTCTGTCATTGAAGGATTATGATGTGATATTAGCGATGGATTGGTTGGAAGCTTATGGGGCACTAGTAGATTGTAGAAATAAGAGAGTCAGGTTTTGCAGGCCCGGTGAGCAGTGGTTTGAATTTCAAGGTATGCCTTTTTACACTCCTAAGCTTATTATTTATGCACTTAGGGCTAGGAGGTTGATTAATGTGGGTGTGTAGCGTACCTTGCCTCAATTAGCTTAGTTGATTCTGGTAAGTCTGTAGAGTCAGTGCCTGTGGTTAGAGAGTTTGCAGACGTGTTCCCAGAGGACTTGTCAGGATTGGCTCCACACAGAGAGGTGGACTTCACAGTTGAGTTGCAGCCAGGCAGTATGCCGATATCAAAAGCACCATACAGAATGGCACCAGTTGAGTTGAAGGAATTAAAGAAGCAGTTGTTATTTGTCAGAAAGAAAGATGGTAGTCTGAGAATGTGCATTGATTACAGGCAGCTGAACAAGGTCACAATCAAGAAAAAGTTTTCCGCTTCCCAGAATTGATGATTTATTTGATCAACTCCAGTCAGCCAAGTATTTTCCAAGATTGATTTGAGGTCAGGGTACCACCAGTTGCGGATCAAGGAAAAGACATAGACAGACAGCTTTCAAGACCAGATATGGGCATTACGAGTTTGTGGTAATGCCGTTTGGTTTTGACAAATGCACCAGCAGCCTTCATGAATTTGATGAACAAGATATTCCACCCATATCTGGATCAGTTTATTGTGGTCTTCATTGATGATATCTTGGTGTATTCGGCGTCAGAGGAGGAGCATGCAGCACACTTAAGGATCACTTTGCAGACATTAAGAAATCACCAATTGTATGGCAAGTTTAGAAAATGTGAGTTCTGGTTGAAAGAAATTCAGTTTTTGGGTCATGTAATCTCAGCAGAAGGAGTTGCAGTTGATCCACCTAAGGTTGAGGCGGTAATGAAATGGGAAGAACCAAAGACAGTGTCAGAGATTAGAAGCTTTTTGAGTCTTGCAGGATATTATAGATGGTTCATCCAAGATTTCTTGAAGATAGCAGCTCCCATGACAAGGTTGACAAGGAAAGGGGTACCCTTTGTGTGGTCTTCAGATTGCAGGCATAGTTTCGCAGAGTTGAAGAAGAGGCTTACCACAGCACCGATATTGGAAATTTCGTCAGGCAGTGGCGGGTTTGTTTTATATACAGATGCATCAAGGAGAGGTTTGGGAGCAGTATTAATGCAGCATGGCAAGGTGGTAGCCTATGCCTCCGGGCAGTTAAAGAAGCATGAAGAAAATTATCCAATGCATGACTTAGAGTTAGCAGCAGTTGTTTTTGCATTAAAGAATTTGCGGCACTATTTATATGGTGAGAGGTTTGAGATATTCACTGATCATAAGTGCTTAAAGTACATCTTTTCTCAGAAGGATCTGAATTTGAGACAGCGCAGGTGGATGAGTAGTTGAAAGATTATGACTTCAGTTTGGCATACCATCCAGGCAAGCTAATGTGGTAGCAGATGCACTGAGCAAAAAGGCAGTTATGAATCAACTTATGATCAGAGAATGGAAATTGTATGAAAATGTGGCAGAAAATTCATTATATGTGCCTAATAGTTAACGGCAAGTAATATTAGCAAGCAGTGTAGTTGAAACTTCCCTATACTGGCAGATAGTGGAAGCGCAGAGGATAGATGATAGTTTAGCAAGATTGTAAGAATGGAAGAAATGACTCTGGTGATGACAATATGGTCAGACTCAAAAGACAGTTATATGTGCCAGTAGATGTTGAAGTCAGGCAGAAAGTGTTAGAGGAGGCTCACAGGTTGAGATACACCATTCATCCAGGCAGTACCAAGATGTATCAAGATATGAAGAAGCACTTCTGGTGGCCCAGTATGAAGAAAGAAATTGTAGAATTCATAGCAAGATATGCAATTTGTCAGCAGGTAAAGGGGGAGCACCAGAGGCAAGGAGGACTGTTACATCCGTTACCCATTCCACAGTGGAAATAGGGCGATATTGCTATGGATTTTGTAGTTGGTTTGCTAGGTCAACAGCAGGTGTCATAATAGTATTTGGGTTTTTGTAGATAGATTGACCAAGGTTTGCAGATTATACCAGTAAGTATGTCATGGTCAGTGGATAGATTAGCCAAATTATATGTGGAAAGAATAGTACCTTTGCATGGGATTCCAGTTACTATCGTTTTAGATCGAGATCCTAGGTTCACATCAGGCTTCTGGAGGAGTTTGCAAAGAGTAGTTGGCACAGAATTGAGATATAGCTCGGCTTATCATCCACAGACAATGGGGCAAACAGAAAGAACAATTTAAACAATATAAGATATGTTGAGAGCTTGCCGCTTAGTTTGGGGAGGTGTATGGGAGCGCCACTTGAGTATGGTAGAGTTTGCCTATAATAGCAGTCATCATGCAAGTATCGGAATGGCATCTTATGAAGCATTATATGGAAGACCGTGCAGGACACCACTAAATTGGCATGAGGTAGGGAGAGACAGATTATGGGTCCAGAGTTGATCCGACAATGTGCAGAAATAGTAAAGTTTATCAAGGAAAAGCTTCAAATAGCGCAGAGTCACCAGAAAATTTACGCAGATACCAGACGTAGACCTTTGCAGTTTGAAGTCGGAGATTATGTCTTTTTGAAGGTTTCTCCTACCAAGGGTGTGCTTAGGTTCAGCAAAAGAGGCAAATTGAGCCCGAGATATGTTGGCCCATTCCAGATAAAAGAAAGAATTGGTGAAACAGCTTACAGATTGGATTTGCCAGCAGATTTTATTGATACACGATGTGTTTCACGTCTCAATGCTCAGAAAGTACGTTAAAGATCCTACCCAGGTGTTAGTTATCAAAGAGATGATTTGATGCCAGACATGACTATGCCAGAATATATCCAGTGCAGATTACAGGTCGTAGAACCCAGAAGCTCAGGAATAAAGAAATTGAACTAGTGAAAGTCAGATGGGAAAACAGGCAGGGCGGAGAAGATACGTGGGAGCTAGCAAATGAAATGATGAAAGCGTATCCATACTTGTTTGAGTAAGCTTTTAATTCTTTTAGGTGATAGTACCCTGCGTGTTTAATTGAAAGTTTTTAGTGTTGAGTTTCCGTCTTAAATTTCGAGGACGAAATTTCTTTTAGGTGACAGTAATATAGCGTATTGACCATTCGGATCATGGCTTAATGGTTATGGTGGCCCATGTGTAGCCCATTAGTGTGTGTTTTAGGTGTTTACGCAGGTTGTGGGCTTTGTGGGCTGGCAGATTGGGCCCAAAGCACTCACAGGTTCACTGTCTGTGAACGCGACAGTGAAAAGCGTCGCGTTTTGAACGCGATAGCCATGGGTGTCGCGTTCCTGTAACCGCTGTTCGGTGGTCTTCGTCTGCATGGTGCGTGTCGCGCATCGGGTGACTTGCTGACGTTGGCCTTGGGAAGGCGACGGCCTCCTACGTCGCGTTCAGGTCGCGACGGAGGGCTACGTCGCGTTCCCAACTATGATGTGTTTTTACATTAGGTCGGCCAAACAGAGCTTTCACAAGCTCTGCTCGGCCAGGGGAGATTGCTGCAGAGATTCTTTGGGCGATTCGACAATTGGCAGTGTTTTGGCGTGTTCTCACTGCGAGGACATTGTGCAGAGCGGGGAAACGCTGGGTGGTTATCGTTCTTCGTGTTCTTCGTGGAGGTAGGGAGATTCCACCTCGTTTTGATGCGTGGATTGTGTGTGTGGCATGTTTAATGCTTATTGCTTTACAAACCATAGATATCATGCTAGGGCACTCATTTAAGCATGAAAAATGGGTTTAAACATTGGTTTACAGGGTTTGTGGGGGAGATCTGGTGAGGGGTCCTCGGATTAGGGTTCCTGCCTGTGAAGGCGACGGACCTCCTGTTGCGTTCTGAACACGATAGGCCAACCGTCGCATTCAGATTTCTGAATGCGACCTATCGGGGTGTCGCGTTCAGAAGGTGACATGGGACCCTGTCGCGTTAATAGGTCCGAGGGGTTTTATCTGTGTGCATGTTGGCATGATTATCCGATTATCGTGGTTTATTGTATTTGGTAAAGGTAAGTGGTGCATTGGCACCTGTAGTGCTCTTTGAGCATGCTGTTTGCATGGTTCACGTGTTGTTCACGAGGTTGACGTGGTGTTCACATGGTTTGTGCGGAGTGCACGTGGTTTGTGTGCACATGGCGAGTAGTACGACGCCTACCATGGTTACCTCTTCAGTTGGGAGCCCCAGATTTTGTGTGAGCCAGGCACCTGAGTGCTCGGGGCTTGTCTCGATACATGTGTACCATCAGGTCTGTGTCGTCTTCCTGGACACCCTCACTCTTGTGTAGAGTTGTACGTCCGGCTGAGGGAAAGACGGTAGTGGGACAGCGACTTGTAAGAGTTGTGTTCTGTCGCTTGTAGCGCGCTCGTGGTTGGGGGTTACGGACATCAGTAGACATACTGGGCCCCAGCTAGCCCTATTTTCCAGTGCCTCACTTTAGGGAGCTCGGGTCAGTGTCCCTAAAGGTGCCAAGCATGGGTCTGCGGCAGTGTGGTCCACAGGAGTGGTGTGGTGGACTCCACAGTTTCTTGGCTTGTTCTAGTGGAGCGGCAGCTGGACCTTTCGTCCGTGGCTGTGAGATTGAGAGGTATCTTGTGTGGTTTGTCCGAGTCAGTAGCTGGTGTCGCGAACCAGTCGTCATGGCTCGAGTGTGGCATTTTCCTACTTTAGTACGTACACCTGGTTGTGGTTTGCTGTTTATTTATAAAACTATTTTTAATTAATAGCTTGTGATAATTAGAGTATACAGCTTTAATATCCGGCTTAGATAATTCCATAAATTGCTAGCGTAGTTTCCCACTGTTATTACTTGTGAGTTTGGTTTGCTCGATTTCTAGGGGAGTTTTCCCTACTGAGCCAGTGACTTGTGAGGCTCACCCCTACTCCTTTCAGGTAGGGAGAGCAGGAGGCTTCTCATCCTTCGTCTAGTTCTGAGCCGCACCGTAGCGGAGCAAGGTCATGTAAAGTCAAGAAAGTAATAGCACGGTAACATGGTTCAAATAGCACGTGAGTCAAGTATAGCACGATGATTAAAGTCAAGTCACAATCGAAAATGATAACAATGCAGTAGCATGTAGCGACAGTGTCAAGCAATAGAAAGCGACAGGTATAGCAAGGAGAGATAGTAGTTGGTCATGTAAAGAGTAAATTACACTTTGGTTATCCGTAGATAGCCGAGAGAGAATTAGCACTTTTGTTGTCAATAGACAACGAGAGAACATAGCACTTTGTTTGTTTGTTAAATGGCACTTTGTTGTCAAAGACAACAAGAGAATATAGCACAATGAATATGATTATAGCACAATGAATATGATTAAGTCACGATAGAAAACGATAACAAGATAGCAAGTACAAGTAGAGCAAGGAAAGAGTACGACAGTAGTCGCTCAATATCAGAACAGTAACAGTTCAGTAACAGTCAGTGGTGGCACAGTAATAGTGCAGTACGTCTGAACTAACAGACTAACAGTAACAGTATAACAGTCAGATGTCTAGCTAATTCAGAACAGTCAGTCAGAACTGATACAAATGCAGACACCGTCATTAGCCCCTGCAGGATTTTCGGGTGGCCTCCCCCCCCAGGACTAGATTGGAGTCCCTCAAACACTCTCGTGCCCTCAGCAGTATGCATTCAAGTCCAGTAGAGTTACAAGACCCATTATAGCGTTAGACAGTCAAGAACGGTACAATACAGTAGGAGCCACAAAGCTCAAAGGGTACCAAGAGAGTTCTAGATGGATAGACGAGATAGTAGAGTGAACATGAATAGACGAGAGTATAGAGACAGTAGACAAGACAGTGACATGTTCGTAAGACAACGTTAAACAAGTGATAGTACCAGTTGCACGACACGCGTGATCGGTGTTGGCAGTCAGGTGGAATTCACTACCCTTCCACTTCCCATATTATGCACATGTCCAGAGGTCCGGCATGATTCAAGATAAGAGAGAGAACAATCTAAGGTCGTATGGATCTTACTACTGATCCCTCAAGTGTATCATAGGTGTTTAGGATACAACCAACTCATCGACCATGTGGGAACCCATGGACAGAGGAGTCTTACAGAGGCCTTGAACAAGGATTCACTAGTCCGGCAGAAGGAGTATCCGACAGAGCGTTCGTCCAAGTCAAGAGAAAGTGTGTAGAGAAACAAGTGTCGACGTTCTAGAGGAATTCTACAACAGTGGAGCGTCGGTAACGGTATCCCCAAACAACGCGAGAAAATGAGACAAGTCCATTTAAAAATAGGAAATTAAATATATATTGAAATAAATTCCTAGATGTATTATGTGACAATTTTCATGCCAAGTTAAGCCATATTGGATGGTTCAAGTGTGTGTATGTGTAAAAGAGAATCATGGAGATGAAATAATCACGTGGATGACTTTTATTAACTAATGACTTATTCAAATTTATCAACTTCGTTTACTGGTCATTAAGACAATTAACAAGGATGTAGAAGGTCAAGACTTGTAAAAATATAGGGTTTTACTGCAAGAAAATCAGAACGCGACGTACCCTTGTAAGGGTCGCGACAGGGCGAGTAAAGAACGTGACAGGCTGTTCATGGAACACGACATGGCTGTCAGGTCAGGAATCCAAATCGTGACAGTTCTGCCTGTCATGTTATGAATGCGACAGACACTGCATCACGACGGGCCTGAGAACACGGCCTATCGGGCCGTCACATTCTCAGGTCCTACGCCTGAGTCGAGCGGGAAAAGGATAGTGCATAGGATTACGGTCCAACATTTCTTATTTTGACACAGGGTGCTTCAAAAATTCGTAACTAATTGCACAAATGATGAAAATTCATGAAACCTATTTTAAACAGATCTAGACATGCAAGTACTTCCAGTAATTAGGAATTTGTAAACAGACATGTTTCGGCATTGTTTAATCAATTATTCACGAAGAACATGAAACTATGTACATTAGAGATCAAAGATTTAATTCGAGCAGTATGGTGGATGAAAATTAGGGCTTTCAGGGCAAAAGAAACCTAACTATCATCAGTATTCTCTGTAAAAATTTGAGAGCATGGGATCGAGTATACAAGGAGATCAAGATTAAGAAGAGGGTTCAGGGTCATGATGAGTGCAAAACTTCAAACATCAAGAAGAAAAGATTGGCTTGATGGAAAATTATGAAACAAGAGTGCTTTTGTTCCTGATGGTTGGAACAATCTACAGACGAAATTTCATGATTTTTGCTCATGAGAATGCCTACCTTTGACTCGATTTCCTCTTCTAGGGCTAGAACTTGAAGAAATCGGGATGAAGCTTGATGAAGCCTTCTCCCATGAACTCCTCCTCCTTGGCCTCCTCCCACATCCAGCAAGCCTCAGCAATGTGCTAGGGCCGGCCATAGAGGATTTAGGAGTATTTATGCTTCTTTGCTTTCCCTTTCCTAGTTTAACTCTACTTCCCCTTTAATTACGAGGTTTCCTATTTTCTCTCCTCCTTCCAAGCTTGCCAACTCCTAATTGGGTTAGGATGGAGCTAAATTCATGGTCAGGCCATTAGGGTAAGTTTAGGAATCCAATTCTAACACAACTACTTATTTTCATACTTTAATACCCTTTTCTATTTAGGTAATATTTAAGTTACGAATTTAGGGTATTTTCTTATTATTCTTTTTTTAAAAATCCTTATTTGGGCCCATAAATTGTATATGTTCCATTTAACAAAGTCCATTATTTATTGGAATTTATCTTATGGGATTTCCCTTTTTAATTAGGGAATAATAGAGTTACATATTTTTATTGTATTTTTTACTTGAATTTATTCATGGGCTATGAGAGGTCCATTGGTCCCAATTCTTATGATGGACTACCAATACATATCGTTGGAGTCTACCCATAATTTTATTTTAATATTTAATTCACTTTGGTTCATAAAATAACGGTTTTTCGACTTATTCCTTAATTACCATATAAGTCATATAAATTCTAAAACTTGGTCCAAATAAATTTTCTATGCCCAAAATCCTAATGTGTCATTAGAGAATATTGTTTAAAGTATAACTACTATTTTTATGAAATTTTATGTGGGTTTATACACATGCAATAGTGATGCGTACACTTTTAACTAGTTTTTTTTATTAATTAATAAATTTTCAATTTATCTATATTTTCATATTAATGATTTTCTGGAATACTACATAAATTCCTTGTAAAATTTTGTGAGATGACAATCTTATAATATATTTCAGCAGTTTCCTTTATATTTCTACAGACTTGTGAATGGTATCCCTTGCGAGGCTTTGGCTCATTCACGGGAGCCGGAGTCCGATCAAGCACGTTATTGGGTTAATAGGTCTGGACGACGAGGACCGCTACACTCTTGTTACCAAAATACCATTTCATCCAAGTGGCAATGAGGAGAAGGACTTATGGACACGTGGCAACCTTGGGTGAACCCTAGTTTATGTGCACATGTCTCTCACGTACAAGGGAGTGCACTGAGGTTATAAAAGGCCTCTTGTCTCATCTGGAGCAGTCACAGAGGACGTGGGGATCAAGGCCAAGCATATAGAGAGAATGTTAGAGTGCTGAAAGAGGAGCAGATCAAGGAGAAGCGTAGCAGATGGAGAAGGTGCGGTCGTGCAGAGAAGTAGTTGCAGAGAGGAGAAGAGAGATCTCATCTGAGTGTGAATCAGATCAAAGATGCTTGAGCAGTGCAAGGAGCAGAAGAGGAGCAGAGGAAAGAATAGCCGTGGAGAAGAAGAAGATCCACCATCTGGGAAAAAGCAGAGCATCGCGGCTTAAGGTTGGTTAGAAGGAGTTCAGATCAATTGGCTAAGAAGCACAACCAGATGATGCGTTTCTGCAAGATGATCTGAAGCACGACTTCAACCCTCAAGATCTGAAGATTTAGAGTTCAAATTCATCAGTCCAAAGGAAATTGGGCAAAGTTGAAGGACTGGTGTTCGAAGATTTGTCTCCCTTAACTCTAATCTTCATGTGAATTTATTTTTCATTTTTCATTTTTTTCGAACTCATTTAATGCTCATACTGGTGATAGGAGTGTTGATCCCATACTGTGTTTATGTGTGGATTGAGGAGGTCTGTCTGACCTTGAAGCTGTGAATCAGTGGATTAGCTGCGAGTCAACGATCAAGCTGTGAGTCAGCGTTCAAGCTGTGAGTCAACAGTTGTTTGAAGTTATGAATCAGTAGTTTAGTAAACCCTCACTTGGTTTAAGTGACGAGTGGACGTAGGTCTCCGTCTGGGAACCGAACCACCTTAAAAATATTCTATGCAGTGGTTTGATGCGTTGATTTTCCACTAGAATTCTTGCATAGGATTTTGATCACCTTCTAAGCACTCACACACTTATTGATAATTGATCTTATGTGCGTTAGATTCCCATAAGTTAATTAAGTTAGTGAGTACCTATTTGAATAGGTATTTTAATTTGATATAATTTTAATTGATTAAGTTTTTTGCTGTAAATCTATTCAACCCCCCCCCCCCCCCCCCGCTTCTATATTTGCCATTTCACTACATCATCGTTCCAACACCAGGAGTTCCAAAACTCAAGGATGAGATCGAGTCCTTGATTAAGTGCGGCTACCTTGGAATTTTTGTGTCGAGACTACTGTCCTCAGCGCCCCGAGAGGACACCATAAGCCCTCGTGAACAACAAGTCCAACTGCCAAGAGATCCACGCCATCGCTAGTGGACCCGTGGTAGGAGGGGAAAGTAGCCAGAGCCGGCAAAATTATGCTCAGCGGGTTCATCAGGTCAAACGGCCCTCGGTGCCAAGACCTGCTCCCTATCAGTTCGACCATGCTCGGGAACATTTCAAGGAGGTTATCACCTTCTCGAACAACGAACTTGTAGCAGTTGTAATCCCCCACACCAATGCACCCTCAAGCCTGGACTGTGTTGGATGCGGATTGATGGCCTTCCCCTTCTCTGTGGATGTCTTCTCCTCCATGGACGGTCTCCCCACGACCGTCGCAATAGTCCCTTCGACCGAGATGGTGACTTCAAGACGTGCGTCTTACTGATCAGCAGGACCAGCAGCGCCTCCAGGCGACCATGCTCCCGTCCCTTCAGTGGAACCTTTTGTTGCTGAAAGGCATTTGACCCTGGTCTCTTTACGCATTTCAATGCCTCCAGGAGCCCCGCGCTCTAGTATCTTCAGAGGGACCCTCTTCTTCTAAGAGCTCCTGAGCTCCTACTCTGGCATGTCGTGCCTCTGGATCCTACATCACCATTTGATCGACAACCGATTACAAGGAGCTCTCTAGTTCCCATGACTTCAGGGCTCCCTGGTCAAGATCGTCTACAACGACCACCTCCATGCCCTTAACCTTGTGGAGTTCCACAGATCGGGCTCGATCAGGCGAGGCGGTGGACGACTCCTTCGCGGGAACTTCTTTATCGGCAGCCTCTGGCAACCTCTGCTTCTTTCTGAGGCAGAGCTGGCTAATTGGCTCCCTATCATCTTCGTCCTCCTCCTTAAATGGATTTAGCTTTATTTTCAAAGCCTTTAGCTCTGAAGGCTTGCTTGTGATCCTTGGGATCACGAGGGTCTTCTTCATAGGCATCGCCTTGCTCAGATAGGCCAAATAGATCTTCACGTTGATCAATTCGGTCACGTAGGCTTAGTCTTCTCATTCATGCCTTGCTGCCAGCTCCTCAACATCTATTATGATCAATGTACGTGGTCAATCGCCGGTGATAGAAAACTCCAAAATGACAATTTGTGTATTCAAGTCACTTGCCCAACTTTCGAAGATGATGCTTTGTCTCATCACCATCATTAAATGTTGGGGATCGGATAGGTGACTTTGACAAAAGAACTAAGAAATTGTGTGTATGGCAGCGGAATTAAAATACGTGAAACACACATTTGATCGATACAAGTGTGGTGTGTGTGAGTATAGTGAATAAGAACAACAACCCACATCAAACCACAGGCACTGAAGATTTTTAAGGTGGTTCGGAGAACACAACTTGTGTCTCCTACGTCCACCTCCTCACAACGGAGGAACCACTAGCACAAGTGCAGTACAAACTGGAGCACGCGACTCTCACCTCTTTGAGATCTACAACTCAAAGAAACCCAGGAGATAGGCATGACAACCTACTCCACAGACCACTTGTGAATTCAGCAAATTCACAAGCCCTTGACACTACGTCTCAAGCACTAGAGCACAATGGCTTCAAACCAGAGTACAAAGTACTCAAACCTCTGGATCACAATAGATCCAAGTTCTGCTAGAACAAGCACACTTAGAGAATAGATCCTCTAGCACGATCTATCTCAGTACAATAGAAATGGTGGAGACAAATAGAATTGGGAGATCTGTGTAGAACACATACACAGATTCCCTAGAGAAATTGATACTCTAACCAAGTACAAACTCGGCTGGATCTCCTTCTTGATCAGCACTGCTGCAATCACGAGCTCCTCCTCTTCTTCTCCTTCTTCTTCTCCTTCTTCTTCCCTTGGTGGCACTGCTCTGCTCCTCTGGATGCAGATTCCTTTTTCCCGCTCTTCTTGCCTTCTTCCAGAATGCTATGGGCTTTGTCTTGCGTGGGATACTTTGGAGTACCAAAAACATGGGTATTTATAGCCCCATATGTCCATAAGGAGCCTTAGGGTACGTGGGCACAAAAACCTAGGCAGATTCCCTTGATCCCCAAGCGGCCACGTGTCCAGAAAAATCATAAGTTGAAATTTCAGCCGGAGTGTGTCGACACTACAACTGAGTGTGTCGACACACTGTCCCAATTGTCCAAAAAGGGTCTTCTGGAAGCTGGGTCTAGTGTCGACACTACCAGGGACTGTGTCGACACCCTGTCCCAGTCAGGCAACTGGGTCTCCTGGGAACTAGGTCTAGTGTCGACACTACCAGGGGCTGTGTCGACACACTGAACCCTGTCTACATGAAAAAGCTCCAGGAATAGTGACCCAGTGTCGACACCATCAATGGATGTGTCGACACCATCAATGACAAGAGCTGTATACATTTGCAAATTTAACACATAAATCATTAGTACAAGATATTATCATTAAAATATGAGATATTAAACATCAAAAATATGTTGTTTAAACATTATTGTGATAGGTATAAATGTATAACATGTTCAACATATCATCATCAAAATCACAATATGTCATCATCAAAATCAAAATATGAGTGATGTTCATTAGTCATCATTAAAATACAACTTAGGAAATTCCAAAACACACTCAATCCAACAATCTCCCCCTTTTTGATGATGACAAAACATATGCACAATCTCCCAATAGCTTGACTCTCTTGACTGCAATAACTCCCCTTGACCATATACACCCTTTGAACTTTCTCCCCATAAAGAACTTTCTCCCCCTAGAAACGTTTACTTTCTCCTCCTTTAAGGAACTTTCTCCCCCTTTTTGACAGCATCAAAAAGATAATAAGAGAGAGAAACAAGGATTGTAAGAGATCAAGAAATGAAATGTAGGAAATGAATGGTCAGAAATGATCAAAATAAATGAGGCAAAGTGATATTTACATATGAGAGAAATTATTGTGTTCTTTGTATTGTGCAATAAAGTTTAATCGCAAAGACACACTCAACACAAAGTATAGCAAAATATAATGATCTGAATGTAGTTAAAATAATGATGCAAATGTGAAGAAAATTGACATATATGAATGAGCAGAAATATTTAACAAGGATGTTAGGAGCTTTAAGTTTAACACAATGTAAAATAATAGGTCTAAACTCAGTATACATGAACTTTATGAAGGTCTTAAGCTTTTCCATCCTGTCAATTTGATTTTCTTTCATTTTTACTGGGAAAGAATACAAGAATAAATTAGTTAAATCTCACTTTTCAGTACAAGAGATCACATTGATTAGATGCAGTGTTGGCCCTTTTGGTACGGCAGCAAGCTAACCTAGAGGGGGGTGAATAGGTTTTTCTGAAATCTGAAATAGAAACTTAAACACAGAAATTAACACTTGAAGGTTTGGTTAGTTTAGTTTGATAAAGAGTAGCAGTGCGGAAGTAAATAAACAATCACACAATGAGACAAGGAATTTATCCTGGTTCGCCCTTCCCACATGGAAGTCCTACGTCCAGTCCCCAAGCAACCTCTTGGGATTTTACTAACCAAGGGTACAGTCCCCCTCAAGACAATTCAACACCCAGCACCCCAGCTGGTCTTCTTCTCTTTCCGGGCAAGAAGGCAACCCACTTCTCTTACAGGTAAAGAAGTCAACCTCCTAGTACAAACCCCAGTGTGATTCTGCTAGACACAAACCCCTAGCTAGGTTCTACACTGTATACAGTCCTACAACTAGACAGGATGTCTTTCTTATAAAAGAAAGAACAGTGCTGAGAGTTCTACAAGAATGGCCTCTGCCCAAAAACTCTCAGCAAAAACTCTCCCCAAGAATTACAATAAGCACAGGGAGAATGAAGAGAGAAAAGAAACCTTGAAGGCTTGAATGTTTGAGACGCTTTTGCTTGCTTCTTCTTGGCTCAGGCTCTTTCTCTCTTCCTTTGAGTGTATGTGGCTTTGAGGTTCCTCACTGGTTGTACACTCCTTCAAAGATTTTCAGAAAAGCTCTCTATCTTTTTTCAACCTTGCTTCATCTTTTATATGAGCAGCTTTTGAATAGATCCGTTGAAGAGATCCGTTGAAGTTCTAGCCGTTGCTCATCTTCTCTTCATTTGTCTTAATCAGACTCTGGTGGTCCTCAAGGTCTGTAAGCATAGAAGAGAGTGTTAGCACAAAAGAGTGTTTATGATAAACGGTGCATACCACTATGTTTTGCTAACATGCTGAAAATAGTAGTTCATATCTTTTTCTGACAAGACTCTGAAACATGTATGCAGCTTTTTTTGTCAGAAGATATTTGACTTTCATTAGGCGCCAAACATATTTGGAAACATGAATATAACAATCGATGTTTACATGAAGTCGATGTTTGGACAAATCGATGTTTACGTGAAAGCATATCGATGTTATAAGTATAGGCAAATCGATGGCCAAATCAATGTTCAATCATAAGCAAATCGATGTTTGACTTATCAAATCGATGTGAGAAGCAAGCGTTGTTTTTTACTTATGAAATCGTTATGATGATCAAATCGTTATGGCAAGCAAATCGATGTGAAACTTATCAAATCATTGTAAAGCCTTAGCGAATCGTTATAGAAGGCAAATCGATGTGGAGCAAATCGTTGTTCTCACTTATGAAACGTTGCATGATAAATCGATGTTTCACTTAACGAATCGTTACACGATCAATCGTTGTGTAACTTATGAAATCGTTGTTAGTGAAATCGATGTGGCGCTTTGAATAGAAATCGATGTTATTAAATGAACATCGATTAGAATTTTATTGCGCCTTATTGCATCAATGTGAGACTGGCAGTTTTTATGAGATTGATGCGACTACAGATGAACAAATGTTCAATTTAAGTTACACATAAATTCTGTTAGCACCAAATATGAAGGTCACTAAAGGTGGTTCCACATCTCCCCCTTTTTGGTGATGATAAAATTTATGAGAATTTCTGGCATAAATATATAAGCATAAAAAATACCAGAAATTCATAGAACTATACAAATTCTCCCCCTTTTTGTCACTAACCAAAGGAAGGATCTTACATCATTCTCTCTGTAAGGCCCTCGAATTTCCGTCGCATTATTGTATTTGTGTATGTATTTTGTGCTTGTGTATGTATATACATATTTACGTACGTATTAATTAGTACAATTACGTGTGCATGTGTTTATACTAATGTAAATAATGCATGTATTGAATGGTGATAGTATGGATACATTACCATATACATATTGCATGTATATATGCATGGCATGCATAGTTTTCTGCATGATTTAGAGTTCTGGCCGAAGGCCAGATTGGCGTCAAACCCTAGCCGTTGAGGTGGTGTCAGCGTCCACCCATGGACGCCAACACTAATCCTGGCGTCTAACGATGTGGACGCCTATTTCTCTGACCTGCATGCGTTGCAGAGCCAGAAATTCCGGAAACAAGAAGCTCACCCATTGGGGAGCTGTCCCCCACGGCTCTGAGAGCCATCTTGTCACCTTGTGAGTGGGAGAGAGGCCTCCCCATATGTTGAACCCAAATCTGCCTTCCCCAACCCTCTCTTCACCCTTTGCAAGAGAGAAACCAGAGGAGAAAACCCTAGTTCTGAACTGAGGAAAAACCCCCATCTGCACCCAAAGATCCGACCCTCTGAAGCTGGATCCGGCCATCTTCCTCGACAAGAAGCTAGCTGGAGTGAAGGAGAAGACTTCCCGGCGTACCTTGGGCCATCTTCATCCAAGAGCCCGGGAAGGAGATCTTGGAGGACTGTCTGCAACTTCTTGGGACTGCCCAAGGAGAGCTTCTCCGAGCATTTGATCCATTGAAGCAATTTCCTAGAGGCAAGTAACCTAACCATAACGTCCCTATGTGTCTAGTCGATTCTACAATTTTTATGAATTTTTCCCTCGTGTCCTAGACCCCCAAATCACCCAACTTGAGAGCTCGGGTCTGTGTTCTGCACAGACCTGCATTAACGGCAAGATCCCTGGACGCTGAGATCATGCTTGGCGTCCATCGACCATGCCGCTGACACTGAATTAGCGGCCAGAGACCGCCGCCAAGTTCATCTGGACAGAACAGTGACCTGTTCTGCCCTTCTATACACTATCTTCGATATGTTTCACGATGAGGATATACTGTAAACCATTTATATTCTATGTATATGTTAATGTGATGAATGTGGTGTGTGGATGGATGAGTGTGCATGGTGGTGAATGATAGAAGTTATTTTGTTCCATGAAATTACAAAGCATGATTAGTTGTTAATCTTGTCAATCTACTGTTGCATGATTTAGGACTAGCCTGTATGCCCAAGTTTGTGAGGATCATACATGAATGGATCAGCCCTATTCTGAATTTGAGATTTTGCCATGCTTGTGTAAATTATTAAAAGTGTTATTTGGAAAATAGGAATTGTGCATAGTTATGATAAATCCTTGGTAAACCGGGCATTCCCCGTAAATTGAGGAATAAATTCTGTAGCTCTATACATGTAGGGTTCAGACAGTAGCTTGCTAGAATTGTGACTTGTATATGATTCCATATTGACTTGAATTACGAATGGCATGAAAAATGAATGTTTGATTTTCTGTAAATTCATTTTAACTCAGAAAAATCTGAAAAATTGTATGAAGGGTTCTAAACCCGAATTAAGTTTGTGATTAAAATTTCAGGTCATTTGGACCAGAGCACGATGCCTTATGAATTTTCATGAAAAATGTGAAATTGATGCATGTCATTGTAAAATGAGTTGATTCTTGTTTAATCCAACTTGATTATGGAATTACCTGCTTGTTAATGTCTGAAATCTGTAGTGTCATGATAGGAAAATAGAGAATGTGCATGTGAGTGAGAAAGTAATGAATTGAGAGTGACATGTGTCAAACTATGTGTAAAATCGGTAAAATGTGTAAATGTGTAAATGTGCCAAGTGTGACATTGCTTCCACAGGGCAGTGGAACCGTATCAGGGAAAAGTCCCCCTGAGAAGGTTCAATGTGTAAGTGACCCTAAGGGCATTAGGGGGAAATCCTGGAGGTGGACAAGTACCACTGGTTAGGGTGGAGACTTGTTCTCCCGGTCTGCGCAGTCCAAGAGTCGCCATTGAATGCCTAGATGGCGTCTATGTGTAATGTGATGTGTATATGTCCTTCTTTGGTGGTTTGGACTATGTGTCACGGCACCTAAATGTGAATGTGTAATGTGTAATGTGTATGTGTTCATGTGTTAATGTGTAAGTGAACAATGTGAAATGTGTATGTGTAAAGTGCAACCATGTGAAATGGGAAACTTGTGTAAGGAAAATGTGAAACTAAAAATGTGAGAATATGACATTGAATCCATGTGAGACAAATCTGAAACCATGTGAAATCAGTAATTTCATGTTGTTATCATCATGTTTATATGTGCAAAAATGTCTAGAATCCATGTTAGGGATAATTGATGAGCACGTGTACAAAATAGCATGATTGGTTGTTCACATGGTATGTTTTAAACAACATTGTAGCTCTCATGTGTAGGTTTACAGCCATTAAACCATGTGAAACCAGCAACTTAAAGCATGTGAAAATGTCTATGTATGCTTAAGAACATGTAAAGTCCATGCTAGTTGTGTTTTCCCTTCATATATGCACAGTGTTCATGTTGGTAGCTCTCATGTCTTGGTTCTTTAAAGGCAAAATTTCACAAGTAAATGAATAGAGAGCATGTGATAGGTAAGTTTTATTCTTAGAAATCTGAAAGCATGATCCATGTATTAAATTGTAGAACTTTCATGATAGGTTGCAACTTTCAAATGACTAGCATGCCATGTGTTGAAATTTGTGAATGTGCATGTAGAAACCGCTATGACTTATACGTGTATGTTATGAGTAGTGTTGCTTGCTGAGTCTTTAAGACTCACTCCTTGCTTCGGCGTACAGGTATAGACGGTGACGAGACTCTCGTGGAGGAGACGGTAGAGACGGACTCCGAGCGCGGAGTTTAGATTGTTGGAGCAGTGTACCCCTTTTGTGCTTTCATAGTATGTAAAAGCCATTGTACTAGAACTATCATGAGAAATTGTATAAGTGTGGACATTGTGTACTTAAATTTCAGCAATTTAATTATGTGAACTTTTAGCTCTTAATGTAAATTGCAAATTTCATGTATGTTTAGATGATGAATGAAGACAGTTGTCTTTTACTTCCGCTACTCTGTTCGTATATTCGCGTGTATCTCAGCTGTTTGTATCGTTTGGGTAAATGTCCCACTGTGAGGACTCTCGCTATACCGACGTGGGTTGGTATAACCGTACCGGTATAATGAGGGCCGTCACAGAGATTGGTATCAGAGCGACCGGTTGAGATTGCACATGAATATACCTAAGTCATCATCCCCATTGCATGCTAAGTATGTCCACATGTGTAGAAAACACTAATAAGAAGTGAAAGATAGATAAGAAAATGGTTAGAAAACTTAGTAACCTAGCTCTAATGGTGGCTGAAATTTTATTACAGCCATGGCTTCGAGAGGTAGGCGTGGTGGAGCGTCGGCCCGTGAGGACGAGCCGCGACGTGACAGCAGGCGGAGCAACAGGCCCCAGCACCACGAGGCCTGTACTTCCCCACCGCCGCCTGTGGATTACGAGTATTCATGCAAGGTCTGGTGCAAGCCATGCAGACGCAGGCTCATACCCAGGCAGCACTCCAGGCACAGTTGGAGGCCCAGGTAGAATAATGAAACAACTAGTAGTTGCTATTTAATTGCATGATATTGTGTTTATTGTGTATTGCCTATTGTTTAATGTAGCAGGCTCAGGCACCAGCTCAGGACCATGGTGGACCTCCCATCATGGAGCGATTCAAGAGGATGACCCCACCCTCTTTTAAGGGGAGAGTGATCCATTAATGGCAGAAAGTTGGTTAAGGGAGACAGAGAAAATCTTCCGAGCCATCAGGTGCCCTGATGAGGATAAGGTGACATTAGCCACCTACATGCTACAGGTAGACTTTTAATTTTGTATGTTTGTATGTTCTGCTTAATTTAGAATTTGTTAGTTGGTGCTTATGAAGGTGTATTGCAGGAGAGAGCGGATGTATGGTGGTCCTCCCTACTACGTACACGCTTTGAGGACGGAGCAGTAGACGTGGCGTGGGACGCGTTCGTGAGGCTCTTTCGAGCCAAGTTCGTCCCAGAGCATATCCAGGACAATGGAGGCAGGAATTTCTCTCCCTGACGCAAGGCTCCATGACCGTGCTGGAATACGAGGCAAGGTTTTCTGAACTTTCTAATATGCACCGCATATCGTAGAGGATGAGCGCAGGAAGACGAAGAAATTCGTGATGGGACTCAAGCCATCACTGCGGACGAGACTCGTGGCGTTTGACCACCGCACGTTGGACGAGGCCCTCAGTGCTGCCTGCAGGCAGGAGGGAGAAATGGAGCAATATCTGGAGGAAAAGAAGGCTTCGCAGAAGAGGCCAGCAGCGACATTCCAGCGGCAGGATAAGAAGAAAATGGTGTACCAGACACCGCAGCGATCCGTGACAGTCAGCAACTCTCAGGTACCTTCTGTACGTTCCCCTGGTGTGAAGAAAGAGTGTCCCCATTGCGGGAAGACACATGGTGGTTCCGAGTGTTGGTTGGTAGCGGTAGATGCTTGAAGTGCGGGAGCAGCGACCACAAGATCAAGGATTGCCCAAGACTTCAGCAGGGAGCTCAGCGTGGAGCGCCAGCCCCAGCAGTAGCGGCAGCCGCGCCAGCTAAAGACCAGGAAGGCCTCGAGCCCCAGCTCGAGTGTTTGCTTTAGCTCGCGAGGACGCCGAGCAGGCGGAGCATGTCACCGAAGGTACGGTTTTGCTTTTAGGTGTGCACGCTCGGGTTTTGTTTGATACGGGTGCTACTCACTCGTTCATTTCCGAGCGGTTCGCTAGGCAGTTAGCCCTAGAGTCAGGCGTAGAGTCTGAGGATTTAGAGGTCCCTTTGTCTGTGCACACCCCTGCGGGTACGGTATCGACTAGGAAGTGCATTCCGTCGTTACCTGTGTGCATTGAGGATAGAATCCTAGATGGGTTTTCTTCTTGCTAAAGATGAAGGACTATGATGCTATTCTTGGTCTGGATTGGCTAGAGGAGCACTATGCGTTAGTGGATTGTCGTCGGAAGAGGATTGTTTTCCGCATTCCTGGTGAGGACGAGTTCTCTCATCCCTTGCCAAGGAACTTGGCTGGAAAGTTAGTCATCTCTGCCATGAAGGCGATGCGCATGGTAAACAAGGGTTGTGACGCTTTTCTTGCCAGCGTGGTGTTAGTGCCAGAGCTGATGAGTCACTTACTCTTGCGGAGATTGAGGTAGTGCAGGATTTTCCAGATGTCTTTCCTGATGACTTGTCTGGATTGCCACCGGATAGAGAGATAGAGTTTACTATAGAGTTGCTTCCGGGCACCTCTCCTATCTCGAAGGCTCCATATCGGATGGCACCTGCGGAGTTAGCCGAGTTGAGGAGGCAGTTGCAAGAGTTGCTTGATAAGGGATTTATTCGCCCTAGTGTTTCCCCTTGGGGCGCACCTGTATTATTCGTCAAGAAGAAAGACGGGTCACTTAGGTTGTGTATTGACTAGGAAGTTGAACCAAGTGACTGTGAAGAACAGGTATCCCTTACCTCGCATTGATGATTTGTTTGACCAGTTGCGAGATGCATCAGTCTTTTCTAAGATTGACTTGCGATCTGGTTATCATCAGTTGAGGATTCGGAGTGAGGATGTGTCCAAGACGGCATTTAGAACCCGTTATGGACATTATGAGTTCTTGGTCCTTCCTTTCGGATTGACCAACGCCCCTGCAGCGTTCATGGATCTCATGAACCGGGTGTTTAGGCCGTATTTAGATAGCTTTGTCGTAGTGTTTATTGACGATGTGTTGGTCTATTCTCCGGATGAGGCCACCCACGTCAGCATTTGAGGTTAGTGTTAGAGGTTCTTCGTGAGCACAAGCTGTATGCAAAATTCAGCAAGTGCGATTTTTGGTTGCGCGAGGTTCATTTCCTCGGGCATGTTATCTCCGGCGCTGGTGTTGCAGTTGATCCAGCGAAGGTCCAGGCAGTTATGGATTGGGAGGTTCCCAAGACCCCTTCGGAGATTCGTAGTTTTATTGGGTTAGCTGGTTACTATCGGCGATTCATTGAGGTTTCTCATCCATCGCCGCCCCCTTGACAAAGCTGACCAGGAAGGTGAGAAGTTCGTATGGTCTGAGGCATGTGAGCGTAGCTTCCAGCTATTGAAGGCTAAGCTTACTTCTGCTCCGGTATTGGTATTGCCTAGTGGTCTAGAGGGCTTTGCCATTTATACGGATGCGTCTCAGATTGGTTTGGGCTGTGTGCTCATGCAGCAAGAAAGGGTAGTGGCTTATGCTTCTCGTCAGTTAAAGGAGCATGAGAGGAACTATCCGACTCATGATTTGGAGCTCGCAGCAGTGGTTCATGCACTAAAGATCTGGAGGCACTATCTTTATGGTGTCAGATTTGAGGTGTTTACTGACCACAAGAGCTTGAAGTATCTTTTCTCCCAAAAGGAATTAAACCTGAGGCAGAGAAGATGGATTGAGTTCTTGAAGGACTATGACTTCGACCTTCAGTATCACCCTGGAAGGCGAATGTCGTAGCGATGCTCTTAGTAGAAAGAGGTCTTCGCTCCAGCAGGATTGGAAGATGTTGGAGGATGCGGCGTACTCTATGACCGAGTTAGAGCCATCGCTGTGTCAGGCTTTTGTAGCTCAGCTATCCCTTAGATCCTGTTTTGGATGAGGTGATCGAGCAACAGGAAGCCGACCCTAGATTGTTAGAATTAGTGGGTAAGGCGGGCATTGCTCGTGATGAGGACGGTGTGATTAGATTTCAGCACCGTGTCTGTGTCCCTGATTTAGTAGATGTCGTGAGCATGTGTTAGCGGAGGCTCATAGATCGCGATTCTCTATTCATCCGGGTAACACTAAGATGTATCAAGACCTGAAGAGATCATTTTGGTGGTCCGGCATGAAGAAATGTTGCGGATTATGTGTCTAGATGTCTAGTATGTCAGCAAGTGAAGGCCGAGCGACAGCGACCATCCGGCCTTATGCAGAGGATGGATATCCAGTGTGGAAGTGGGAAGCTGTCACTATGGACTTCGTTTCGGGTTTGCCTCGATCTAGAAGGGGCAATGACTCGATTTGGGTAGTTGTAGATAGATTCTCGAAGACTGCTCATTTCTTGCCTATGAAGAAGAAGCAGTCAGTAGAGAGTTTAGCTAGATTGTATGTTAGTGGTATCATTAGATTGCATGGTGTGCCGAAGTCGATCATTTCGGATCGAGATCCGAGATTCACTTCGAGGGTGGAAGGGTCTTCAGGATGCGTTAGGTTCGGAGCTGAAGCTCAGTTCGGCGTTTCATCCCCAGACCGATGGACAGTCCGAGAGGACTATCCAGACGCTCGAGGATATGTTGAGAGCGTGTGTTCTGGATTGGAAGGATGATTGGGAGCGTCATTTACCTCTTGTGGAGTTCGCATACAACAACAGCTTTCATGCTAGTATTGGTATGGCTCCATTCGAGGCGTTGTATGGTAGGCCCTGCAGATCTCCGTTATGTTGGGAGGAGACTGGTGATAGGCAGTTGATCGGACGGAGTTAGTTCAGGAACTTCGGATAAGATCCAGCTTATCAGGAAGAGGCTTGTTGCGGCACAGGATAGGCAGAAGAGTTATGCCGACAACAGGAGAAAGGATTTGGAGTTCGAGGTTGGCGATCATGTCTTCTTGAAGATATCGCCTACTCGTGGTGTCGTTAGATTTGGCAGGCATAGCAAGCTAAGCCCTAGATTCATTGGCCCATATGAGATTCTCAGACGTTTGGGCAGCGTGGCGTATGAGCTAGCATTACCCCCAGCTTTGGCTAGCGTTCACCCTGTATTCCACGTATCTATGCTCAGGAAGTATGTCCGAGATCCGTCTCATGTGATTAGTCATGAGCCAGTGGAGATCCAGCCAGATCTTTCGTATGTCGAGCAACCAGTAGCTATTCTTGACCGGAAGGTTCAGCATCTCCGGAACAAGAGTATTGCGTCGGTGAAAGTTCTGGCGGAACTTCTCACGAGAGGAGGCTACTTGGGAGCTTGAGGATGCGATGAAGAAGAAGTATCCCCTTTGTTTGAGTAGTGTCGTTCTAACTTCGAGGACGAAGTTTCTTTAAGGGGGAGAGGGTGTAAGGCCCTCGAATTTCGTCGCATTATTGTATTTGTGTATGTGTATTTGTGCTTGTGTATGTATATACATATTTACGTACGTATTAATTAGTACAATTACGTGTGCATGTGTTTATACTAGATGTAAATAATGCATGTATTGAATGGTGATAGTATGGATACATACCATATACATATTGCATGTATATATGCATGGCATGCATAGTTTTCTGCATGATTTAGAGTTCTGGCCGAAGGCCAGATTGGCGTCAACCCCTAGCCGTTGAGGTGGTGTCAGCGTCCACCCATGGACGCCAACACTAATCCTGGCGTCTAACGATGTGGACGCCTATTTCTCTGACCTGCATGCGTTGCAGAGCCAGAAATTCGGAAACAAGGAAGCTCACCCATTGGGGAGCTGTCCCCAACGGCTCTGAGAGCCATCTTGTCACCTTGTGAGTGGGAGAGAGGCCTCTCCCATATGTTGAACCGGATCTGCCTTCCCCAACCCTCTCTTCACCCTTTGCAAGAGAGAAACCAGAGGAGAAAACCCTAGTTCTGAACTGAGGAAAAACCCCCCTTTGCACCCAAAGATCCGACCCTCTGAAGCTGGATCCGGCCATCTTCCTCGACAAGAAGCTAGCTGGAGTGAAGGAGAAGACTTCCCCGGCCGTACCTTGGAGCCATCTTCATCCAAGAGCCCGGAGGAAGGAGATCTTGGAGGACTGTCTGCAACTTCTTGGGACTGCCCAAGGAGAGCTTCTCCGAGCATTTAGACCCATTGAAGCAATTTCCTAGAGGCAAGTACCTACCATAACGTCCCCGTATGTGTCTAGGTCGATTCTACAATTTTTTGAATTTTCCTCGTGTCCTAGACCCCCAAATTCACCCCAACTTGAGAGCTCGGGTCTGTGTTCTGCACAGACCTGCATTAACGGCAAGATCCCTGGACGCTGAGATCATGCTTGGCGTCCATCGACCATGCCGCTGACACTGAATTAGCGGCCAGAGACCGCCGCCAAGTTCATCTGGACAGAACAGTGACCTGTTCTGCCCTTCTATACACTATCTTCGATATGTTTCACGATGAGGATATATGTAACCATTATATTCTATGTATATTGTTAATGTGATGAATGTGGTGTGTGGATGGATGATGTGCATGGTGGTGAATGATAGAAGTTATTTTGTTCCATGAAATTACAAAGCATGATTAGTTGTTAATCTTGTCAATCTACTGTTGCATGATTTAGGACTAGCCTGTATGCCAAGTTTGTGAGGATCATACATGAATGGATCAGCCCTATTCTGAATTTGAGATTTTGCCATGCTTGTGTAAATTATTAAAAGTGTTATTTGGAAAATAGGAATTGTGCATAGGTTATGATAAATCCTCGGTAAACCGGCATTGCCCCGTAAATTCAGGAATAAATTTGTAGCTCTATACATGTAGGGTTCAGACAGTAGCTTGCTAGAATTGTGACTTGTATATGATTCCATATTGACTTGAATTACGAATGGCATGAAAAATGAGTTTTGATTTTCTGTAAATTCATTTTAACTCAGAAAAATCTGAAAATTGTATAAGGGTCTAAACCGAAATTAGTTGTGATTAAAATTTCAGGTCATTTGGACTAGAGCACGATGCCTTATGAAATTTTATGAAAAATGTGAAATTATGCATGTCATTGTAAAATGAGTTGATTCTTGTTTAATCCAACTTGATTAATGAATTACCTGCTTGTTAATGTCTGAAATCTGTAGTGTCATGATAGGAAAATAGAGAATGTGCATGTGAGTGAGAAAGTAATGAATTGAGAGTGACATGTGTCCAACTATGTGTAAAATCGGTAAAATGTGTAAATGTGTAAATGTGCCAAGTGTGACATTGCTTCCATAGGGCAGTGGAACCGTATCAGGGAAAAGTCCCCCTGAGAAGTTCAATGTGTAAGTGACCCTAAGGGCATTAGGGGAATCCTGGAGGTGGACAAGTACCACTGGTTAGGGTGGAGACTTGTTCTCCCGGTCTGCGCAGTCCAAGAGTCGCCATTGTAATGCCTAGATGGCGTCTGTGTAATGTGATGTGTATATGTCCTTCTTTGGTGGTTTGGACTATGTGTCACGGCACCTAAAAGTGTAATGTGTAGTGTAATGTGTATGTGTTCATGTGTTAATGTGTAAGTGAACAATGTGAAATGTGTATGTGCAAAGTGCAACCATGTGAAATGGGAACTTGTGTAAGGAAAATGTGAAACTAAAAATGTGAGAATATGACATTGAGATCCATGTGAGACAAACTGAAACCATGTGAAATCAGTAATTTCATGTTGTTATCATCATGTTTATATGTGCAAAAATGTCTAGAACCCATGTTAGGGGTAATTGATGAGCACGTGTACAAAATGGCATGATTGATTGTTCACATGGTATGTTTTAAACAACATTGTAGCTCTCATGTGTAGGTTTACAGCCATTAAACCATATGAAACCAGCAACTTAAAGCATGTGAAAATGTCTATGTATGTGCTTAAGAACATGTAAAGTCCATGCTAGTTGTGTTTTCCCTTCATATATGCACAGTGTTCATGTTGGTTGCTCTCATGTCTTGGTTCTTTAAAGGCAAAATGACACAAGTAAATGGAATAGAGAGCATGTGATAGGAAGTTTATTCTTAGAAATCTGAAAGCATGATCCATGTTAAATTGTAGAACTTTCATGATAGGTTGCAACTTTCAAATGACTAGCATGCCATGTGTTGAAATTTGTGAATGTGCATGTAGAAACCGCTATGACTTATACGTGTATGTTATGAGTAGTGTTGCTTGCTGAGTCTTTAAGACTCACTCCTTGCTTCGGCGTACAGGTATAGACGGCGAGACTCTCGTAGGGACGTCGAGACGGACTCCGAGCACGGAGTTTAGATTGTTGGCAGTGTACCCCTTTTGTGCTTTCATAGTATGTAAAAGCGACATTGTACTAGAACTATTATGAGAAAATTGTATAAGTGTGGACATTGTGTACTTAAATTTCAGCAATTTAATTATGTGAACTTTTAGCTCTTAATGTAAATTGCAAATCTCATGTATGTTTAATGTGGATGATGAATGAATGAAGACAGTTGTCTTTTACTTCCGCTACTTTGTTCGTATATTCGCGTGTATCTCAGCTGTTTGTATCGTTGTGGTAAATGTCCCACTGTGAGGACTCTCGCTATACCGACGTGGTTGGTATAACCATACCGGTATAATGAGGGCCGTCACACTCTCCCCTTTGAGAAAATTTCTTACCATTGAGGTGTTCAACAATATAGATATTCAATGAATAACTCCCTTAGTGAAGGCTCCCCCTGAGCATGAGACTCCCCCTTAATGTGAGGCAAGTCAGATCTTGTGCCTTGACCTTTGACATATGTTTGTCAAGTCTTCAGAATTATTGCCTGCATTATCTTAAAAAAAACTTGCAAACAATGTTAGTAGCATTGTAATTTACTGAATATAACAAACAGAAATGTAAGTTTAAAAACATAAAACTAAAACTAAAGGATGATTTTGAGCTCCTCTAACCATACCCATTTGAATGCCTTTTTCTTTTGTTCATCAGAGTATAGGCATTTTCTTCTTCTTTAATGTTGATGCTACCTGAGGAGTTGTTCACTAAAGGCATAGGTGTTAGTTGGAATTTATTAGCCTTCCTCAGCTTCTTCTTCATCATCAAGCTTCTTTAACGCTTCTTTCTTCTTCAGAGATATCCTTTTTAAAAAAGATATGAAGCTCCCTCTCAATCTGAGGTTCCTCCTTTACATCTTCTTCCTCGTGTGGAAGGATAACTTCCTGAGGTGCTTCCTGTTGCTCCCCTTGAATGGCGACAGTTGGAGATGATGGAGTTATAGCTTCCTGTCTTGTTTCTTTAAACACTTCAGCATCAGTAGGTATTTCATCCATACTAGGTATTCCTTCATATGTGAGCTTCAATTTGTCCCACATATCTTTAGCAGATTGACATGCGAAAACTCTACTAAATTCCTTTTTAGATAGGGCACAACATAAATAATTCTTTGCTTTAAAATTCAAAGATAATTTACTTTTATTTGCAGCTGAAATAGAAGTGGTACCTATAATAGGAGTAACAACATAATCACCAACCTTAATTACCTGCCACACAGATCAAAGTATGTGCCTCGAATGAAGCATTCCATTCTCATCTTCCAGTATTGGTAGTCCTCCCATCAAAGAATGGAGGTCTAGTGACTGATTGACCTTCAGCATATCCTGAGAGCTGCCATGGATCTTCTCTAAGATCGTTAGATCTTCTTGATTGATCAGAGAACCTCGCTCTGACACCACTGTTGGCCCTTTTGGTACGGCAGCAAGCTAACCTAGAGGGGGGGTGAATAGGTTTTTCTGAAATCTGAAATAGAAACTTAAACACATAAATTAACACTTGAAGGTTTGGTTAGTTTAGTGTGATAAAGAGTAGCAGTGCGGAAGCAAATAAACAATCACACAAATGAGACAAGGAATTTATCCTGGTTCGGCCCTTCCCACATGGAAGTCCTACGCCAGTCCCCAAGCAACTTCTTGGGATTTTACTAACAAGGGTACGTCCCCCTCAAGGACAATACAACACCCAGCACCTCACTGGTCTTCTTCTCTTTCCCGGGCAAGAAGGCAACCCACTTCTCTTGCAGGTAAAGAAGCCAACCTCTGGTACAAACCCCAGTGCGGTTCTTCTAGACCACAAACCCCTAACTAGGTTCTACACTGTATACAGTCCTACAGCTGGACAGGATGTCTTTCTTATAAAAAAGAACAGTGCTGAGAGTTCTACAAGAATGGCCTCTGCCCAAAAACTCTCTCCCAAAATTACAATAAGCACAGGGATAAGAGAGAAAAGAAAGCTTGAAGGCTTGAATGCTTGAGACGCTTTTGCTTACTTCTTCTTGGCTCAGGCTCTTTCTCTCTTTCTTTGAGTGTATGCGGCTTTGAGATTCCTCACTGGTTGTACACTCCTTCAAATATTTTCAGGAAAGCTCTCTATCTTCTTTCAACCTTGCTTCATCTTTATATGAGCAGCTTTTGAATAGATCCGTTGAAGATATCCGTGGAGTTCTAGCCGTTGTTCATCTTCTCTTCATTTGTCTTAATCAGACTCTGGTGGTCTTCGAGGTCTGTAAGCATAGAGAGAGTGTTAGCACAAAAGGGTTTATGATAAACGGTGCATACCACTATGTTTTTGCTAACATGCTAAAAATAGTAGTTCATATCTTTTCTGACAAGACTCTGAAACATGCATGCAGCTTTTTCTGTCAGAAGATAATTGACTTTTCATTAGGTGCCAAACATATTTGAAACATCTGAATATAAAGGAAATCGATGTTTACATGAAGTCGATGTTTGGATAAAATCGATGTTTACGTGAAAGCCAATCGATGTTATAAGTATAGGCAAATCGATGGCTAATCAATGTTCAATCATAAGCAAATCGATGTTTGACTTATCAAATCGATGTGAGAAGTAATCGTTATTTCTTACTTATGAAATCGTTATGATGATAAAATCGTTATGTCAAGCAAATCGATGTGAAACTTATCAAATCGTTGTGAAGTCTTAGCGAATCGTTATAGAAGGCAAATCGATGTGAAAGCAAATCGTTGTTCTCACTTATGAAATCGTTGCACGATAAAATCGATGTTTCACTTAACGAATCGTTACACGATCAAATCGTTGTGTAACTTATGAAATCGTTGTTAGTGAAATCGATGTGGCACTTTGAATAGAAATCGATGTATATTAAATGAACATCGATTTAGCATTTTAGTGCGCCTTATTGCATCAATGTGAGACTTAGCATTTTGCTATGAGATTGATGCGACACAGATGAAACAAAATGTTCAATTTAAGTTACATCATAAATTTTGTTAGCACCAAAATATGAAGGTAATAAAGAGTGGTTCAACAGCAAGATCTCCTGATTACTCAGTGGTTGAATTTTCATTATCTTATACAGAGTTGAAAACTTTGATTTCCACTTTTTGACGCGAAACAAATCACTTTTTAGGTGAAATGGTCCGGTTACTCAGTGGTTCAAGAATTTGCATTGCTCTATTTGTATCTTTCCAATTTTGATCATTTTCTTTTGATGTTTTGCAGGAATATGTTTGCTTTGACCAGAAAAGTCATGACTACGAATTTAGAAAAATTATTCTTAACATGTGGTAAAAATGAAGCTTAACATACACATGTGAATATTAAAGCCACTCATGTGCCTATAATAGTGTTTTACAAATCATTTTAAAAACATTCAGTATTAAGATTGCTTAATCTTGAAATGATAATGAATCTTTGAAATTAAACTAAATGCACAATGAGTTTAGTTACAACGTTTTAATTCTCTCATAAGAAAATAGCACAAGGACTCAAAAATTCTGATGACTTTGGGGTTCAAAATAGACAAGTAAGTGCAAGAAATATGACAATGATTCCCCCTTTCATGTATCTGCCCCTCACAAGGTGAACATGAAAATTATTGGAGAAATAGGAATGAAGTGAAAGCAGAATGAACAAGAATGTTTTATTGAAAGACAAGGACTCCCCTCAACAATTGCATACGAGGCTCTTAATACTTGGCGGAGACATATACTCACACATAGTGAAAGTGTCCAGACAAGCCTAACTTGCCTTTCTTCAATCACTATTTGATATACCAAGAATTTCAATACAACTGAGAAGTAGGAATTTATTTGCAAGAAAGAATGGCTTTTATTTTCACAAAGAAATGAGATGAAGATTTCAGACATGTGAAAACTTACATAAACCAGTTCCCTTCTAAGAGAAGTGAATCTAGGTTCTGCAAGAGACTTAGTGAAAATGTCTGCAATTTGTTTTTCTGTGTCAATGAAGTGGAGTTCAAAAGAATTCTTTGAGACTTCATCTCGAAGGAAATGATGCCGAATGTCAATGTGTTTTGTGCGGGAATGCTGAATAGGATTTTGACAGATTTATAGCACTTGTGTTGTCACAAAGAATGGGAATGCAACCTAATGTGTGATTATAATCTAGAAGTTGATGTTTGACCCAAAGGACTTGGGTACCACAGCTACCAGCGGCAACATACTCAGCTTCTGCAGTTGAAGAGCTACAGAATGTTGCTTTTTAGAAGCCCAAGAATAAGACACCCTCCTAGATATAAAACACAACCCACTAGTACTTTTTCAATCAAGTTTGCACCCGACATAATCAGCATCACTATATGCAATCAAGTCCAATTTACATCCAGCAGGATACCAAAGACCCAAATCACATGAAGAAAGAAGATTTGATAATTCTTTTAACGGCAGACATGTGACTATCTTTAGGATTTGCTTGAAACCTTGCGCACATGCAGACACTGATTGAATATCTGGCCTAGAGGTAGTTAAATAAAGAAGAGATCTAATCATACCTCTGTAAAGTGTAGCATTAACAAGCTTACCAGAGTATCACTCTCAAGTCTTACACTTATGGCCATTGGTGTGTTTGATGGCTTGATGTTTGGAAGTCAAACTCTTGAGCAACTCCTTGACATATTTTATTTGACTCAGAAAAATTCCTTCAGCAGTTTGATGTACTTGCAAACCTAAAAAGAATGTAAGTTCACCCTGAGACTCATTTCAAATTCAGATTGCATAAGATGGGCAAACTCATTGCACAAAGTATTATCTGTTGATCCAAAAATGATATCATCAACATAAACTTGAACAGCAATGAAATGATTTTTTTCAGTTATTGTAAACAAGGTTTGATCAATGTTCCTCTTATGTAAGCTTTATTTACAAGAAAGAAGCTCAACGGTCATACCAGCTCTTGGAGCTTGTTTAAGACCATAAAGAGCCTTATTAAGTTTAAAAACATGATTGGGAAATTTTTCATTTACAAAACCAGGGGATTTTTTGACAAAAACATTTTTTTATGTATCCATTTAAAAATGCACTCTTGACATCCATTTGAAAGACTTTGAATTTCAAAGAAGTAGCAATGCAAGGATATTCGAACAGTTTCAAGTCTTGCTACAGGGGCATAAGACTCTTCAAAATCAATACCAAGTTCTTGGTTATACCCTTGAGCAACAAGTCTAGCTTTATTTCTAATAATTTGACCAGATTCATTCAATTTATTTCTAAAAATCCATCTAGTTCCAATGACAGAAGTTAAATCTGAAGGTTTTGGTACTAAATCCCAAACTTGATTTCTTTCAAATTGATGAAGCTCTTCATGCATAGCATTTATCCATTTTTCACAAGATAAAGTTTCATCAACATTTTTGGTTCAATTGGGAAAGTAGTGCCAAAGAATCTTCAACTATGACAGAATGAAAAGATGATCTGGTTCTTATTCCATCTTGCAAATTACCAACAATGTTTTCAAGTGGATGGTCTCTTAAAAATCTGGGTTCAGAAATTACCTCAGTGTTTGCATGATTTCTGGAACATGATTACCTGAATCGCTTGAAGTTGGCAATTCAAGAACCTCATGTCATTTGGTACTTCTTGCTATTCAAGATTTGTAGATGGATGTTCAAGAAAATCATCATCATCATCACATAATGGAGTTCTGCACAAAGTAGGAATGTCAAACTTTTAGAAGTTTTCATCAAAAATGACATGTGGAGATTCTTCCACAGTCTTATTTTTAAAATATAAACTATGTAAGCTCTTGAAGTTTCAGAATAACCTAAGAAGATTGATTCAAAATTTTTGCATCAAATTTATCAAGATTTTCTTTGTTGTTATTTGAACAAAATATTTGCAACTAAAAATTTTGAAATATGACACACTTGGCTTTTTTTTTGAACAACTCATAAGGGGTTTTCTGATCTTTGGTCTTACCAATGCTCTATTCAAAATAAAATTAGTTGTATTTATAGCTTCTGCCCAAAAGATTTAGATAGTTTACTTTCATGAGCATAGTTCTGGCAATTTCCACAAGAGTTCTATTTTTTCTTTCTCAACTCATTTTGTTCTGGAGTTCTAGGGGAAGAAAACTTATGGAGAATTTTCAGTTCAGTACAGAGATCAGAAAATGATTTATTTCAAATTCACCCCCATGATCTGTCAAAATGGAATTTAGTTTGAAAGATAAACTCCACTAAGGCAGAATTTAAAATCTCCTGAATTCTGAACATGCATCACTTTTATGGGATAAGAATAAGACCCAAGTATATCTTGTAAAGTCATCAATGATCACAAAGCCATATCTATTACCACTGAGACTTTGAGTTTTGGTTGGACCAAAACGATCCATATGAAGCAACTCAAGTGGTTTAGATGTAAGTACATCATTGAACACTTTAAAAGATTTTCTTGTTTGTTTTCCTTGAGCACATATCCCACAAACAGGATTGTCAATGACAGGAAAGATTCAGAGACCTTTTACAAGATTCATTCTTATGAGTTTATTAATGGTGCGAAACTTGCATGACCCAACCTTTTGTGCCACAACCAAGCAGTGTCATTTTTATTTACAATCAAGCAAATATTTAAAGAGGAATTGTCACAAAATCAATCATGTAGACATTATTTTCTCTTTTCCAATCAATTTAATTTTCTCAGAAGATGAGTCAATTATTTTACATGAATCGTGTTCAAAAGAATCTTGTGACCATTGTCACACAATTGACTAATGCTAAGCAAGTTGTAATTCAAATCCTCAACTAAAACAACATCATCACTTAAGGTAATGCAAGACTTACCAATTTTTCTTTGCCATTATTTTTCCTTTATTCTTACCTCCAAAAGTGACTGATCCACCTTCCTTTTCAATCAAGCATGAAAATTTATTTCGTCTCCTGTCATGTGCGTGAGCATCCACTGTCAAGAATCTAGATGTTGTTGGAATTGGATGCATGGCTTTCCTGCACATAACAAATTAGATAAGAAAAGTTTTTGGTACCCACATGAGATTGGTACCAACATCCTGAGTGAGAAGAGATAACAAATCCTTTCTAAACCCAATTTGTGTATTTTTCTGCACAGTGTTTTTTGAAACAAAAGATTCAACTTTTTTTTTCAATTTTCTGAACATTATACCTCTTAGTTGATTTGTCCACTGTGAAAAACTTGGCATGTATTGTTGTTGATATGCAGGAAAATATGAATGATAGAAATAAGGATTGAACTATTGGGTACCATTGTACCTTTGGTTCCAAGACTTATTTCATCTTGAATTGTAAGATGAGAAAACATTCCAATTGCCATGAGAAAGATGATTAGTGATTGTTTGAAGTTTTGTGATTTTTATAAGAAGGGTAAGTCGGCTTATGCATGGTTTGTGTCAACCTCTGACTGGGATAGGTCGACCAGTGCAGAGTGTGTGTCGACCTCACAAGTTCTTCTGTTTTTGTATTTTTTCTTTGTTTTCAGATGAACCTGCCTTGACAAATTTTATTAAAGGAATTTTTAATGATTTTGTTGCTTTGAAGATGATTAGTTTTCTTTAAATTTGTGGTTCAAAACCTAAACCAATTTGTTGAATTCATCTTAACTCCAAGTAGAGCATTCAGATTGTCTTTCCCTTGAGTGAAGTTCTTGATGATATCTTCTTTTTCTTTAATGCAAAGATTGAGTTTTTCAATTTGATTCAAATTTTCATGATTTTCCTTTTCTTTTCTTCAAATTCTTGATAGAATTGATGAGTTCTTTATTCAATTTTTGAATTTTCAATTTCAATCATCAACAAAAATCAACAGTTCATCATTTCTTTGATTTGGTCTGAAATTTGAGCTTCCAATTCAGAATCTTTACAGATGATGAAGTATCATGAAGAATGCTTTCAATTTTTCTTTTCAAGTATTTATTTTCTTTTCTATTTTAGACATACTTTCAACAGTTACCATATGCTTCTTGCCAATCTTCAATGGTAAATAGTTCAAAGGATATATCTAACTGTTCTTCGCTGCTTCCAGCCATGAAACAAACTTCATTTCATCTGAAGTTGAGGATTCTTCATTGCAGTCTGAGCTTTCATCATTGACCATGTAGAAACCATGGCCTTGTTTTCTTTTTGTGAAACTCCTTCTTGTGGGTTTTGTACTTGTCCTTTTTAGCCTCTGGACAATCAGCTTCATATGTCCAGATTTATTGCACCTGTAACACACAGGAACTTCATCAGTTTTCTTATGATCAACATGGGAGAAGTGTTTCTTTTTACAGACATGGCATTTTGCTTATTACCAAAATTCATCTTATTTGATTTCAGAAATGCCTTAAATTGTTTAGTGATGAAAGCAAGATTATCATTATCAGATTCAGATTTCTCAGATTCAGAATTTTCTTTAGATTTTCCTTTATTACTTGATGAAGCTTTAAGAGCAATGGTTTTTTGTTTAGCATGTGTTCTGATCTCTTAAGGTTTAACTCATATGTCATTAATGATCCAATGAGTTCATCCAATGTGATTTTGGATAAATCCTTTGAATCTTCAATGACAGTTGCTTTAGTGTGCCATATAGGAGATAATGAGCGCAAGATTTTTCTTACCAAGTCTTCATTTGGATATTCCTTACCCAAGGCTCGAAGTCCATTTATAATAACCATGAACCTAGCAAACATCTCAGATATAGTTTCATTAGATTCATGATAAACAACTCATAATCAGAAACTAACATGTTAGCCTTAGTCTCCCTGACCTGAGATGTGCCCTCATAAAGCAATTCCAATTTATCCCACATCTCCTTGGCAGACTTACACATCGAGATTCTGGAATATTCCCTTGGATGATGGCACATTGCAGCATGTTCATGGCGCTGTAGTTCAGGGTAGTCTTCTGATCTGCTCCCTTGTCCATGTTGCTTCATCTCCAGTGATTTCTACTGGTCCTGTCTCAACAATTTTCCAGTCATAATTCTGCGCTCGAAGAAAGACCATCATCCTATTCTTCCAGTAAGGATAGTCAGTACCATCAAAAAATGGAGGCCTATTAATTGAATGACCTTCAGCAACAAAACCTCTAGGGTCCATGATAAAGACAATCAAACCAAAACACTGCAATTTGAGCAAGTAATTGAGGGAGTCAAAATCTGAAATATAGAAAATTCACCAAAGCATCTCAAATCTGAAATACAGAAATTCACCAAAGCACCTCAGAGTATAGAATTGACTCTGACCCGCTCTGATACTAGTTGTTGGGGATCGGATAGGTGACTTTGACAAAAGAACTAAGAAATTGTGTGTATGGCAGCGGACTAAAAATAAGTGAAACACACAATTTGATCAGATATAAGTGTGGTGTGTGAGTATAGTGAATAAGAACAACAAACCACACATCAAACCACAGTGCACTGAAGATTTAAGGTGGTTCGGAGAACACAACTTGTGTCTCTACGTCCACCTCCTCACAACGGAGGAACCACTAGCACAAGTGCAGTACAAACTAGAGCACGACGACTCTCACCTCTTTGAGATCTACAACTCAAAGAAACCCAGGAGATAGGCACGACAACCTACTCCACAGACCACTTGTGAATTCAGCAAATTCACAAGCCCTTGAGCACTACGTCTCAAGCACACAGAGCACAACGGCCAAACCAGAGTACAAAGTACTCAAACCTGGATCACAATAAATCTAAGTTCTGCTAGAACAAGCACCACTTAGAGAATAGATCCTCTAGCACGATCTATCTTAGTACAATAGAAATGGTAGAGACAAATAGAATTGGAGATCTGTGTAGAACACATATACAGATTCCCTAGAGAAATTGACACTCTAACCAAGTACAGACTCGGCTGGATCTCCTTCTTTATCAGCACTGTTGCAATCACGAGCTCCTCTCTTCTTCTCCTTCTTCTTCTCCTTCTTCTTCCCTTGGCGGCGCTGCTCTGCTCTGGATGCAGATTCTTTTTCCCGCTCTTCTTGCCTTCTTCCAGAATGCTCTGGGCTTTGTCTTGTGTGGGATACTTTGGGAGTACCAAAAAATGGGTATTTATAGCCTCATATGTCCATAAGGAGCTTAGGGTCGTGGGCACAAAAACCTAGGCAGTTCCTTGATCCCCAAGTGGCCACCTGTCTAGAAAAATCATAAGTTGAAATTTCAACCGGAGTGTGTCGACACTACCACTGAGTGTTGTCGACACACTGTCTCAATTGTCCAAAAAGGGTCTTCTGGAAGCTGGGTCTAGTGTCGACACTACCAGGGACTGTGTCGACACCCTGTCCCAGTCAGGCAACTGGGTCTCCTGGGAACTGGGTCTAGTGTCAACACTACCAGGGGCTGTGTCGACACACTGAACCCTGTCTTCATGAAAAAGCTCCAGGAATAGTGACCCAGTGTCGACACCATCAATGGATGTGCGACACCATCAATGACAAGAGTTGTATACACCTGCAAATTTAACACATAAATCATTAGTACAAGATATTATCATTAAAATATGAGATATTAAACATCAAAAACATGTTGTTTAAGCATATTGTGATATGTATAAAATGTATAACATGTTCACATATCATCATCAAAATCACAATATGTCATCATCAAAATCAAAGTATGAGTGATGTTCATTGGTCATCATTAAAATACAACTTTAGACAAATCCAAAACACACTCAACCCAACATTAAATGCCCATCTCGAGGGCAGATCGACAACTGTCGTCATGCCTCCCGTGTCACTCCTCTAATGGCGTTGTCTAATCGAGAAGTCTCCGTCACTACCATCTAAACCCTCCTCGTCCATGTCACTGCTCTCAAGTGCTCGGCTTCTCTTATGATGACTTGAGAGCATAGGGCAATTGAGGAGGTGATTTCCAGCTCATCAGGCACATAGGCGCACTATGGCCCATAAAGGCCTTTAGTTCGCTCACTCACCCTCCACGTGTCCTCGAATACTTTCGAGAGGCTCCAAGCATATGCCTACTCGAGCATGGGAGCACGAATCTCTTCGGCCCGCCTTCATTTACCGAGCTCCTTCTAACTGAGCACACGTCAGATATAATCACGGGTGTTGTAACAACCCTCATTCTTCCAACAGTTACGCCCCCTGTAGGCATGTAATTCCCCGTAATAGAAATTTAGGGAAGTTATGCCTCACAATCCAGATGGTTAAGGCATTGCGATCTCCTCGGCACCCTACTGTTATGACCCTAATTGCGGTTCTTAACGGGTAGTTGTCACCCAAATCACAGCTATATAAAGGGATCAGAGCCCTCGATGCCAAGGTAAGCAAACTTTACCACTCTCGGCACCCAAGACTTCTCAGTCTAGACTCATTCTAATTTAAGCATCAGATTCTCCTTCGATTCTTCAAACCGGGGCAGCTTGACATTTGTCTTCTCCCTTGCAAGATTCTTCACATCCGCTGATTGAGTTCCTTCTCTCCTAAAGTGTAGACAGAGGAGGTCGATTCTGACCACATTCTGACCACTACACTTACTATATTTCAAGGTAGCAAATATTTCTCAACAACCTAAAAGAAAAAGGGACCACCACCGGGACTAGGATAAGTGGGAGAGCACATTCTCCATTTTCCAAGCATTTATTACTTCTTTTCATCTTTAGAAGGCCTCCTCCGTGTGTGACGTGACCATCACTTTTATTCTGCCCTACAACGTAGAAAGTGCACTCAACACTGCTCGTGCATGATATTTCTGTCAAGCTTCAGCGTCAGGTGGAGTGGGAGGCTTGTGTGACCACATCCATCTGCGAGTGGCTTAGTACTCTCTCTCTCTCTCTCTATCTCTCTCTCTCTCTCTCTCTCTCTCCTCTCTCTCTCTCTCTCTCTCTCTCTGAAGAAAGCAAAGCAACTGAGCTTTCTTGCATCCACTACCACCACCATACATGTCAGTGTTCTGAAAAAGGGAGACTTTTTGTTTTTGTCTTGGGGGCACACGAGAGTTTTGGCTAATTAGTATCAAACTCTTGATAAAAGTGGGGCAAATGTGGGCAGGCCCTATGACTGCAATGCCTTTCGACTGTTGTATTGTTCCTTCAAGTCAAAATTATATATGTCAAGAGTCCTTGAAGAAACATGTATTACTTTTTAACGTTCTTCTTTTAGACAGTGAGATGTTTAAATGATCTTGAAGAGGTGTGAAATTTCTGTGCACGCCCCTCAAGAAATGTTGACCTCTCTTTAATATTTTGTCCTTTTCTCTTAAAAAAAAATGGGGAGAAGCTCAAGTATTTATTCTCACTCTCGTCGATGTAAAATTAAATCTCCCCTCAATGAATCTTATTTCAAGGAAATATCTAAACTTGGGCCTGTGCGACATGATTATGAGATTCCTTTTACTAAACGTAAACAATTTTTGTTTTAAGTAGATTTAAATATAAAACTCTTATTTTTCGACCTTGCAAATAGGTATGACATAGAAGCATGAATTTCAAAAAGGTATTTACATTTTAGCTTCACGTTTTTATGTGGGTTGGAAAGATTAGGGCAATTTCATCATTATTTTGCAATTAAATTGATCATTATTTAAGAATAATATATTGATCAATCAATCTCTCTCTCTCTCTCTCTCTCTCGGGATGCCCAGAAGGCATGCACAAGATGAAAAACATAATTAACCCCAAAGAGTATGATGATTAGATTATTAGCCCACGATCACGAGGGGGGTGGTGCGGATGCATGGAGGAACACGACGGCAAGCACACATGTGCCTTGCACGTGCTGTGCGCAGACCTGGAAATCAGCCAATACCCACCCCCTCCTCCCCTTCTTTCTCCCCCAACCACCACCTGCACATGCAGAACAGGGCGCAAACATCCACTCGAATCAGTGGCAGCTTCTCCCTCTTTGTCCTGGGGAGACAACATCACGCCAAAATTTCTTTGACACCAACCATAGCTGCGCCTGACGGGTAAAAACCCTTGTCAGGAGAAGATGGTAGACCTGGCAATGACGGACTCGCAAGCTGGGCTTTGCTCCAACCCAGTTTCACTGATTGGGATCTCACACCTCTCCCTCATTCTTTATCCGCTGCAATATCTGCAGGCTTTCCTTAGTAATATGAATCCTGTTGTAGCCCTGCTCCTTTCATGACCCCCCCCCCCCACCCCAACCCACCCCAAAAAAAAAATAAGAGACTTAAAAAAAAATTTTAAAACAAAGAGTCAGTATCAGCTCAGCGGGGTAATGGCGTGCAGCCGCTTGGGCTTTAGTCGAAACGGACTCTCATGCCCGAAGAAGCCAGCCCAGTATCGTCATTTGAGTCGAAAAAGAACACTGAGGCGATGCCTGATGTTGCCTCATCTCACCACGTGAACGCCAGCTGCGCCGAAACCAAACCCAAGCTGAGCTCAAGTGAGGTTGCCCGTCACAACCCCAAGCAACACGGACGTAGGTACTGGTTTCACCTCGGAAGTAGCGACAATAATGATCAAAATTTTCGTCGCTAGCTGACAGTTATTCACAGCAGTGGTAAGGGGGGGGGGGGGGGGGGATTACAGGAAGCTGGATCTTGGTCGGTGGAGGAAAGCCTAGAAGAAGACATGGATGGAGACATGTTACTCTCCGGCGAGGGTACTCATCAAATCTTAAGGGTGTATGAGCTCCCTTCTGCTAACTAGTTTACTGTTGGATGTTAGCCTACATATAAACATCGACTACAAACAACAAAGACAAAACGTCTCTCGAAAGAGTCTATACTAGTGTATGTACACATTCCAGGAGTCACATTTACAATACAACTACCATTCAGCTTTGTTCTTTATATGGGGTCCAAATCAACTTGCTAACATCAACCTCCAATCCTCCGCGCCCTGCAGCCTTTAGATGGCGATCAAGAACCTTTGGGTCAGCACAGATCGCATGCTGCCCTTTCCTGTACTGGATGAGATCTAAACTCTGCAGAGTGCTCAGGATATCATCCGCTTTGATTGCGGTCATATCACTGAGTTCCTGGAAAAATCAAGGGAAAAAGGCATAAGGAAGTTAGATTAACTAACATGATGGCCAATGACAACTTCCTGAGGCACAGTAAATTACCATTTCCACGCATTGCTGCAAGAGAAGAACATAAAGAAACAAGGCAACTCACGTTAAATCATTTATTACAGTCTAGGAAGGAAATATCAGGTTCCTGTCACTCTGTTATGGGTGATACACATGTTACCAATGGTCCAGGAATGCAGAAAACGCCTTGACATGTTGAAGACCAATACAATGATCTAATTCAAAAAAAATATTCAAGTTCTCAAGACCCAATTCCAACACGAGAAACACTTGTAGCACCCCCAGCATGTCAAGGTGTGCAGTGTGCTGTGATTGGTCAGTGTGTGGGTGGGCACAATGCACTGCATGTACCTGGCCAATCAGGACCAGAATTGTGACATGCAGGGCATACAACAAGTGTTTCTCTTCCAACACAGGATGAACTTGGATTTTGGAAATTTCGAAATCTCAGGGAATATATTCCTCCTAGGATGTGCACTGAGACAAACATTGGGGTGGGCAGGTTGGGTTGTGTTCCTTCCCTGGACACATGTTGTCACTTAGCCATGTTTGGTATTGGATAGACCGAGGATAGAGCGGGGATTGAGGATATTCCCACTCTATCCCCGGTCTATCCAAATACCAAACATGACATTAGAGACTCAAAACAGAACATACCTTGTTTGCCTCAGCAACTACTTTAATGGGGCAAGGGTTCCACCAGACTTGAAGAAGACCAGTTAGTTCGGCTAAAGCCAACCAGGGCCAGCAGCAGCAGAATGGTGCATGGCGTGAGGTAGAGGCTTCATTTCTCCTGTGGAAATGATTGGGAATAAGTTATCAAAGGCACCTGAGGTGCTCTCTAGGCGATGAGTCGAGGCAACAGCAAGTCACCTTGCTCCACCCATTTTAACCTAGGTGATTGCCTCGGCTGCCAGGATGCGCAGCCCAGCCGCCTCAAGAACCCAGCCCATCTGCCCAGAAGCCTGTTCCCTGTTGATACGGATTCACCATCCCACTTTCCCTTTCACCACCCACCTCCATTCACAACCCTAGTTGACGAAGTGCCCTAGTTGACGAACTGACCTTGGAGGTCACCAATGACAAGATCCATGATGACAGCTACTGGGTCCAACAGCAACCACACAAACTTGTCTTTTCCCTCTCTTCCTCTCCCTTCTTGTCCAGCAGGCATATACATGCACAGCGGGACCACAATCCTCACCTCCCTCCCCCACACACAAAAGTTCTGGGTTACAAGAGGCTCCTGAAATTTGCCAAAGTAGACAATTAGTGGGCACATGTGAATCAATGGAATTGAAATTAGGAATTTTAGGGGTTCTATATATGCATTTTTTGTCATATTTATATACATAAATCATATATTATCACAAGAATTGCCTCAAATGCCTAGGCAATTAGACTAAGGCGACCCCTTGGTCATAGTATCAGGAAGGTGTTTGCCAAATTGATGCAAGATATGAAATAGGAAAAATGGAAAATTCAGCATTTGAGACTCGCGTGACCCCTTCGTCATCCCACCTGCCTCTCGCCTCTAAATACATAGCATCAGGAAGGTGCTTGCCAAATTGATGCAAGATATGGAATAGAAAATTGAAAATTTCAGCATTTGAGACTAGGGTCTAGGGTGAACCCTTGGTCATCTTACCTGTCTCTCACCTCTAAATACATAGCATAAGGAAGGTACTTGCCAAATTGATACAAGATATGGAATAGAAAAATGCAAAATTCTATCCCCATTTATTCTTCAAAATCATCCCCCTTTCTCTCCTTGTTCATCCTCTCCTCCCCCACCCCCCAACAATTTTCTTGTTGCGACTCCAGTCAAAATTCCATCCCATATCAGATCTGTAGATCTTTTCTCTGTGCATTCCCAAAGGATTCACAGAACAGTCTTCAGTTTGGCTTTCTGGTTGATACAGCAACAGGAGCTCATCTTTCTGCCTTTTTAAGTTTTCCTTGAAAGTAATTTGGCAAGAGGCTTTTGGATTTTATGTTCCTTACTGAGATCCAAATGGGTACTTTATATTGGTACAAGTTTATCCAAAAACTTTAAATATTTGTGCCATATTAATTTTGGTATTGATCTTTCATATTGAAAAAATCAATATTAAAATTAATACTATATCGTCAAACTTGACATCCAACTAAATAGGGCATCATAAAATCCAAAATCCTTCGACTCTCATTCCATCTTAGGAAAACAAACTTGAAGGAAAAGGTTATTGATCATCATGATAAAACCCCATCATCATCAAACATCCATCTGATCTCAAAGATAACAAAAGGCATGTACCGAAAAAGAGGTGTATTTGGGAATTGGGATGTTAAAATTCATTTTCATAGATTAAGGTATTCCAAGCTGGAATGTCAATAGCAGTTGATACAAGAGTGAACCTTTCCTTTCAAGGCAATAGTTACAACAGAAAAATTCAAAGAAGATCAAGTGCTGAGCTGTTTAATTTCTAACAATAAAATGCACACTCAGATAAAAACCTTTCCTTTCAAGGCAATGGTTACGATAGAAAAATTCAATGAAGATCAAGTGCTGAGCTGTTTAAGTTCTAACGATAAAATGCACACTCAGATAAAAACATTAGAGTGGAAAACATGTTACCTTGATGGAGATGTTGCTTTTGTGCTTTTTCAGGATGTCCAGAAGAACCCTGGTCCAATACCCTCTGTAACTTAATAATCCAAGGTCAGAAAGTGGTCTTTCAGGTGTGCCTACTTTGCCTTCCTTTTTTGAAAGTTCATAAGCTGTGATTGGAGTTACCAACAAGTTAGATGCGTTTCAGACTATAGAAACCAAAAAAAAAAGGAAAATGAAACAGTAAGTGGATGCAATGTTAAAACTGCGGCTATGCTTTCTGATTAGTTAAAACTCTTCAAAAACTAGGCATGCAAGATAACTGAATGGATCAAACCCATAAAAAGGGAAGTTTCAATGTGAATGCAACAAAGAGCGAACCCCTACTAAACTGATCGCAGCAGATGCTACAGCTGTCATCACCAAACAAGTATGAAATGCGACGACTGTGTCCGTCGAGGATGTAAAGGCCTACCCGAGACCTGTTTTACATGATCTAGAGTTTAGAGTTTGCATGTCTTGGTTCCGGTCAATGCATGTGGTCTGTCCAGTGGCTTAAAAATGATCAACCCATGAAAAAGCCATAATTATATGAATGTTATTCTAATTTTTCTTAATGATATGACCTATTCATGCAACTATTGAATTGTTCATCTTGTTGTTCTATCTTGTTGAAAGGATAAATTGCTATCTTAAAATATTGCAAACCATGTCTAGTTAAATACATAGTTTCATCTCATGTTATCTTGTTAGGTGCTTTCCGCAAGTTTGAAACCGATGGATTGTGGATTGAGTTACATACATCACTACACTCTTACACTCATAGGCAGCCCTTTCTTGAGGAATTGGAAACTCTCTGTTGGTCATTCCGACAGACAAGTGACCTTTTCTCTAAGACCTCCGTAAATCTCTGTACTTCGTAGATTTCCTCATGGAGACCAAGTTGGTTGTACCATTGAAGTTCCCTGGAGATAGCGTGCACTTCCTCTCTCATCTTGTTCTCGTGAGTGTGATTTATAATCTAGACTTAAGCCATTAATGTAAAGAGTGAACTAAAGTATAAATTACGCCATTAAATTATCTCTTGACTATGGTTATCATGAAATCATGTTCACATTACTTACTACTTGTTCTCATCATCATCATGAACATGACATTACACTTGCTCATATTTTGAAACTCTTATTGGCCATTAATGACTGTGGGTATCTACATTTAAAAATAGTGAGATGCTGATCGGGCACGGAGAGTGTCCAAGCGCTCCAGTCTAGCCCCAATGACGAAGAGTCATAAATATACTGTTAACCATGGGGTATAATGATTACTGGCATTGCATCTGCACTGGGAGTACTTGCGTGTTGAATGCTAGATACAATAACCACGTACACGTGTCCTAGTGTGCATTTCAAGGTGGATCTTTCCTTGGTGTACATTAATGTCTTCGTGCTTGATTAGTGTTACATGATCGTGCAAGTGCTTGCTTGCTTGCGTGATATGGCCATCCTGCAATTATTGCAATTTAAAATGATATCTTGTGTGCTTGTTACATACCACACTAGTGATAACATCTTGCTCATATATCAAGTCTAGATCTTGCTCTAACATGATCATTCATTCTAGCTTGTTATTCACATCAAATTTGTTAGCAACTTCCATGCATTTACTGGTATATTTCCAACGAATCCAACCATCCACAAGAACAATACAAATATGGACACAACCATGGAAGGCAAAATCGCCAGGATCGACCCAAAATCGGTCGATCCTGGATCGGATCGAGGGCTATGGATCCGATTATGGGGGGGAAGTCCCTGATCGGAAAACTTCCAGCTGGATCGGCCAGAATCGAGTTGGATCGACTGGATCAGCAAGGATCGACCGATTCCAGACTGATCCAGGTCGATTCCCTCAGGCTACCTTCAGGATCCTCTTCAGGCAGGGTGTCAGGATCCCCTTATTACTGAATATCATTTAAGTAAATGTTAGTATTTATAGTTTCATTTACTTAAGATATTACATGTAAATAAGAAGTACCCATCATTTGAATCTAATAAAAATATCAAAAAATCATCTCTCCCAATAAAAAGTCAACTCTCCTATCGAAGAAAATCGCGTTTTGGTGATTTTAGCGAAATGCTAACTTTTCCCTAATCTCTCGGTAATTTAGCTTATCTAAAAATTTGATAATTCAAATAAACCACATAGAACAATACAAATGCAAAGTCCCCGTAAAAAAGTCCAAACGTGCATAGTGACTTCTCAATTGAGACCCTCCCTATTGACAGCACTTAGTCCTGCTTGAACCTCTCAGTATTGGTCAAACTTAGGTTATCATCATTCAAACCTCTCAGAATCATGATGGCAAAATCGCGCGGGTCGGTCGGGGTCGGGGGGTCGGGGTCGGGTCGGCGCCCGGCGACCCGAGTTGGCGGGGGAACTGGCCGGGATCCGCGGATTCCCGGTAGTCGGCCGGATCCGCCGGGGTCGCGCGACTCGCGACCCGACTACCCCGACCCGCCCGACCCCGCGGATCCCCCTTTAAGGAGGGATCCCGTCCCGGGACTGCGCAGACAGAACCCTGTCTGCGCAGTCCCGAGCACCCCCCTTCCCAGCCCCCTGCCCCCCTCCCCCTGCGGCCCCTGCCGCAGCAGCCACCATCGCCGCCGCCGGAGCTCCGGGAGGCTCGCCGCCGGCCGCCGCCACTGCAAGCAGCCGCCGGCGCCCTTCCTCTCTCTCTGTTCTCTTCTCTCTCTTCTGTGAGGTGAGATTTTTCAATTTTTTTTTTAAAATCTGAAAAAATAGGAAATGGTAAATAGGCTATAGATCTGTAGATCTATAGCATATTTAACATGTTTATGACTTCATTCTCTTAAATCTCCAAATTTAGCCCTAATTAGGGTATAAAAATTAGGGATTTGTGTCATGAATGAAATTAATGTGCAATTGAGTGATTAATAGAACTATTTTAGTTGATTAGAGTTTGTTGGTAGACTTAATTGCATTACATTGACTGTTTTCCCTGAAAATCCCCAAATGACCCTAATTAGGGTTTAAAATTTAGGGATTTTAGGTCCTTAACGTAATTATTATGTAATTGAGTGTCCAATATAGTTATTTTACTTGATTAGAGTTTTGTATGAACATTGCATGATCTGTTTTTTTTAATTCTCAACTTAAACCTTAATTAGGGGTTTAAAAAATAAGAATTGTAGGTCATTAATATAATAAATGTGTAATTGAGTGTTCAGTGTGGTCATTTGAGTTGATTAGAGTTTTGTATGTACATATTTATAGTCCATGATATTTTTTTTCATAAATTCCCAAATTAAACCCTAAATAGGGTTTATAAATTAGGGATTATGTGTATTTAACGTGCAATTTAATTGCATTCTTACACAGGAAATGGCACATCATGAACATGAAGAGCAAGAGGTGGAGCAGGCCATTGATCCTGGTTGGGCTCATGGTACTCTCCTTGATGCATCTAAGAGAAAAGTGAAATGTAATTGGTGTAGAAAGGAGATGTTTGGAGGCATTTATCGCCTTAAACAACATCTTGCTGGGATTGCTGGGAATGTTTCAAAATGTCCGAATTGTCCAATGGAAGTGAGAAATGAAATAAACATATCTGAAGGGGAAGAAAGCAGAAAAAATATTGACAACTCAGCAGCAACAAGAACTTCAAGATGAGCTTTCTGGGAGACAGATTCGTAGAGATTATGATCTACCAATTCCTGTGGATGATGATGAAGATGATGATGATGATCCTGATCCTGAGTTTACTGCAGCGGCACGTGCTAGTCGCCGTTCTTATGCGGAGGAAGATGAGAGACGAAGGGGTTTAGGCACATCAGGTGCACATGTGTCTAGAGATGACTCTAGGACATCTCTTCCTAGAAGTACACAGGGTCCTATGGATGCATATTTGTATAGATCAAGGTCTGTAAAACAACCAGGAATCAAGCAGGCATTGAAAGGAGTGAAATCCACTGCAAAGGCAGCAAAGGGTGCAATCAAAGGCATTGTCAAATGGTTTTTACATGCAGGTGTCCAGCACATACGGCAGAGAGCCCATATTTTCAGAGTATGTTGGATGCAATTGCGGAAGCTGGGCCTGGTATTAAGGCTCCTACAAGGAAGTACATTTATGATGCTGGGCTTGATGATGAATATGAGGAGTTGAAAACATGGGTGAGTAGCTTCAAAAATATTTGGAAAGAACGTGGTTGCACCATTATGTGTGATGGTTGGACAGGGACCACAAGAAAATCCATGATAAATTTTCTTGTGTATTGCTGCGAAGGGTCTATTTTCTTTAAATCTGTTGATGCATCTAACAAAATCAAGAATGCAGAATATTTGTTTAAACTTATGGATGCAGTTGTGGAGGAAGTGGGTGAAGAGAACGTGTACAGGTTGTGACTGATAATGAACCGAGCTACAAGGCTGCGGGTAGGTTGTTAATGGAAAAGAGACACCATCTCTATTGGGTTCCATGTGCAGCACATTGCATTGATTTAATGATGGAGGACATAGGCAAAGATTCTCATATTCATGGTATCATTGATGATGCTCAGATGATAACTTCCTTTATTTATAGTCACAACAGGATTTTGAATATGATGAGGAAGTACACAGATGGGAGAGATCTCCTTCGTGCTGGTCCCACCAGATTTGCATCCAATTTTATTTCTTTGGAGAGCCTAATGAAATATAGGCATCAATTGGGCCAATTGATTATTATTCTGCAGATTTTTGCAACATGTAGACACTCTACGGCTTGATAGTAAAGATGTTGCTCTCCAAGTCCAAGACCTGATTAGCAATGCACGATTTTGGGAGAAGGTTTCCTACTACCTCAAAGTAATAGAGCCTTTGGTACTTATCCTTAGAATGGTTGATGGTGACGACAAAAATGATATGGGATATTTGTACGAGGCAATGGACAAGGCAAAGGAAAAGTTGAGGGAAAGGAATCCTAAAGCATACAGAAAATGGTGGGCCATCATAGACAAGCGATGGGAGATGACTCTCCACCATGATCTTCATGCTGCAGGTAATTTATTTAATGTAATTACTTGCTGAATTATTTTATGATACCATACTTAAACTTCTTTTATCATATGCAGGGTATTTTTTCAACCCTAGGATTCAATATAAAGATGATGTGCACAATGACGGAGAAGTGATGAGAGGCACCATCAATGTCATCACTCGCATTGCAAGGAGCATGAATGAGAGATTAGACGCAGTGGCAGAGGTAGGATAGTATATTTTATTTTGCATATGTATGTATGATTCATTTGACATGACATATGCCATGTCTTCCATTTTGTAGGTGGAGAGATATAAGATGAAAGTTGGGATATACGGAGGATATGACATGACATATGCAGCTCAAAGACTCAGTCCAGGTGGTTTGCCTAAAATCATAAATATAAGATTTCACCATCCTTATAATGATTAATGTTCGCTTATTTTATTGTAACAGCTGAATGGTGGATCCAAGTCAATTATCAGTAAGCTGGAACTAATCCCTTAGCGTATGTTGCAGTGAGAGTATTAAGTCAAACCACTTCTTCTAGCCTATGTGAAAGGAATTGGAGTACATTCAGCCTTATTCACACAAAAATCCGTAATAGGCTGGGTGTGGATAGGCTAGAGAAGTTGGTTTACTGTCATTATAATATGCGTTTAAGGGTGAAGCAAAAAGAAGAAAGGCAAAAGATAGAAAGACAGAGATTCATGCAGCTAGCTGGTAGACCATTTGAGGAGGTGGTTCCTGAGATAGATGTTGATGAGTTGCTAAATGAGGAACACCCTTTACATGCTTGGGTGGAGACGAGAGCTGAGGGAGAGCTAGCTGACTTTCATCCTGATGATCGGCTAGTTCAAGCATGTGAAGGAGATGTTTTATTAGAAGAGCATGTACCTGAGAGAGCTGAGAGGCCAGAATTGAGAAGATCTTCCACCGTACATGATACTAGTATTTCTTCATCTCAGCCAGAATTGAGAAGATCTACCTCCCAGTTAGAGCCCAAAAGAAAGAAAGACAAAGGCAAGAAGAAAGCAAAGCCAAACAAAGAAAGAAGAACAGAAGAACCAAGAAGAAAATCACAAGAAGGTGAAGAGGACTCTCCAGGGGAGAGACACATATTGGGCAGCCATTTTCTGAGGCTCCACCCCTGCCATCTCATTGGCTAGATTATATGAGGCAGAGAAATTACATTATGAACGTCGCAAAAAGAGAGTACAAAAGAAAAAGAAAAAACAGTGGGGAGTGATGACTCCACCCAATCACCTGATGATGATGATGGTGCTGCTGCAGGTATTGGAGCCACGGGAGGTTATGGGCTTGGGGGTATTATGTCAGGATATGAAGATTATTCACAACCACCCCAACAACAACAAGGAAGCCAAGGGGAAGCACAACAGCAGCACGGGGGATATGAAGGCCAACAAAGGCAAGCAGGGCATGATTGGGGATACGGGGCTTCATATCCACCCTTTTTTAGTCCCCCAAAATTGCCATATTCAGACATCAGCTCTAGTAGTGGGCCTAGTTATTTGGGCAATATTCAAACTACTGGATATGGTAGTTTCTTCCCTCCGGGACACTCAGGAGAAAGTTCAAGTCAACAAGCAACAACACCGCGAGGCATCCAAAGAGGATTCCAAGACATTGCAAATTCTTTGTTTGGCTTTGGATATACACAGTATGGAGGACATGAGTATGTGCCACCTATTCAATCTCATGAGGTAGAGGATGAGGGTTCAGAAATGTCAAATTGAGAAGGTATTTTTATTTATTTCATGTTATCAACTTGTACATATTTTAATTTTTGCAATGTATGAACATTAATGATTATGTCTTTAGTCATTGTTATTGTTCTTCATGGTACATGAACATGATAAGATTAAATTTCAATGTGTTTGATTTCAATGAATGTTGTATGTGTCTAGGTAATTTTCTGTAAATTTTAGGGATTTTTCCTGATTTTTTCTGATTTTTTTCATTTTTAAATAATTTTTTACTCTGGCCGACCCAGGGTCGGCCAGACTCCATTGGAGTCGGCCGGCTCCACCGACCCGACCCGACCCGTCGGGGTCGGCTGGGTCCGACTCACCCAGCCGACCCGACCCTGCCATCCATGCTCGAATTTGGTCAATTGACTACCACGCACCCAACCTATGACACTCATGAGTTTGGGTGATGATAGCTTAGTTGACCAATCCTAAGAGGTCTCAAGTAGACTTAGTGCCTGTCAGTAGGAAGAGCGGCTTCTTGTAGAAGTCATATGCCGTTTGATTTTTTTTTGTTGGACTTTAGATTTTTGGTACTTTTATTAGACTTATTTGAATTATAAATTTTAAATATGTCAAATTATGAGAATTAGAAGTTCTACTTTGAAAATCACAAAAATATGATTTTCTTCTTGGATGGAGAGTTGAACTTTTTATTAGTAAGAGATGTGTTTTTTTGATATTTTTAATTGGATTCAAATGGGGGATATTTCCTTATTTACATGTAATCTCTTAATAAATGAAACTACAATTTTAAAATTTACTTAAATGGTATCAGTCAATAATACACTAAGTCTTTAATATTTTATACTTTTCTTGTATTATTATAGTAGTAATAATACACAAAATCTTATGTTTCATATATTATGAATGCATGTATGATTGGTTTTTATGCAAATATTAGTTCTTTCAATTTATCAGATTTTCCCTCATTTTTGCTGTTTTTTTCTGTTTTTTCCTGAATTTTCCTGAATTTTTTCCAAAAAAAAACCATTTTATAAACTGGCCGATCCAGGATCGGCCAGACTTCCCTTGGATCCATGGGATCTTGCAATCCGATCCGATCCAGGATCGGATCGAGCCTGGTCGATCCCGATCCCGATTTCGATCCTGCCTCCATGGACACAACGGGTATTGGGACATTACAGAGAGTCTAGAAGTTGTAAGCTTTACTGACCTTCTAGGCTTCTAGTGAGCCCCAAACCAAGGATGAATTGTAAAATACAGAGTATTCGATCAATTAGGACCAGTTACACAATCAAAAGGGCTTTGTGATGTAAGTAAGTTGAAGAATGATGACCTATATTTTAAGCCAGAATTTACTGGATGGTGGAACAATATCCAATAGATATCTCACCAATAAATGGTGTATTCATGCAATGAAACAAGTGATATCCAAAAAGAGTTTTATTTTGAGAAGCATGGAATTTAATCTAGGTCAAATCCCACTTCCAAATAAAAGGGAATTTCATGGTGTCTGAATGATAGACAGAATACTGAAGTCGGATGAATTGAAAACTAGTGATCATGGGACCAAATATCGCGAGAGTTCCTTAAGCCACAGCATGGTTCAAGAAAATATAGACTTTCTAAAACACAGCCATCTAATGGAAGCCTGGACCAACACCTTAAGGCATGAGCTCATGACAACCATGCACCAAGTGTCCATGTTCCCAGTCCCTTCTCATTACAAGGATTGATGGCATGTCAAACTTGTAAGATTCACAGCTTTGCATTGAATGAAGCATGTGCCCATACAGAGCCTCATTCACCTTGTGTCAAACTGCCACCACAAAGGCCCTGGTAGAGCACCCATGCTATCCACACTAAGCATCCTATGCGGTCTCCTAGAAAGACACATTTATCCCCATCTCAGACTGCCATGAAACCCAGTGGTAGTCTGGTAGAGCACCCAAGGGCCATGATATCCACATAAGCACCCAACCCCTGTTCTAGCTGGGCCACATAGACAACTCAAACAAAAAATAGAATCCAGGAAAGAGAGGGTGACATCAATCCTTGTGGTAAGAGAAGGGAAATGGAAATATTATTTATGTTGCTCTAACTTCTAACTTGCCCTTGTCTCTATAAGGTACTAGCATTTAGAGGAGCCTTTTGCCAACATATCTTCATGTGGACCATAGGCATTCGAATGAGGTATACATGTCACCTTTTCCTATTATTGTTTTAACTTGTAGCATGTAAAAGATGAACATAATGCATTGTTTATGTCCTTATCGAAGTAGTTTATATTGTTCTAGAAGTTTCAGACATGAATGATGATGTCAATAACACCATTGACAATGAGAATAGCATGGTGACGATGTTAGCAATATGATAGGCAATGCTAATGATGTTGACGATGACAGATCACAACCACAATTGTATCAGTACGCTAGAAACCTAAAAGTTAGAACCACCTTACTAGGAACATTTAAATACAATCTTGAAGATGGATCTCATATGGCTTTTGCCAAAATGTAATGTATGACAGATCGTTCACATGTAGCCCAAGTGATGGAGCTAGTCACCTTGATACACATCACAAAAGTTTCTTTGGAAAACAAAGCAACAAGCAACAGTCTTGTGTTCCAAGTTCTAGTGATGATGCTACCCTTGCAAGTTGCAAATCACAAATATGATCAAGAACACTGATGTGTACTTGGGAGACTGATCACTAGCGACAGACTTCCTTTTGCCTTTAATTAAAGGTGAAGCCAATTGCCTACTTAAGAATGTGCTGCATCCTGAGTTTGTATAGATATCATGGAACAAAATGAGAAGTGACTGTGAAAAGGTATATGAAAGGGAATCAGCTTTGCAAGAAACTCTAGAGACATGTGAAGGGAAAGCTGACTATAGATATGTGGACTTCCAATTAAAATCTTGGGCATATGTGTCTTATAGCTCATATTACTGCTGATGCTTGAAAATTGCATAAAAATGTAATTAAATTTTCAATGGCTAAGTCATTATGTACTAGTCTTGCAATTAGAGATATCATCTGGATCAGGATCAGCCGACTTCATATCGGATCAGCCCAGCCATATCCGATTCTAGGGGTAGCCCCCTAGATTGCATAAATTCCAGCCGATATCGAACCGAATTGATCCAGATCAGCCAATCCGACTTAAGTAATTTCAAATTTGAAAATAGCTCGGACCAGCCCCATTTATAATTAAATTTTCAATGGCTCAAGTCATTACATAGTGCATACTAGTCTTGCAATTAGAGATATCATCCGGATCAGGATCAGCTGATTCTGTATTGGATCAGCCTAGACGATCCAATTCCAGGAGTATCCCACTTGATCACATAAATTATGGCTGTATCAGCGGGAATCAGACTGAATTGTTCTGGATCGGCAAGGATCAACCGATCAGGCTTAAGAAATTTCAATTTTGAAAATAACCCACCAGATCAGCCCCATGTTCGGCCTATCCAGTGCATATCAGTCCGGATTGGCTGATTCGGGTCCAATAAAGGCCGATCCAGCCTGACACTGACCGGATCTTGGTCGAGTTAGCACCCTAGGCCAATTGCAAGCAACATTGCTGGCCGCGACTGGGTGTGCTTTCTCTCTCTCCCCCCCACCCGAACTCTTCTTCCCTCCCCCTCCCCCTCCCCCCGGCCGTCATCAGGGAGCTCCTTGCCACGGACGCCTTGCTAGCTGCTGTCTCCAGAGACCTTCTTCTTCTTCTTTAAACGTTGAAAGGAGAGTCTTTCTTATGGGATTTGGAGCTTGAAAAGATAATCCTCCCCTTTCTTTGAAGATCAGCCCTTCCTTTGGAAAGGGAGATCTTCTTGAGTAGATCTCTTGAGATCTTGTTGAAGTAAAGAATTTTTGCTCCATTTCAAGGCATGGTTCTAATTTTTTAAAATTAAAAAATCATTTAAAAATGAAAAAACTGTGTATAGATATTGATTTTGCTTGAATATTTTGTATTATTAGATTGTAAATGGGACATTGAGTTATATGTAGACATTAGAATATTTGGGGGTTGTAAATACAATGAAACCCCCAAATTTCACCCTAACTAGGGTTTAAATTTAACGTCTTTGTCCAATTAGCACAATTGGAAATCAATTAAGTGTGTCAATCACTTAATTGACCCATATGTGCTATAATATGAAAATGTGGGTGCTTTTGAAAAATTGAACAAAACCCCTAAATTTCACCCTAATTAGGGTTTAAAATTAGAGACTTTTATCCTATTAGCACAATTAGAGGTCAATTAAGCATGTCAACCACTTAATTGACCCAATCGTGCCGTGATGTGAAAATGGGAGTGCTTAATTTTAGAAAATTGGACAAAACCCCAGATGTCACCCTAATTAGGGTTTAAAGCTTGGGGTTTTTATCCAATTGGCATTGAAGGTCAATTAAGCATGCCAATCACTTAATTGACCCAATTGTGCCAGGATGTGAAAATATGGGTACTTAATTTCGAGAAATTGGACAAACCCCAAATTTCACCCTATTTAGGGTTTAAAAATTGAGACTTTCGTCTATTTAACGCAATTGGAGGTCAATTAAGTGTGCCAATCACTTAATTGACCCAATGCGAAAATGAGGATGCTTAATTTCGGGATTTTGGTGAAAAAAACCATGAACATTGAAACTAATTGTAGTTGTATATGTTTATCTACACGTTGTAATAGGATTATGGCTGAGGAGGGAGAGGGAGCCCCACAATCAGAGAGAGACATGGAGTGGCACCATGAATTTCTGATTGATGCTGCAACCAAGAGTGCAATGTAACCATTGCAGAAAACAAATGAATAGAGGTGTCTATCACCTCAAGCAGAATATTGCAGGCATTGGTGGAAATGTCTAGAAACGTAATTCATGCCCCCATACCCTAGTGGATAACATGAGGGCCTATATGACTGGAAGATGGGTGCAAAAGGGAATTCATATTCAACAACAACAGTAGTTGAATGAAGAGATTTCTAATAGGCATCCAACTAGGCAAAGGAGAGATAAAGGCCTATTGAAAGAAAGGTCAATTCCCCTTGATGATTCTAATGATGATGATGAAGAGAAAGAGAAACTGCCACAACATGACAAAGATTTCAGGGAAGCACTACGTCAGAGTTAGCATAGTGCTAGGGAGGAAGATGAGTTGAGCAGCAGCATAAGCATGGAAGAGGGATCATCAGAAGCAAGTCCAACAAGAGCAGGCGGAAGATTGACCTCAATCAGAAGAGGCAGCTCAGTTTTGGGATGTGGAGGATCTTCGCAATTGTGTGACGTCGTCAATCCTGCATGAGGCCTATGGATAGATATTTACACAGAAAACTGGTGAAAGCCACAACTGCTACAACAAAGTTTGCAGTGAAGAATATTGTGAAATGGCTTTTACATGTAGGGGTCCCAGCACATATAGCATCTAGCCCATACTTTCAAACCATGTTGAATTCTATTAAAGATGTAGATTTGGGATTAAAAGCACTAGCCCCTTGAGATATTTATGGAAAATATCTCAAAGAGAAAGTGAAAGAGCTAAAGGATTGGGTGGACTCTTTTAAGACTGTGTGGATGGTTAGGGGTTGTATCCTTCTGTGTGATGGACGACAGGAACAACAAGTTCATCAAAAACTTCCTTATATTGTAGTAAAGGTATAGTTTTCATGAAGTCTATGGATGCAAGTGGATAAATCAAGATTGCAGACTATCTTTTTAGGCTTATGGATGACATGGTTAAGGCGATTGGAGAGGAAAACATTATACAAATTGTGACAGACAATGAAGCTAGCTATAAGGTAGCTAGTTGGTAAAAAAATTGATGGCAATAAGAGAACATCTATACTAGATTGCTTGTGCAGCACATTCTCTGGACTTGATGATGGAGGACACTAGGAACAACAAACATGTTGCTGAGTTGGTGTCCCAGGCTCAGATGATTACTAGTTTCATAATTCATTTATGGACATAATAGAATTCTTCATATGATAAGAGAATGCACTGATAGACATGATATCCTTCATGCTGGCCTAATGAGATTTGCCTCCAGCTTTGTTAAGATGGAGAGTTTACATAAATTTAGACATGAATTGGGCATTCTCATCCACAGTTCTTGGTACTTAGCACATGTTGTGACCTTAGGAAAAGAATCCAGAGAACTTGATTGGTGACCACCGTTTTTAAGACAAAATCTCCTATTATTTAAAATTGATAGAGCCTCTTGTATAACTACTGAGGATAATTAATGATGAGAAAAAAATTGACATGGGTAATTTGTATGAGGCTATGGATAAAGCCAAGAAAAGGATAAAAGAGAAGCATCCCACGACATCCCAGAAATCATGGAGAATCATTGATGATGGGAGTCCACCCAACACCATGATTTGCATGCAGTGGATAAATGCATCAACTTCCACCTTCCATCTACTTAAATATGTTCGATCATTATTGAATTCTTTGGTGAAGTGCTCCAAAGGACAATGAAGGCCATCATAGCCTATCCTGGAGCATTGAAGATAGGATAGATGCTATGATGGAGGTACAGTCTTCAATTGCCATTTGTAATGTTAAACCCCTCTTTAAAGGGAGAAAGGTTTAATAATATCAATTGCTTTGTGTCAAATGGACAGGTTTAGAATCGAACTTGATATTTATAGGGATTATGACTTTAGAGAAGCAATGAAGAGAATGAGTCCTTGCTAGTACCTAAAGTGATATTCTTAAGTTATCATTATAATATAAAAATATCAAGTAATAATAGTTTTTATATGTTTCATTTTCTGTGAAGTTGAATGGTGGATTATGCTTTATTATAAGACTGGACAAACAAATCCACTTGTAAGAATTGCCATCAAGGTGATCAACCTGACCACTTCATCTAGCCAGTATGAGAGGAACTGGAGCACTTTCTCACTAAATAGGTTGACTGCAACTAGGCTAGAGAATTGGTGTACTGCCACCACAACATGCGTCTGAAGGTGAGTGCAGCAAAGAAAGGCAGAATAAGGCAGACATGAGACTGATGAGTTTGCATGGTAGAAGATGGGAGCAAACCTACAGCCAGACACCATTGTTCTCATTAATCTTGTTGATTTAATGGATGAAGAACACCCACTAAATGCATGGGTGAAAGCAAGAGCAGAAAGGGATGTTCCAAAATTTGACCTCGAAATCGCTCACTCGTAGAAGGAAAATTAGATGCAGTGGAGGTTCGAGATTTAGAGCTCAGAGTTATGGAAGATTCAGCTCCCTTGTCACAGCCAGTTACTACTAGAAAGAGGCAGCAACACGCAACTACTTATCCAGATACGTGTAGACTACCTATAAGCCAGTCTACATAGAGAAGATTTGCCACACAAAAAAAGGGGAGAACAAACTCCAAAGATAGAAAAGTTTACATGTCAGACAAAAGAAGAGGACAGTCTTGACTAAGGTTATCAGTGATGATGATGAGGCGCTTGAGTGTGAGCCGCCACATACACATGACCAGTTGGCAGTGATGACTCCACACAAGCCCCCAATGATGATGATGGGGTTGCTAATGGGGCAATAGGAGCAGGAGCTAGCCATGGAGACACAGGATGTACAATGCCAGGATTTTCTATAAGTACAATGCTTACTACAAGCTATGTGCTAGAAACATAATATCAAGTAAGCAGAGGAGAAGGACGAGGGAACATAAAGGCCAACAACATTAGGCAATCTATGATTGGTCATCCTCGGAGCCACACTGTGGTTCAGAGTCTACATATACACCTCCATTTCAACCTCCCACTTTACCATACTCAAACATTAACTATTCTCCGCTTGGAGTAGGCGGAGGATGGGCACCTTTGGCCCTCACAAGGACAAGAACAGAATGAAGCAACTAGTATATATAAGCCAATTGGCATCTGGTGCGCCGTTTGATCACAATCTAGAGATAGCACAAGGCAGTAATATATGCCAAGAGAGATTCAAAGAGGAATGCATGATTTGGCAAATTCCCTCTTTGGTTATGGCTATGAAGTTATGCAAACTGATCAAGCATATGGACAACCAAACCTACTTGATGATGAGTTATCTTGGTCTAGATAACCAGATTAGATTATTTTTTTCCCTAACAAGTAACATTTCATGTTCATTTGATATGTTATATTTGATGTTTACTATAGTTAGTATATTACATTTGATGTTCCACATAGTATAAATACATGTAAAAAAAAGGGCGTACCTAGTGCACAAGGCTCCCACCAACGCGAGGTCTGGGAAAGGATGATGTAAGCAACCTTACCCCGATAAATCCAGAGGTTGTTTCCGGAATCGTGACCTCCAAGTCACACAGAGGCAACCTTAACATTGCTCATAGTATGAATACACGTATGATTGTTTCTTTATACAAATGTGAACTTCTTCAATTTCTATGAATTTTCCCTGCATTTTTATGATTTTTCCTAAATTTTCCTTATTTATTTTTTCAAAAAAAAAACCATTTTTTTAGTCTATCGGCTGATCCGAATTGCGATCAAGATCAGCCCAAGCTGATCCCTAGGCCGATTACATTATCTCTTCCATGGTGACAACAATACTATGGATGTTATTATAGGCAAAGAAGTGAGAGCAAATCTTTTGGAAAGAAGGTTCTTTCATTAGAAGGTTGCTTTATAATAATCATTGTTGTGCTCATATCTTGAACATCATTGTTCAATGATTTGAAGTGCCGCATGATGCTATTGAGAGTATCTATGAAAGTTATAAGTAAACTTTGACAATCACATGAAGTCATGAACAAAGATTTGACAAGTGTGAATCAACTAGGTTTTCCAGAAAAGAAGATGATTTTCTTAGATGTTCTAAGAAGAATTTACATTGGTTTCATTTGTTTTAGAAAACAGAAACTAGAAAGTAAGAATTCTGACTGTACACTTACACCAACATTGGATGAATGAAAGCAAGCAGGCTCATTTGCATGTTCTTCTTTACAATGCTAAAAGTCCATCATCAACCACTAGGACTCCTACTTTAGTCGCCTAGGTGCCCACCTTGACAACTATGGCAGAAACAATGAATTTAGAATGTAAGTAAGCAGGCTCGTGTTGGCACATAAAATTTTCAAATCCCCAAGAACCCCCATTTCCCAAAAAAAAATACCAAAAAAGGGGGGAGACCCTTAACCGATGGGACCATCCCATCCCATCGGTTGGGACAATCCCATCGGTTAAGGAGAAGCCCCTTAACAGATGGGGCAGTCCCATCGGTTAAGGAAGAAGCCCTTAACTAAGGAGAAGCCCCTTAATCGATGGGACTATCCCATCGGTTAAGGAACGGTTAAGGAAGAAGCCCTTAACCGATGGGACTGCCCCATCGATTAAGGAAGAACTCATTAACCAATGGGACTCTCCCATCGGTTACCTCTCTTTCCTTACTCAATGTAAAGGGGCAAAACCCCTATAAATACTCCATGTAGCCCGATGGCAACAGAGGGCTCTCTTTGAAAAGGGGGGGGGGGGGGTTCGGAAAATTAAAAAGGAAGGTTTGCTTGTTGAAGAAAGTTCTGCTCGGCGTGAAGGTACTCGCCCTCGGCAAGTAAAAAGGTCGTCCCCCTCCGGCCACAAAATCTCCATAAACTCCCTCCATGTCGAGTTAGTCTCCATGGGGGATTCTAAAATCCAAATATATATTCATATCTCCACATCGAGTTAGTCTCTGTGGAGATAAAATTAAATTGTGCTTGTGTACTTCGATGTTTAAATACCTTCCTGGTGGGGACATCCGAGCCTGGGACCGGACCAGTAGGTGCAAGTCTATCGAAGACGGAGGCGACGCGCAGCAACGACGGCGTCCATTTGGCTTGGCGACTTGCCGTCGGGCCACTAGCATGTTTCTATTTGAGTTTGAGTATTTAGTTGATGTAATAAAGCCCATTTGAGTTCTTTTATTTTCTGTGTATTTTAGGGTCCGATTTTGGACCATTTTTAGGCTTGAGGATATTTTCGTCCAGTTCTGTAACTGAGAGAGCCATTAGGGTTTTCTCACTATAAAATAAAGTGTAACCTTCATTTTTAGGTTAATGATGATGAGATAGAGAATTGAGCAGCCACCTCTCTCTTGTCGTCTCTCAGCGGGGTGGATTCCCTAGGGGTGGAATCCCCAAAACCTGCACGTCCTTCTTCCTTCCCGCCGCTCTCTCTCTCTCTCTGTTCGCTGTCTTCCCCCCCCCCCACGCGTGGCTGCACCTCATCAAATTGGTATCAGAGCGGTCGATTTCTTTTAGGAACCAGTTCGATCCTCGTCTTCGCACGCTCAGCGCCGCCGCCGTCCCACTGCATCGTCCTCACCTCTCCCCCGAACCACCTGCACGCGACGGCACCACACAGCCGCCATCAGCCCCACGTCGTTCCCCCTTCTCCTGCATATCCAAGCGCGCCCCAGCGCGCCTTGTCCGCCCCCAGCCTGCCTCGCTACGCCGCTCCTGCGAACCACCCGCGCCGCCTTCGCACGTGCCCCTCCCCAGCCCTGCGTCACCCCCCTGCCGCCCCAACGCCGCAAGCCCGCCTCCGTGAACCGCCCTGCTTCCACGCGCCGCGCCTCTTCCTCCTACACACGACAGCCCGCGCCCCGCGCTGCCCCCCCCCCCTCCTTTTTACAGCGGCCTTCGTCAGCGCCTGGTCCACTTCCAGGTTCCCCCCCCCCCTCGTGTCCTTCCTGCCAACGCCCGAGCCGACGTTTTCTCCTACCAGGGAAGGTGCCGCCGCCATCTCCCTCTCTCTTCTCTCGCTCAACTCTTCTCTGTTCGCTCGCGCGGAGCAAGTTGCCCCGCCACGGACGCCAGCGGACCCCATCCGATCCGTCCACCCCTAATCGCTCGCGCGGCCTCTTCAAGAGCAAAGCCGCTCACCTACAGTGGGCCAGTTTGAGATTGGCTTGGCTATCGTCATTTCGGGCCCCGAACGTACGAGAGTCACCGCCAGCCGGTGTCGATGAACCAGCACAGAGCGTCAAACATTAACGAGGATCCTCCAGTGCTCGTCTACTTCCGGTTTGGCTGCACGAGATGTTTCAACCACGACTCTGAGTAATTTTGGGTACTATGATTTCTTCTACATTTCGGACACTAGTGCGATTATCAAATAGAAGGGTTATTTTGTTGATATTGATCCGCTACAACCATGCAATTACGTATCCCAAGCCGCCGTGGATTCACTTTTTCAAGGTGGGAAGCTAATTACTACTGAAAGTGGAAGTATATGGGTGCCATTTCTCTAACATTCAGAGAGAATTCGGAGCACAAAGATCTTACCTATCATGCTAGCGCTTGGGCTACAATTCCATCTCAGCAGTCGTCTATTTTGCCAACCGACAACTTTTACCTCATTGTGGGTCGGAAATGGTTACAAAGAGAGCGTGTTGAGGTATTTGCTGAAGAGAGTTATTGTACCATCCGAGATCTTGATTATCCAGGATGCCTATTCAAGTTTCCTGCCTATGTGCCTAAAGCTCAAAGAAGTTTACAGGTTAAAGCTTGTCAATCTGATTCTCAAGTGGCACTGCAACAGAAATTTCCACAATCTGCACCATGCGGCCAACTGCGGATGATGCAGGTAGAGGGCATGGCCACTGACACCCACTATGGTAGAGCCTGAGGAGATGATTGAGAATGTGGCTATGACTGACTCCATTGACGTACGTGAGACGGCTCATATAGTGGAATTATGGGATCACTCCTGATCATTGAAGCCGGTTTTGATGCATTTTCTGATCATTTATTCGAGATCTCAACACTCTCTGGCAGTCATCCGCCCATGAAAGATGTGTCTTTTAGCATTGATTCCGGTGACTTTGATGTGGTGTGGCATGGTTTCGAGTTTCGTTGTCGGCACCACCCCAGGTGTCCAGTTTGATTATATGCATGAATATGACAGTGCTTCAGTGGCTAGTTGCTCCCTTATCTATTTTGGGTATTCTCCAACATTTCAAAACTCGAGGACGAGTTTTCTCGAATCAGGGGAGAATTGATGGGGACATCCGAGCCTGGGACCGGGCCAGTAGGTGCAAGTCTATCGAAGACGGAGGCGACGTGCAGCAACGATGGCGTCCATTTGGCTTGGCGACTTGCCGTTGGGCCACTAGCATGTTTCTGTTTAAGTTTGAGTATTTAGTTGATGTAATAAGGCCCATATGAGGCCCATTTGAGTTCTTTTATTTTCTGTGTATTTTAGGGTCCGATTTTGGACCTATTTTTAACCTTGAGGATATTTTCGTCCAGTTTTGTGACTGTGAGAGCCATTAGGGTTTTCTCACTATAAAATAAAGTGTAACCTCTCATTTTTAGGTTAATGATGATGAGATAGAGAATTGAGCAGCCGCCTCTCTCTCTTGTCGTCTCTCAGCGGGGTGGATTCCCCAGGGGTGGAATCCCCAAAACCTGCACGTCCTTCCTTCCCGCCGCTCTCTCTCTGTTCGTTGTCTTCCCCCCCACGCGTGGTTGTGCCTCATCAAATAATTGGTGGGGACATCCGAGCCTGGGACCGGGCCAGTAGGTGCAAGTCTATCGAAGACGGAGGCGACGTGCAGCAACGATGGCGTCCATTTGGCTTGGCGACTTGCCATCGGGCCACTAGCATGTTTCTGTTTTGAGTTTGAGTATTAGTTGATGTAATAAGGCCCATATGAGGCCATTTGAGTTTTTTATTGTCTGTGTATTTTAGGGTCCGATTTTGGACCTATTTTTAGGCTTGAGGATATTTTCGTCCAGTTCTGTGACTGGAGAGCCATTAGGGTTTTCTCACTATAAAATAAAGTGTAACCTCTCATTTTTAGGTTAATGATGATGAGATACAGAATTGAGCAGCCGCCTCTCTCTCACACGACCCTGCCTTAAGTACTCTTCAACTTGCCTTTGCAGTTCAGCATGCTCAGTGGGATTCATGCGATAATGGGGAAGGTTGGACAAAGAAGAGCCCGGGATCAGATCGATGGCGTGCCGGATGTCACGCATCGAAGGTAAACCTTCAGGAAGATCGCTAGGGAAGACGTCCGAGAATTCATGGAGGAGACTGGCAACATCCTCAGGCTGCTCACTCGGTGTGTCTTCGACACCTTCATCATCAACCTCCCTAACCATCAGAGTATATATGACGTCATAATCAAAGAGCTCATGCTCGAACTCTCGGGCAGTGATCAACTGTAACGTCATAGAGGTCGGAGTGCTCGTCTTAAGGGTATGAGCGGAAAATGGCTTCCCGGCAAGGGGTACCGTAGCACTAGCAGTAGCACTCGGCTGAGAAGAGCTCAGGTCGCCAGGGGCATCCACTTGAGGGGTGGATGCAACCGAAGGGGAGGTGGGAGCAGGGGCTCTCCAGAGAGGGAACAGTGCGAGGTCGAAGGGATGGATAGTGATGCGGTGACCGCCATGCTTGAAGACATAAGTGTTGGACCGCCCATAAAGAGCCGCATCCGTATCATAGATCCATGGCCGGCCAAGGATAACACTCCCGACTTCCATGGGCAGGACATCACACCAGATCTGAGCCTCATACGATTGAAGATGAATGGGCACGAGGCATCTCAGACGAACAGGAATTGAAGTGGTGTCCACCCAAGAGACTTGATAGGGACGAGGATGATCCTCCGTCGCGAGACCTAAATTGAGGTTTTTGCTGAAGAGAGTTATTGTACCATCCGAGATCTTGATTATCCAGGGCGCCTATTCAAGTTTCCTGCCTATGTGCCTAAAGCTCAAAGAAGTTTACAGGTTAAAGCTTGTCAACCTGATTCTCAAGTGGCACTACAACAGAAATTAAAGTCCACAATCTTGCCAACTGCGGATGATGCTCAGGTAGAGGTGCATGGCCCACTGACACCCACTATGGTAGAGCCTGAGGAGATGATTGAGAATGTGGCTATGACTGACTCCATTGACGTACGTGAGACGGCTCATATAGTGGAGTCATGGGATCACTCCCTGATCATTGAATCCGATTTGATGCATTTTCTGATCATTTATTCGAGATCTCAACACTCTCTGACAGTCATCCGCCCATGAAAGATGTGCCTTTTAGCATTGATTCCGGTGAGTTTGATGTGGTGTGGCATGGTTTCGAGTTGCGTGTCGGCACCAACCCCAGGTGTCCAGTTTGATTATATGCATGAATATGGCAGTGCTTCAGTGGCTAGTTACTCCCTTATCTATTTTGAGTATTCTCCAACATTTCAAAACTCGAGGACGAGTTTTCTCGAATTAGGGGAGAATTGGTGGGGACATCCGAGCCTGGGACCGGGCCAGTAGGTGCAAGTCTATCGAAGACGGAGGCGACCTGCAGCAACGACGGCGTCCATTTGGCTTGGCAACTTGCCGTCGGGCCACTAGCATGTTTCTGTTTTGAGTTTGAGTATTTAGTTGATGTAATAAGGCCATATGAGGCCCATTTGAGTTCTTTTATTTCTGTGTATTTTAGAATCCGATTTTGGACATATTTTTAGGCTTGAGGATATTTCGTCCAGTTCTATGACTGTGAGAGCCATTAGGGTTTTCTCACTATAAAATAAAGTGTAACCTCTCATTTTTAGGTTAATGATGATGAGAGAGAATTGAGCAGCGCCTCTCTCTCTTGTCGTCTCTCAGGGGGGTGGATTCCCCAGGGGTGGAATCCCCAAAACCTGCACATCCTTCTTCCTTCCTGCTGCTCTCTCTCTCTGTTCGCTGTCTCCCCCCCCCCCCACCACGCGTGGTTGTGCCTCATCACTTCCATGTCGAGTCAGTCTCTATAGGTATAAGGTATTTAACATCTTATGTTCTTGTGTTCTAAATGTTTCCATATCGAGTATGTCTCCATGGATATAAGCATTTAGACACATCTATGTTATTCCTTCACGTTGAGCGAGACTCCGTGAGGATAAGTCTTTGTGTCATATGTGTATGTCTTTTAAAGAAAACTCTGCCCAAGCGGAGGTTCTACCCAAACAACATACTCATATGTTCACAAAATGTATGTTCATATGTGCATATTTTATGGGGAGACTCTGCCTATATAGAGACTCTACCCTAAAATAAATATGTCAATATGTCATCAAATATATGTTCGTGTGTTTGCGCGGTAACTCTGCCCATGCGAAAGCTCTGCTCAAATACACAACATATTCAAACATCAAATAAATCGGGTTACACCCACTCATTCCTCAATTGCATGTTGAACTCACAAATGGAGTCCATGCTCTTTTCAAAACAAAATCTCTTTTCAAAACAAAATCTGTTTTCTCCGATAAACATAAAAAGACTGTGTATTATTTTCTTGAAAAATGTAAACCTCGACTTTTACTATCAATGTTGTTCGGGTTAAAATTGACGTAAATCAACATCAAAGACTTTTAATCCGATGTAAATAAACATCGATACCGGTCGACGGAGAAGGGGTTCAGCACACGCTACCCTAATCGCCTGATAAAATAAAATCGCGGAACAAATAAGTTCAAAATAAAATAGGCGCACTTGTCCATTCCTTGGACATAAAACTTTCTCTCCGCATCGCGCGGATTTCAAACTCTGTCTGTTAGACAGGCTGGCACACCCCGCAAAAATAAAATAAAAAAGAAAATCAAATTCAAACCTCATAAAATTTTCAGCGTTCGACAGCTCATTTGCATGTTCTTGAGAACTCTTCACAACGCTAATAAGTCTGTCACCAACCACTAACACTCCTACTTCAAACACATGTTTGTAGTTTGTACTAAATTTGCTCCACTAGTGACTAGAGAAGTGTTGCATCAAGAGGTCGAATCTTCATATTTTGTAATCTGAGTAATGGTGCTTAAGATGCAAGTGAGGTTCAACAAATACTGGAGAATTATAGTCTAATAACCACTTTTAAGTAAATTATAGGACTTGAATGTGCAAGATATGTTCACAAGGTGAAAAGAATAGTTGTTCTGAGTCAACAGAGATTGCAAGAATCTAGGCCAGATTTCGATGGATACCTTGATTAGAGTCTTGTCTAAATCAAAAGAATTTTGTAGCCCATAATGGAGTGACAATTCCTTGGTGTATTCTATAATGGAAGGCAGGATCGAAATCGGATCGGGATCGCCCAGGCCTGATCTCGATTCGATCCGGCCAATTCCCAAGCAGAATTGGCCAGAATCGGAGGAATCGGCCTGGATCGGCCATGGCCGATCCGATCTAGAATCGGTCGATCCCGATCCGATCCGGCCAATTCTGCCTTCCATGATTCTATTCAGGAGCAGACTCTGCCTTCACAGCTACTTTCACATTGTTTGCGTGATCAGACCATTTGAGTAAAGACTGGACCATCTGAATCAAATCTCAAGGACAAAAGAGTCTCAAGTTGGATAAGGATAGTCTTCTTGATTTAATGTCAGGTGGGAAATGGGTTCCCACCAAGGTTCAAAAAGAAGGGGATCGAGGCCGGATCGGCCAGCCAAAAACCGATCCGATCGGCCGATCCTGGCTGAGCCAGGGGTGGCTGGATCGACCCCTTATATTGGTGTGAAGTGTATACTAATGTATAATATCTTATTTACATGAACATCATTTAAGTAAATGTTATTATTTGTAGTTTCATTTACTTAAGATATTACATGTAAATAAGGAAGTACCCCCCATTTGAATCAATAAAAATATCAAAAAAATCATCTCTTACCAATAAAAAGTCAACTCTCCCATCCAAGAAGAAAATCGTGATTTTGGTGACTCTATCAAAATAGCGTCTTCTAATCCTCATAATTTGGCCTATCTAAAAATTTCATAATTCAAATAAACCCAATAGAACACTAAAAATTCAAAGTCCGGTGAAAAAAATCAAACGTACATGGACCTCTCCAAGGGAGCCACTCCTACTGACAACACGTTTGACTTTTTTCACCGGACTTCGAATTTTTAGTGTTCTATTGGTTTATTGAATTATGAAATTTTTAGATAGACCAAATTATGAGGAATTAGAAAGACTGTTATTTGATAGAATCACCAAAAGTCACATGCACGTTTGACTTTTTTCACCGGACTTCGAATTTTTAGTGTTCTATTGGGTTTATTTGAATTATGAAATTTTTAGATAAGCCAAATTATGAGGAATTAGAAAGACGTTATTTTGATAGAATCACCAAAATCGCGATTTTCTTCTTGGATGGGAGAGTTGACTTTTTATTAGTAAGAGATATGATTTTTTGATATTTTTATTAGATTCAAATGGGGGGTACTTCCTTATTTACATGTAATATCTTAAGTAAATGAAACTACAAATAATAACATTTAAATGATGTTCAGATAAATAAGGCCTGAAATCGGAGTGGACTCGGCCTGGACTCAGCCTGGAATCGGCCTGGACTCAGCCCCTGGCAAGGTTACCCTGGATCGGATCGATCGGCCCAAAACCGATCCGAATCGGCCGATCCGATCCCGATCCGGACGATTTTTGATACCCTGGTTCCCACCTTTAATTAGAAGAAAGGTTGTGCACCAAATAAGCTTAATCAGTCCAAAGAATGTTGTATCAGATTTTGGTTTTATCTTGGAAGGGTCAAAGAGATCTCAAAGAATTCTAGGGAGAAAGGGATAGAAATTATAATAAATTCTAGCATGCGAACAGTAGTAGGTCAACAATGATAGGTGGCTCGACAGCATGCTTACTCCTAGTGTTCATAACACCGGTGGTAGGAATTGCAGGGAAATAATGAAGTTGAGTCAGGCAGAAGCAAATTGGCCAATCCAAGTACATGATATTGATAGGCATCTTACTTGCTCGAACTTTGCATGTGTTTGGCTAGGTGTTTTGGGCATTTTGGATCTCAGCAAGCCAGAGAGACAGATTCTTGAGTCAAGAGATAGCAAATCATGAATCAGTCCAAATCAGCAACTGCAGATCAAACAGAGTCATCCCCAAAAACAATCTATCTCCCCCCAATTCAAAGGTTAGCCAATGTCACCTCCGGCCATCTCCATCATCTGCTGTTGCTCTGCCCTTCCCCAATCTTTAGCAAGGGATTTTCTTATTTGATGTGCAGGAGCTGATTGCATTAGTGCAATGCACACAGTCTATCTTTCTCCAATGAAGAAGATTTGTACAAATTGGCTTTGCCGTTCCTGTGAGAAAGATTCACCATGTAGTGAAGGCTTGATGAAGAAGAGGACATTGATACCCAAGAAAGTCCAAGCCGATTTTGGTCATCAGAGAATTAAAAATGACACCAGGAAAAATGCATTGCAGGATCATTTCCTCGTAAAACGGAAGTCACTTTCACACAATCATGACAGCCGAGCATTGTTGTTTTGACCAATCATTTTGCTCCCCTCTCCAAAAGGAGATAGCTGCTGTCGTTGGGGGCAGGGGTACATGATGGTCCCTGACAGGACCTTACCACCTTAGGTGAGTGTCTCTGTGTGGTGAGGGTTCAGATATAGAGATACATGATGATATCTCACATTTTATTATCAGACATGATGCATGCACACCTTCACCTGGCTGCTAACTTGTGAAGGGTTAGAGGAGTGGAGTCAGGCCTAGAGATCTGGTTTCGGTGGTGAAAAAGAGGAAGAAAAGTTAGGAAAAAGTCTCGTTGCGGAAATTGCATATATCCCTACCCTTGTCATTTGCATGTGTGTTTTTTCAAAATTACTTTTATTTAAATTTCTTCAGCAAAGAATGTCATTTGTCACATTTTTATGGATATCAGCCCCAGCCGAACCTGGGACCTGATCTAACTCCATGATCCACAGTCCCATCTTTCACATGTTGGATCAATGAATCATCGATTCCAACTGTGAGTAATTAGAGAAAGGTACTGCAGTCTGCCAGTCTTCACACTGGTATGTGGTTAGAGACATAACAGATGGCTTTATCTTTCACTCACAGCTTGGATCTAAACGAGGTAAAAAGATCTGCAACACAAGTACTAGTCAGCTTGCAATAATAGGAACATTTTTTTCTTAGTCTCCAGTTTCAAGTTAGACCGCATTATGAAGGATTCATTAAAGAACTGCATTATCAGGAAAGCGGGACTAACACTGTACAAGAGAGAGGAAAAAAGACTCACAAAATGCAATGAGAAATTTCCCATATCCTTTTCTCTGGTAAGGAGGGAGGGTTAGAATACAGGCCAAGTTATAAGATTCCTCCGAATGTTTCTCCTACAACATAAGAAAGATAAGAAACATTAGACCAAGTAAATCCCATGTAGCCAAAATGAATCAAAGTGAAAGCTTCCTTCTCTTCGGGATCGAACATCAATTGCAACGATTCGATAGATGGCTCATTGGGATAGATAAACAAAGCCCCCCCCAGAAACGTATAGGAGGTTTTCTCCTCGTACGGCTCAAGCAAGAAAGAATGATTCTAAAATCAAATGATTGATTCAATTTAATTAAATTCAAATTTTTTATTTATTTTAGAACATTATAACAAATTTAGAATTCTATTCTATTATTTCTAATTAATATTAATAAAAATATAATAAATAAAATATCAATATATGCCCGAGATATCTGTACTTTTCTTTCTCTTAGCCTTTGTTTGGCAAGCTGCTGTAAGTCAATACGGTTAACAAACAAGATAATCCAAGCAGAAAGTGGACCACAATAATATGTTCATTAAAGGATAGGGGGTTCACTCTTTTGCAGCTCAACAAGAAGATACAGATCAAGCATTCATCCAGATGGTGCAGGCATCAGATAAATACCAATAGAAATGCACAGACAAATCCCAACAGGAATTGAGGACCATTCCTTATTCTTAAGACAATTTTCCTTTTGTTAACCATATAATAAATTGTGTTTCATTTGAAAAGCACTCCTACATATCAAGTCACACTTCTTTCCTCATCATTAATCTAATTTGTCAGGTGCAAGAGCAGAAACTACAAAACCCAGACAAGACCCCTTTCCAGTTCCCTCCAACTGGGTCTTCCAGTACCATCAATTACTTTCAAAGTTCCAATGTGAAGCCCATTCTGAGTTTGATAAAGTGGTTATTTCAAGTTGTTTCCAGCAAGGACAGTTTTCCAAGCAGAAAGTTAATGTCAAAGTAGATGTAGAAGTTTCCTAGAGACCAACTTTGAGAAAGGAATCCCCCAAAATTTTTCAGACTCTGGCCCCATAAACAAGAATGAATCACAATCCAAACTGATACAACCAAGAGTAATTCTCGGACACATGTATGACCAGGACTGCCCAAATGAGAGAGGGAGGAATGCAACTATGGAAGAGAAATTAACTCACAGATACGAAACTAAGAGGAAAAGTCATATTTAACCAAACTTCTGCTTATTAAATAAAAAGAACCTAGAAACAATAACATACACCAAAAATTAATCAAATATCGTGACAAGATACAGACAGTTTATAATGTTGGCATTCAATCATAATCTCAACTACTGATTTACAAATCTCTTCCTCCCATAGACAGACATCCTATGTATGTACAACAGTACAAGCATGTGTGTCTTTAGTACCTTGGCTGTGTAATTATAAGTGGACCACAATTTTCATGAACTAAATTCGACGCAATAGCATATCCTTTGAAGAGTGGTAAGAACATTAATTGTGTGCACTTGATTAGTTGTAAGGTTAAAAAAGTCGATCACATGATATGTCTGCTTCATATCTATATCATTTTGTTGTCTGATATAGAATAAAAACAAGTTTAATGATGATAAAGGCTTAGAACTTTACCAAAACAGATGAAGGGGAACAATTCACAAAAAAACACAAGGAACAGTTGAAGGAAGAAATGAAAAGCACTATACTCCTTTGATAGAACATTTAAGATTCATTTGAGGTAAAGATTGAGCAAATGCCATTCATATATTGTTAAAGTCACCATCCGCCCTACAAAAGGAACAGCATGAGAGTGAGAGATGAATGAAAAGTGAAACATCCATCAACAATTTGCCGAAGGTTATGGGAAGATGGAAATGAAAATATGAAATTCCCTCAAAGATCACAAATAACCATTGCTTCACAGGTCATCATATCAATTTCCAGGTCCCATCAAGCAAGGCAGGCAGGGCAGGTATCAAGCCAGGATTCACATGGGTTTGGGTTGAGGAGATTCAGTCTGCTCACAGATTGGGCTACTATTGATTTGGGCTTGAACTTTTTGGCAGGTGGGTTTACTATATCAACAGGTATGTGCAGAGGAGAGCAACGTCAAAGAACCTGTCATGGAAACGAAGGTGAACAGTACTTAAATTCACACAAGCAGAATCTAACCAGCAAAAAATTTGGTAGCAAAAGATTTGGTAGCAAGATGATGGAGAAAATCTCTAGAGTGAGGTAGTGAAAGCAAAAAGTGGGAACCTAGGGGACAGAAATATAGGAAATTTAATCTTGGCACCAACTGACCTAATCCTTAATCAGATCAACCAAATGGGTGTATAAAGAAAAATGCACAATTTGAAACCAGACTTACAGGACGCTTTATCCAATCATAAGACACTTGTCCTTCAGAGTGGGAGAGCATACATGGAGGGCTAACCACTAGGCCACTCCAACATGCATGCAGGGTATAACTAGGGGTGTCAATGGGTGGGCTTGGGCTGGCCCAATTTAAACCAGTTTAGCCCAACACTAAAATAACCCAACCCAAGTCCAACCCAAATTAATGGATCAAAGTAAAACAAACCCATGGTAGCCCATTGGGACCGTTTCAGCCATCAAGCTAATATGTAGATAGATTCACTATTTTATTTAAGCATGTTTAATTTAAAGGGAACTGTTGGTGTGGTGGAACGGTTTCTTTATTTAAGCATGTTTTAATGCATGTGTAGGTATGGTGGTTATTGATAGGTATGGTTGTTATTGATGTCTCTTAGCCCAATGGGTAACCCGAGTCCAACCCATCAAGTGATAGGTTTGACAATGGGCTTCAAAAGAGATCCATGGGCCATCATATTTTAACCCAAATTGAGTCTGGGAGGGAGATGGACTACCCATTGGGCTTCAAATTAACCCAGCCCATTGACACCCCTAGTACTAACCCTAGCTTCACAGGTTATAACCACATAGACTTTGTCAGCCCAAAGAAGTGTCATCAGTCCAAGAGATCTTTGGCCTGCCTATGGCTCGGGCTACCGGCTATATTCAGGCTTGATCCAAAAATAAAAAAGACAATATTGAAAAGTCCCTTTCCTATCAATTATTTCCAGGATACCTACTCCTCCACCCGCAAAATAAAGGGAAATCAGAATGAAGAGGTCATTCTGATCCAAATCAGGTGTGACTCTGCAAACAATGTATTGCCACTCATCTACAATCATGTATAATCTGTCTTATGACATGTTCCTGTCATATGCAGATGACTAACAACAAATATCCTGTCATGCACATAGTAGGTAAAGGAATAGAAAATGTGCTCAGAAGACGGCATAAAACTCTAGTTGAACTTTGGATCAAGGAAGGAAAAATCAGATTAGCTCAGCCAGGATCGTCAATCTGATCAGTTTTCAAATCAATCCAACCGTAATCCCATGCTCATGATTTAATGAGGGATGATCAGGATTGGGCAGCGGCCTGGAAGCAGGTGGGGCCAGTTGCGATGCTCATGCTGCCAGCAGATACAAGGATGCTCTGCTGCTGCTGCTGCTGCTACTCCCGGCTGCCACCACCTCCTCCCATTCCTCCAGTTTTTTTCTCTCCTCACCATGAAGTCTACCAGGAGAAAATGTAAAGTAAACACTCAAAAAACCCTGGATCTATAAAGAAAACTGCTTGCCCTTAAAAGTATAAAAGATATGTGAATCGACCTGACTTGGTTATAAATCAAGGTTGGAATGCCCCTCCAAAAATCCCCATGCTTGCCTCCCTTGTTGCCAACTAGATATAACACCAGGTGGGTGGCTCAGTTGGCACCACAGGGCTTGCCTCAGGAAGCAAGCTTGTGTATTCAACTCCCACATGCACAATGATCTGGTTTCACAAATCAGACAAGGATCCTTTTCCTCCATCCCCATCAAAAGCTTGTGATCGTTCAGGGTAGTGCAAAGGCCCATCACCAAGACTACACATGTGGCTGAACCCTCGTACTCTCAGGAATCTTTTTTCCCCTTTTTTGTTGGGGGTTGGGAGGGGGGGGGTGGTGAACATGGAAGTGAGAAAAGAAATGTGAACCATGAACAAATTATTAGATGCTATCAGTCTGTAGCTGTTACCTTTGAGAAGTAGCCAACCATATGACAACCTCGATCATCGCATTCACACAGAACATAGAATAGAAACAGATCTACATCATAGTAAAGTGTCTTGTGGTCAAGAAATAATTTTGCCAGGTAGCACAGATTCTGTCCATAGACCTGTTCTTCTTGCCATCAACCTGTTTGAAAAAATTCAAAAAGAAGCCTCAGAAAGGATATTGGAAATTCATTGTGGAGGAGGGTGATATGCTGTGAGATGATCATACATGGCGAAGTACAATGCAGAGACACTATATATTTTACAATAATGAAATAATATCAGAGAAGAGGGTGGCTTGGGGCTCAAGGATATCAGAGATTTCAATTTGGCTCTCTTAACTAAGTGGCTGTGGAAGAGTGGGGATAGGGGATTGTCATCAATTATGATTCGGCACAGAGTTTGCCGAATCGGGGAGAATCTGCCTGATTCCCTTGAATCGGTGCGAATCAGGGGAAAATCGATCCCTAATTCATCCGACTCAGCCGATTCCTTTCATATATATATATAATAGATATAATAGATTTTATACGACATGCATATATATATAATATATAATTATATATTACTATATGTATGCAATCAATATAAATGTATCTCAAATATGATATATGTAATATATATGGTATATATGTATTTGCATATATATGTACCCACGCAAATCGGTCCGATTTTGGGGGAATCAGGGGAAAATTAGGATTTCTCAATTTGCACACACACACCCCGGCCACCCGATTCCGATCCGGCCAACCCTGTTTTGGGAGGAGCAAACTTCGGGATATCCCTCTGGCTACTGGCGGCTTTTCACCACTTTGGTGTGATATCCTAGCATGTATGGAGTTTCTTATGTCGAGGTCTGGGTGCGTCTTGGCAGGGAGTAATAGCTTCTTTCTAAAAAGATAGGTGGTGCGGAGACTTCACCCTGCAATCTCTTTTCCCTAACCTCTTCCAGATTTCGACAGATCCCATCATTTGTCTCTTGGCTTTGCACCGACTTTCGGGCAGGACTTGACACAAGCTGGGTTGCTGCAGTTCTAGGATTTTCTATCAGTTTTGTCACAGTTTCATCCGGCTGACTCAGAAGACACATGGGTGTGGAGGTGGGAGAAGGGAGGTGTGTTTACGGTCAGATTTGCTTACAGGGTTATTGTAGATAGAGGACTTCGCCACCCTCTATGTCACCAGGTGTGGAGACCGAGAAGTCCTTTGAAGGTTAAAATTTTGATCTGGAGGATATCTCATGGGAGACTACCAACCAGGGATAGACTACACCGCTTCATTGTTGATATTCAGCCCACTTGTGCTCTTTGTGGGGAGGAGGATGAGTTTACTGAGTTGTGCAACTTGTCTTGGGCTGGGAGAGGAAGTGGACTCTTAGGGGAGATAGAGTAGTATGGTGGCTCATCCTCCACATGGTTTGGCACATCGGATCGAATCGGTCCAATTTGGGCGAATCGATGCAAATCAGGAGAAACCTGATTCGCCCGATTCCCATGCGAATCGGTCCGATTCTGGCGAATCGTGATGGATCAGGAAAAACCCGATTCCCCAATGCGGCGAACCTTGATCCTCCATGCCACTTTGTGGATGCTTGGGGAGAAAGGAGTAGTAGATTTTTAGAAGAGTTTCTAGAGATGGGGCGGCTATTTCCAATGCTTTATGTGCTAAAGTGAAGGAATGGGCAGGCATTTTTTGTAGTGTGGATTCCACTACTTCCTCTCTTTTTTCTTTATTAGGGGATTAGTTGTTTCCACATGATCTCCGTGTGGTTGTTTTTTGTATAGGGATGAAGTTTGCTTTTTGGAGCGTACAATCTACACTTGTACATTCTTCTTCTTTTAATATAATTGTGGTACTATCTTCTTTCAAAAAAAATAACAAAATATTAAATAGCAACCCATTCAGAAAAGCAACCCATGTAAGAAATGCCAGGGATGTGGCTATGCAGCTCTGCTTGAGCCCCTTGGATTAGAGACAAGTGGAAAGAATATCTTCTTGAACTTTTTTTTTTCTGTATCATACTCTTTGTCTCACATGGTCAGAAATTGCTTGGTGAAGAGGTTGAGGAAATATAAACTAGAGGTATAAGTTACTGCTACAGTGACATAGAGAGCAAAGCATTTCACCTTAAATAAAAGTTCTTTTGGCTTCCAATCATCATGGATGTAGCAAATGATGAACATGTTACTGTAAATGAGGTATTTAGATTCTTCATGCGTTTTAACTTTTTATTTCTTCAAACCTGCTATCCACTTCCATCAATTCCCTTATAACGTAAGTACATAACCATGGTCAAAACTTAACCACTGTTTTTTATTTCCTAACACACACACACACACACAAAACATCTGTCTCAGAAGTCAGAACCATCTTCCTTGGCAGTGGCCTTCATCTGGCAAGCAGCAAGTTCAAAGCTGAGCAATAATGCTTAGGTTCTACAGCAGGTAGGAGGCAATTGGTTATTGTTGATGAAATTAACCAATGTGAAGTCGCAGTATCACTGGAGGCTTGGTTGGTCCAAAGCAGATGCAAGGGAGATTTTGCTCATGGCATTAACGCCAAGGTTGGGAGAGATGTCATGGTACATGTGTCCATGACTGACTCCAGTGAGATTGATGGAGTCCATGGGGTAGATGGCCAAGCATGCCATGGTATCAGTGGCAATTGCCTCACCTTGGCAACGAGGGAAGGTAATATGCCGAAAATGTCTTGCCTTGCCTCATGATCTCCTTATGCGCTCACCTATATTATCTACAATCTACATCATATGCTTGTATTTTTCAGTTTTCATGCAGCTATTTCTTATTCTTAATTATTCCAAAGTGGGGAGTGACCCTCTTAACAATGTCTATCCCTTTTCTCTTGCATCTATTATAGTTTATGCTCAATGATTCCCAAGACCATCCAATACTTATATGATTACTTTAGGCAGATTCCTCTTTACATATTGTGCCTAATCAGTCTTCCAAGAGCCTGACGCATCATTTTCTTGAATATTTTCTTTAGTTTCCTCCCACTGCCATTTTTCTTCCTTCACAGCAATTTAATACAGAAGAATCCTTTATTCAATATAATTTGTGGTATTATCCACATTTCAAAAAAAAAAAATCATCTCAATTCTCAAATGCCTAGATACTGAGATGAGTCCTAAGCAGCCTTGCCCGCTCACCTTTAACTACATAGCAAGCTGGAGAAATACGAGGTAGGGAAAGATATGAGAGCCTGAAGGCGATATGTAAGAGTATGTAAAAGCTAGGTCTCTGTACTCCCAGTGGTGACCACTGAGTACTGCACAGCTCTTCCTAGACCATACAGTCTCAGACATGCCAAGGCCCACCTTGAACATGCTCAGCTCCTCATCCCTCTGTAGAAAGAGGCAACTGAGGTGACCCTCGGCCTCAAAAATGCCTAGGCCATGAGGTGATATTTCATAAGAAAACATATGCATGCGCTTAAAGAAGCATGATTAATCCACTGAGAGAGAGAGATGAGTGAGAATCAAAGTTGCATGACCACATCTTCGCCACAATGTGATTGAGCAACTTCAATTTCCAACTTGTCAAAACATTGCTCACCAAATAGGAGATCTTCTCCTGGCACTCCCTCCCTCAAAAGAACTCTTGATGTCCTCCCATTTAGCTTTTTTTCCCCTCTTTTTTAATACCATAAACCCAACCCAGCTAGGATCAAGTAAATCACTAGTTGCTTGAGCCTGAGGGAGGCCAAACATATCTCAGGTGGTGTCCCGCAACCTGCCCCAGTGAAGGTCATGATGTCAAAACCCACAAGAAACTTGAGTTAGTACGTATCCTGCATTTAGGTCCCATGGTGGGAGATGATATTGTCCACAAGAAATTAGGTGGAAAGGATGTAAAGCTAAAGATATTGATGGATATAAATTTTGGTATACAAGTAATGGTAACTCTAGAAATGATGTAGCTATAATAATAGATAAAGACTTAAAGATAATGTTGTAGAAGTTAATAGATTGGGGGATAGACTTATTTTAATTAGACTTATCTTAGGTGAGGAAACCTTGAATATAGTTAATGCATATACACAACAATCGGGATTAGAAGAGGGAATTAAAAAGCAATTTTGGGAAACTATTGATAGATTGATGCAAAATATCCCAAGTGAAGAGAATTTTTATCGACCGGATCTTAATGACCATGTGGGTAAAAATAATGGAGGTTATGAGAGGATTCATGGAGGAATTGGTTTTGGCGATAGAAATGATATGGGCACTACTATTCTTGATTTTGCTATGGCCTATGATAAGCAATTGTTAATACCATACTTAAGAAAAGAGACGAACACTTAACAACATATAAGAGTGGAACACATAAAAGCAAAACTGACTATTTTCTTATTAGAAAGATTGACAGAGTTTTATGAAAAGATTGTAAAGTTATCCCTGGAGAGAGTTTAGCCCCACAACATAGGTTGCTAGTAATGGATGACCATATCCCAAAATTCAAAAAAAAAAAAAACCATCATAAATAACTGCTCTAGGATTAAGTGGTGGAATTTGAAAAGTAAAATTTTGGAACCATTAAAAATCATCTAGTAAAAGAAAATATTTGGAATTTAGAATAAGAAATTAATGTCGTGTGAATAATGTTACAAATTGTACAAAGAATGTAGCAAAATGACTCTTAAGCGAATCTAAAGGTAAATGGGACGTACGAAGAGAGACTTGGTGGTGGCCTGACGAAATTTAAAATACTATCAAAGCAAAAAGAGAATGTTTTAAAGCTCGGCAACCTAACAAAAACAATCAAACCTCGAAAGCTTATAAAATAGCTAAAAAGAGGGCTAAGAAAATAGTTAGTGAAGCTAAATCCAAAGCGTTTGAAGAACTATATAATAAATTAGAAACCTAAGAGGGTGAAAAGAACATTTAAACTTGCTAAATTAAGAGAAAGAAAAACTAGAGATCTAGATCATGTTCATTGCATTAAGGGTGAAGATCAAAGGGTTTTAGTCATGGTTTGCAATCTCTCGAGAATCTCTCGAGATCTCTCAAGATTCTCTGTCTCTCCAACTTGCCGGTATCCGAGATGTACGAGACACCTGATGGCAAGATCTCTTCAGATCCTTCGTCTCATTCAAGCCTGTTGAAATCCATCACTTCCTTCCCCAACCATTAGACCAATGTGGTTGCGATTTAAATGCCTTCCTAATAGAGGAAGGCTCCTAGCCATGACTATATGTCCACTGCAAGCCTTATAGACAACATTTTTCTTGAGTCTTCTTACATGAGTTTTCTTATGTTGAGTGGTTAACTGGATGAGATTACAAATGGTCCCTGAGAAATATATGCTTAATATAGTTTTTGTTAGTGCTTCTGGTCCCTAGATTTATATGAGATTTCCCCAATGTCTCTTCTCTACGATCCTCTTGAGATAAAACCAATATCCGAATGACATCTTTCATTACTGATTTTTTAATTCTTGTTACTGACTGGAAAGTCATTGTGAATAGATTTGAGAACAGGCTAGCAGGATGGAAAGCAAGGGCCCTGTCAATGGGTGGCAGGTTGATACTTTGCAGAGCAATCTGGATAGCTTGCCTACATACTTTCTATCCATTTTCAAAATTCCAAGACTGTGGCATTCAGATTGCAATCTATTTAGGCCAATTCTTTGGCATGGAAATGGGAAGAGAGAGGTTGGCATGACATTCTTGGGGAAGGATATGCCTTCCCAAGGAGGCAAGGGGACTTACAATCAGAGACATCACAACTTTCAATTTGGCGTTGTTATGTAAATGGTGGTGGAGAATTGGAGTAGACGAAGGGGGTTTGTGGCATGAAATAATCCAAAGTAGATATTTAGGGTCCTCCAGTGGGTGGGACTGAGTCCATTCCGCGCTACAGATGCTCACCAGTGTGGAAGGGTCTTCTGCATAGTTTGGGTTTCATCAAGGCGAGTGTTTGTATTTCTTTAGGGGATGGACAGAGGAGCTCTTTCTAGTCTGACAGATGGTGTGGGGATTTGACTCTAGATCATCTCTTCCCTGATTTATTTACTATTTCTTCTGCCCCGATGGCCACTGTTGCTGATTGTTATTGAGGAATCTCAAGTTGGGGGGATTTGGGTGTCAACTTTTCGAAGGAATCTTTCCATGGAGGAGACTACTCATCTTCAGAGAAATGTTTGACTTATTAACCCAGTTCAGGTTGACAGCGAACATGGCGGACCGGTGGACTTGGAGATGGGAGAAATCTGGATGTTTTTCAGTCAAATCAGCTTATCTCATGCTTATTGATGGGGGTTTGAGGCATGAAGGAATGGATCAGATCTGGGCCACCAGGAGCCCCCTCAAGGTCGAGATTTTCTCTTGGAGGGTTTCACATGGTAGGTTGCCAACCGGTGATAAGTTATCCAGGGTGTTCCCTAATATTCCAACTTTATGCAGTCTTTGTGGGGTTGAGGAGGAGAGCTTGGACCATCTTCTAACAGCCTGCTCTTTCACTAAAATGATTTGGAATGAAATTGGGCACTGTATTCAGACTGTCATCCCATCTTTTACTGGGCGGAGGAGTTAGTATTGGACTGGAACAGGAATTTCATTTGAAGGCTGATGGGGTGGTATGGTGGATCATTTTGCACGCCACTATTTGGGCCATATGGATTGAAAGAAACAACAGAATTTTCAGGAGAGAAGCTAGGACTGAAGAAAACGTGTTACAAGGGATTAAGAGTAATGTTTTGGCTTGGGCTAAATTATTAGGCCAATTTGAGAGTCCTCATTCTCCTCTCCTTTTGTTCTTGGGGAGGTGAGGTTGTTTATTTTGGGTGGTATAACTGGAGAGAGGGCTTTTATTGGAGGTCTCCTTGTTGCTTGGCCTCTACTCTTGTACATTCTTCCTTTTTCAATATACTTTGTAGTACTCTCCACATTTCAAAAAAAAACTACTTAATTCTTGCTTTATTTTTGGAATATTTCTCATTCCTGTTAATTCTTGCTTATTTGTTGTTAATTCTTGTTTAAAATTATGATATGAACGTATTAAAACTTAAAACTCCTACTAGATTGCTGCTCTTAATTCTTGTGAGTTGTGACATCTAATTGTAACAGGTATTAATGATGGCTATCAATGAATCCAATTATTTGTTTTGCTTAAAAAATAATCTTTTTGTTATCACATGGGATGCATATGTGTATATATCATTTTTTGTGCCCCAATATCTTGAGATTTGATCTCCCAATTATTTATCGAGATCTCTTCTCTCTAGGCCCTCCGAGACGAAGCCGAGATCCGATATGGCAAACCTTCGTTTTAGTTAAAAACCTTGAGATTAAAGAGAGATGCGTAACTATTTTCAGAAATTACTTAATGGAGATTACTTAAAGGGTTTTTCTTTAGAAGGGGACTAAGATTCAACAAATTTTAAGTATTTCAGGCATATTAAGACATCAAAAGTGGGTAATGCTTTAAGAAAAATGAAAGTGAGCAAAGCCTCAAAACTGGATGGCAAATCTATTAAAGTATGAAAAGACTTAGGAGAGATTGATATTAAGTGACTAACTAAACTTTTTAATAAAAATTTGAAAGAAGGAGGAGGATGTCAGAAGAATAGAGGAAAAATATTGTGGTTCCTTTCTATAAAAATAAAGGGGAGATTCAAAGTTGCATAATTATCGTAGAATTAAGCTTATGAGTCATACTATGAAACTTTGACAGAAGAGAAGAAGAGCAGATGATGAAGAGTCTCAACGGATCCAAGAACTCCAACGGCTATACCTCAATGGATCTATCTTTTTGCTATATAAAGGATGAAGTGTTTGAAGCAGAAGAAAGAGAGCCTTCCTAAACATCCTTCTAAAAGGATGTACATCCACTGAGAAGTCTCAACTCCATACACACTCAAAGTAAGAGAGAAAGAGCTCGAGCCCGAGAAGCATGGATGGCAAAATCGGCCGACTCCGCTCGGAGTCGGCCGACTCGAAGCGGAGTCGGCCCATGCCGACCCGACTTGGGGGGGGGGGGGGACACCCACCACGGGACTAGTTTGCAAAATCCACTGCTCGACTCGGCACGACTCAGCTCGACTCCGGCCCGACTCGGGGTCGGGATCAGCTGGGGCCGACCCAGCCACCCGACCCGACTCTGTCATCCTTGCCGAGAAGAAGTGTACGCGCAAGCAACAATATGAAGTCTTCAAGCATTCAAGCTTCTTTTATCTCTTCACTCTCTCTGTGCATCATTGTAAATCTAGGGAGAGTCTGTGAGATGAGAGTTTGAGTTCCTTAGTGTTCATCAAGAAACGTGATGTATGACTACTGTATCAGAAAATCAGTTTGGTTTTATGCCGAGTAGATCTACTATAGAAGCTACTATCTTATTACGGCAGTTAATAGAGAAGTAGAGAGAGATAAGAATATATTTATATATGGTTTTTCTTGACTTGGAGAAGGCGTATGATCGAGTACCAAGAGAATTAATTTGGTAGAGATTAAGAAAGAAGGGAGTCTCTCAAGAATATGATGACTTAGTTTAGGATATGTATGAAGGTGTTACTATTAGTGTGAGAACTATTGCTAGAGAGACTTGTGAATTTTTATCACTATAGGTTTGCATCAAGGTTCTGCACTAAATCCGTATCTCTTTGCTCTGACAATGAATGAGGTAACAAAACAATTGCATGTTGATCTCCCTTAGTATATGTTATTTGCAAATGATATTTGTATTAATTCATGAGAGTATTGAGGGCTTAAATGTTAAATTAGAAAATTGGAGGCATGCCTTAGAGTCTAGAGGTTTTAAAATCAGTAAGAGCAAGTCAGAGTTTATGTACTATAATTATATTAATGAGAGGGTGTTACAGGAAGATATGGCTCTAATTAATGGACAAAGCATTCATAAGATTAGTAGCTTTCAGTATTTAGGACCTATCATCTAAGAGAATGGGAGGATTTATGATGATGTTGCATGCAAGATTAAGACAGGCTAGCTAAAATTGAGAAATGCGTTAGGAGTCCTCTGTGATTGTCATATACCCATGAAACTTAAAGGGAAGTTTTAAAGAACAACTGTGAGGTCTGCTTTGTTATATAGTGCCAAGTGTTGAGTAGTACGAAAGAACATATTAACAACATGTGTAGCAGAGATGAGGATGTTGTGATGGATGTGTGGTAAGATTAAGAAAGATATGATTAAGAATAAGCACTTCCGTAAGGACTGGGGGATTGCTCCAATTGATAGTAAAATGAGATAAAGTAGAATCGGGTGGTTTGGACACGTGTACCGTTGTCCTAACTTAGTGCCAGTTAAAAGATGTAACCAAATCTTAGTGGATACTAGTAATAGAGTTCAAGAAAGATCTCAAATGAGATGATGATGATGATGACAACGACGACGACGATGACCTCAAGGAGTTCTCCAAAAATTACCCATCCAACACTCCCACCTGAGGGATGTCTTTCCATTTACTTTGACACTGGTTTCAAAAAAAAAATCAATGAATGTTCTCCTCCCTACTCCCAGAACAGTTAAGCAGAGGGACTTATTAGCAAGGACAAACTTTTGGGGATTAAACCAAATACAACAGAATAAAGGGACTTGCTCTCAGCATCTATGAATTTATGACAAAATAAAGTTCCTCGAAAAACATTTTTTTTATTCATAGTAATTCACAGTTCTGTTTCATGAGCAAAATCAACTATGTCCTAAAATACGACCATAAGTACAGCATATCTTCAGCATCGTAATATCATGCAGAAGTCTGAATTAGAATGAGAAACTAACCTAATGATGATATTGGAGCCCAAACCAGCAGCAGCAATATTTGACCTTTTCATCCAAAATAAAGATCATAAACCAGATGAGAACATGGGTGTTTAATTTTGTGTACCCTTGTTCCAGAAGGGGAAAGTGACGGGGAGTCGTAATGGGAGACAATAGGTCACTGGTCCATTGACTCGATTGTTCATGGGATTCCCTTTTTCTTTTTGGGAAGGGGTTGGACGTGGGGTGGAAGAAAAAAAAAAGACAAAATGGAAAATTTATTTGTTATGTGCATAAATGCTGAATGCACTCTTATGTACATATTAATTAAAATACCATACTACATGAACAAAAGTGCATAATACCCCTAAACTAATGCCATCCTAAGATATATATGATGACATACATGGAGGGAAATTTTTCACTGACAAGACAAGGCATTAGCATCAGCATCATTTTCTACCATTATATATATGTAACTTGAGTTAGTCACATTTATCAGATGGCAGTTTATGGTGCCTAACAGTGGAAACCACAGAGGCCATTCTTGCATATATGTTTACATAGTGAGAATGTCAGATTATATTAATCAATATGTATCCTATATATCTACATAATTCCCAGTTTTTTTTAAAGTGGGTAGTACCACAAGTATATTAAAGAAAAGAGAATGTACAAGTATAGGCAGTGAATGCCAAAATACAACTCCCATCCCTATTCAATTAAGAGCCACACAAGGGTTGTGTCCCCAACGAAACAAAAAGAGAGGGTAGAGGAATCCACATTACACATTGTGACTGCCCGTTCCTTAGCTTTAACACAAATAACATGCAAAACAGCAGCCCAATCCCTAGATACCCTCCTAAAAATCCGATTGTTCCTCTCCCCCCATAACATCCATAGGGTGGCATAGAGGATGAGCCACCGCACTGTCCTATCATCTCTGTGAAGCCATTGCCTGTCCCAATGCAAAAGCAACTGTTGGACATCCCTATGCTAACAGATATTGATCCGGTCTTCCTCGATACCTCTCTCTACATCCCCTGCGAATAGGAACAACTTACAAATAGGTGGTCAAGAGTCTCGTCATCCTCCCCACAAAACATACAAGTAGATTGAATATATATAATGAAACAACGCAGCCTATCCCGAGTGGGCTATCTCTCATGCAATATCCTCCAAATCAAAATCTTCACCTTCAACGGGTTTTTATGACTACCAATTCACGCAGTCATATGCCTTTTCAAAATCCAACTTCAAAACCAGGCCTTTCCTTTTGTGATCCTTTATGACGAACAGGCACTCATGCGCCACTCAGAAGTTGTCAAGAATATGCCTCCCCCTAATAAAAGCTCCTGAAAGTCGTCCACCAATGTATCCATAATAGAAATCAACCTCCCTACCAGAACCTTCACAATGATCTTGTAGGTGCCATTCAACAAACTGATGCACCTGAAATCCTGAAACTCCTGAGCCCTATTCTTCTTAGGAATGAGCACAATTAATTTACATAATTCTCAGTTAAGTCATAGTAGCAGTTGTTGGAATGACATGCTCTCTTCTCAATATTTTGCAAAGCTCTATTAAGTGAAATACCCCATATAGTACATGTTCTATGTGTTTACTCTTTGAAAGGCGAATTATCACTAAACTTTATAGGAAAAGATGGGTGGTTGATGGGGATGTTCCATGTTCCTTCTGGTATTCATGAGAAGGATGTGTGGTGGACTGATGGTTTTTTGTTCCATTTCCACAGAGATATGGAGGATATTCAGTCAGCACACTTCTCCCATCCTTCAATTTTCTTCTATTATCCCAATCTGGCAGTTCTTCAAGAGTTTCAAGGTGAAAAGGGACTGCAAATACTTCTGTCACTACCACATGCCATCTGCTGGACCATATTATGCACCTTCTAGCCATTTCTTTTCTTTATCAATGGAGTCAGTAGCACATAATGGTTGGCAGAATGTGCCTGGATCTTGCATTTAGAGAATATTTGTAGTTGTATTTTCCTTTTTACTTCTCATTAAGGTTGAGGAACCTATCCTCACCTTTTCTTGACTATGCCTCTTCTATTTATTTAATAAAATTGGTCGTACAGCCCACCCATTTCTCGAAAAAGAAAACCAATCAATATGTATCTAAGCATGGTGTTTCTGCAATTGCTCATGTAGTAAAAGGGGACAGGGTTATTTGGTGGCTCATCCTTCATGCCACTCTTTGGGCCCTGTGGTCAGAGAGAAATAGTAGAATATTCAAAAAGGAAGTGAGGTCTAAAGAGAGGGTTTTTGCTTTTGTTTGTGAGAAAGTGGTTTTGTGGGCTGTGCACAAGTGTAAATTTGGGGTGGGGGTGGGGGGGGGCATAACTCTTCTCTACTTGGGGAATTATGGGGACACTGGCTTGGTGTTCTCTCCTTTAGCGGTTGTCTTTTGTGGGGAAGGACATGGATTAGGGTAAAACAGAGGCCAGGAGGAGGTAAACAAACATATGGGCATTGTGTGCAGTGACAAGAAATTTTTGAGATCAAGGTAGAGAAAGAAATGCAGTGGTTTCAACTCCGCAAATCTGATTTAATAAGAAAAATTTATTCAGAGGGCCGTCCCTTACAGACTGCAAGAGGGACTCGAATGACTCTGATTTTAAAGAAATAGTGTAAAACAAGGCCTACATATGGATCTCAATCAGGGATATTGATCAGTACTTTACAAATGATTAATCAAGCTATTCAGATAATATCATTCATAATGTGTTTACTCCCATGACATCCAATCATAGGTAAATCCAATTGGCAGATCCCAACTCTTCAATATAAGTATTAATTCATGTCATTAACAGGAAATTATGTAATAAGTGGCATGCATTTGTGCTATAACATATCTCTCACTGATTACAAAGTCCTTTAACCGAATCCACTCTGATAACCAAGGATGGGGAAAATTACAGATGAATGCCTGGAAGGTTTGAAAAAACTATCAGGAATCCTCATAAATATGGGTGTGGGGGAGGAAGCTATGATGTTTTGAATGTGTATAAATTTTTGATATCATTACAACTTTTGACTATATTAGGTCTAATAAATAATAAACAGAAAAATGTGAGGGGAAAGACACAGAAAGGACAAGAGAACTTACTTCAAACATTGAAAGCGTGCCACAGCGGTAGATCTCATCACCTGGTGGATGTTTGAGATCACACTTTCTCTGTGAAATGAAAAAGTAAACAATAAATGACATAAGGCAGTATGTGAAAAAATTGGAGGCAAAATCAAACCACTAACTCAGACACCATGTTGACATGTTCAGCAACTAAAATGATTTTGGTGTACCATCATCATTTTGTAATAATAAATCCTCTACCTGACCTGATCCCAAAAAGAAACTTATCATTTGATGTGTAAACATACAGGATGAATGGAACTTGCAAAGAAATGAAGCTAATATATCAACTGAAGTCACATAAATTAATAATGAAATTTTGCCACATTTTATAGGAGATTTTAGATCCAACTGGGTTGATCACTTGATACAAAATGTGGGCAGTTTTTCCACTACCAAAAAAAGATTGGACATTAAGGCATGAAACATTGAAACAGTGTGAACTTTGCATGTCCAAGAAAAGAGCAAAGAGAGTTTACCCTCTGCATTTTTGGTGGTGGCTCTGTAGATTCTGTTTATGGAATCAAATGGAGTAATTGATAGCGTAAGATAACTCTTTCAGTTTATGGGACTTTGAATTAGACACATCCAAACTCCAAACATATCTAGCAAAGGGCAGATATGGATGTGGTACAAGCACCCCTGCCTTCTAAAGGATCCCAGCCACACACTGGTGAGTAACAGGAAACAGGTAAATTAGCTATGGATTTACATCTCTTGCTAATATAACTTTCAGAAGTAAATCTGAGAATGAACTATTACTACTTGTGCTCAAGTTTTTCTGAAAATTTGGGGAAATAAAAGACAATTGGTATGCAGTTCTCGATGTTAAAACTAGAAGATGACTACCACGGATGACTGCTCTTATTTCCAGAGGGTTGAAGAAACGTTTCAGATACCATCCCATGACGGGGATGAATACTCAGAAATTTTGATGGGCATGATGATTAAAAGAAACGCACTTTTATTATTTTGACAGAGAAAGAAAATCTTTTGGATCGACAGATGAGAGATGACAAGTTGCAAAGCAGAGTCCTAATTGTAATAAATTGAAATCTGATTATCAAAATTAGCTGGAAGCATGGTTTGGCACATCGGAGCGAATCGACCCGATTCGGACGAATCGACCCGATTCGGGCGAATCGACCCGATTCGGGCGAATCGATGCGAATCACAGGAAACCCGATGCGCGATTCGGATCGTTTTGCCCGGATCCGGTCATTCAGGCGCATCAGACCCGATTTCCCCGATCCGATTCGACACTGTGCGAATCGGGCGCAATTTGCTCGACACCCTTAAGGGTGTCGGCCAATGCGCTGCGAAAGGGACTGTACAGTCCCGATTCGCAGCGCACCAGGCCGGAGCCCTCTTTTTCACCCTTGTTTTCACTCTTTCTCTGAAAAAAAACCTAGATCTCCATGCCAAAACACTCAGGGAGGGTTCCTACGTGAGTTTGAAACCATTTGGACGTGGATTTGGAGGCATTCAAGCCTTGTTCTTCAAGTTTTTCGGAGTTTCTACAGGAGTTTGAAGTTAAGCCACCATATTCCTTCATTTTCCTGATTTTTTCTTGGTGTATGACTTAGATCTTCATGGGAAATGATGTTGCAAATGATTGGTGTACACTTGCAACCATTTCTCATCAAGATCTACAAGTTTTTCACGTAGATTTAGAGATTTTCCCTAAATTTTGATTTTCTAAATAAAAATTAAAAAATATTAATTTTTTTTGAAGAATCAAAATTTGATAGCAATATTCTGTATAACTTCTAAATCATGGTTAGAAGTTGATTCCATATGAATTGGAGCTAAAATTAATTTATGTTCCCGCATGATTAATAAATGTTTTAAAATTTACAAAAAAAATAAATAAAACTTGAAATTTTACAAACTCTCTACAGAGGTGCGAATGGAGTTGTATGATCATGTCCACGGAAAAAATTATCATATAAAAACATTTTCTTTTAGTGTTCGAATTCTGAAATTCAAATTAATTTAGTGTTAATATATTAATTTCTATTTGTCCCTCTAGATGGCACAGAAGAAGGGCTCTAGTGATGATATTGGGTGGCAGCATGGCACCATGTTGGGCAGTAGACACAACTTCAAGTGCAATTATTGTAGCTTTACGAGACAAGGAGGTGGCGTCTCCCGGTTGAAGAAGCACCTTGCAGGTGGCCGACTAGTAGGCTACCATGACGTGCAGGGTTGTAAAATGATGCCAAGTGAAGTTAAAACTTATGATTGAACACCTTAAACATGTTTGGCGGAGACTGCAAGAAAGAGGGCGGATAAGGAGATGCAGGAGGAATCATATCAGGAAGGGAACGAGATGAAGACGTTAAGGATGAAGTAGAAATGTACGCAGATATGTGCCTGATCCTGATGTACAGGAAAGGCTAGCCAGAGCACAGAGCAGGGCTGAGGCATGGGAAGCTGACCAAAGGGCAGCCTACAGAGTCAGTTTTCAAGGAGCTCAGCATGAGGTGGCAATGGCAGTGGCTCAGGGGTAGGAGGCAACGGCGAAAGTCAGTCCGTTGATTTTCTAATGTGGGGGATTACTTCACTCGGCCCCCTGCAAAAACATGGAAGGCAAAATAAGAGACCCACAGGTGTGCAAATAAAGGAGGTGGACCCATATGTATATCCTAGAGAGCATGGCAAGCAGACTAGGATTGAGGATGCATACAACTAGCAAGGGCCGAAATACAAGGTGGGTCGAGCAATTGCAAAGTGGTGGCACCATGTAGGGTTACCATTCAATGCAGCGAATAGTTCTTATTATAAAACTGCTATACATGAGGTTCAACATGCAGGGCTACATGTGCAGCCTCCTACAGCTAGGGACTTGGCTGGGAGATATCTTCAGGAAGAAGTTAATGAAATCAAGTCTTATATTGACAACTTTAAGAAGAAATGGGAGAAGTATGGTGTCACATTGATGTGTGATGGTTGGTCGGGCACCACCAGGAGCAACCTCATCAACTTCTTCGTGTATTGTGATAGACAATTCTTCTATCATAAATATGTTGACGCATCAGATAGAGTACACAACTACGAATACATTTTGAGTTTGATGCGAGACGTTGTTGAGGAGATTGGTAAGCAATACAGTGGGCAGATGGTGACGGATAATGGATCTGCCTACAAAAAAGCAGGGGAGGAATTGATGAAGATTTATCCTCATCTTTACTAGACCCCATGTGCTGCCCACTGTGTTGATTTGATGCTGAAAGAGATTGGGACACTACAAGTAGTCAAAATGGTAGTGGATGTGGGGCAAAAAATTACAAGGTTCATCTACAATCATCATGCTGTCTGGTGTGGATGAGAGAGTCCACAGGGAGAGTTGTTGAGACCGGCTGTCACCCACTTTGCAACAAACTTTGTCGCATTACAAAGCCTATTGAAGCACAAGTATGGATTGAAACGCATGTTCAGGAGTGCTAGATGGTTGCAGAGCACTTTTGCTGGAACATCGGATGGAAAAGAGGTGGAAGGCATCATCAACAGCTCGAATTTTTGGGATCGGGTGTTCAAACTAGTTCAAATCATTGAACCTCTATATGAGGTATGAGGGTGGTTGATGGGGACGAGACCTTCTATTGGATTGGTGTACGCAAAGCTTGAAGCCGCGAAGAAGAAGATCCGCGAAGTGTCACCTCGGTATGCACACTTGGTCTTGGACGTTGTTGAGGATAGATAGGACCGACAGATGAGTAGAGATCTACATAAGGCAGGTAAGGAAACTGTTGATATTTTTAAGTTATAATAAGTATGTATTTTGCAACCATGTATTAAAAGCAGTCATCAATTGCAGCATATTATCTCCATCCTGCATACCATTACACGCACGAGCTGGCAAATGAGGATGACTTGACGGCTGCTTTTACAAGAGTTGTTGAAAGATTGTCAAGAATGCTTGTACAAGCAGCGGACGCCATTGATGAGGCAAGTATAGGGTTATCAACTTCCATCAAACAAATACTTGAATTGATAGCATGATCAATTTAATGTATGTATGATCAATACATTTTATGCAGATGAAGAGCTTTCGGGAAGCTATTGGGGGCGTTGCTGAGCCATCTGCCATTGCTGGTCGGGAGCGTGTTGAGGGCGGTAATATGCTTTCACTTTCATTTAGTCATTGCAACTTCATGGTTGAGGGCTAATTGAGTATCATTAACTTAGTTGCAGCTGATTGGTGGTTTAACTTTGGACATACTGCGCCAACATTGAGAAAAGTTGCAGTGAAGATCTTACCGCAAACATCCTCATATAGTGGATGTGAGAGGAACTGGAGTACATTTGCATTGATACACACTAAAGTGCGGAATCAATTGTCATATAGGCGCTTGGACAACTTGGTGTACGTGCACTACAATATGATGTTGAGGGTCAAACATCTCACAGTAGATCCAAAGCAGCGTGGGGACATAGACTATGATCTTGTTGACATTCGGTTCCTACGAGATGAAGAAGACCCAATAGTTGCATGGGCTGCACGAGCAACCACAGAGCGGGGGGAGTATGAGTTAGATGAGGAGGCAGATGATCCTAAAGATCCACCTCGCCCTAACACTTTCCTGGCAAGGGCAGTAGCAGAAGCAACAACAGAGGAGAAAGGAGATCGTGGAGATGTGGGACAACCATACTCCCCTCAGTTTCAGGCCGACTCAGAGGCTGAGGTGGATCTTCTTAAAGACATAGAACTAGAGCGTGTTGAGCGTACTATAAGTGGGAGAGTAATTTCTTCGTTTCATCTTACATATTTTATCAATTGCATTTGTATTAATGTATCATGTTGGGGGCTGTTGCAGGTGGAGGACATGGTCATGATGATGATGATGATTTTGAGAGGTTGATGGAAGGCCTCCCTCGCACGCGATCTTTGAGGGAAGCACCCTCACATTCCAGAAGGAGAGGGTCATCTACCCAGGTTGCTGCTCCCTCACAATCTAGAAGGGCTCCCACATCATGTCAACTGGTAAAGGGGAAGCAAATAGCTCAAGAATCCCGCCCAAAAAAAACTGGTGCACCGGAGTCCTGACCAACTAAAGGAATTGTTATATGAGAGCTCCCTCCCCCAGTACAGAGAAAGAAGGGTTGGTTATCTGGTTGGGGATCCAAGAAAGGCAAGAAAAGTGCTACCCTTGTTGAAGATTCACTTGACATTGCAGATGCAAAGACCTTGGATCCAAATGCAGAGGATGACACACCGTCTCTGTTGGATTCATCCAGATTGCCCAATAGCACCTCCCATGATTCGATGACTACTGGTAGGTCATCATTTTGTATTGTTCATTACCTCAAATGTATCTGTAATTGTCCTAACCTATCTTAAAATCATATTGCATTTGCAGGTGGTTCTTCTTCAGATGGTGGAGGTGGCGGTGGTGGTGACACACCTCAGGGAGGTGGAGGTGGTGACAATAGTCAGGGAGGAAGAGATGGTGACAGTGGCCAGGGAGGAGGAGGTGGTGGGATAGCATTCACGGACAAGCAATTTTTTCGGGGTGCAAGCCAAGATACTAGTCATGGTGCCCCAATGCAGTACAACAGAAGGTAGAAGTTTAGTCGTGGCAGTCATGCAGAAGGTTTAGCAGTGGATTCCAATAACTATGACACTATGATATCAGACTTTGAGAGGATGAGTACACAAGAGTCTGTTGGATCCTATGGTGACCATAGCTATCACCCCGAGTCCACTAGCACAGACTACTCTAGTGGGTACAGTGGGTACACTGCCACAGCAGGCTACCTTGGTCCATCTCCATATATGTATCCTCCTGCAGCATTTTATGTTCCTGTTCCAGTTCAAGTTTTTGCTCCTTTGGAGGATGTACATATGGCACAACTGAATGTAGTCCGTCCGGCTGCCAGATGTAGGACCATTATCTCAGGCTGTTTCGACAGAGATACCATACCATGATGACATGGGATGAGTATCGTAATTTTGTGTCTGAAAGAAAAGGTTATCACATTATTGAAGAGCTACCCTCAGAGTCAGATGAGTCAAAGTCAGTGCCTAGCCAGTCCCAATGGAATGCATACGATCCATATCAGCAGGGGCATGAGGATATTATAGTAAGTCAATGTATTCTGTATTGGAATTTAGAGTTAATCGTTGTATAATATCTTTGTGCAATGTAAATATCTTTCTATTAATGAGTTTCAATTTTTTCACTCTTCTAAATTTTTTTTTATTGAAAATAAATGTTTGTATAGCAATACATGGCATAAATGTCATCGAATATGATGAACATATTTACAAGAGCCTAAACAAAGAATCAGCAAAAAAAAGGCCAGATTCAAGAGAATCGGCCAAGAAATGGGCCAGAAACCAGGTTTCTGGCCGCATCCATGCAAATCGGTCCGATTCGGGCGAATCGAACCGAATCGAGAGAAACCCAATTCGGTCTGAATCACCGATGCATCAAACCTTGGCTGGAAGATAGAAAGTTACAGGAAAATGGGAGAAGATAAGAGAAATTTGTTTAGTTGATAACAAACAATATCCAATTGCAATAGATGTTTTGCCGAGCTATAGGCTGAGCAGTAGACATGCTGGCCAAACTATAGGCTCAAGGCCAAGCAATTCTAAGCTGACACATGGATTACTCATCAGGCTGGACTGGAGGTGACGGAGATTGAGCCTAATGGGCCTGACAAAGGTTGAGTTCACTAGGCTTAATGCGCTTGGAAGAGACTGGGCCTAGAAGAGAAATTCCCTCCTCTCCACTATTGTTTAAAATAATCATAGCCAGGAGAGACCTTCTAGTGTTTCAAGGACTGTAATGATGTTACCATTAATGACAGGTCAAATCCTTAGCTCCTTGTCTGATGAGAATCCCTTTTTGTCATGTTGTTGGAATGATGCCTTAGGCAGATATCTATTGCAAGGATCAAGAGCTAGGAACTTCATGTTGTGAGGATCAAGGGCTAACATCTCTCTGTTATGAGTATCAAGGGTTGGCATTCCTTTGCAAATATCGAGGATAATGGTAGGTAAAAAGTGGAAGGCCTTTAGAAAGGGACTTGGCTAAGTTTCAAATTTCGGGCGCTCCTAGCCCCCTATAAAGGGGACCCGAAACTCACCTTTGGTTCACCTTCTATGCATCATCGCTTCTTTCTTCCAGCTTTGGCCTAGTAAGAAAGCTGGTCCCTCACAGAACATGCGGTTGTTATGATGATGACTCCATTGCTAGCTAGTTCTACTTAGGTCACCCTTTCAAGCAGCAGTATTACAGCTGTATGTGCGAAAGGGAGGCTGCAATCCTAGAAGAGAAAGGCAATTGCAGAAGGTGAGCGATGCAGCAGGCAACTAACAGGGAGTGGACCTTCTGACATGCATCCAACATCCATGCCCGCAGCAACCATACCTCCTCCACAGCAAGCCATAAGCATACAGTCACTGGGATCTGCACCTACGACAGACGTTAGGACTGTCTCCCATTGCACCAGCTGCGCTACCACCACCCCAATGGTTTCAGTTATGTCTCCATCGCCTCCCGCAATGTCAATTACGCTACCGTCACCTCTAGAGGCACCTTCATCTCCAATTGGGCACCCAGTTTCTCTGACACCTCAAACTCCCTCCACTGGCAGGAATGAACCATTCTCAAGTTCAGTGACGGCTTCCTCAGATAATCAAGTAGTTACCTTCCAATTACTGTTCTCGAAACTGGCTAATTTCCAAGACCCCTAGATTGTATCGGATGTGAGCCGCAACCTCACATTTCTCGAAAAATAACCAACTAATTCTTCACTTTCATCCTTACATACGAATCAACAGAGGAGGCTGCAAAGGCAATCAATTTTGTGAAGAAGTAATGTCCAGGAAAAAAAATTTCCAAGCTCACCCTATGTCCACTCAACACGTGTACTTTTTTGCAACTTGTAACTTACATCTCCAGCACTTTTTAGAAGGTGACTCAAGGACCATAATTCACTAATTCGAGTTACAAGAAGACAAACCAAATCCCAAAAGTTTGGAGTACAATTATGCCAAGATGGTAGACCTATCCTTAAATAGCTCTCCTGATTATGCCGTTCAGTCCCTTTACATTTCCCAATATAGATTACATTACTAAGTTCTTCAATGCATATATGGACGATTAGAAAAGACAACAATACTCTGTTACCTAACTCGTAAAAAGTCCATCCTTTTGAAAGTGAATAATAGCATCTGATAACCTCAGCAAGGTGTTTGAATCCTTCTTTGAATACTCTGTTGCAAGGTTTGATGCATCGGCGAATCGGGTTTCTCTCGATTCGGTTCGATTCGCCCGAATCGGACCGATTCGCATGGATGCGGCCAGAAACCTGGTTTCTGGCCCATTTCTTGGCCGATTCTCTTGAATCTGGCCTTTTTTTATTGATTCTTTGGTTTAGGCCTCTTGTAAATATGTTTCATCATATTCGATGACATTTATGTCATGTATTGCTATACAAACATTTATTTTCAATCAAAAAAAGCATTAGAAGAGTGAAAAAAATTGAAACTCATTAATAGAAAGATATTTACATTGCACAAAGATATTATACAACGATCAAACTCTAAATTCCAATACAGAATACAATGACTTACTCTAATATCCCCAATGCCCCTGCTGATATGGATCATATGCATTCCCTTGGGACTAACTAGGCACTGACTCTGACTCATCTGACTCTGAGGGTAGCTCTCCAATAATGAGATAACATTTTCTTTCAGACACAAAATTACGATACTCATCCCATGTCATCATGGTATGGTATCTCTATCGAAACAGCCTGAGATAATGGTCCCACATCTGGCAGCCGGGACGGACTACATTCAGTTGTGTCATCTGTACATCCTCCAAAGGAGCAAAAACTTGAACTGGAATAGGAACATAAAATGCTACAGGAGGATACATATATGAAGATGGACCAAGGTAGCCTGCTGTGGCAGTGTACCCACTGTACCCACTAGAGTAGTCTATGCTAGTGGACTCGGGGTGATAACTATGGCCGCCATAGGATCCAACAGACTCTTGTGTACTCATCCTCTCGAAGTCTGATATCATAGTGTCATAGCTATTGGAATCCACTGCAAAACCTCCCGCATCACCGCCACGACTAAGCTTCTGCTTTCTGTTGTACTGCAGTGGGGCACCATGACTAGTATCTTGGGTTGCACCCCAAAAAAATTGCTCCTCCGTGAATGCTATCCCACCACCTCCTCCTCCCTGACCACTGTCACCATCTCCTCCTCCCTGACCACTGTCACCACCTCCACCTCCCTGAGGTGTGTCACCACCACCGCCACCTCCACCATCTGAAGATATGATTTTAAGATAGGTTAGCACAATTACAGATACATTTGAAGTAATGCACAATACAAAATGATGACCCCTACAGTAGTCATCGAATCATGGGAGGCGCTATTGGGCAATCGGGGTGAATCCAACGGTGACGATGTGTCTTCCTCTGTATTTGGATCCAAGGTCTCTGCATCTGTAATGTCAAGTGGATCTTCAACAAGGGTAGCACCTTTCTTGCCTTTCTTGGATCCCCAATCAGATAACCAATCCTTCTTTTCCTGTACTGGGGGAGGTGGCTCTCGTATAACAATTCCTTTAGTTGGTCGGGACACCGATGCACCAGTTTTTTTTTGGGCGGGATTCTTGAGCTATTTGCTTCCCCTTTACCAGTTGACATGATGTGGGAGCCCTTCTAGATTGTGAGGGAGTAGCAATCTGGGTAGATGACCCTCTCCTTCTGGATTGTGAGGGTGCTTCCCTCAAAGATCGTGTGCGAGGGAGGCCTTCCATCAACCTCTCAAAATCATCATCATCATCATAACCATGTCCTCCACCTGCAACAGCCCCCAACATGATACATTAGTACAAATGCAATTGATAAAATATGTAAGAAGAAACGAAGAAATTACTCTCCCACCTATAGTACGCTCAACACGCTCTAGTTCTATGTCCCCAAGAAAATCCACCTCAGCCTCTGGGTCGGCCTGAAACTGAGGGGAGTATGGCTGTCCCACATCTCCACGATCTCCTCCTCCTCTGTTGTTGCTTCTGCTACTGCCCTTGCCAGGAAAGTGTTAGGGCGAGGTGGATCTTCAGGATCATCTGCCTCCTCATCTAACTCATACTCCCCCCGCTCTGTGGTTGCTCGCGCAACCCATGCAACCATTGGGTCTTCTTCATCTCGTAAGAACCAATGTCAAAAGAATCATAGTTTATGTCTCCACGCTGCTTTGGATCTTCTGTGAGATGTTTGACCCTCAACCTCATATTGTAGTGCACGTACACCAAGTTGTCCAAGCGCCTATATGACAATTGATTCCGCACTTTGGTGTATATCAATGCAAATGTACTCCAGTTCCTCTCACATCCACTAGATGAGAATGCCTGAGATAAGATCTTCACTGCAACTTTTCTCAATGTTGACGCAGTATGCCCAAAGTTAAACCACCAATCAGCTGCAACCAAGTTAGTGATACTCAATTAGCCCTCAACCATCAAGTTGCAATGACAATAAATGAAAGGGAAAGCATATTACCGCCCTCAACACGCTCCTGACCAGCAATGGCAGATGGCTCAGCAAAGCCCCCAATAGCCTCCCGAAAGCTCTTCATCTGCATAAAATATATTGATCATACATACATTAAATTGATCATGCATATCAAATTCAAGTATTTGTTTGGATGGAAGTTGATAACCCTATACTTGCCTCATCAATGGCGTCCGCTGCTTGTACAGGACTTCTTGACAATCTTTCAACAACTCTTATAAAAGCAGCCATCAAGTCATCCTCATATGCCAGCTCGTACGTGTAATGGTATGCAGGGTGGAGATAATATGTTGCAATTGACGGCTGCTTTTAATACATGGTTGCAAAATACATTAATACTAAAATATCAACAGTTTCCTACCCCCCTTATGTAGATCTCTACTCATCTGTCGGTCCCATCTATCCTCAACAACGTCCAAGACCAAGTGTGCATACCGAGGTGACACTTCGCGGATCTTCTTCGCGGCTTCTAGCTTTGCGTACACCAATCCAATAGAAGGTCTCATGTCCCCATCAACCACCCTCAATACCTCATATAGAGGTTCAATGATCTGAACCAGCTTGAACACCCGATCCCAAAAATTCGAGCTGTTGATGATGCCTTCCACCTCTTTTCCATCCGATGTTCCAGCAAAAGTGCTCTACAACCATCTCTCACTCCTGAACATGCGTTTCAATCCATCCTTGTACTTCAATAGGCTTTGTAATACAACAAAGTTTGTTGCAAAGCGGGTGACAGCCGGCCTCAACAACTCTCCACCTGTGGACTCTCTCATCCACGCCAAGACAACATGATGATTGTAGAGGAACCTTGTAATCTTCTGCCCCGCATCCACCACCATTTTGACGGCTTGCAGTGTCCCAATCTCTTTCAACATCAAATCAACACAGTGGGCAGCATATGGGGTCTAGTAAAGATGAGGATAAATTTTCATTAATTCCTCGTCTACTTTTTTGTAGGCAAATCCATAATCCGTCACCACCTGCACAATGTATTGCTCACCAATCTCCTCAACAACGTCCCGCATCAAACTCAAAATGTATTCGTAGTTGTGTACTCTATCTGATGCGTCAACAAATTTGTGATAGAAGACTTGTCTATCACAATACACGAGAAAGTTGATGAGGCTGCTCCTGGTGGTGCCCGACCAACCATCACACATCAATGTGACACCATACTTCTCCAATTTCTTCTTAAAGCTGTCAATATAGACTTGATCTCATTAACTTCTTCCTGAAGATATCTCCCAGCCAAGTCCCTAGCTGTAGGAGGCTGCACATGTAGCCCTCCACGTTGAACCTCTTGTATAGTAGTTTTGTAATATGGATTATTCGCTGCATTGAATGGTAACCCTGCATGGTGCCACCACTTTGCAACTGCTCGACCCACCTTGTATTTCGGCCCCTGTTGGTTATATGCATCATCAATCCTAGTATGCTTGCCATGCTCCCTAGGATACACATAAGGGTCCACCTCCTCTATTTACACACTTGTGGGTCTCTTATTTTGCCTTCCTTATTCTTGTGTGGCAGGGGGCCGAGTGAAGTAATCCCCCACATTAGAAAATCGACGGGACTGACTTCCGCCGGCGCCCCCTACCTCTGAGCCACTGCCAACCTCATGCTGAGCTCCCTGAAAACTGACTCTGTAGGCTGCCCTTTGGTCAGCTTCCCATGCCTCAGCCCTGCTCTGTGCTCTGGCTAGCCTTTCCTGTACATCAGGATCAGGCACATATTCTGCGTACATTTCTACTTCATCCTCAACGTCTTCATCTCGTTCCCTTCCTGATATGATCCTCTCCTGCATCTCCTTATCCGCCCTCTTTCTTGCAGTCTCCGCTCAAACATGTTTAAGGTGTTCAATCATAAGTTTTTTAACTTCACTTAGCACCATTTTACAACCCTGCACGTCATGGTAGCCTACTAGTCGGCCACCTGCAAGGTGCTTCTTCAACCGGGAGACGCCACCTCCTTGTCCCGTAAAGCTACAATAATTGCACTTGAAGTTGTGTCTACTGCCCAACATGATGTCATGCTGCCACCCAATATCATCACTAGATCCCTTCTTCGGTGCCATCTGGAGGGACAAATAGAAATTAAATATATTAACACTAAATTAATTCAAATTTCAAAATTCAAACACTAAAAGAAAATGTTCTTATATGATAATTTTTTCCGTGGACATGATCATACTACAACTCCAATCACACCTCTGAAGAGAGTTTGTAAATTTTCAAGTTTTATTTATTTTTTTTGTAAATTTTAAAACATTTATTAATCATGCGGGAACATAAATTCATTTTAGCTCTAATTCATATGGAATCAACTTCTAACCATGATTTAGAAGTTATACGGAATATTGCTATCAAATTTTGGTTCTTCAAAAAAAATTAATATTTTTAATTTTTATTCAGAAAATCAAATTTTAGGGAAAATCTCCAAATCTACATAAAAAAACTTGTAGATATTGATGAAAAATGGTTGCAAGTGTACACCAATCATTTGCAACATCATTTCCCATGAAGATCTAAGTCATACACCAAGAAAAAATCAGAAAAAAATGAAGGAATATGGTGGCTTACCTTCAAACCCCTGTAGAAACTCCAAAAAAATTGAAGAACAAGGCTTGAATGCCTCCAAATCCACGTCCAAATGGCTTCAAACTCACGTTGGAACCCTCCCTAAGTGTTTTGGCATGGAGATCTAGGGTTTTTTTCAGAGAAAGAGTGAAAACAAGGGGGAGAAAGAGGGCTCCGGCCTGCTGCGCTGCGAATCGGGACTGTACAGTCCCTTTCGCAACGCATCGGCTGACACCCTTAAGGTGTCAAGCAAATCACGTCCGATTCGCACAGTGTCAAATCAGATCAGGCGAATCGGGTCCGATGCGCCTGAATGACCGGATCCAGGCAAATCGATCCGAATCGCGCATCGAGTATCCTGTGATTCGCATCGATTCATCCGAATCGGGCCGATTGGCTCCGATGCGCCAAACCATGCTCTGTTGTTCATTTCTGTGCATAATGCCAACAGAATGACAGTGGACATATCTTCCATGTCTCACCCCCACAGGGTTAATATTTTCCCACTCAAGAAGCAGAATTAAAGTGTCTGCATACCCAGGCCATGGGAAACCTATGTCTAGAAGAAAACCTTCCAAACTACATCAGTCATGCCACATCTGAGAAAGAGATGAACTTTGATTTCCTCAAAGGTGCAACATCTCCTCTTCATTTCTTTCTTGAACCTCTTCGGTCTGTCCCCTCCAGTAAATCTCACTCAGGCCACTTCCCGTAAGAATATTCTGATGTTGAGAAGTTTCTTGTTCCACACTTGATTCTTCCATGATAGTTTTCTTCCTCCATCTAAGTATCTTTGCCACAGAGATAACTGAGAATTCACCATCAGGTACCCATCTCCATCTTCTCTCTCTCTTTCTGGGTTCTATCTTGATTCTGCCCAAGGTACCGGAAACTCTAAGGTCTACCAATCAGTCCAGTTCCAGTCATGATGAAAATTTCAGTTCTCCTTGTTTCATTTGTCCCAGATGAACAGTCTTTTGATTAGCATTTAGCAGGGCAAGCCATAAAGACCTTCAAAACAATTAGCAAAAGCTCTTTGCTCAGACAAGGGGAGCCATTCATTTCCATCCTGGAATTCAGTGCATCTGACGGAATCTATTAGCCTGAAAATTTGTGTTTGAATGAGTGGCATGTAAGTTTTGAGAAAGTAATAACATTGATTCATTGTCATTCCAGGACATAAGATAAGCAGTTTTTGTATGATACTGGACAACACCCACCTGTCATTAGAGAAGAGAGGATATACAAGTAGAACATCTGTGTGCTCTCAGAAGCAAGGTTTTAAAAACTGAACAGTTTGGACCACAACTAATAAACCGGATTGGAACCATGGGCCAGTTTCAATCTCAGGGACAGAAACCAAATAGAACCAGACAAAACTGGCCAGAACCAGCCTTTTAACTGGAACAGGAACCAGCCTGGTTCAGTCCATTTCCTAAAACATGTTTTTAAGACCTTGCTCAGAAGTCCCTTCATGTTTAATCCAAAAGAATCTGCCTTCAGCAACAATACCAAGGTGGCATCTGGCACTCACCTGTGAAAAAAAGAAAGAGAAAGGAGATATCAACCAGAATAGGTTCCCAAGACAAATGCCCATTCCAGAATTCAACCCTGGCTCTAGTTTCTGCTTGCATTGAAGACCCAAATTTCCTCTTCTCCCTGGATAGTCACATTGTAGCATGCAAAATAGCCACAATATTATTTTCTTTCCAAACTCCATATCCTCATCTGTGATGCTATCAGCTACTCCACGCCTTAACTGCAGTTTCCGACATATGCTTCAAAATATCCTGTTTATATGGACACTATACAAGCAAGCAGTCCATAGATTTGTCTTCCACATCATATGCATATTATGTGGTCCTGATGTCTTTCAAGACCTGTCCAACCCGATCACATATGTGGGAACCCTTGAGCAGAACATTCTCCACATTAGCAGTTCTGTTGATCTTCTCCTTCATCAGTTCATCTCCTATCGTTCTACATGTGGACTTCATGATATCCATATTATGACTTTCAATAGGGGATGACTGATTCTATAGTCTCACCAAGAACATAACATCAGAACTATGTTGAACGGAGGATTCTGAGACTCAGAACCTCATGGAACATCTGAAATCTGGTCCCCCTGCTGTCATTATATATGTGGACCTCACTGTGAAGCTCCTATTTCTCCTACTATCTCTGAGGTCTGTTTACACCACCTGTCCTTCTTCTGCTATTCAGGTGGATATCCCTCAAGGAGCATTAGAAGCCATGGAAGGCAGGATCAATCGGCCCAGGAATCAGCCAGGGCCGATCCCGATCCAAGTCGAGCCGATCACCGATCCGAATCGGCCAGAATCCTCCGGATCGGCCTGGATCAGCCATATGGCCAATCCGATCCAGAATCGGCCGATCCAGATCCGGATCGGCCGATTCTGCCTTCCATGTTAGAAGCTTTCCAACTTGTCAAAACAAGAAGGGACATCTCAAGCAGAGAACCCTTCAACACAACTCTCTCTCAGAAATTGATAACTTGCTCATCTCCAAAGGCAATGGAGGTATCGGAATTTATCATATCCAAAGCAAGGAGAATTCCCTTCCACGAGTGGAAGATAGTAGTCAACATCCCAAGAATCATGTCCCAAATTCTGCTTGTCCATAGTTGTCAAGGCAGTCGCCTAGGAGCCGCCTTGGCAGAAAGCCACATTCCTGTACGCTCAGCAAAAGCCCTCCTTCTAGAAAACCAAAAAAGCACTCCAAGGCACCACCTAGGTGGTCAAGGCACGCACCTAGGGTCTAAGACCCACGCAACCAAATCGGATCCAATTTTAAAACACCAAACCCCCTTCGGCCCGATCAACTCACCCCATTCGCGGCTCCACATTTTCGACGGCCCCATCTAGGTTCTTCCCAGCGTGCACCTGCTACAATCACCACCCAGCCGCCGCCTCCGGCTGCCGCTGCTGCTGCCGCCGCCACAGCCACCTCCAGCCGCAGCAACACTTCTTCTTTGAGGTACTTCGTACTTAACTCTCTCTCTCTCTCTCTCTCTCTCAGTCCAGAACCCACCCCCCCCCCCCAAAACAAGCTGGGCCCTTCCGCTTCCCCCACAACCTGTGCGGCTGTGGCACCGTGCAGTGTACATAGCCGCAGTTCATGGCCCCTTCCAGGGCCCCTTTCCTTCCATCCCCAGCCCCTTCCCCTCTCTCTAACCTCTGTCGCAGAGTCTAATGATTATTCATTAGACTGTGTTCAGTGATCTGAATATTTAGTACTCTTCTTTATTCTCATGGACATCCTCCCTTAGGCAATGTGTATTTGTTACTTGATGAGTTGATGAAGTGATGTGTTGTTTTGGAGTCTAATATTTGTCATTTCACATTGCCCCATGGTAGTTAGTACTATTACATTTGCAGATTTTAGAAGAACAGCTTTGCAAATTATGAGGAACATAACTTTACATTTGATATTTCATTTATATATAATTATTTCTATGTTACCCTTTTCGAATTTTGTGATATGTTATTGCAATATAATGTCTGTCACATCATGATCTTTTTTACTGAATTTTTACGAGCATTACATACTTTTAGAGAAATAAATATTATATAGGGGAATACTCTTGAAATAGCCCAGATTGGGCGTGCCCAAGCATGCCTTGGTCACCTTGATGCCTTGACGACTATGGCTTCCTCTCAACCCATCAGCCTCTCCCCTTCACATCTCACTCCTACAGCCATTTACTTGATAAAGCTATGTTGCAATCCCACTAATTCCTGAGGCTTTGCCATCCATTTTGCTCCTGAAGTCTTCCCAATTCATTTCACGACACTTAATCCATAACCCTCTCTCCTTCACATTAACTCCTAGAGCCATTTACTTGATAAAGCTATTGTTGAAATCCCATAAGTTCCTGAGGCCTAGCCATCCATTTTGCGCTTGAGGACTTCCCAATTGATGTCATGATACTTCAACCACAGGCCTCTGTCTTCCACATCTCACTCTTAGAGCCACTTACTTGACAAAGCTATGTTGAAATCCCACAAATTCCTGAGGCCTCACCATCCTTCTATTTTGTTCACTCAAAACCATGTAAAATAATTCCCTAAGACTAAACTATACATAGAAAAAGCACAAGTCACATTTAGAATATGTGATTGACATGTTTACAAAGCTTAGAAGCTACAATCTTCCTCGGAGTTTGACATAGCTCTGCAGCGACATGCAATGAGATGCATCCAAACACTCATCAGTCCAAGAACACCAAGGGATAATGGAAATCACATTTGAAGGATCTAAGATACAATAAGAGAAACTTCATAAAAGAAAAAAGGATCTTTCGCTGTTGCATTTATGCCATGTTGGATAGCTATGACACAGTATCACATATCTAGGATCAAACTTCTCCTTTCTAAATAAACTCAAGAAATAGGTGCCACTCACCATATGCCTCTGAAGCTGTTCTTTGCGCTTCATGAAGTTAAGGCAAAATTCACAAAAGTACAGCTTCACGCAATCATTGTATTCTGGTGGAAAAGGGGAGAAGTACCATGTCTCAATCTCATATCTTCCAAGTTCTATGGTGGCTATGTTTTTCACTTTAGTGAACTCCTCGTGTTCTCGCAGACTAGCCGCGTCAAGCTCCTCATGGCCCTGGCAAAGGGAAAAAGGCAGGTTTATCAGTTCCAGAAAACAACAGTTATGGAAAATATAAAAGGAATCCCTGTATGAATACCTCCACATGTGTCTCATCGATCTTTCTTTTCTGATGACGTGTCATTTTCAAACTAGTTGCCTGTTTTGTCCAAAAGAAGACTGTAAGAGGCCATCCAAAAACATAGTACAGTATAGCTCCTGTAACTTTTCAAGATGAAAAGAGTTTGGATTTTTCATGATTGCATTCTGAAAAACTACCTTTTCTTTGTGAAAGATTCTCAATATGAAGTTAAAACATACAAGCACATTTCAAAAATGACATATTATTACGAAAAAGAGTAAGAAGTTGGTCTAGATAGTTAAGCAAGCATGCAAGAAGCTATGCTTAATTGAGCCATGATGGCTGGTAGAAATATCAACCAAACTTTCTTCCAACCTCTGATAAAAGGGTATGCAATTAAAAGGGAGGAGATGGGAAAAAAGAAAAAAGTACCCGACTTTTCTCAGCCTCAAGCACCTAGTTAAAGAGTTAAACATCAAGGTTGCCATCACACTATCACAGTTGTCGAGGTGCACATCTAGGCAGCACCTAGGCAACAAAGCATTGGGCTGTGTCCAAGGCGCAAGTCCACCTTGTTCGGAGCCAAAATAGTGCCCCAAAGAGGTGCCTTGGCCGGCCTTGAGTCCGCTTGGACGAATGCCCCTGCCCCATTTTCCTGCTAGAAATAAAATTTCTTTCTGGGGGCTCTACCCCATGAACCCCACAAATGGTGTTGCACCCTTGTTGTAACGTCATGGTCGTTCGGATTCTAGTTTTATAAATTTTATGTAATTGTTGGGCCAATGTGTGGCCATGGAGCTGTGTTTTGACTTTCGTGTGTTTGTGTGGGTGTTGTGGATAGGAAATTTTGGCCCACATAATACCTAGGTTCTATGTTTCAGAACATGACGGAGTTGGGTGACATGTTCAGAACACAGCCATCCCAAGCGTCACGATCTCAGTGCCGCCTGTTTTAATTCTTCGGCTGCACGTGGCGTGCGTCGGGCTACCGCGTGGCGTTGGGTTCATGAACACGACAGCCCGATATTTTGCATTCTGAACGCGACGGCAGGCCCCAACGTGTTCTCAATTCTGATGCTTTAAAGCTCTGTTTCCCGACCAAACAAAGCAAACGGCCCTATTCGGCCGAGGAGAGGCTCCCAGAGGGGATTTCCAACGATTTCGGTTCAGGAGCTAGTGGTTTTGCACGGTTCCATGCGAGGAGGATGACCGGAGCATGGGAAATGTCGATCGAGCTTCATTCTTCGCGTTCTTCGTGTTGGTAGGGGAATTCTCTCGTTTCTTGTATTATTTATGTGGTTGTGCATGGTTTTTTGTAGAGCTAGCAGGTTAAAGTGGGTTGATGGTTGTAAAAATGAGGTTTCTTGGGGTTTTCTGGGTGGAACCCAAGAGCTGGGCGTTCTGTCTGAGAATGCAACGGGTCAAGTGGTCGCATTCAGAATGCGGCTTGTGCCCCTGATGCGTTCTCATCCAGAACGTAGCGTATCGGGACGTCGCGTTCTTAACATGACGATTTTTCCCATCGCGTTCTGGTTCTTGAGACCGTTAGGTCTCTAGTTCGCAGTCTAGATCCAATGAGATCCTGGTTTCTAGTGTTATTTCATTAGATTAATATATTTGAATATTCATTTAAATGTATTTTATTGAGAATGATCAGACGAGTTTCATGTGAGTCATGTAATGGTCGAAATGTGAGTTAAGTGATGGAATGGTTAGATTGATGTGTGTTTTGTGGTTTCGAATGGATTCGGTCGATGGTTTGGGCCAATGTGGTCGTTCCTGTGGTGCTCTGTGTGAGACCCGCAGACTGGGAGATCTACTTGAGACCGTATCCTTTCGGTTGGGCGTCCTAGTGAGGCGTCCGAGTTGGTGGATGTGTTAGCGATTGTTGACGTGGTTCCCCTGCCTGAGGCGTTAGTGCTGCGTTAAGGGTGTGTGGCGTGTTCGAGTTTTCTATGAATCGAGTTTCTTTCTAAGCTTGGGGGTTGACCTTTGGATCGATAGTACCTCAGCCTGCGTGCTTAGTGATTCTGTTGTATCGTGATAATGAGAATAGTGATTATCGGCATTTCATATAAAGATTTAATAATGTAAACGTGGTTTATCGAGTTCAGTGGTCCGACGCTTCTCTAGAATGCCGCTCTAGTTGGGTACCCCAAGTTCTATGTGAGCTAGGCACGTTGTGCTCGGGATTTGTCTAGGTACTTTGTGTAGCGTCAAGATCTGTGTCATCTTCCTACACACCCTCACTTGTTTGTCGAGTTGTACATCCGACTAAGGGAAAGACGACAGTGGGGCAACGACTAGTGGTGTGGTTGACTTTCATTCGATTGCTTATAGCCCGCTCGTGGTTGAGTGACGAAAACCAATAGCGTACTAGGCCCCAACTAGTCCCGTATTCCACAGCCTCACTCAAGGGGTTCCGAAACCTCTAGAGGCGTGTCAGGCGTGGATCTACAGCTTGGTGGCCTACAAGTGGTGTTGGTTGGTCTCCACAGTTTCTTGTACTTGTCGAGGTGGAGTCGCAGTTGAATCTTTCGTCCGTGGCTGCGAGACTAAAAGAGAGCTTTCTTGTGGTTTCTTTGTCCAGATCAAATTCTGAATTAGCTACTCAGTTACCATGGTCCGAGTGGTAGCGATGAGCCTTTCCGACTCAGATTTTTAGCAGTTGTTGTGGTTACTTCCGTTTATCGGGATGGTTACCCGACCTTCAGTACCTTTCAGTTGTTTTCTAATTAATCATTGGTTTAGCCCAGTGAACTTATGGTTAGGGCTATGTTGTGCTTTAAGAATGTAATTAAGGAGATGGTCAATTTCCTTTCTGTTAGTTGTGCTTGAATTTGATTAGGGATGAATTATATTTAATTATGTACATTAATTGTTCCCTTTCACAGCTTGCGTTACTTATGTGGCTTTGTGCGTTGTTGTGGAGAGTTTCCCTTCTGAGCCGGTGACTTTGTGAGGCTCACACCCCTAAACCCCTTTTCAGGTGTTAGTAGCAGCCGTGGTTCTCGAGCAGACATGTACCACCAGCAGTAGTGTGAGTTTTGCTCATGTTGTACACCTCGGGATATGCCCCAAGCTGTTGCAGTTTTCTTTTAGACATGTATTAATGTATTGGAACAATGTAATTTGATATAATTGTGTATAAGATCATGTACTGGTCATGTATCTTTATAACAATGTGGTTGTCTTTTATATTCTTACTAGACACGTGTGCGATATCCCAAACGAGACTTTGGCCCGTTCGCAGGAAACAGATCTAGATATGGAGTCTTTTCGGGCATAAATATCGAGGGCGACACTTGACCCCTACAACCTGACCGCTCAAGTAGACATGTACAACCTAACTGTGTAGGGCGATCCACGTCTGCGAACCCGCACATTGGATAGTTCAAGCCCCACATTCTAACATTTTTCATAATTATTAGACTATGAACAGTGTCACAATCATTAAACTATGATTGTTCACAATTTAATGACTATGTTTATGACATTGTTCACAATCTAATGTAACAACTATGAAAAGTCCACAGTCAAATGTAAGAAAGATCCTAATTGTTCAAGAACCATCTAGTTTGTTATGCTTTTATATTCTTTTGTAGTAAATATTATGTAACACTTTTTTCCCAACTTTCCACCATTGTTGACAGATGGTGAGGACCGGTGGGTATGGAGTTGGGAGAAGGCAAACTGTTTCTCAGTTAGATCGGCTTACAGTTTCATTTCAGATGGAGGAGTTTGGCATGGGCTGCTGTTGAACCCAAAAGAAAAAAATTTCGTGAATTATACAATTTCGAAGATACTTGTTTAGATGTTTAGAGCAAGTATATGGGGGGAAAATATTTATTCGGAGTCCCGGATGAAAAATGACCCTCAAACCTTTTATTCTGAAATTTTATGATAAATAAATGAAAAGAAAATATTTATTCTGATTTTTTTGGAATAAATGACAGAAAAAAGAAAGAGAAAGAAATATTTCTGTGATGTCTTGAAAATCTAAAAACGGTCGCTCCAAGATAAATCGGAGCAGAAACCGATATATTCCCGGTGTTTTCGGGTTAAAATCCCCCCGGTGAACGATTTTTAATGCCCCGGAATGTCCCAGCGGAAGCGTCCTATGTGGCGCAGGATATGAAGTGTGTCAGGGTCCGTCCAATACCCATGTCAACTGAAAAAAATGACGTGGTGCCGACGTGACTCTCCGCACAAACGAAACAATGGCGAAATTCCAACCTTAAAGCAAACCACGAGGCAGAAACAATGGCCACGTGGGTTAATTTATAGAAAAATGATGACCAAGGAGCCACTGGATCAACACTCCACCGCGGTGGAAGCACCACCGATGTGGAGCCCCACCGGTGTGGAGCCCCACAGGTGGTCTGGCCCACCAGTGGGATAGACCGGTGGGCCCCACCAGTGGCCCAGACCGGTGGGGAGCCCCACCAATGGCCTTCCCCACCAGTGGTTGCGCATTGGTGGGAACCCCACCGGGGTCTTCCCCACCGGTGGGACAGACTAGTGAGGAACCCCACCACCGGGGAACCCCATCGGTGGTGTGCGCACCGGTGGGGTCCATCAGTTCCCCCCACCACCAGTGGGAGTTCCACCCGGTGGAAACCCCATAGTGGTGTGCACCGGTGGGGCCCACTTGGGCCACCCCCCCCCCCCCCCAGCCGATGGGACTTCCACCCGGTGGGGTTTTCTCCCAGTGGGATTCCCTATCCAACCCAAAAAAAAAAAGCCAAAACAGAATTTAAATGCATACCTTGGTGGAGATGTTGTCCAGTGGAGTGTCCACCCCTCACCCAATCTCCTATAAAAGGAGGACACCTCCAAGAAGGGAGGAGGGAAGAAAAAACACCAACTCTGGGAGAGCTTACAGAAATCGCCCCTCTCTGCCTTGTGCTGCAGTGTTGAAGACTTGTGTGTTCTGTTTCAGGCAAGGCTATATATTAGTTATGTCCCTTTTGTAAATTAATTTCTATGGGTTTACAAATTGCCCCAATGAACTATTCTTTATCAAACTCATGTTTATACCCAAAGAATGAATGAAAGGAATGTATCAAATCTCCTCATTTGGCGTATATTTGGTCTGGGACATTATTTCTATATGATAAATCAAAAAAATTACAAATAAACCCTACACTTTATTTATTTGTGTAAACGACCAAGAAACATAGAACTATCTAAACTTAACGTTTCTAAATATGAGTAATTGTTCTGAAAATTCAGAAATAATGTTTTAAAGGGGTAGCATCTAAGAGACATCATCAAAACAATCCCCAGTCATGAGAAAAATTACAAGTCTAACCCCCATATGACAGATTTTACAAATCAGTCCTCATATTAGGAGGAATTATGTAAATCAGTCCCTAAATAAGGGGAAATTTATAGATCAGTCCCTATTTTTAAGGGACATTATGCAAATCAGTCCCTAAAAAAAGAAAAATTTATAAATCAGTCCATATTTTAAGGGACATGTAGCAAATCAGTCCCCAAATAAGGGAAAATTTATAAATCAGACCATATTTTAAGGGTGCAAATCAGTCCTCATTTTAGGAGGAAATATGCAAATCAGTCCCCACTCAAAGGGAGGTTTCATAAACCAACCCCTATTTTGAGGGAGTATCAGTCGTAGTCTCATTTAGAAAGACAGATAATGAGGCTATAAATAACCCCCAACCCATTTGAATGGTGTTTTCTTTCATGAATTGTTTGCTACAATTAAAAGGTCTAGACATGTATCAAGGTCTTTGGGTTCGTCTCGATATAACAGAAACGTCGATTTCGATCGACGGGGAGTGGTCCAGCGCACGAACTCCTAATCACCTGAAATTCAAACGTGGAAGATGATGATGAACCCCTAACTATATACATGGGGGTCTCATATCCATTTTCCATGTGTCGATAGACACAATATAAAGAAAAGAACGAAGCTAATATCAAAGAAAAGAAACGATATTAGAACATGCGAAAGTTCTTTTCGAACAGCTGCATGATCAGGTTTAGAAGTCTAGGAGTCCCCTCAAGGTGAAAGTTTTGATGTGGAGAATTTATATTGGTAGGCTCCCTATGAGAGATAGACTACACCACTTTTTGTCAGCCATCCAAACTACGTGCACCCTTTGTGGGGAGGAGGAGTATTGATCACATTTTTACTGGGTGCACCCATTCTAGCAGAGTTTAGAGGGAGCTGGCTACAAGAACTCATTACATCATCTCCTATCATTTTGAGGTCAGGTAGTTGATTGCAAAGTAGAGAAGACAATGGCCTACCAAAGGTGACAGGACACTTTGGTGGCTCATACTGCATGCATGATATAGGGGGAAAGGAGTAGGCGCATCTTTTAGAGGATTGCTCATGATGCAGAGGCTCTTCTAGGTGGGATTTGTACCAAGTTAGGGAATAGGCATCAATTATTTGTAACATGAATGAGTCTAATTCATCTCTTTAGTAGGGCTGCAAATGGAACCCGATATCCTGATATTCTGAACCGATTCCGATAAAAATTATCGGTTCGAAATTTGAAAATGATACCGATAAGTTATCGGAATCGATATTGGATATTCCGATAAACTATCGGTATCGGTTATTCCGATAAATTATCCATAAACTCAAAAGGTAAATCATGGTAAGCACTTTGGCTTATCGGAATTTCGGTTCCGGTAATATTATCAGAATCAGAACGGAATCGGAATTAACCATTCCGATTTTATCGGAATCGAAACTATATTTCAGTTATCGGAATCGAAATCGGAACCTGTGTTTTGGTTCCGAACCCGACCCGGTTGCAACCCTATCTTTTAGTCTTGTGGGGGAGGGTGCTTATTTCTTCATTAAATGATGTAGGGTGTTGTATAGGCGGGCAAATTGTTTTTTGGGGTTTGATAGCCTATACTTGTACATTCTTTCTCTTCTTATTTATATACAAGTGGTACCATCCACTTTTATATATATATAAAAGTGGATGGTACCACTTGTATATAAATAAGAAGAGAGAGAATGTAATAAATAAATAAATAATAAATAAATATATTATTTATTTATTTATTTATTTATTTATTTATTACATTCTCTCTCTTCTTATTTATTACAAGTAGTACCATCCCCTTTTCCAATATATTTATATACGTTACATTTTCAATATAATGTCACATTAACATTTTTATGGCATTTTTTAATCATTGATTCATTATGTACCTATAGATAATGATGGGGAGCGAGAAGCTGAAGCCATGGTTTAAGTCCATTTGGAGGACATTTGGTGATTTTTATTTTTCTGTAATTTTTGGTGCAATTTTCGCACTATTTTTTAAGTCCTAGGATAAAGTAGTCCAAAAAGAGGTCAAATTAGAGTCCATTAGTTTTTATTATGTAATTTTGCATTTCTATATTTGAGTCAAGTCCAATTTGGGTAGGATTTTATAATTTCTTTCTTTAGATTTCTAATATGTTAAGTTTTATTAGGCATAGAAGTCTGTCTTTAATTGAAGTCTATTAGGATTGGATTAGCCCAACTTCTTTAAATATTTGTAAACATCGATTTGAGAAGAATAGAATAGATTTTCTTGCAAATTGAGTTGAGAGCATGCGCCTCTATTCTCCCCTCCGCGAATCGTCCACGATGGACCGGGTGAGAAGCCCGCTGCGAAGGCTTCATCATCCCACCTTCTACCTCCTCTCGGTGAGACTCCGGCTACTTCTCCTTTTCTTCGTCCACTGTCCTACTTTGTTCTGCATCAACTGGTATCAGAGCGGCTTCGGTTCCTTCCACGGAGCCGAGATCCAGGGCCTTCTTCCTTCCAGTTCCTCACGCTGCTGTGGAACCCCTGTTCACCACAGTCACCGTCGGCCGCGCCAGCACCCTGTCGCGTCCCACGCTCGCGCCCCCTGCGCACGCACCGGCCAACACACCGGAGCCCGCCTCCGCGCTGCCCCGTCGACGTAGGCGCAGGACTTCCCCGTCTGCCCACGCCAGTGCTGTACCAGCCAGCCCGGTGTTTTCCCTCCTCCGCGCCGCACCAAACCGCCTCTCCCTGTGCCCTGCCCACCACCGCCACGCTCCCTCTCCCATGCCTCCCCCTGCTCGCACGCAGCCGCCTTCGCCAAGCCCCTGCCCCGTCATCCCCCACACACGCGCGCCGTCATCGCGCCTGGTCCGCCTCTCGGACCCCTCCCGTGCCGCCCACACCTCGCCCTGCGCCCGCGACACCCCTGCGTCACCCCCCCCAACGCCGCACCGTGCCACGCGCCCACCTCCGCCAACCCATCTGCACCCTGCCGCCTCCCACGCGCCCTCGCCCAGCCCCGCATGCGGCCCGCTTCTCCAGCCCACGTCGCCACAGCGCCTGGCCCGCTCCCCATCCACACCGCCTCGCCAGCCGCACCTCGCCAGTCGTCTCCACCCCTCCACACTCTCACTCGGCCTCTCCAGAAGAAGAAAAGGAAGGAGAGGAAGGAGGAGGCGTCGCCGAAGCCTCCGCCACCGGCCCGCCCTCCGGCGCTGCCGCGAGAGCCGCTGACTGCCGGTGCCGTCGCCGGCAACCGCCCCATCGCCGCCGCATCCTTCTTTCCCTCCGCCCTCGGGTCTCCTCCACTTGGTTCTGCTGTGAGGAGGAGAGAAGCAGCAAACCCCCTTTAAAGAGAACCGTCAAACCGGTTTGACCCAGTTTTGGCCAAACCCGGTTTGCTACAGTAACCGGGCGGTGCACCAGTGTTCTTATCGCACCGCCAGCATTAGAGGTCCATTCGTGCTCCGATTCACGTGTCGTTTACGTCGTTGTGATCGTCTCGACGAATTCTAGTCAATCAACGGTCCACACCCTACGGCAGCCCATCCAATTTCACATCAATTTGGGTAATCTCTTACATGTGTCACATGAATTTTAACTTTATCGCTCTTCTACTAAATGAGAAGCCGACAAAAATAATACTCGATGAAGAGAATTAGAACAACTATATTTCCCAGGCTATTGTTGACATTTTATTGCAAACTGGTGAGATTATTGTTGATGGTGATCAAGCTTTTATAGAGTTTCACCTAAAATTTTTGGGTAGAACTCAGAAGAAATCGGTTAACTATTTTGATGGAGCTTGGTGCACTATTAATCCCTCGAGATCCTACATACTTTGGGAAAATAGTGGTTGGAAGAGCGGCATGTTGCTATCGACTCAAACCAGTGCATTATCTAGCCACCGCATTTAAGAGGTAAATTTTGTTTCCCAAGTATATTTCTCCTGCTGCTAAGTTAGTGCTTCCAGATAAGACCGTGATTGATGAAAAGCCATTGGAATTGGTGACTATTACTGATCATTTATGTGTGGAGACTATTTTTGTTGACACTTGGGATCAAGACTTGTTCGTTGAGTCTGGACTTCATTTGATATGTGATGATGTGTTTGAGATAAGTCCATCATTGACAGCTACCAGTAAACTGCAAGATGTTACCAGAGATCAGTGCAACTATGATATGATATGGTCTGATCTTCATGCACACATTCTCTGAGACTGCAACTTTTTTTTTTGGTAACGAGGAAACCCCACCCCGTGTGTGTTTTGTGGGCTCAAGGATTGGTGTTCGTGAACTCCAAGGTCAGGACTTGGCAGCTCCTACTTTCCGTGTACCGTATCGCCCTGACCCCACTTGACAGGGAAAACCCGGACCTACACACCTCGAGAATTGCATGTAGATCAGGTAACCCCCCCCCCTAGGAATCGAACTCGGGACCTCTTGCTTTTAAGCAAGAGTTCTAACCGATCGACCAACCGGGGTGCTCTGCAGACTGCAACTTTTCAGAAGGCTTATTGGTTTGGATATTTTATGGTGACTTTATTAGTGCATGACTTCATTATTCCCCTGCCACTTGTATGGATATTGCAACACTTCAAAACTCGAGGACGAGTTTTCTCAAAACCAGGGGAGAATGATGGGGAGCGAGAAGCTGAAGCCATGGTTTAAGTCCATTTGGAGCCCATTGGGGAGTTTTTTTTTTCTGAAATTTTTGGTGCAATTTTCGCACTATTTTTTAAGTCCTAGGATAAAGTAGTCCAAAAAGAGTCAAATTAGAGTCCATTTAGTTTTTATTATGTAATTTTGCATTTCTATATTTGAGTCAAGTCCAATTTGGGTAGGATTCTGTAATTTCCTTTCTTTAGGTTTCTAATATGTTAAGTTTTATTAGGCATAGAAGTCTGTCTTTAATTTGAAGTCTATTAGGATTGGGATTAGCCCAACTTCTTTAAATATTTGTAAACATCGATTTGAGAAGAATAGAACAGATTTTCTTGCAAATTGAGTTGAGAGCATGCGCCTCTATTCTCCCCTCCGCGAAGGAGCAGAGTCCGCGAAGGACCGGGCGAGAAGCCCCACCGTGAAGGCTTCATCATCCCACCTTCTACCTCCTCTCCGGTGAGACTCCGGCTACTTCTCCCTTTCTTCGTCCGCTGTCCTACTCTGTTCCGCATCAGATAAGTTCCACATGGGGGGAGATACCATACTGGCACCCCCTTGGTCCTTGGGTGCCGAGGTGCAGCCTAGGTGGGTGCCTAAGTGCCTATGTGCCAAGTACCCAAGAACACCTTGGGGCGCCTAGGCACCTTGTCCTTATCGCAACTATAGTCACCAATCACCATCATCAAGCATGCAACGTTGTGCTGACTAAAAAAGGTCATATCTTCCCTTATTATGGAAAACCATATTTTGGCATTTCCCCAGTCCTTTTGCCATCCTTTGGTTGAACTTGATTGCATCTTATAACTGGTGCCAAAGTTGGGCAACAGTGTAAACTTCCAGAACATCTGAAGCTTATCTTCCTAAGCTTAATATCAACTTGGAAGGCACCTAGCTCTCCATGATTCATAGAAAAACACATTATCACAACATCCATAAACTAGAGTAAAGGAAAAAAAAATCATAGTGGAAAGGAAGAAGAGACAAAAAATAAATAGAAGAAACTGAAAAAGACCTAAATGCCATGAATCATGAATTATAGGCAGCTGGTAGAAAGAAACAAGCTTCAAAGTGATTGGCCCTAGAAGACTTCAACAATGAATGTTGAAAAGAAAGGCATTAACCAATGCTCAACTGATTGTATTTCTTTTTTCCTCCAGGAAAGGCTAGTGACAGGTGCAGACAGCAGCAAGTGGAGGTACATCTATAAACCAATCAGAGTAATCTCAACGGCACATATTCCTGAAAAAAGGCTGTTATTAATAAAAATCACAAATTGATCACAGTTTGATCTATCATATGTCCAATCAGAAAATTCAATTTATTCAATTTATAGGGAAAATCATGGAGGACCACAGACAGATGATTAGATTTAATCATTGTCACTAAAACCTTTCCAACAAGATTTAAATTGCTTAGAATGATTTCTATAAACTAGAAAATGCGATGTGGCAGGCTGTTGGTTGGTGGGAGGGGCGGCTCCACAGTGAGAGAGAGAGAGTGAGTGAGCACCTAGGACCGGGTCAGTAGAGTCTAGAGGTTTCATCCAAGAAACTACAAAGCAGGCAGATACAGAGGTTCGGATCCAGAGGAAGGCAGTGCATGGAGGCAAAAGTCTAGAGGCATAGACACAAAGGCATATTGCAGATGGAGATAGAGGAGACACGGCGACAGCAGCAGGAGGCAGCAATGGCAGCAGCACTGCGACAGGTATAGGAGAACCCTAGAAGCAATGAGGTGTTGGCCAGGGGAGAATGGAAATTGGGGTTTTGTCATGGGGATTTTTTATTTCTAGGGCTTTAAATCAGATTCCTAATAGGTTTTTGGACATGATCCCAGGCATTAATGGATCCAGGCAGACCCAAGGTGACCAAGCAAACCAAGGCTCCCACCTGGTCTGCCTAGGCACTACCTTGGGCTGCCATTTTGGGTCTCCATAAGGTTGGTGTGAATCTTGCACATGGCTGAACACCTTTCTGCCTAAGCAACACCTAGGCAAGCACCTTGGCATCTATGGACACGTCATAAAAGACAATATAATGAGCAGATTTCTGTGATTGCATATGTGCTTATGATAGAGTAGAGAGTGTAATCTAAGGCTCAAAAAGAAATAAAGATAATAAAGATGCCACACAAAACTATATGCTTCCAACAGTAATGGAGTATAGATATCACCTTATCCTCCACTTTTTCATCAACATCTGTCTCCACTGATTCAAGATCAAGTTGATCCAGCTTAACCCACTCATCAAGCCGTCTATTGACTACATAACAGAAAAACAATTTGGACAAAAACATCAGCAGCTAATATTCTACATCAAATGAATGATCCAAATAATATTAAATTCATCATTTAAAACAGAGCCATGAACCAGTTAACAAGTCATTTACTCAGCCAATGAATGTGAAATAACAAAAGATCATTATCCCATCAAAATCTAGACAGCATATTTGTTTATTGAGCAACTTTCTTATAGCTGATCCAATCATATTATATCCTCTTCAATAATAGGTGACAAACTGTGATAATCAGAAAAAACAAGGGGCAACATAATACTTTAATGTATGCTTCTCTACTTCTCCAATTGTGTTGAATGGTCTACTGTGAAACTGTTGCATGTGCAAAGTTTAGCACTCTGTGAGTTCAGCGCTTGTCCCCAGCAGGAAGTCACTGGACACAAGGTCAGCTGCATCATGTCCAAAGCTGGAATATGTGGGTTAAATTTCAAGATAATCTAGTCAATTAACTTAACCACCAGATAAAATCAAGTAGCAGCATACACATCATCTTATTTAGAGAAAGCTTTCTGTTTCCTGTTTTCATCCTAGGAATATCCAACAAAATGCACATGACACCCAAAATTTTCATTCAGCATCGAACAAATTCAGATGAAAAAACCAATAACAATACACCGACAAAACTTACAATGATTTAAAAAATGTCTAAAAAATTGTAGTAATTTGTCTTTAACTGGCACTCACAATCTCAAATTTTAATTATGTTGGCAATCACCCACCGACATGGCAATAAGTTCACATGAGGAAAAAATATACTGCGAAGACATCCACATAAATTAAATGTTGTTTGCAGGTACATTTCTTGATTTCATCATACAATACAATTTTTAAAAATGATACCCGCATCCCCATATAGATATAATTTCGACACAAATAGATGACTTGCACAGGGTATTCCATTCAAGCCCTAGCTTACACAGCATTTCCTCCCATATCGTCTCCCCATTTAACTGGTAACATCAATTGAAGGAGAAAAAGGAAAATTAAACCTATCCCAACCAGTAGATATAGAATCGACACAAACTCCACATCAACCAATGATGGCCATAAAAGTTTCCATCAAAACCCTAGATTACCAAATATTATTTTCCTCCTGTCTCCCCGTTAAATACCAAGAAGATCAATGGGAAAAACCCCTACGTAGCATAATCAAAAGAAGAGAGGATGTCAGAATGGGCAGGTACTCACACTCGGTGTAGTGGACGTAGTACTCATACTCGTGGGCGCCCCCGGAGGAAGAGGTCGCCGCGGGTAATTTGCGCCGTTCAATGACCTTGACAGGGTGAAACTTCGCGTCCCGCCATCGGCACATCATCCGCGTCCCCACTTCCAGAGGCAGCACCGCCGCCCCACCCGCCTTCCCCTTCCTCGAGGACGCCGGGTAGTCCCCGACACCGGCCGGCGCGGCTGCGGCGGGCCCGTCCGCCAGTGGCGCATCGTCCGGGGCCCCGTTCTGCTGCTGGTGCTGCTGCTTGCCGTTGCAGCTCGGGGCGGGAGAGGCGGCCGGCTCACCGCCATTCTCCGCGACGGAACCCTCCATCGATCCCATCCTCCACTTTGCCGGGGTAGAAGACGCGGGGCTCGTGTTTTAGCACCGGCGCCGTGTGTTGGTTCTGCAAAAACGGGCCCAGCCGGCCCACTTATTACGTGGCAAGGACCAACTTATATTATCTATGGCAACAAGTGCATAAAATTGTATTATCTCGTGTAAGTTTTTATATATTTTTAGAATAATTTACTGCACTAACAAAGATAAGATGGAGATTGTCCAGCTTTATTATTAATCCAAAATATTCATAAAAGAAAACTAGATAGGCCAAACTTGTTAGTAAGAGACAGTGACATGAACAATGAACCAATGGCGGATCCTGAAAATTAGTTCAGTGGGGTCACTTAAGTCTAGGGGGGTCACCCTTAAATTAGTGGGGTCACCTTTCATTTGCACATCTAAATAATATGGAGAATTTTTACTTCTTTTAAGACACCTCTTCCAAATCAATGGGGTCACGTGACCCCACTGACTATAAGGAGGGTCCGCCACGGAATGCAACAATAAAATGGTGATGGAGAGACCTCTCAACACATCACTTATTTGGTCGTCCCTTATGGATGACTTGGACTAATACCATAAGTTGTCTATCTTATTATATTAAGAGAAAGATTAGAACACATTACATAGAGAGAAATTATACATACACATCATCTTTTGATTACATATCTAATCATATTAATATGATTGACATTTGATAAGCAAAAAAAATGCACATACACACACCCTTGCAAGGATGTGTTCCAAATCTTTCTCTATATTTAATACACCTTTACCTTGGGACTGCAAGGAAATTAAGTGAAATATTTGCCTTATTACCTCGTCCCTCATGGGTCCATGTCGTCCATCTTGGATGATTAGGCAAGCCATCCAGACATGGTATGCCTCTCATCCTAACACATGAGTTGCTAACATATTTTAGATGGATGACTTGAACCAATCAAAAGCAAATTAAAGTAAACATCTTGCCTCTATTGCACTCAGCAAATATTGCTCATATTTTTAATGCACATCACAATGTATAAAAAATTAGATTTTCATCAAAGTATAACGGATGCTTCCAAAGCAACTTGAATACTCTTGTTCTCATGTACATGATCTCTATTTAGATTTACTCTAATTGCGTTGCATTAGAACTCTTAATTCAAAAGAAGTCCGAACAAGATAATTATTTAATTTATTTATATTTTTTATCTCACCCCTCCTTTTTCACAGATAAGTTCTATATAAATATCCATTTTTAAAAAATTAAATCGATCTGGGTAGGATTATGGTCCGCCCCACCAAGATTGATGTAGAGTAATATTTTATTAATAATGAATGGCAAATATGGGGCATCCCCCGCACATGCTTGAGGCGGGTGAAAGAGACCACCATTTAAAGGATTACAGAAGGTCTGGGTGTGCAACATGAAATGTCATCCTCACATCCAACGAGGGACCGCAACGTCTGCAAGATCGCCACATCTATATAAAACACCCTTGGTTAAACCGCAACATGTATGGTGGGTCAGATGATTTGGACGTGCTGCAGCAGCACGTCATAGTATGTCACGGTTCGGTCCGCGGCAGTTTTTTTTTTTTTTTAACTTCTTCTCTCACATCTAGTGTTTTAGAAGTCCAAATAGTATTTAATTAAGAAAAAATTTCAAACTTAAACTAATTAAGAGATGATACAAATTATAATAATTTCAGTTTAATTTTTTAAATTAATTTTTCGTCAAATAAAATTGTGTATCAAAATCATTATATCGACTTAATCTCAACATCTAAGGGATCTAAATGATGTCTAATCGAGATAAAATTTCAAACATAAGTTAATTAAGAGATGATACAAATTATAGTAATTTTAGTTTAATTTTTTAAATTAATTTTTGTCAAGTAAAAATTATCTAAAAAATTATTAGGTCGACTTAATCTCAACATCTATACATCAATAATTTCTAATATTTATATTTTAAAAAATAATATATTTTTCTTGTAATTATGATGACTTCAGATTGACTTTATTTTCGGAACCGAATGTCGTCCCATCGAAGTGCACACAATCAAATATAGTACTAGAATTATATTAATAATATGAAAATATTCTAAAATTAAAGATAATTATATTTTATATAAGTGGTCATTGTCTTATGTATAATTTACTATATCTTTTAATTTTTTAGTATCATATTAATATTTTATTTAAACTTAAGACGTACAGTTTGTTTATGAGATCAGACCGATGGTGCTTCCTATTCATGTGGTTAGATGAGCATGTCAAGAACAACTTTTATAAAGAGCTCAGAGACTAGATCACCCTCACCCTCTTCAAGCTGTTGAGAGGCCGCACTCACTATTGGTCTGGATCACGATATGAGAGAGAATGTCGAGAATAATCCACTGTATCTTTAAGTACAGATATTTATTTGATGTGATTTCAGTTGGAGCTCGTAGAAGAAGTCGTGGGGAACAACTTTCATGAAGAAGTCTCGAATGTGCAGATCATGATATGAGAGAGAATGTGAAGAATAATCTGTTATAACTTTAGACACATACCACCAATCAAAGCAATTCCACTTCAAGGACGAAGCTTAAAAAGAGTACAACAACTTTGATGAAAACCTCGTGAGTAGATCAACCCCTTTTCAGGCTGTAGAAGATGTGATATCCTTGATGGTTCTAGAGGATATGAGAGAGAAAGGGGAGAAATAAAGGGTGCAGCGTTGAGAATGACTTCTCCTCTGGCTTTGGGATGGACTTGGTGAGCAGAGCCTCCAAGGCTCTCTTCACGTAGTGATAGCTTTCTCCTATCCTATCGAGTCTTAAGATGTGTTTAAGAGAGAGAGAGAGAGTCCAATCTCGAGTTAGAGAGAGAGAGAGAGAGAGTTCATACACGAGTTAGTCTTCTCCTATCAAATAAGTCTATTTCCCACCGTAGCTCAACGGTACGGTATGGTACCATATCGTACCACAGAAAGTGCGACATCGTCGATCTAGACAGTATGGCGAACCATGGTATAAAGTGACAGAGTGGGCCGCAACATAGGCATTTATGAGATTTGAAAGGATCGGGAAATGACCCTGCTGCCCCTCCACTTTGTCCCCCTTTTTTTCCTAATGTGAAAAGATGGTGCAGCCTGTTTCCTTCTTCAATTCTTCTTGAACAGGAAGATTTGTGTCTTTCGACGTCGTTATAATGCTCTAGATTTTTTGATGTGATTATCTTATTTTATCATGTGTGTTTCAGTGGCATTGGATGAAGAAGCAGAATAGAGATGATAGCATCACGATACGACGTAGTCTAGTCCTGATATGTCTGCTTTTATTTATAACCAAGATTCTTAACATTTGTTTTGATCAGTTTCATCATGGTCGTAGGATGTGCATGTTTGATTTTATGGTAGCCTTATGTTAATTATGTTTTAATATGTGATCCTAAATTTTACATAGTTATTTTACATTCTATATAAGAGTATAATGTAATGGTTAGGTTTCTATAACACTTTCATGAATTTTTGTAGGGTTTTATGCATAATCAGATTTATGTCGAGTTATGTGTTAACGACATAGTCGATTGCCATTAATGAAAGTTAACAACAAAATATAGTGTCGTAACATGTGTTAACGATAGTAAAGTGTGTCATTGACTTTGAGTTAACGATAGTTTCCAATGCCGTTTTCTAAGAGGATTTGTAAACGTCAATATCGAGCATTGTTTACCTTAGTTTTGGCGTCAATCCATGTTGACGTTAACCAACATGCTGAGTTTTAAGACCGAGATTTTCTCAGTAGTTATGACAAGTATTCCATCGATTTTGGGCCTTTAGATTAGGGTTTTTGAACCAATGGCTAGGATTAGCCCCTAGAACGAGTAGGCATCCTTATTAAGCTCTGGATTCGTCATTGAAGGGTCTTTTGGCTAGAGTTTGCTTGAAAGGGGTTTTCTTTTGTGAGGGTGATTTTCATCGGTTCAAGGCTTGTTCGTACTGGTTGTTGTGTGGATGAGGTGTGGTTGATCATTAGGAAATGTTTAATCGTATGTCTTCATCCAAGAGGTGTGTTACCCAGATAGCAAGTCCAGGGGGTGAATGGATGCTAAAAATTCTTCTTGTACAAATTCCTGTAAATAAACAAACTTGACAGACAACACTAAAATCGATAGTTAGAGTTAGTGTTAACCAAAACAAGAGAACAATCACACAGACAAAGGAAATTTTATCCTGATTCGGATTTTCTATTCCAAGGAGTCCTACGTTCAGTCCCCAAACAACCACTGGGATTCCACTAAACAAGGGTACAGTTCCCCTAAGGACACTTACACATCCAACACCAGCTGGCCTTCTCTTCTCTACCAGAAGAGGAATCACACCCACCTGATGCAACAAGTCTTCTCTTCACACAAAAGAGGAATGCTCACAGAAAATGAGTTTAATGAGAAAGGCCCCAAGACCAAGCTTATAGACAATGCTTGATCTGAGGCGAAGACTGAGAGACACAAGAATGTCTTAAATGAACTCTCTCTCTCTCAGATCTACGCAAGCTCTCAAAAGTAATGCACTATTCTCACAGAGAGTTAAGAGCTATGGAAAATTTGAATGAACAAGCTGACTCTCGTTGTTCTTCAGGTGACTAAGATTTTCTTTAAGAAAAGAGTGTTTCGAACCATCCTTCATGGAGTCACCAGTCTTCTATATTATCATCTTTGAAATAATTTAACAGTTGTCGTATTCGTTGAAATATCTGTTGAAATATCGTTGTCTCACATCTTCGTGCACGTTGGAGTGTCTGGTAGAAAGGAGAGAGAAAGTGAGCATGCAGTCATTAATGCTTGGATAGACACAATACTTAAAGAAAGATTGTCTGAATCTTCTATCCTCTTGTCAGGTTGACAGGTCCAACTTTGAGACGTGTGTTTCTCAGAAACCCTGCACACAATAAATGCTGACACCTAGACAACTTATCTTTGTCTAAACTGTCAGTCAATATTGGTAGTTGTGTTGTATGAAGATACACTAGAAGGGAAATGTCATTGTCCATTGACTTTGCGTGAATAGGCAAGACATGTAAAAGATAATCGTGTAGAGTTGTGTACTGTCACATAAATGTTAGACAATGTAGGATACAACATGCTTCGCGGGAAAACTTTGAAACCCACAAAGATTGAAATACATTTGAATATCATGGAATGGAACTGAAGAATGGTTAAAAGAAGATTAAAACGAGAATGTCAATAGCTAGTTGACTAAGTTTATTTGCGAATAGAGAGTGATATTTAAAAGACATACTCTATAGAGAGAGAGATGATGTTGATATCAAACAGATGATGTATCTATGTTGAAATCAAGTCGATGTGAGCATAATCCATGTATTAATGAAATCGATGTTCTATACAAAGTCGTTGTTTAACAGAAATCGATGTGCAGATGAAATCGTTGTTTAAGTAAGATCGTTGTTTCATAGGAAGTCGTTGTAGAGATAAAATCGTTGTAGCAATACTCAAATCGTTATAGCGACCAAGTCATTGTGTAAGTGAAACATAATCGTTGTAGCGACCAAATCGTTGTATAGTGAAAGGAAATAGTTTTTAAGTGAAATCGATCATGAAATCGTTGTTTAAGTGAAATCGATCATGAAATCATTGTTTCAATGATGAAATCATTTTAAGTAAAATCGATAATGAAATCGTTGTTTCAATGATGAAATCGTTGTTTAAGTGAAATCGATAATGAAATCGTTGTTTCAATGATGAAATCGTTGTTTTACCGAATCGATGTTCAAGTGAAATGAAATCAATGTAACAACAAAATCGATGTTTAAGTGATATGAATCGATGTTGAGTGATACGAAATCGATGTATCAACGAAATCGATGTTTAAGTGATATGAAATCGATGTACCAACGAAATAGTTGTGAGCTATTATATGGAAGTCAATGTATACTTAGACAAATTCATAGTTTGAACCAAATGACAGTGTGTGTGGACAACTTACAGATTTGCTGAATTAGCATGTGGATAAACTCCAAGAAATGTTGTTAGAAAATATTTTTTAAGGTTTTGTTAATCACCAAAAATACATATATAATTCATAATAAATTTTATATGGAGATGGACTGATCATCAATCTCCCCCTTTTTGGTGTTGACAAATATAGAGAATTTGCATACATAGAGAGAGCTGAAATAAATTTTATTTGTGAAAAAAATTGTATTTTAGAATAATTTCTCCCCCTTTTTGTCATTAAGCAAAGAGAATTAGGTAGTCGGAAAAAAAGAGACTAAGATAAATGGGAGCCAAAATAGCAATTCGATTACTTAATGGGGATCAGAAATATAGAAAGCAGGAGACAGAAGGGAGGCATGGCGAGTAATGATTGGCCAAGACTAGAGTTCCTACTCTTCAAAGTAATTCTTAAAGGCACCCCAACTGATGTTGTAAGAAGGCCCCATATCTGGAAGAACTACTCTTGATGTGGAGCTGCATCTGAGGCTTCAATAAATTGGCATACCACCTTTACCAAGAGATGACCGGTAAAAGGTAGTAGCCCCAAACTGGCATGTTGAAGAAATCTATCAATGGATAGAGGGTAGGAAATCTTATGCTGTAATAGCTCCCTCTTCAAGGGTACATAGATTTTGTACCTCTCAACCCAAACAGCAAGAGGGTCTTGAACCAAGTTAATGGAGTTGAGTTCCCAAGAATTGTTCAGCAGATAGAGGGGGTGGTTGGAATGGACAGGGAGTTATTCAGATTGTCCAATTACTGAGCAGCATGGGGATAGTTCTTCTCCCAGTCAGAGGGGAAATGTCTTTCAGTCTCACAAAGAGGAACTAAGACATCTAACTTGATAAACCCGTGATATTCCTGAACAAAAATCTGTGGAAAGCAAGAGGAGCTCCCTGCTAAACAGTGATTCTGGCATGACTCTAGTAATCTTTCAAAGATACTAGGACCACAGCAGAGTCCGTAAGCGGGTGTAGCTTGGGAGATAAAACAATGTCTGGCATCTTCAGAGTAGCAAATCCACTTGAAGAGAGGTATTAACTGGATTTTCAGTTTTGAGCTGAGCAATGGCTGCCCTGAATTGACCAAGTTGAACCTCTGGAAGGTTATTGACAAATGATAACAGTGACATTTGGAAGTGCCGGATTAACTTGATTTCCCTCTAGATGAAGGGACCCTAAGTATTTTGTGGTGGAGGACAAACCACTCAGACAGTGTGAGGGAGGGAGTCTATGGGTGGGAACACGGTCAGATCTGGGCAAGCATAAACTTCTGAGAGAGCTTTATTATGATGAACAGTCCATCCCCATATACTTTTAAATTAATTACATGCTTATTTTGGTGATAAACAAAACCTGTCAAAAGTTTTCTAACCTTGTTTTATTTAGCCTAAGCACAAAGAAAGTCAAGCATTGTGGTAAATACTTACATACATCATTTCTCAGAAGAGCCATAACGATTTTTCATTAGCTATAACGATTTCCTCTCAAGTCAACGATTTACTTGAAAGATTGAATAACCTTGCTGTGTCAAACAAGTCGATATTATAACAACTCTGTAAGTTATCGTAACGACTCCTTCAGAAGTTATAACGACTTGCTCATTATAACGACTCTGTAAGTTTCGTAACGACTCTTCAGAAGTATAACGACTTGCTCATTATAACGACTCTGTAGTTATCGTAACGACTCATTCAGAAGTTATAACGACTTGCTCGTCATAACGATCTGTAAGTCATCGTAACGATTTCTTTAGAGAGTTATAACGACTTGCTCGTCATAACGATTCTGTAAGTCATCGTAACGATTTCTTTAGAGAGTTATAACGACTTGCTCGTCATAACGATTCTGTAAGTCATCGTAACGATTTCTTTAGAGAGTTATAACCTTGCTCGTCATAACAATTCTGTAAGTCATCGAACGATTTCTTTAGAGAGTTATAACGACTTGCTCGTCATAACGATTCTGTAAGTCATCGTAACGATTTCTTAGAGAGTTATAACGACTTGCTCGTCACAACAATTCTGTAAGACATCGTAACGATTTCTTTAGAAAGCTACAACGACTTGCATCTCATAACGATTTGATAAGTGTTTCATATCGATTTGTTCAGAATCAAAACGACTTGCCATGTTTCATAACGATTTCTTATATCATCTGTTATAGAACGACTTGGTTGTGGTA
>CM024758.1:46493364-46640976 GCA_014218235.1 Colocasia esculenta | reverse complement strand
TGCTCAGGGACTGGACGTAGGACTCCTAAGGAGAGGAGATCTGAACCAGGATAAATCTGTGTGTTGTGAGATTGTCTTTATCGTGTGATTGTTGCTTTTACTAACCATTACTAATCCCTTCCAAGAACTCTTTATGTTTGTTTGAGTTCAGGTTTTATCAGATAATTTTATTTAAAGACCCATTCACCCCCCCTCTGGTTAGCCAACCGGGCAACATATTACCCCGAGCCCACTGGTCTTTATTCTTAGACCAGCTGAGGAGAAGATTTTGGACTGATCATGTTTGATAAGAAGAGAGAGGAAGAATAATATTGAGATGTTCTGTGAGATTGAGGTGAGGGAGGCCAAAAAGTGTAGCAAAGGTGCATTTTTGTAAGTATTCACAGTAGAGAAGTCTCTTGCTATTTACAACAGAAAGAGAGAACCAATGAGGAGGGAATCGAGGTTCAGAGGAGAGAGCAAGTTCTTAGAAACTTTTCTCTTTTTGGAGGCAGGACTGGGGAAATTTGTCCTGTTAACATGAGATGAAACAGAAAGGACTGAGTGAAGAGTTGCTTCTTCAAACTCATCTTTAATGTCCTGAATGACATGGTTGTTGGTTACAATGTGTATGATGACATGTGCTTAAATGTTTTTGATGATGAGTGACATAATTGATGTTGTCTTAATGTTGAACATAATAAATATGACAAAGACATGAATAAAATGATCAATGAGCAAATACTTTGATGAACCTATGTATTCATTCTATCTCACTTAGAATGTCTTTTAATGTAGGTGTGAATGCATACAAGAGAAGCATCAAGATACAAGTGCAAAAGATCAAGAAAAACACTTCAAGTGGTCATGTGTCGATAGTCAGGAAGTTCCCTGTCGACAAATATACTCATCCAGAACAAACAAGCTACTGGAAGCTCAAATGGAGCAATAGCTGTCAACAGCTGAAGACTGCCTGTCGACAGATACATGCTACCTGTTGACAACCAGCAATCGCCTGTCGACAGATAAGGTCTTTCCAGCAAGAACATGGTTCTGGAAAACCAAAAGTGTGCAGTAGCTGTCGACAGCTGTAAAGTGCCTGTCGATAGACGAAGAGAAAAGTCAGATACGAGATTTGGATATGTTCTATATTATGGTGTTTCCTTTTAGCACGTCTCTCCATACTTAGACACCTCTATATATAGATCATATAGAGGTATTTTCGCAGCAAGAAAAGCACCATATCAAAACCCTAAGCAAAACCCAGAGAAGAGCTTCTTCCTGCTGCTCTGCTTCAACTCTCCAGATTGTTCAAAGAAGATCCATCTTGTGAGAGGAGTTGAAGTCGGTTTGTCCACGAATCAAGCTTCGTCTACTCATCTGATCTTCATCAACACGAAGCCCGAAGTTCTTCTGGATGACCACACGAAGAGTCACACTTGGATTTGTTTCTATATCTCAGAACTCTTCTTTCCTTCCACTTTTCATATCTTTGTGTGTGTGGTTGTGGTTCGAGCGTTCCTGTGCTTGATCCATGTATGAATGTTGTTCTGATTGCGTGTTTGCATCAGACAATGTGCATGTGTGGTGTGTTGATCAGATCAAGGCTAGAGGATCTGATCTATTGTGGACTTGATCTAGCGTGTATGTGTGTGTGGTTGAGCCGTTGTGCTCGTGTGTGTGTTATACTCAGTTCTTGAGTAGTGTGTCCTCACTGTGTGAGGGGTGGACGTAGGAGTCACTAGATGTGATCTCTGAACCACCTAAAAAATCCCTTGTGCACTGTGGTTTGATTTGTGGTTTGATCTGTATTGCACTAGATGCCTGCATAGGGATTTCGTCTACACACTAACTGTTAGTTTGCTCACACACATTGCATCAGATCAGAGGGGTTTTAATTGAGTAGATCTTTTAATCCGAAGTAATTTTTAAATTGCTTAAGTTTCCGCTGCACATCTATTCAACCCCCCCTTCTAGCTTTGTCATTGCCGAATAACTGATCCTAACAATTGGTATCAAAGCGGGTTTATATCTGATTCTGATCTGATCTGATTGCTGTTGATTGGTCTAATCATCTGAAACATACTCAGAAATATGACTAAGTTCTCAAGTATCATAATAGACCTATGGTTATTGAGTTTGATCTAAATGTTGATAAAATGCAGGACTCCTCTATGAAGGCAAGCGAGAATGAAAAAGAATCAAAGAAAAGTGTTACATGGCTCATAGCAGCTCAAAAGGTTCTTGTCGCTCAGACAAATCTGAAGAATCACACATGTCAGAGAAATCAAGAAACTCTGAAAGGTCAGGTAATTCCATCTTAAACCCAGTTAATAGATCAATATCTAACTCCGATTCTGAGAATGATATATCCAATGATGAACTGATAGAATGTTATGAGCACTTGTGCAATCAATTTAAGAACGTAAAATCTCAAAACAAGAAGTTAAAAGAAAAATTGGAGAAGAATGAAATGATAATTGATAATGCTCAAGCATTCTATGAAGAAAATGAAGAATTAAAAACGGAGAATGAAAAATTGGAAAATGAAGTCAAAACTATGGAATCAAGTTTTCTAAGTTGAAAGAAGATCATGATCAGGTGGAATTTGAAAATTCTAATTTGAAAAATGAAAATAAAAAATTGATTGATCATAATGAGAATCTCAAATTTGATAATGATCAATTGAACAAACAAATCTCCAACATGGCTCATGATCACCAAATAAAAGAAATTGTTGCATTGAAAGCTGAAAAGAAAAAATTGACAAAGAACTTGAAGTGGTTATTAAACAAAGTTAAAATTCTAAAAAGAGGATTTCTGAACTGAATAAAACTGTTGAGGGTTTAAAAACTGCCATGTCTAAGTTTGTTCAAGGAACTAAGAACTTGGATAATCTTCTTGGAATAAAAGTCAATTTTCAAAAGGAGGGTTTAGGATTTAACCTCTTGAACAAAAAGGATTTTGAAAACAAAACAAAGACCTCATTTGTCAATGTCTCTAAGAACAAGAATTCTGTTGCACCTAAGGAAAAATCTACTAATGTTAATGTTCAGAGAAATGTTCAAAAACAAAGTAATAACTTGAATAAAAATGCTGTAAAAAGGAAGAATCATGTTTCAATTGAAAATCAGAAAAAGAAAATGGAAAAGAAAATAGAACTCTACAAAGTCTCCACATCTCCTCCAATAGCCAAAAAGGCTTCAGGACATTCTCCAATTGCACACCATACCATGAGATACCAGAGGGTGCCACCTCCACCCGTTTAACCCAAGGGTGATCAAAGGTATTCTAAAGGACTTCAGAAATTTCAGCAATGCATTCATACTATGGTAAGCTTCAGGTAAATGCTCACCCATTTGCTTTAAATGTAATAGACCTGGTCATCTTGCTAAATTCTGCTGGAATAAAAATCAACACTCTCATAAATATGCTGAAACAGTTCAGTGATTTACATGTCACAAACATGGTCATATCTCTAGGGACTGTTGGCATATAAAAATCATCTTGTGCATCTTCCCAAGCCCCATGATCATACACATGCCCATGTACATGGAAATAAAACTCATGCTCATGCTGAAAATTCTCAGAAGTCCCATGTAACTAAGAACATGATTGCTAGACAAAGGAAATGTTCTGTTCTTCATGCTAAAGATCCTAAAACCAGAAAATCTCATGAAAACATAGATGTATTGAACCAGAATAAAGAACATGTGGTGAACTAATGCTGCTCATTATTCCATTAATGAAAGAAATACATCTATCCCAAAAATAAAATCACTTTGGATTCTGAAATTGTTAAATCCTAACATAATGTCATTGCAGGACCCAAGCAAGTGTGGGTCCCAAAACCAGCTTGATCAACAAGCTGAGATGTCTTACAGCCATACAGTGTAAATGGATTCATGACATTGACTGTGCAATGCAAGAAATGATTGAAGAACAAAAGTAAAATTTTTGAGACTGTGATTGAAGACTGTTCAGGTAAAATCTACTTATCACTTCAAATTTGAATTGCTAGAATTGAAATGGATTTTTAATTCTATCTGAGCAATGAAAAATGTGTTTTTGATGCTATCCCCAAATGACAATGCCTCTTAACAATTGGAATCATGTTTGTATTATCATGCTTGCTTGACTATGTCCATGATTCTGTGTGCATAAAAATGTGTGAATTGCTTGCCAACTCTTTTCAGTTCATACACATGTTAAGGGGAGTAAATTTGAAAAAGCAAAAATATTCTTAAATTTTCATGCTAAAATTGAGGAACAATTGATCTTATATATAGTGACTATTGGGTATATCAAATGGTGGAATGTGGAAGGACAAGTCAGTCTTGTCTAAAAACTATCATTATGCGTGAGAAATATTCTCCGCCAAGTATCAATAGTCTTCTACTGTATAAAGATCATCAAGAAAAATTTATAATCTCAAGAACTTCAATTGATCATGTTTATACTCTCTTTGTGCAAATTGCTTGACATGAACATGTGTGAATTGCTTGAATGTTCATTTCAATACCATGCATACATTATGGGGGAGTAAGTCAAACAGAGTTTTTGAGTGAGTTGTTTGAGACATTCATTCACATAAATCTTGCCACATTTATCTCTTTAAAAGAATGAAATTTTGGTGTTCACTTGCTCATGGATGTTTCCTCATTGTATAATTCTTGGCATGAATATGTGTGACATTGCTTGAATTGTTTGAATGTTGCGTCGTCACATGCACACACTATAGGGGAGTAAGACAAGGTAGGTCGAGTGAAATGTTTGAGAGAAACTCTTCATATTCATTGTTTAATTATCTCTCAAACCTGGTCTTCATGTCACTCAATTCCAAGCCTCAAAACTGAGTTTTCAAGTACCTGTCGATAGCCCCTTCTTCAGCTGTCGACAGATGACTTCTTCCAGAACACCAGTCCTTCTGGATCTCATAGCTATCGGCAGCCACATTCTTGCTGTCGATAGATGCCCTTCATGTGTGAAATACTCAACATTCATCAACATTTCTTCATGAGTATGTTCATTATTTTTTGCAAGGGGAGAATTTGGACTTAATGTTCATTACAACCTTTCATACTCACATAGTATTTAAGACATTACCTTAATCACAATGATTTTGATATAATATTTTGTGCTTGAGTCTAGGTTGTGTCATCTAGAAAATATTGAACAAATCTAATGGCTTTAACCTAACTCACTTGAAAACTCCATTGTGGTTGATCATGTTTTTAAAATGGATTGATAAGTAAGAAGGTTATTAAACTTAATATTTTTACGTTGGCCTTTGACCTTAAATACCTTTGACCTTCATTTTCAAATTAAAAAAAAAAGAAAAGCTACCTATTTCTAACTCAAAAGTTCAAACGAAAATTATATGAAATGGATAAGGCAGAGCAATGAAGCATCACTGAGTAACCGAGGACATGGGCATTACAAATGTCTGTCTTTAACCTAATGGCTTTAACCTACTCACTTGAATACACCCATTGTGGTTGATCATGTTTTTAAAATGATTGATAAGTAAGAAGGTTATTGAACTTAATATTTTTACGTTGGCCTTTGACCTTAAATAACCTTTGACCTTCATTTTCAAATTAAAAAAAAAGAAAAGCTACCTATTTCTAAACTCAAAAGTTCAAACGAAAATTATATGAAATGGGATAAAGGCAGAGCAATGATGAGCATCACTGAGTAACCGAGGATATGGGCATCACAAATGTCTGTCTTCGCGTTAAAAAGTCCTTTCATCAACTCTGTACAATGGTATGATGGTCACTAAGACTGAGCAACTGGGGGTACAGACATCCCAAATGTCTACCTTCACGTCAAAAGGTGACACTGAACCTAATTATCACTTTTCCCACTTTAACTTAATAAAAGAAATTGTTCAATGCTAGAAATAGATTGAAGCCTCCATGATTGAAATCAAGGGCAATGGGTTGTCTATTGTCAATTGTTCATGTAGACATTACTTTCATGTACCAACTGAACATCACCCACTAAGAAATATGTTTTTCTACAACAGTTTTATTCAAAGGGGTATTTATTTTTTCATATGTTTTTGAACAATGTATTCTAAATGCTATAACTTGAGATTCCCAGAGTATTATCTCTAACCATTGTAGAATTTTTATGTGTCTTAATACTAGTGTTTATGACACTTTGTAGTGGGTATCAACCTATTCTAACCTTGCAATCCCATTTGAACACTCATTCGCCACTCAAATCTTTCACATTCAGTTCTGGGGTCAAGTAGTTCTTTGCTTCATTCTTACCATGTGTGCACTCACTATCTTTTTGAATGTTGTCAAAAGGGGGAGAAACATCAATTGTATCAATTGCTAATTTTATCATCATCAAAAAGGGGGAGAATGTTGGGTTACAATGTGTATGATGACATGTGCTTAAATGTTTTTGATGATGGGTGACATAATTGATGTTGTCTTAATGTTGGAAACATGATAAATATGACAAAGACATGAATGAAATGATAAGTGAGCAAATGCTTTGATGAACACCTATGTATTCATTCTATCTCACTTAGAATGTCTTTTAATGTAGGTGTGATGCATACAAGAGAAGCATCAAGATACAAGTGCAAAAGATCAAGAAAAACACTTCAAGTGGTCATGTGTTGATAGCCAGGAAGTTCCCTGTCGACAGATACACTCATCCAGAACAAACAAGCTACTAGAAGCTCAAAGGAGCAGTAGCTGTCAACAGCTGAAGACTGACTGTCGACAGATACATGCTGCCTGTCGACAACCAGCAATTGCCTGTCGACAGATAAGGCCTTTCCAGCAAGATCATGGATCTGGAAAACCAGAAGTGTGCAGTAGCTGTCGACGGCTGTAAAGTGCCTGTCGATAGACGAAGAGAAAAGTCAGATACGAGATTTGGATATGTTCTATATTATGGTGTTTCCTTTTAGCACGTCTCTCCATACTTAGACACCTCTATATATAGATCATATAGAGGTATTTTCGCAGCAAGAAGCCACCATATCAAAACCCTAAGCAAAACCCAAGAGAAGAGCTTCTTCCTGCTGCTCTGCTTCAACTCTCCAGATTGTTCAAAGAAGATCCATCTTGTGAGAGGAGTTGAAGTCGGTTTGTCCACAAATCAAGCTTCGTCTACATCATCTGATCTTCATCAACACGAAGCCCGAAGTTCTTCTGGATGACCACACGAAGAGTTCACACTTGGATTTGTTTCTATATCTCAGAACTCTTCTTTCCTTCCACTTTTCATATCTTTGTGTGTGTGGTTGTGGTTCGAGCGTTCCTTGTGCTTGATCCACGTGTGGATTGTTGTTTTGATTGCGTGTTTGCATCAGACAATATGCGTGTGTGTGGGTTGATCAGATCAAGGCTAGAGGATCTGATCTATTGTGGACTTGATCTAGCGTGTGTGTGTGTGTGTGGTTGAGCCATGTGCTCGTGTGTGTGTTGTACTCAGTTCTTGAGCAGTGTATCCTCACTGTGTGAGGGGTGGACGTAGGAGTCACTGGATGTGATCTCTGAACCACCTAAAAGATCCCTTGTGCACTGTGGTTTGATTTGTGGTTTGATCTGTATTGCGCTAGATGCATGCATAGGGATTTCGTTTACACACTAACTGTTAGTTTGCTCACACACATTGCATCAGATCAGAGGGGTTTTAATTGAGTAGATCTTTTAATCCGAAGTATTTTTAAATTGCTTAAGTTTCCGCTGCACATCTATTCAACCCCCCCTTCTAGCTTTGTCATTGCCGAATAACTGATCCTAACAATGGCCTTGAACAGTAGCACTCTCCGGAATAATAATGATGAAGGATGGTGAAGTGGGTGGATGAAGAGAGGTGAAAGAAGTAGGAGGAGGTGGTGCAGATGGTCTAGCAGATGAGGGACCAACAAATGATGATGCTGGTGGTTCTTCAAATGTTGGAGGAGGAATGGCAGTAGAAGAAATAGGTGTAGAAGAGGAGGTAGCAGAAAAAGGTGTAGGAGAAGAGATATGTTTATAAGTGGTTTCTTGGAGGGTTCAGGTGCAGGTGGAGCAGTGAAGGATGTAGGTGGAGAAGAAGGGACTGGAGTATGAATAGTAGAAGGGACAGAAGGCTCTGGGGGCACAACAACAACCTCTATAAATGCTTGAGACCCGGTTGGCTTTGCCACTGACTCCACTGGCCCTAATGGCCCAGTACCAACATCTTGAACTTCACATGGCCCTGACTCTTCAACTGATGGCCCTGGTGGCCTGACTTCCTCTTCAAAAGGCCCTGGTGGCCCTGATTCTTCAACAATTGGCCCTGATGGCCCAGCAACTGGGTTCTTCTGGTACATACGACCCTGTGCTGATTGCTGGTACAGGTTGAGTGGTAGCAGGAGGGGCAGGAACAGATAATTGCACCCTCACAAAATCTAAAAGATCTGACACTAACTGCTTCAAACTACCCAACTCACTTCTCATCTTCTGAAGTTCAGTTTTAACTGCTCCAATCTCCTTGGCTGCAGTGCTCTGACTAAGAAAGATGGATGTTACTTCGGATTGCAAAGAGCATAAAATCTCCCATGTGCATTTAGTCTATAATGACTGGCTTCAAGTGCACAATAATCTTCTTCTTCTTGGATCAGTGGTGTGCCTTCCTGGTGAGTAAAAGAATTCTTGAGGCTACACCCTACTCTTTCCACCGGAGCTAATAATGGGTTCAACATCCTCATTGAGGTGTCTTCAATAATACCTTCCTGGAACTAGTTTGCAAGAGCACTAACAGTAGGCTCCCCCTGAATCTCTGGCTCCCCTGAGTTGGAGCATCTTCTATCTGAATGTCTTCACTGTGACCTAGTGCCACAACTTTCGGAATGACTTCTGCCAAACTATCTTTCATACTAACATCTGCAGCATGAACACTAAGGATGTCTTCCATGTGAGTATCTTCCTGCTCCCCCTCAGTGTGAGCAACAGTCTCTAAAGATTCTTCAATAGCAGGTGCAGGGACTGTAGAGGGGATCACAGCTTCAGATGATTGCCCAACGGGCTCAATGTGCGCAGGGTTTATTTCCTCAATCCTCCTTACAGATGCAGGAGGTTCTTCAATTCTGACATCTGCCTCTGCCTCTTGGACTAGTGGTACTGCAGGAACTTCACCAATGATGGCCTCTCCTTCTGCCACCGAAGTCTTTGTCCAAACATTTCCCACAAGAGAAAAAACCACTCTTCTTCAAGTTTTGGACCGAATAGACTGACCTATCTTTTCCATCAATTCTCCCTTCAGATCAATTCATAATGATTGAAAATTCTGGTAAGCAAATGGGCATATGGTAGGGATACTGCCAACTTATTCTTCTATCCCAAATCATTTCTGCAGCAGACTCATCCTCTCTATTATACTTGAGCCATGTTGATATCTTGATTTTGGATGGCCCAGAATATCATATCAGCATCTCCCTTTGGGCAGGTTGAAAAAGTAGCACTCCTCTACACCAAAATCTGACAGACTATGAAATGCAATATTCTGTTGAAAGCATTGAACTGGTTGATGTCAATTTTCCATCCTTCAGCTTGTACTCTGTTCCAATGATCCCTAGCCCATTGGCATGAATGTCCACAAAGTCCACCAAACTGTGTCCTACTGTAGAGACTCCAAATAATCTTTCCAAAAGATCATGAGTGATGTGAATGGGTGTACCTTTGACTGTGGAAGAGAGAGTCCCATCTTCTTCTACTTTCAGGCAAGTGTAGAAAGCTTTCGCGAGGTCTGGATAACTCAGTTCAGAGATAGTACACATCTTTGTCCACTTCATCCTCTGAATAGCTTCGACTATGCTGTGCATACCATGCTTATCTAGGTCTTCTAGATCCATTGCCTTGTTTCCACATAGCTTGATCCTTACATCAGTAAATCGTTCCAGTTGCTCCGCCGTGAGGAATGCGATGCTGTAACCACCCACGCTGCCAGAACTCCCAGAAGCAGCTACGGAATCGAGCAAGGAAGGATTCTGGAGGATCGTGGGAAAGAGAGGAACAAGATCCCTCAAGAAATTTGAGCGGGAGCAGAGAGATCCTTCGAAACCACACAGAGGGGATTTTTGAGTCGATGAGGGTTTTCGCAGGCAGGCAAGTCGAAAGAGATAAGAGAGAGAGGAAATCGATGAGGCAAGAATTTCGGACGTAATGGCAAGACATAAAGTATCTTTTTGAAATGCCAGAGCAATAAAAGAGGATAATGACAAACAAGGAGAGGATAAATCAAACAATAAAGAATTAATCCCAAATGCCATAGCAATTTATGACGCAAGCAATAAAGGATTTATTTAAATCCAGCGGGAAGGATAAGTATTATTCTGAAAATTATTATTCAGTTACGTACATACATATCTATTACAAATTGCACATGCCTAGTTCCCTTCTAAGAGACGTAAATCTCTATTCAGGTAAGGCTTTTGTAAAGATATCTGCTAACCGATTCTGAGTATCTACAAATGAAATATTAATATTACCATTAGATACATGATCTCTAATAACGTACTGATACAATTTACTGGTTAAAATATCAAAAATTTTGTAACTAAGGAACTATTTACAAACTTAAAATAATACTATTGATTATAGCAATTCAGTCATGGAAATTACAAGAAATAGTCAATATCTGGTTACAAATCTATCACAGTGTGAACATTACCCAGACATGTATTTCTACATATAAACTCAGTTTTTTATCACACACATGCTTCACATATAAAATTTCTTCTTAATTCTATACTTATTCACATATTTCAGAAATTATCCTAATATCAGGATAATTATAGAAAATAACCCAAATTGTAGCATGGTAAGGAGTTAACCTACTTAACCCTACACATCTCATAGAAAATCCATTCGAAGTCTGAGCATAAAGATATAATTCCATAAGTAAAAATTGGGAAAAAATGATAAATAGAAGAACTTGACGGCAATAGGGTTATCGTTAAGTTCAGTTGATGGCAAGGGGGTTGAAGTTAAGTTCATCATTGATGGTAGTCAAGGTTGCCGTTAACTTGACAGATGACGGAACTTTACGGAACCATAAAATCCCCAAATTATCCGACCACTGTTTTATTTTCTAAAATCATGGAAAATTTATAAAATGGTAGAAACTAGGGTTGGGAACCCGATCCCTAAGTTACTTGTCTCTAAAACACCAAGAGAACTATGGATTTAGCCGATGAACCTTGCCTTGGCCAACCAAGATGGTCCCTTTTCGTGGCTCGATCTTTAACCAGCTATTCTCCTACGCCTGGAGCATGATAGAAATGCCTTCAACCTTCGAAGGCATGACCTCTTAACTTAAGATGCTTGAACTAGATCTCCACGAAGATCAAACGCTGGATCTCCCCTCTTCTCCCCCTTGAGACTTGGAGAAGACTCCAAAACGAGAATAAGAAGGCTAGACAACCCATTTATAAAAGAATTGGCCTTCCCTACTCGGTCCAAAGAGGGTAGGAGTCGTGTCTCCAACTGTTACCGAAGAATTTGCCCCTTACCATATCCCAACCGGAGCTGGGTGGTGAAAATTCTGCGGTCTGCACCATAGGAAATAGATGGCAAGGGTGATTGACATCTACCCACAGTTGACGTTAATTGATGCTGCCGCCAACCTACTATTAACGGCAATCGATGTTGCCGCCTACAACATAGGTCGACACAACCATTGACCTGCCCGAGAACAGGCCAACAAATACCATAGAAATCCTAATACTCATACACATTCACAAAAATTTTAAATGCACAGTAAAATAGATAACAATTGTAATTAAAATCTATGAATAAAATTCTAGGGAATCACATGATTTATCTTTGGAATCCATTTTAAGTGTTTTGTTGTGTAAATACTTTTAGTATGACCAAGCTTATGTTGGACTAAATATCCATCGACTTCCTTAGGGAATCGCTGTTACTCTACACTTGCCCGGGATCGGGTGTGTATAGTGACATCGGGTCTGACAACCCATCCTGTCGCAAGGACTAACCGCCCTGTGCGAAGCCCCTCAGGCCGACCACAACATTGATGTGGGGTTCTAGGCCACCATAAAGGAAATACGGTCCACCTTCACTAGCAGCTCGAGCTTTTGGTGCAACGGTAGGGGCTTGATCCAACAAGTGGTATCAGAGCGAGGGTTGCAGGTTCGATTCCCCTGGGTGTCACTGGGGGGGGGAGTTGTTGAACTAAATATCCATCGACTCCCTTAGGGAATCGCTGTTACTCTACACTGGCCGGGATCGGGTGTGTATAGTGACATCGGGTCTGACAACCCATCCCATCGCAGGGACTAACCGCCCTGTGCGAAGCCCCTCAGGCCGACCACAGTGTTGATGTGGGGTTCTGGGCCACCATAAAGGAAATACGGTCCGCCTTCACTATCAGCTTGAGCTTTTGGTGCAACGGTAGGGGCTTGATCCAACAACTTATTGCAATGAGTACAACAAGTGATGTTATTTACGGTATTGGTTGCTTTACTGCATTGATTTTTTTTTAATATACCCATTTTCTGCTACAAATTTTGGTAAATGATATTTCTCATGATATATAATCGTTTCTTCATTTTCAGGAGGTCTGTAACCAACTCCATATTTTTTTCTTACCAAGATCTTTTTGCCCCTTTTAATATTAAGGATGATTTTTCATTTGTCAATTTTCAATAGTAGTTCTTAAGTATTCATTTTCTTTTTTTAGAATTTCTATTCCTTCTTTTGAGTTGTCCTTAATGTCTTGGTTTTCTAAGCTTAAAACTTTGCTGTTTTTCTTATGTATATCGTCACATAGTAACTCATTTCTATGCTTTAGTTCTTGCAATTATTTTTCAAGTTGTTCTATTTCAGATTTTAAATCTGAGTTGGTGTTTTCTAAACATGTAAAATTTTTCTTAATGACTTTTAAGTGCTTACTCACTTCTTTATATTTTTCGTATAACTCATTAAAGGCTTCTTCTAAGTTATCAGAATCAGACTCATTACATAAATTGAATGAAGAGTCAGAGTTTACCTTATCATCAAGGTGGCCATAAATGCAAGGTTTGCTTGATCTTCTTCTTCTTCACTTGAGTTTGGCTCATTGCTGGAGTCTTCCTCCTTGCTCCAAGCAGCCGCCATTGTCTTCTTTTTATACCTCTTGAATCTTTTTGTGGTGTCTTTCTTCTTGTATCTCGTCTTCTTTAGCTTTGGACACTCAATCTTGAGGTGTCCAGCCTTTTTGCACTCATAGCAAATTGGCTCTGGTTTCTTAAACTCTTTATTCTTCTTAAGGTTTCTCCTTCCAGATTGATATTTTTTCTTAGCTAAGATCCTTTGCAGACATCTTGGAAGGAGCGCTTCTTCATCACTATTTATATCACTCTTTTCATCTTCTGAGTCACTTCTAGATATGCCCTCTTCAATTTTCAGCACATTGTTTACTCTTTTCTTAGTAGAGCATTCTCCTAATCTTTCCATATTTATCTCATTAGCCATCAGAGACCTAATGAGTTTTTATAGAGACATAGCCATGAGATCATTTGCTTCATCTATGGCTATGACTTTGGAAATCTATTGAGACGACAAGGATTTTAAGAATTTTCTTACCATATCTTTTGTATTGTAATTCTTCCGAACTCCAACCAACCCATTTGTAATGTTAGTGAACCTATTGTACATCTGGGTTATGGACTCTCCTGAGTGCATCTAAAACTTTTTGTACTAAGTCACCAATATATCTATCTTTGTTTTTTTGACTTTGTCTGTTTCTTCGTAGGTGAGCTTCAACTTATCCCACATTTCTTTTGTAGATTTGCAGGCTGAAATTTTGTTGAACTCCTACTTGCTTAAGGAACAACATAGTACGCTTTTGGCTTTGCTATTTTGAGATAGAAGTTTCTTGTCATTCTCAATCCAGTTCTCCTTGGAGTTTAGAACTATCATATCTCCATCTTCTATTATGCTTCATAGTTGATAATCTATACCTTGAAGAAAGAATTCCATTCTAGTCTTCTATTAGTTGTAATCTTCTCCATCGAACAGTGGAGGCATGTTGACAAATTGTCCCTCTGCATATCCTTGGGCAACCATTTATCTTTGCTCTTTAAATCGTGAGATCTACTTGCTTGAAGAGACCTATGCTCTGATATCACTTGTTAACCAGGTTGCAAACCCAGAAGGAGAGTGAATGGATTGCTAAAAAATAATTCTTCTCAAATTATCTGTCAAAGATAACTAACGCAGAAAACTAAATGTCGAAGTTAGAGTTAGTAAACAACTAAAAGTAAGACACAAGTAATCACACAATTGTAAGAGGATTTTTATCTTGGTTTGGACATCCTCTTAATAGGAGTCCTACATCCAGTCTCCAAGAAATCACTTGGGATTCCACTAACAAGGGTACAGTCCCCTTTGAGGACACTTACACATTCAGCCGACATGGGCCTTCTCTTCAAACCACGAAGAGGCAAACAACCACCTGTAGCAACAGATCTTCCCTTATACTAAGGGGAGCAATTGCTTGCTCAGCAAGCCTTCTCTTCACACCCGAAGAGGTATACATCTGTAAAATGATTTTAGAGAAAGCCCCTAGACCAAGCTTACATAAAAAATTAGGAGCTTGATCTGAGGCATAGTCTGAGAGTACAGAAAGAACAAGGGCAAGAACAATCCTCTCAGACTTTTGCAACTTCTCGCTCCGGCAAGAAATGAGCTGAAGCTACTAGGAGAGAGCAAGCGATGATGAGCACGAATGGAAATCTCTCAGATCTATTTGTCATCCTTGTATTCTCTATCGTTTTCTGGCATGTTTCTTGCGATGCCAATGTGCTTCTATATATCTTCTCTTCTCGCAGAATATCCATTGAGATGTCTGTTGTATCTTATTTCTTGATGCTCGTTTCCATACAACCATGCCAAGTTTAACGTTAGAAGAGTGTGTGACTATTAGAAACCTGCATGCATTAAATGCTTGGATACAAAGAGAAAACGTAGGGATATTGTCAATGTTAGTCAACATCTTGTCAAAGGGTAGGTGTAGCAAGATGTGATACTAAAATAGGTATGTCCATTCCGTCATCTTTTAAAACATTAGAAGACTTATCACGTAAATGGTAAGTAGTAAATGACATCCACCGAAAGTGCTTTTGTCACATCCCGAGCGTTACGCAGCGGATATAAATTATTCGAAAATAATTCGAGACGATATCCCGAGACATGAACAGTCGGCAAATAAGCCTCTAGCTAGCTCGCACTAAATGTATAACAACATACATCAACATAGGGCCCAAATATGAACTCAACTAATCTTGTATTCAAATCTCAACTCATGTATTCCAAATGAAAACTATTACAGGACTAAGACTCAATAAAAAAGAAAAAGTACATTTTATTCCTCACTTCCTACTACATGAATCTATCACTCAAAGTAAACTACTATAACTAGACTCATATTGGAACGCTCATCACTCGGACGCATTCCCATCCTCGACTAGCTCTTCCTTTTGAACTTCACAGTCACCTAGATTGGGTAAAAGTAGGGGATGAGCAAACTAGCCCAGTAGGATTTATATCTCAATGTGCGGGCAATGATATAAGTGATTAACATTTTAAAACTAGGTAAACACGATGAATGTCATGATATGCATGTACGAATAAAACTCATTAAAACATGATACATGAAACAAGCTAGATAGAGTGATCATGATAGAATGAGATCTAGAAGAATGTAACGAGATAGAACTAGCAATAGATCACTTTGTCCAAGCACGCAAGATTTCACTTGATGTCAATAGCTTCCAAGAACGCAAGATATCACAAATTGTAATAAATGTAGGATGGCCATATCACGCAAACAAGCAAGCACGCACGAGCACGATCATGTAACACTAATCAGGCACGTAGACATTAATGTACACCAAGAAAAGATCCATCAAGAATGTACACTAGGACACGTGTATGTGGTTATTGTATCTATCATTCAACACGACACGCACGACTCCCAGCGCAGATGCAACGCCAGTAATCATTATACCCCATGGTTAACAATATATTTATGACTCTCCGTCATTGGGGCTAGACTGGAGCCCTTGGACACTCGCCGTGCCTGGTCAGCATCTCACTTAAATTTTAAATGTAGATACCCACAGTCATTAATAATGGCCAATGAGAGTTTCAATAAGTAAGCATGTGTAATGTCATGTTCATGAGATGAGAACAAGTAATAAGTAATTGAACATGATTTCATGATAACAATGGTCAAGAGATAAATTCGGCAGCATAACGGTACGATTTATAATTTAGTTCAATCTTTACATTAATGGCTTTAGTCTAGATTGTAAATCACACTCGCGAGAACAAGAAGAGAAATGAAGTGCACACTATCTCCAGGGAACTTCAATGGTACAACCAACTCGTCGGCCATGTGGGAATCTATGGTCAGAGGAGATTTACGGAGGCCTTAGAGAAAAGGTCACTAGTCTACCGATTCGAAATGACCGGTAGAGAGCTTCCAAATCTCCAAGAAAGGGCTGCCTAGAAGTGCAAGTGTGTAGTGATGTACACGTCTCAATTCACGGTCTCAAACTCGCAGAAAACACTTAACATGATGGCATGCAATGGACAATGCATTTAACTACACATGGGTTTACAAGATTTTAAGATAATAATTATCATTTAAATCAAGCTAGAACGGTAACAAGAGTAAATCACAAGTTTCATGAATGATCATATCATTAAGAAAGAATTAGAATAATATTCATGTAATTAAGGCTTTTAAAATGGGTTAATCACTTTTAGGCCATTAAATAAACCATCATGCAATGATCAGACCTAAGACATGTGAATTACATGCTAAATATCATATTTAAACAGACCTCAGGTATAGCAGTAAGTTTTGTAAAAGAAATAGGTTGGGGTTTCATGAAAATCCTGAGATCGCGACGGACCCTTGTAAGGATGGCGACGGGGTCAGATCAGAACGCGACAGTGCCTTGTAAGGATCGCGACAGGCTTGTCTGATCAGGCAGGTAGTTCGCGACGGGTTCATATGAAGAAGGCGACAAGGGTATGTGCAGAACGCGACAAGGGGGTCAGAACAGGCAGAGAGATAGCGACGGGGCGCTCATCACATTCAGAACGTGACGGGTTGCTGTCGCGACAAGACCTCAGAATGTAGCCTATCGGGCCGTCACATTCACAGGGTCTGCACCTGAATCCGACAGAGAAAGGACATGTTCTTGGATTGTGGTCTAGAACTGCCTTATATTGACACAAGGTGCTTCAAAAATAGAGAACAAATTGTACAGTGCATGAAAAATAACAAAACTAGTTTTAAACCAACCTAGACATGCAAGGGTGCTTCCAATAAATCTGAATTAGAAAACAAGGATGGTTTCAATAGGCTTTAATCAAGTCAAACACAAACATAAAAGCCAAGTGCAACCCGAAAACGTAGTTTCATGCAGCGACCCTCTTACCATGCTTATAACTCTCTAACTATTGATATTTAGACAAAATGTTCAACACAGACATGACGAGAACAACTAGTAGAAAAACTTTCATGTTGTGAGTTTGCTCTAATTCAGTTTGAATCATGTGCAACATATAAAGAACGGAAAAAGCCCTAACAGTGTGCGACTTTGGCAAAACGCTTATAATTCAAAATCCACTCGTTGAAATTTGATAAAACCAGTGGAAAATGAAAGTTAACTTGATGCTCTACACATTGGTATAAGATATGTTAAGGTTTGACCCGAGAAAACCTACCTTCTAGGTTGAAGAAGTCCAATTTTTTTAGAAAACCTGTGTTCAGACCACTTGAAGAAAAAATGCTTAATACTCCATGTATACTGCATGGAATTTGGGCATTCCACTTCGGTTAGAACGTAGACTTGACCCTCTTCTAGGGGTATAGGCCTTGCAAGGTTTGGTTATGGTTTGACTCACCTTTGTCGACTTCAAGTGGACAGTTTGTGCAGGTCGCAGCAGATGAGAGGGGAAGAAGAACGACTTGGTGTGGGCGTTCCACAGCTCCTCAGCCACCAAGAGCTCCTCCACACGACTCTAGAAAGTTCTAAAACTCGTCCCTAAGGTTTGGTGAAGAGTATTTAAGCAACCATGGTGTTTAGGAGTCCTATTATGACTAGGAAAGCCAAGTTGCGGTTTGACATGTTAGTTTCCTATTTTTGAGGATTTCTTCCTCCCTTTGAGTGTGTGAGGCTTTAGGAAACCTCCCACCATAGTTAGGCATGAATTTGGGTTGCCAAGAATGCATGATTGCATCCCAATTCAACTTAAATTGCCTCTTTCTAATTTCATCATATTTAGAGTTACGAATTTCTATGCATTTTCTTGCTTCATTTGATTTTTGGGCCAAATGATGTCCATTGACCCAATTATGATATTGGGTCATTAATATATAATGTTAGAAGTCTCTCCAATATTTTTATTTAATTTATGGTTGCATCGTATTTCCGTGTTAACGGTTTTCCGACTGTTTCCTAATTTAGATAATCGGTCACAATAACTCTTAAACCTAGTCCAACTAATTTTTATTGACCCAAATTTCTTGATGGATCATTAGAGGATATTATTTGAAGTCCGTATATGATTTTTATTTAATTTTCTGACTCATCCAAGTACGTGTGATAATGATTTTTCGACTTATTCATGAATTACGATAATAAGTCGTGAAACACTTTAAACTTGGCTAATCCGATTTTTATTGGCACAAATTATTTGTGAAAGATTTAGTAATAATGTTTAGGACTGATTTATAATTTTTACAGAATTTTCCGACGTGTTTTAGCATATACGTTAATGATACGTATGTTTTTAATACTCCGATATTATGGAAATTATTTATTTCCATTTATTTGAGTTTTTATGTAATTAAAATTTTCGGGGTGCTACACCCTCCCCCACTAAGAGAATTTGGTCCCCAATTCATTGATCATAATTGTCTTTTGATAGTTATGACCCTTGAGGTCGTTTCGGATTTAATTCTTCTAACTTGTTCCAACATCGTGGAGGTTAGTCCAACATCTACACCTATGCCACCCGTACTATTCATTTGGTTCCTTCCACTCCTATTTCCTTCCACGGTTTTTATAACTCCATCTTACTCCACCAAGGAATTATGGTATAATTACTAGATTATCCATTTCTAATTTCTCCTTAATGGCCTCCCCCACTTAGATATGTACTAATAAGAAAAACATCATAAGATCAGTCTAGGGGTTTAACAATCATACCTCCTCCGGGAGCTCCACTTGCGTTATTGCATTCACGCGTCCTTGACGCTTTACCACTCCGTGGTTCCTTCCAACTTGGTCTTTTAGCATGGGACAGTTCGATATACGATGTTCATGACTCCCACATCGTAGGCAAGCCCCGGCCTTCTTCCAGCACTTGTCTGCTTGGTGCCCAGGCTTGTTGCAAAAGTTACAATATTCCGCCATCATTGTTTCTTCTACTTTGATCTTTTTCTCTATGCCATAACCCTTCCCAGTGGTTGGCCTTTTGTTGTTGTTGTAGTGGTTGTTATTATTGTTGTTGTGGAAAGTTCCAGTTGTATCGACTGATCCTCTTTTTATGGAGGTCGACTTTGAGATGTCTTTCCCCTTTATGCCTTCCACCTTAGCCATAGTTTCCTCTACCAGTTGAGCTCTTTGGACCATCTCAGTGTAGGTTTGGATGTTGTGTGGTCTGAGCTTTTCAATGAACATGGGACTGAGCCCATCCATGAAACGGTTAGCCTTTAATCTTTCCGTTCCCACCAGATGTGGGGCATACATAGCCAAACGTGCGAATTGAGCCTCATACTCAGCCACAGACATCCCTTTCTATTTTAGTGTGGCAAATTCCTCCGCCTTCTTTTCCTTAACTCTTTCAGAGAAGTATTTTCCACGGAACATCTCTAGAATCCTGCCCACTCCAGTTCGCCAACATTAGGCAGGTGGGTCGATGTGGCCTTCCACCATACTCGGGCATCCTTAGTGAATTGGAAAGTGGCCAGTACCACCTTCTCCCTATTAGTGCATTACATCACTTGGAAAATCCTTTCTATTTCTTCCTGCCAATTCTCCGCTTCATCTGGATCAGGGGATCCAGAGAGGCGAGGAGGGTTTAAACTCCTAAAATTGCGGTGCAGATCACCAGCTCCGTTTCTAACTACAGTAGCCTGATTTCCAGCCTGAACTACATTTTGCAGGCCTGAGTCAATCCAGCTACTATTTCTTGCATAGCTTGCCATTGATTGCGAGCCATTGCAGTGAAGTGAGAGAGTTATGAGGGTTCCTGAGAAATGGATGGAACCAATTAATGTCTCTAGATACATTATAAGACAATGGGTAGGAGTGTTTGCTTATTCTATCATATTCCCAGTCTCTACCCATTCTTACCAGGTATTATAATTATTTCCAAGACCTAGGTTCCATAGGTATCTCCTAATCCTGAGACATATATCCTATTTGGTATTCCTAGGCTCTGATACCACTAAACTGTCATGTCCCGAGAATTTCGCAGTAGATATTAATGATGCGGAATATAATTCAAGTCGATATCTCGAGACGTGAACAGTCGGCAAATAAGTCTCTAGCTAGCTCGCACTAAATGTATAACAACATACATCAACATAGGGCCCAAATATGAACTCAACTAATCTTGTATTCAAATCTCAACTCAATGTATTCCAAATGGAAACTATTACAGGACTAAGACTAAATAAAAAAAAAAATATATTTTATTCCTCACTTCCTACTACATGAATCTATCACTCAAAGCAAACTACTATAACTAGACTCATATTTGGAACGCTCATCACTCGGACGCATTCCCATCCTCGACTAGCTCTTCCTCTTGAACTTCATAGTCACCTAGATTGGGTAAAAGTAGGGGATGAGCAAACTAGCCCAGTAGGATTTATATCTCAATGTGCGGGCAATGATATAAGTGATTAACATTTTAAAACTAGATAAGCACGATGAATGTCATGATATGCATGTGCGAATAAAACTCATTAAAAAATGATACATGAAATAAGCTAGATAGAGTGATCATGATAGAACGAGATCTAGAAGATGTAACGAGATAGAACTAGCAATAGATCACTTTGTCCAAGCACGCAAGATTTCACTTGATGTCAATAGCTTCCAAGAACGCAAGATATCACTAATTGCAATAAATGCAGGATGGCCATATCACGCAAACAAGCAAGCACGCACGAGCACGATCATGTAACACTAATCAGGCATGTAGAGACTAATGTACACCAAGAAAAGATCCATCAAGAATGTACACTAGGACACGTGTATGTGGTTATTGTATCTATCATTCAACACGACACACACGACCCCAGCGCAGATGCAACGCCAGTAATCATTATACCCCGGGTTAACAATATATTTATGACTCTCCGTCATTGGACTAGACTGGAGCCCTTGGACACTCGCCGTGCCTGGTCAGCATCTCACTTAAATTTTAAAATATATACCCACAGTCATTAAATGGCCAATGAGAGTTTCAATAAGTAAACATGTGTAATGTCATGTTCATGATGATGATGAGAACAAGTAACAAGTAATTGAACATGATTTCATGATAACAATGGTCAAGAGATAAATTCGGCAGCATAACGGTATGATTTATAATTTAGTTCAATCTTTACATTAATGGCTTTAGTCTAGATTGTAAATCACACTCGCGAGAATAAGAAGAGAAAGGAAGTGCACGCTATCTCCAGGAACTTCAATGGTACAACCAACTCATCAGCCATGTGGGAATCCATGGTCAGAGGAGATTTTCGGAGGCCTTAGAGAAAAGGTCACTAGTCTACCGATTCAGAATGACCGGTAGAGAACTTCCAAATCCCCAAGAAAGGGCTGCCTAGAAGTGCAAGTGTGTAGTGATGTATGCGTCTCAATTCATTGTCTCAAACTCGCGAAAAACACTTAACATGATGGCATGCAATGGACAATGCATTTAACTACACATGGGTTTACAAGATTTTAAGATAATAATTATCATTTAAATCAAGCTAGAACGGTAACAAGAGTAAATCACAAGTTTCATGAATGATCATATCATTAAGAAAGCAATTAGAATAATATTCATGTAATTAAGTTTTTTTAAATGGGTTAATCACTTTTAGGCCATTAAATAAACCATCATGGCAATGATCAGACCTAAGACATGTGAATTACACGCTAAATATCATATTTAAACAGACCTCAGTATAGCTGTAAGTTTTGTAAAAGAAATAGGTGGGGTTTCATGAAAAAACCTGAGGTCGCGACGGACCCTTGTAAGGATCGCGACGGGGTCAGATCAGAACGCGACAGTGCCTTGTAAGGATCGCGACAGGCTTGTCTGATCAGGCAGCAATTCACGACGGTTCATATGAAGAAGGCGACAAGGGTATGTGCAGAACGCGACAAGGGGGTCAGAACAAGCAGAGAGATAGCGACGGGGCGCTCATCGCGTTCAGAACACGACGGGTTTACTGTTGTGACAAGACCTCAGAACGTGGCCTATCGGGCCGTCGCGTTCACAGGGTCTGCGCCTGAATCTAACAGAGAGAGGACATGTTCTTGGATTGCGGTCCCGAACTGCCTTATATTGACATAGGGTGCTTCAAAAATAGAGAACAAATTGTACAGTGCATGAAAAATAACGAAACTAGTTTTAAACCAACCTAGACATGTAAGGGTGCTTCCAGTAAATCAGAATTAGAAATCAATGATGGTTTCAATAGGCTTAATCAAGTCAAGCACAAACATAAAAGCCAAGTGCAACCCGAAAACGTAGTTTCATGCAACGACCCTCTTACCATGCTTATAACTCTCTAACTATTGACATTTAGACAAAACATTCAACACAAGACATGACGAGGACAAGTAGTAGAAAAACTTTCATGTTGTGGGTTTTCTCTAATTTGGTTTGAATCACGTGCAACATATAAAGAACGGGAAAAGCCCTAACAGTGCGCGACTTTGGCAAAACGCTTATAATTCAAAATCCACTCGTTGCAATTCGATGAAACCAGTGGAAAATGAAAGTTAACTTGATTCTCTACACATTGGTATAGGATATGTTAAGGTTTGGCTCGAGAAAACCTACCTTCTGGGTTGAAGAAGTTCCATTTTTCCAGAAAACTCGTGTTCAGACTACTTGGAGGAAAAACACTTAATACTCCGTGTATAGTGCATAGAATTTGGGCATTCCACTTGGGTTAGAACGTAGACTTGACCCTCTTTCCAGGGGTATAGGCCTTGCAGGGTTTGGTTATGGTTTGACTCACCTTTGGTCGACTTCAAGTGGACAGTTTGTGCAGGTCGTAGAAGACGAGAAGGGAAGAAGAACGGCTTGGTGTGGGCGTTCCACAGCTCCTCAGCCACCAAGAGCTCCTCCACACGACCCTAGCAAGTTCTAAAACTCGTCCCTAAGGTTTGGTGAAGAGTATTTAAGCAACTATGGTGTTTAGGAGTCCTATTATGACTAGGAAAGCCAAGTTGCGGTTTGACATGTTAGTTTTCTATTTTGAGGATTTCTTCCTCCCTTTGAGTGTGTGAGGCTTTAGAAAACCTCCCACCATAGTTAGGCACGAATTTGGGTTGCCAAGAATGCATGATTGCATCCCAATTCAACTTAAATTGACTCTTTCTAATTTCAGCCTATTTAGAGTTACGAATTTCTATGCATTTTCTTGCTTCATTTGATTTTTGGGCCAAATGATGTCCATTGGCCCAATTATGATATTGGGTCATTAATATATAATGTTAGAAGTCTCTCCAATATTTTTATTTAATTTATGGTTGCGTCGTATTTCCGTGTTAATGGTTTTCCGACTTGTTTCCTAATTTGGATAGTCGGTCACAATAACTCTTAAACCTAGTCCAAATGATTTTTATTGACCCAAATTTCTTGAGGGTCATTAGAGGATATTATTGAAATCTGTATATGATTTTTATTTAATTTTCTGACTCATCCAAGTACGTGTGATAATAATTTTTCGACTTATTCATGAATTACGATAATAAGTCGCGAAACACTTTAAACTTAGCTAATCCGATTTTTCTTGGCACAAATTTATTTGTGAAAGATTTAGTAATAATGTTTAGGGCTGATTTATAATTTTTACAGAATTGTTCGATGTGTTTTAACATATACGTTAATGATACGTATGTTTTAAATACTCTAATATTATAGAAATTATTTATTTCTATTTATTTGAGTTTTTATGTAATTAAAATTTTCGGGGTGCTATAGCTTTATTCATTACACAGCAGTAAATAGATGCATTAAAGAGCTGTGTTGAAAAGATACATTTGAAGGCGGGAGATTTTGAAATGCATACGTGAAAGTAAATGAATTTAAACTTAAGAGTGATTTGCATGAGAAATATACAATTATACAAGATTGAGCAGTTTAGTAATTAATGCTTGTTAAGATAAAGTGCTTAAATAAGATTCTCATTAAAAAGATAATTAATGCTAGCATAGTTCAATCAGAGCTATTTTCAAGGCAATCATAAGGAATAAGATATGTAATCGACATTATAAAATCAATGTTAGACTTGCATAGGGACCAACATCAATTAAGAGTGTTTCTTGAATAGCTGATGGAATACAAAAGGCAATCGATATGAGTAGGGTTGTAAACGAACTCGATATTCCGATATTCTGACCAGATTCTGATAAAAATTATCGATTTCGGAATTGAAAATTGATACCGATAGCATATCGAAATCGGTATCGGATATTCTGATAAGTTATCAGAATTGGAATCATAATTGAAAAATAATCAGAATCGGTATCGTTTATTTCAATAAATTATCCATAAACTCAAAAGGCAAAATCATGCTAAGCACCTTAGCTTATCAGAATTTCGATTCTGGTAATGTTATCGGAATCGGAATTAACCATTCTGATTTTATCAGAATCAGAACTATATTTCGATTATCAGAATCAGAATCTGTGTTTTTCCGATTCCGAACCCGACCCCGTTGCAACCCTAGATATGAGTGATGCAATCGATATGATAAGTACAATCGATCGAATAATGACAATCGATATGATAAAGACAATCAATATGATTTCTTAATTATAATCGATATGATCAATACAATCGATAAGATGAAAGACAATCAATGCGTGATAAAGACAATCGATATGCTTGAAGGCAATCGATGCGCGATAAAGACAATCGATATGGTTGAAGGCAATCAATGTGTGATAGAGACAATCGATATGCGATAAAGACAATCGATTTACTTGAAGGCAATCGATGTGTTATAAAGACAATCGATATGTTTGAAGGTAATCGATATGCGATAAAGACATGTCTTGCAATCGTTAGACTTGAGACAATACTCGATATGTTTATTATAACAGTAATCAATGTGAACATGCTTAGCAATCGTTATATTTAAAATAGTAATCGATATGACCTTAGAACAATTATAATATTGATTTAAGGTATGTTTTAGTAATTCTTAGGACTTACTAGAGTTCCTTCTTAAGAAATGACCTTGTTCTTCCGGTTGACAAATTTTATGAGAACAGTTAATTAATAAATATTTTACATAGTGTTGTTGTCACCAAAAGTAAGAGCACATGGAGATGAATGGTTCAACACGTTCTAGTCCGACAGGAGGAATATCCGTAGAGAGTCCATCAGTCACATAGGGGTGTTCCTATCTACAACACAGTGAGTACACGTCACACGAGGCGATGGTCTCAAGAGTGAGGGAACAAACCCACAATACGAGAAGAATATATTTCCAAGAGCATAAAAGTTAACATTTAAAGATGTGTTTAACATGATTAAGTCTATTTGCCACTTTATTACTAGTCTTTAATAGGTGTTCATAAGGTGTTCATAACATTAACTTACTGTCCAGTACATGTTTTTTGAAAAACTCAAGTTTTAGGGTGAAAGTCTGTGAACGCGTTATGGTGTTATGAAGAACGCGACAGGGGTCAACAAGAGACGCAACAAGGTATCTGATAACAGGGGATGAATACGTCATGCCTATTTGTCGCATTAAGAACGTGACAGGTCGATATGTCGCGACAAGAGACATGATCGCGTCATGTCGTTCCATTAATAACATGACGGTATGCTACGTCGTGATAGGGCTCAGATCATGACGTATCGAGCCGCTGCGATCTGACGGCATGAGTCTGATCCCAAGAGAAGAAAACAAATGCCTTGAGATTCAGATTGCGCTTTTTGAAGGCATGATATAGAGTACTTAAACCTCAAAATTTTCAACATATACTTGATGAAAAAGCATGGAACTTGAGGGAAACGAAAGTAGACTTGTAGGGGGACAAATAGTAGCTAGTAATTAGGATTTCATCATGTTTTCAACAAGATACTATTAGGTTCTTTCATGAAGAACTAAATATATAACACAATGAACATGGATTGATAAATTCATGATAGAAGTTGGGGAAAAAGGTACCAACGTGTTCAGGACATCAAGTAGTGTCTACAGTAGAAGCTTCACATCACGAGATATAGTGTGAACCAAGATCTAAGGGGAATATAATGGGTCGGATAGAACATGAATAGAAACTTTGTAGTATGAAATTCGAGTAAACCACATTTTTGGTATCAATAAATACCTAAGGGTTCATTTAATTAGACTAAGCTCGAGAGATTGCTTATCTTTGGTCGTTTTAATCTTTTTTAGGGGGTTCCTTGCACGAATTTTGGAGAAGAATGAGGAAGAACTCTAAATCTTACATTCTCCTTCTTCCTTTAGTCTCTATTACGTCCAAAGCCTCCTCAACAACAAGTTAGGTCGGCCAAGGAAGGGAATTGTGTTGTATTTAAGGGAATAGGCCATTAGGAATCCTAATGAGACTCTAACTTCCTAGTTACAAGTTTCCTTTTATTTATTTCCTTCTTTATAGCCTCCAACTCCAAATTTCTTTAGGGTTTTGATGGGGAAGACTGATGATCAGTACATCCCCATATAATTTTATTTAATTATGTATAAAATTTTGGTGATTAACAAAACTCTAACAATTATTTTCTAACAAGTTTTTATGAAGTTCATCCACAGGGAATAAGTCAAGCCTAATCTGTAAGTAATCCTTACACTGTATCATTTAAAGTTCAGAACATGCATTTCTTCTTAGTACACATCGATTTCCTTTGTAGAACAACGATTTCCTTTATAGCATAACAATTTCATAAGTAAAGAACGATTCCATCACTACAACGATTTCGGTTTCACAACGATTTGTTAAGTGAAACATCGATTTCGGTTTCACAACGATTTCGTAAGTGAAACAACGATTTCGGTTTCACAATAATTTGTTAAGTGAAACATCGATTTTGGTCTCACAATGATTTCGTAAATGTAACAATGATTCGGTCTCATATGATTTCATAAGAGGAAACAACGATTTGACTCTTATAACGATTTCATAAGAGAAAACAATGATTTGATTGTCATATCGATTTCATAAGTGAAAACAACGATTTGATTGTTGTAACGATTCAATAAGTGAAACAACGATTTGATTGTGTAATGATTCGATAAGTGAAAACAACGATTTGATAGCTAGAACTATTTGCCTTACGTATAGAACGATTTGATCTCTGCAACGATTTGCTTGTACAACGATTTACTTTTTCCTGTACAACGATTTGCTTATATTTGTACAACAATTTGCTTGTACAACGATTTGCTTATACTTTATAATGATTTGCTTGTACAATGATTTGCTTATATCTGTACAACGATTGCTTGTACAACGATTTGCTTTCTCTTGTATAATGATTTGCTTAAACATCGATTTGTTTATGTTTGAACAACGATTTGCTCAAACCACGATTTGTTTATGTTTGAACAACGATTTGCTCAAACAACGATTTGTTTATGTTTGAACAATGATTTACTCAAACACAATTTGTTTATGTTTGAATAACGATCTGTTTATGGTTGAACAACGATTTCATAAATTGAACACTATTTCATTGTCATAACGACTTCATGGATTACATCGATTTCATACATGATATTCAAATATATTTTTCAAATACTGTGAAAGTCAAAGTCTTCCCCGCGTGCATCACTTGTATCCTGCATTTATTATGACTGTACACACTTCTGCACGTCATCTATCTAAATGCAATCTATTCCTATGTTTCTATAGCAAACACTTTTTGGATAGCAGAATGGCATCTCCATTTGGTGTATATCCTTTCTAACATTGACTAACAAGCATAGAGACAGTCTAGCTGTCTATGGTTTGGCATTTATTATGTGCAGGTCTCTGACAGCACAAGATCTTACAACGTTGGGCAACTAGAAGCCGAAGGATATCTGGGTGAATCTTCTCTTTGCGTGCATGACTCCAGAGCATTAAATGACTACAACTTACCTATCGCGCACGATGGACCATGCAGTCTAACGAGCATTAATCTTAAAGACAACGGTCTCTTCAACGACTACTTTGTTAAAGTGAAGATATATTATACAAGACTGAAGACTCTCAGAAAGTTGAGTTCGTCAATTTGAATCTTTGTGTGATAGAGCCTTCAAAAAAACCTTCAACAACGAAGAAGAGCGACTTACTTCACTCCATTCGTTCCTTAGCTTGTAGCTCTCAGCCTTTCATTGTCTAGACTTTTTCTAGAGCTTGTAGTTCTGAGAGATTTTCTCATTGTTAATCTTTCTCTCTCAGACTTCGCCTCAGATCAAGCATTTCATTGTAAGCTTGGTCTAGGGACCTTTCGCTTTCTTTCACATCTGTTGTGAAGTTCCTCTTCGGGTTGTGAAGAGAAGACCTATTGGAACATGTGGTTTGTATTCCCTTTGTTAAGGAAGGAAGACCTGTGTATCAGGGTGGTTTGTACCTCTTCAGGGTTAGAAGAGAAGGCCAGCTGCGGCTGGATGTGTAAGGGTCCTTAAGGGGACAGTACCCTTGGTTGTGAAATCCCAAGTTGTTGCTTGGGGACTGGACGTAGGACTCCTTGGATAGGAGGTCCGAACCAGGATAAAAATCTCCTGTGTTGTGTGCTTGTGTGCTTATTTGTTTGTTGTCTTCCTTATCACTACACTAACAATCGAACTTAGTGTTTTTCTGTTAAAGTGTTTTTGTTGACATGTGTTAAATCTAAAGAATTTTAAATCCCATTCACCCCCCTCTGGGCTTGCTAGCTGGGCAACAGTGGTATCAGAGCCAAGTCTCTTCGTCAAAGAAGGTCTTACGATCTGAAGAGAAAAGATAATGGCAGCTCAAGGGTATGCAGAAGGTCAGTCCGTCAACAGACCTCCTCTATTTGAGGAGAAGATACAACTACTGGAAAACCAGGATGGAGTTCTTCCTGCAAGGTCTCGATTTTCAACTATGGTCCTTCATAGAAGAAGGAGATCTAGTGGTTCTAAACAACAGAAAATTGGACAGATGATGATAAGAAGAAGATCTCGCTTAACTGCAAAGCTAAGAGCATATTATGCTGTGCTCTTAGTAGAAAGAGTTTAATAGAATTTCAGCATGCAAATCAGCAATGGAAATGTGGGAGAAACTTAGAATCACATATGAGGGAACAAACAAAGTCAAGAAACAAGGATAGACATCTTGGTAGCTCAGTATGAGCAATTTCAAATGCAACCAGGAGAATCAATTACACAAATGTACAGTAGATTCACAGATATTACAAACATTTTGGCTGGTCTTGGAAAGACCTATGACATGGGAGATATGGCAAGAAAAATATTGAGATCCCTACCAGCTTCATGGACTCCTAAAGTGACAGCCATAGAAGAAGCTAACGACCTAAATAGGATGTCTCTTGAAAACTCATTGGGTCACTAATGGCCCACGAGATAAACATGGAAAGGCTTAGGGAGTCCTCCAGCAGAAAAAAGCACAATAACGCTCTCAAAGCTGCTGAAGACACATTTGATGATGAATCAGATGGTGATAAAGCATTGGGAGCAGTGAAGATGAAGAAGCTTTCCTATCCAGAAGATTGCAGCGTATACTTGCCAAGAAAAAGTATCAGTCTGGAAGAAGATACTTCAAGAAGGGTAAAGACTTCAAGAAACCTGAAGTTAAGGATGCCAAGAAGTCGGAACCTATTTGCTACGAATGCAAAAAGCCTGTACACATCAAGGCAGAGTGTCCAAAGCTGAAAAAGACGGAGTTCAGAAAGAAGGACAGCTCCAAGAAATTCAAAAGGTACAAAAAGAAAGCCATGGTAGCTGCATGGAGCAACGACAGCGACTCAAACAGTGAGTCAAGCTCCAGCGAGGAAGAAGAAGAAAAGGCCAACCTGACCTTCATAACAAACACTAATGACAAGGTAAACTCTGACTCTTCATTCACTTCTTGTAATGATTCTGATTCAGATATTTTAAAAGACGCATTCAATGAATTATATAGTAAATATAAAGATGTATGTAAATTATTAAAGGTCACCAGAAAAGTCATGCATGATTAGAAATTACTAACTCATATTTAAAATTTGAAATGAGCAGTTTAGAAAAACAAATTCTGAACTAAAAAGGAGACATGAATGTTATATGAAGATCTAAAAGCGAAAAATGAACAATAACAAATCTGAAAATCAGGAGACTTAAATAAACTTAAAAGGAAGTTGATACACTGGTTGAAGAAAATGAATATTTAACTAATACATAGAAAAGTTTCACAAATGGTAAATCACTTTAATATTAAAAGGAGCTAGAAGACCAGGAAAGAAGAAGCTGGTTTAGGATATACTCCACCAGATAATGAAGAAACAATAATCCATCCTAAATCTATCCAACACCAAAATTTGTAGCTGAACAAAACTTGAATATAAATCCAACCTTAGTACATCCCAACTAAAAAGTAAGTAGAATATCTTGCTGATCATTGTATACTTAGGACATACCAGAACAACATGTACGACAAACACCTAAAATGGATTCCTAAAAGAAAAATGAAGAACTAACCCTCAAGGACCCAAAAGAACTTGGGTACCTAAATCTAAGTGTTTTCATTACAGGGAGCCTTAGAGCATCAAAGTGGTACCTGGACAACGGTGCTCAAGCACATGACAGCAACAGAAACTATTCTCGCACATCAAAGATAAGAAGGCACAGTGCTATGGTGACAATGAAGGTACTGTAAGGCCCCCGATTTTTCGTCCTTTTCTTTTATAAGTACCTTATTGTGCGAATGTTTATGTGTCATGTATGTAGCTAGATATACATATGCATATAACTTGTGCGTGTAACTAATCGTATGCGTATACATATAAACTTTTATTTTATGCATGCATGTAAGTATGTATGTATACATATATGCTATCTATGCTATATATATATATGATATTTACTTAAGTGGTAAATTAGGTGTATGATGTGTTGCTCATATTATATATGTTGTATTGAATGAAGACTGGTATAAAAGTGTGCATTTGTGTGTATAATTATTTAGTAAGTGTTGTTCATTGCATTGTGAAGATAGTATGTACATTATACCGAGCACATTATATGTATATACCATCTCGATTATTTATGAATACATGTGTACTTAGTTATAGTTGTATATCTATATATATATATATATATATATATATATATATATATATATATGTTTGCATGATGTAATTGGTGTGTACATTATACCCTATGTATTGCCTACATGTACATAAGAAGGATTGGGTTTCTGTGGAATTTATGTTCTGGCCGAAGACCATGTTGACGGCAACATCTGTAGACGTCAAGGACAAGTAGGCGGCAACATCGATGGACGCCAATTCTTATATGAACGTCCGTGGATGTGGACGTCTACTTCCCTGACAATTTTCTGAGCAGCAGCATGGTGTGCCATGCCTCTGATTGGGGGATGCCAACCACCCCCAACGGCTCCTTCGCCCCTCCCAAGACAGACCCCATGGCTTGTCTATGTGACCACCCACCCCTTGCAACCTAGAAACCCCTTTGGCCTTGCAAGAGGGGAAGAAACTCTGGCCCCAAAAGGTGAGAAAAAACCTAAAACCCTGAGAGCTGTGAGGAAACCCGAACTTGGGAGGCTTTGATCCAGCGGTTTGGAGCTTCTTCCGAGATCTACTTCGACAAGGAGGGAGTCTATACAAAGGAGAAGGCTTCCCCAACCTTGCTTTGGAGTCTTCTTCGACCTAGAACCCGTGTGAGGGAGGTTTTGGAGGCTTCTTGGCTCTGCCCAAGGAGAGCTTCTCCGGCCTTTTTGATCCCCTTGGAGGTTTTTCCAAAGGCAAGTAACCCTTGCACCTTGTCCATGTATGTGTCTAGGTGGTTTCTATCATTTTTAAGGATTTTTCTCGTGTCCTGGATCCCCTACATTCACCATTCTTTGGAGCTCGGACTGTGTTTTTGCACAGGCCGAACTTGACGGCAAGATCCCTTGCCGTCGAGATCTTCAGTTGGCGGCCAACGATAATGCCGTTAACCCCTTCTGGACGGCCAGACTATGCCGTTAAGTTCTTCAGGGCAGAACAGTGAGCTGTTCTCCCTTGTATATGATTAAATTCCGAATGTTTTCGCATGAGGATATATTGTAACACTATGTGTTTGTATTATGAGTAATGGGATATAATGTGAGACTTCCATGCATTTTTGTAAATCATGTGAATTGTTAGGATATTTAAAATGCATGTTAAATAAAACTTGGGACATGTTAATTGCTGTTTGTATGATCCATGAGGAAATTAGATGCCATAATTTTCTATGACATGTTATGTATGTCAGTCCCTGCCCCGAAAATTGGAAATTTTCCCTTGGCCATGCAATTTGTTACAATTCTTGTATTGGAAATAGGAAGCATGTGTAGATCCCTATAAAAATCCTAGTAAATAGCATGATGTGAGATAAATTTGGGAAAAATTTATGTGATGTTATGAATGTTATGTACATGACTGTGGATTTTCAAATCAGACTTTGATGTTGTGCTTCCATGATAAATTGATTTATTAAGAGCATGCAATGAGTATTCCATTTTCTATAAATCTTGTATAGCTCAGAAAAACATGAAAATTTGCATATATGTTCTGAAACCCGAAAACAGCATGTGGTTAAAATTTCAGGTGATTTGGATAATAGTAGCTTACATTGTGAGATTTCCATGTGAATTGTGCCATTTATAAATCATGCTTTCATGATTATGGTAAATGATGTGATTTTTTTCCAACCTAATTAATGTGAGTTACTGAAGGTTAATTTCTGTCCATAGTAGTATCATGTTTAGAAAACTGATCCATGTATTGATAGTAAGGACTCAAGTTATGTGTAAAAATCGTGCGTGTGTTAAAAATTGGAAAATGTGTAATTTGTGCCGTGTGTGACACTGCTTCCATAGAGGGCCTTGGAACCGTACCGTGGTAAAGTCCCCACGGGAAGGTTCAATGTGTATGTGTATCCTATGGGCATTAGGATGAAATCCTGGTGGCGGACAAGTACCGTCGATAGGGTGGAGAGGGCTTCTCCCGGTCTGCGCAGTACCAAGGCTTATCACTGTGTTGCCTAGGTGATAAGTATGTGTTATGTGTTATGTGTTATGTGTCCTTCTAATGGTGGTTTGGACTATGTGTCACGGCATATAAATGTGAAATGTGAATGTGTATATGTGAAGATTGTGTAAGTGCCATGTGGACATGTGCAAAGTGAAAGATGTGTACATGTGAATGTGTAAATGTGTAACATGTGAAACCAATGTGTTAAAGTGTAAAACTGTGATTCCTAATGTGATAATGTTAGAAACATATTAGAACAGCAAGCTAATTAGATAAGCAATCATGTTATTGTGTGCAAGAATGTCTATAGAATCCATGCTAGAATCTTTTTCATTATGTGCAAAAACCATGCCTAAATTGCTCTCATGATGTGGTATGAATGAGACAAGTTCTTAATTGAGTTCATATGTTAAAGGAATGAGAAAAGAACATGTGTTAGATTAGTTGTTTGTTTGAACATAATTCATATGTTATGAAACTAGTAGAAGCATTATGCTAGACTTGTCTTGAATGACAATAGATATGCGTAGAAGGTGTAGAGAGTGAACCATGTGATGTGAATATGTTAGAGTGTGAAATGAACTTGCATGTTATGAGACTTTTAATCCATGTCAAAACAGCAACCTTAATGCATGTGAAATGATAGTTAGCATGTGCTACCATGTGTAGAAACCATGATGGTAATGTTTCCTTTCATGCATATGAGAACCTCATGTTTAGTTGCTTTCATGTTTTAGTTAATTCAAGTGTAGATTTCATGTGATTGGATGAGTAGAAACATGTGATAGGTAGTTTAATTTGAAAGGTATAAATCATGTTCCATGTGCTTTAAATTTTGTAGAAATACCCTGACAGGTTGTGTTAATATCACATAGCCTTGCTACATGCTTTGATTGAATACGATTGAATGTGAATGCCTATATGATGTATGCATGTATGAAGTGTATGGTTTATTTGCTGAGTCTTTTAGACTCACTCCTTGCTTCGGCGTACAGGTTTAGTAGGTGACCCTACATCTTTTGGAAGAGACAGTGGAGAGCGACTCCGAGCGCGGAGAGTAGCTTGGCGGAGTTGTTATTGTTATATTTCGCTTTCATAGTATGTAATTTGAGGCATTGTATTGAACTACTATGTAATTGTGACACTATGTAATTTGATGTTAGAATTGTAGTTATGTGGACAATGTACTTGTTTAAATTCCAGTTAAGTAAGCTTTAGCTTTCCTTTATTTGCTATATGGACTGTGGATGTCAATGTGGATGATGAAATGAAAGACATAGTTCTTTTCTTCCGCTACTCTGTACTTATATTTGTGTACATCTCAATCGAATGATAGTGTCGGGTAAATGTCCCGCTGTGGTGATCTTCGTCGTGCCGACGTGGGTTGGTACAACCGTACCGGCATAACGAGGGTCGTCACAGAGATGGTATCAGAGAAACCGGTTGAGATTGTACATAAGTATATATAAGTCATCATCTTCACTATATGCTAAGTCCTTATAGAATTGTCCACATGTGTAGAATTTATTAATAATAAGTAAAAGATAGATAAGAAAAAGGTTAAGAATTAAATAACGTAGTTTCTAACTATGTTTGAGTTATCTTGCAGCATATGGCTTCGCGTGGTAGGTGTGGTACTCAGGTTAGAGAAGATGAGCCTAGGCGTGAGGAGGCGGGTGAGCAGCGGGCCCCGACACCTCAGGGTCCTGTGCTTCCCCCACCATCGTTAGTGGATTATGGAGTGTTCGTACAAGGTTTGGCACAGGCTATGCAGACGCAGGTCCATACCCAGACTACACCCCAGACTCAGCTAGAGGCTCAGGTTAGAATAGTAAATAGAGTAGTCTGTTCTACTTGGTCTTGTGTTTGTTGCTTTCCCGTAGTATAAGTGTGGGTTATGTTGTTTGCTGTGGCAGGCTCAAATACCGGGTTCCCAGGAGTATGAGCGTGATGGATCTTCTGTTATGGGAAAGTTCAGGAGGATGGCTCCACCCTCTTTTAAGGGGGAGAGTGGGCCGTTAGGCGCAGAGAGTTGGCTCGAGGAAATTGAGAAGATATTCAGAGCTATCAGATGTTCAGAGGATGACAGGATCAGTCTGGCGACGTATATGCTTCAGGAGCAAGCAGACGTGTGGTGGTCTTTTGTGCTTCGCACGCAGTTCTCAGGAGTCGGATTGGAAGTGACTTGGAACGATTTCGTGAGGTTGTTTCAGGCCAAGTATATCCTTGAACGTGCCCAAGATGAGAAGGAGCAAGAATTTTTGACATTGACTCAGGGCTCAATGTCAGTGTTGGAGTATGATGCTAAGTTTGCAGAGTTGTTCAAGCATGCGCCTCACTTAGTGATGGACGAGAGCGAGAAGGCGAAGAAGTTTGTGATGGGTCTTAAACCGTCATTGAGAGTTAGATTGGCAGCATGTAACCATGGATCTATGGATGCGGCTTTTAGCGCGGCGTGCAGGCAGGAGCACGAGATAAGGCAGTATTTAGAAGAGAGAAAGGCTCGATTGGATAAGTTACCGGAACCGTTCCAGCGGCAGAGGAGGAAGATGTGGCAGAGGAGGAAGATGCAGAGACTTGAGGAATGTCAGCGATCCGCTATGGTACCAGCAGAGTCAGCACTTCAGTCAGTGGCAACTTCAGGCAGCGAGAAGCCAAAGTGTGTGCACTGCAACAAGTGGCACGGCGGAAACTTGTGTTGGCAAAAGAAGGAAGATGTCTCAGATGCGGTAGCAAAAGTCATCGGATTAGAGAATGCCCGAAGGTGAAGTAGTTCGCCCCGCGAGACAACACCAAGGATGTCACCGCAGGTGCGTGATTCGATCTTCGAGGGCGAAGATCTTTTTAAGGGGAGAGGGTGTAAGGCCCCCGATTTTTCGTCCTTTTCTTTTATAAGTACCTTATTGTGCGAATGTTTATGTGTCATGTATGTAGCTAGATATACATATGCATATAACTTGTGCGTGTAACTAATCGTATGCGTATACATATAAACTTTTATTTTATGCCATGTAAGTATGTATGTATACATATATGCTATCTATGCTATATATATATATATGATATTTACTTAAGTGGTAAATTAGGTGTATGATGTGTTGCTCATATATATATGTTGTATTGAATGAAGATTGGTATAAAAGTGTGCATTTGTGTGTATAATTATTTAGTAAGTGTTGTTCATTGCATTGTGAAGATAGTATGTACATTATACCGAGCACATTATATACCATCTCGACTATTTATGAATACATGTTACTTAGTTGTATATATATATATATATATATATATATATATATATATATATGTTTGTTGCATGATGTAATTGGTGTGTACATTATACCCTATGTATTGCCTACATGTACATAAGAAGGATTAGGGTTTCTGTGGAATTGTATGTTCTGGCCGAAGACCATGTTGACGGCAACATCTGTAGACGTCAAGGACAAGTAGGCGGCGACATCGATGGACGCCAATTCTTATATGAACGTCCGTGGATGTGGACGTCTACTTCCCTGACAGTTTTCTGAGCAGCAGCATGGTGTGCCATGCCTCTGATTGGGGGATGCCAACCACCCCCAACGGCTCCTTCGCCCCTCCCAAGACAGACCCCATGTCTTGTCTATATGACCACCCACCCCTTGCAACCTAGAAACCCCTTTGGCCTTGCAAGAGGGGAAGAAACTCTGGCCCCAAAAGGTGAGAAAAACCCTAAAACCCTGAGAGCTGTGAGGAAACCCGAACTTGGGAGGCTTTGATCCAGCGGTTTGGAGCTTCTTCCGGAGATCTACTTCGACAAGGAGGGAGTCTATACAAAGGAGAAGGCTTCCCCAACCTTGCTTTGGAGTCTTCTTCGACCTAGAACCCGTGTGAGGGAGGTTTTGGAGGCTTCTTGGCTCTGCCCAAGGAGAGCTTCTCCGCCCCTTTTGATCCCCTTGGAGGTTTTTCCAAAGGCAAGTAACCCTTGCACCTTGTCCATGTATGTGTCTAGGTGGTTTCTATCATTTTTAAGGATTTTTCTCGTGTCCTGGATCCCCTACATTCACCATTCTTTGGAGCTCGGACTGTGTTTTTGCACAGGCCGAACTTGACGGCAAGATCCCTTGCCGTCGAGATCTTCAGTTGGCGGCCAACGATAATGCCGTTAACCCCTTCTGGACGGCCAGACTATGCCGTTAAGTTCTTCAGGGCAGAACAGTGAGCTGTTCTCCCTTGTATATGATTAAATTCCGAATGTTTTCGCATGAGGATATATTGTAAACACTATGTGTTATGTATGATAATGGGATATAATGTGAGACTTCCATGCATTTTTGTAAATCATGTGAATTGTTAGGATATTTAAAATGCATGTTAAATAAAACTTGGGACATGTTAAATTGCTGTTTGTATGATCCATGAGGAAATTAGATGCCATAAATTTTCTATGACATGTATATGTATGTCAGTCCCTGCCCCGAAAATTTGGAAATTTTCCCTTGGCCATGCAATTGTTACAATTCTTGTATTGGAAATAGGAAGCATGTGTAGATCCCTATAAAAATCCTAGTAAATAGCATGATGTGAGATAAATTTGGGAAAAATTTATGTGATGTTATGAATGTTATGTACATGACTGTGGATTTTCAAATCAGACTTTGATGTTGTGCTTCCATGATAAATTGATTTATTAAGAGCATGCAAATGAGTATTCCATTTTCTATAAATCTTGTATAGCTCAGAAAAACATGAAAATTTGCATATATGTTCTGAAACCCGAAAACAGCATGTGGTTAAATTTCAGGTGATTTGGATAATAGTAGCTTACATTGTGAGATTTCCATGTGAATTGTGCCATTTAAATCATGCTTTCATGATTATGGTAAATGATGTGATTTTTTTCCAACCTAATTAATGTGAGTTACTGAAGGTTAATTTCTGTCCATAGTAGTATCATGTTTGGGAAAACTGATCCATGTATTGATATAAAGGACTCAAGTTATGTGTAAAAATCGTGCGTGTGTTAAAAATTGGAAAATGTGTAATTCGTGCCGTGTGTGACACTGCTTCCATAGAGGGCCTTGGAACCGTACCGTGGTAAAGTCCCCACGGGAAAGTTCAATGTGTATGTGTATCCTATGGGCATTAGGATGAAATCCTGGTGGCGGACAAGTACCGTCGATAGGGTGGAGAGGGCTTCTCCCGGTCTGCGCAGTACCAAGGCTTATCACTGTGTTGCCTAGGTGATAAGTATGTGTTATGTGTTATGTGTATGTGTCCTTCTAATGGTGGTTTGGACTATGTGTCACGGCATATAAATGTGAAATGTGAATGTGTATATGTGAAGATTGTGTAAGTGCCATGTGGACATGTGCAAAGTGAAAGATGTGTACATGTGAATGTGTAAATGTGTAACATGTGAAACCAATGTGTTAAAGTGTAAAACTGTGATTCCTAATGTGATAATGTTAGAAACTATTAGAACAGCAAGCTAATTAGATAAGCAATCATGTTATTGTGTGCAAGAATGTCTATAGAATCCATGCTAGAATCTTCTTTTCATTATGTGCAAAAACCATGCCTAATTGCTCTCATGATGTGGTATGAATGAGACAAGTTCTTAATTGAGTTCATATGTTAAAGGAATGAGAAAAGAACATGTGTTAGATTAGTTGTTTGTTTGAACATAATTCATATGTTATGAAACTAGTAGAAGCATTATGCTAGACTTGTCTTGAATAACAATAGATATGCGTAGAAGGTGTAAGAGAGTGAACCATGTGATGTGAATATGTTAGAGTGTGAAATGAACTTGCATGTTATGAGACTTTTAATCCATGTCAAAACAGCAACCTTAATGCATGTGAAATGATAGTTAGCTGTGCTACCATGTGTAGAAACCATGATGGTAATGTTTCCTTTCATGCATATGAGAACCTCATGTTTAGTTGCTTTCATGTTTTAGTTAATTAAAGTGTAGCTTTCATGTGATTGGATGAGTAGAAGCATGTGATAGGTAGTTTAATTTGAAAGGTATAAATCATGTTCCATGTGCTTTAAATTTTGTAGAAATACCCTGACAGGTTGTGTTAATATCACATAGCCTTGCTACATGCTTTGATTGAATACGATTGAATGTGAATGCCTATATGATGTATGCATGTATGAAGTGTATGGCGTTATTTGCTGAGTCTTTTAGACTCACTCCTTGCTTCGGCGTACAGGTTTAGTAGGTGACCCTACATCTTTTGGAAGAGACAGTGGAGAGCGACTCCGAGCGCGGAGAGTAGCTTGGCGGAGTTGTTATTGTTGTATTTCGCTTTCATAGTATGTAATTTGAGGCATTGTATTGAACTACTATGTAATTGTGAACAAACTATGTAATTGATGTTAGAATTGTAGTTATGTGGACATGTATCTTGTTTAAATTCCAGTTAAGTAAGCTTTAGCTTTCCTTATTTGCTATATGGACTGTGGATGTCAATGTGAATGAAATGAAGACAATAGTTCTTTTCTTCCGCTCTCTGTACTTATATTTGTGTACATCTCAATCGAATGATAGTGTCGGGTAATGTCCCGCTGTGGTGATCTTCGTCGTGCCGACGTGGGTTGGTACAACCGTACCGGCATAACGAGGGTCGTCACAGGTACAGTGATCGACTGTGGTTCGATAGAAACTCAAGGCAGAATTCTCATAGAAGATGTCCTATGTGTGAAAGGACTTAAGCACAATTTGATAAGTATCAGCCAACTGTATGGCAAGGGTCACCAAATTAGGTTTCAAAAGTCAAAGTGCGTAATTATGAAAGATGGTGTAACAGTGTTCGAAGCATGCAGAGAAAAGAACCTATACGTACCGCACCTAGAAGAATTAAAAGATCAGGATGTATGTCTTGTAGCAAATAAAGATCAATCAGCTGAACTATGGCACATGAGATTGGGTCACTGCAGTTTGGATGGAATTAGAAAATTGGTCAAGCGAAATCTAGTGGAAGGTTTGCCCAAATAAGCTCAAGGATAGAAGGTGTGTGTGAACCTTGTGCAAAAGGGAAGCACACAAAATCTTCTTTCAAATCAAAAATAGTTGTAACTACCTCCAAACCTCTAGAACTGTTGCATATGGATCTATTTGGGCCGATGAGAACAACCAGCTTAGGAGGAAAGAACTTAGATTTGTGATAGTAGATGATTATTCAAGATTCATATGGTATCATTTTGTAGCATAAAGATGACACTTTTGACAGCTTTGTTAAGTTCAGTAAGAAAGTTCAGAAGGATAAGAAGTTCAGTATAATAAGTATTCGATCAGATCATGGAGGAGAATTTCAAAATAAAAAATTTGTAGAATTCTGTGATGATCAAGGAATTGAGCACAATTTCTCAGTGCCAAGGACACCACAATAAAATGGAGTAGCTGAGAGGAGAATAGAACATTATTGGACATGGCCAGAACAATGTTATCAGAATACAATTTTCCTAGATATTTTTGGACCGAAGCTATCAACACAGCCTGTACATAATAAATAGAGTGATGATCAGGCCAATCCTGAAGAAGACTGCGTATGAACTCTACAAGGAAAAGAAGCCTAAGATCAGTCATTTCAGAATATTCGGTTGTCCATGTTTCATCCATACAATGGTAAGAGAGATATTGGTAAGTTAGATTCCAAATCTGATGAAGAATATTCATGGGGTATGCTTCTAAACCTAAAGGTTATAGAGTCTTTAATAAACAAAGTTTATTAATTGAGCAAACTGTCCATGTTATTTTTGATGAATCTAACCCTTCCTTGAGAAAGGAAGTAGATAGTGATGATGATGATGCAGAAAAATTATCCAAGAAACTGAAAGATATACATCTATCAATGATAATGAAGATCCACCCTTGGAAAAATGCAACAGAAAAAAATCCTATAATGATCTTCCAAAGAATGGAGATACAAGAAGGATCATCCAGAGACAACATCATTGGAGATCCATTTGTTGGGGTAAGAACAAGAGGTAATGCTATTCCATGTGATTACTTAGCATTTGTTTCTCAAATTGAGCCGAAGACAGTCAATGAAGCACTGTCTGATGAATCTTAGATTTTAGCCATGCAAGATGAACTTAATCAGTTCAAGAGAAACCAAGTTTGGTCCCTTGTTCCGAGACCATCAGATCATCCTGTTATTGGTACCAAATGCGTGTTCAGAAACAAATTGGATGAAGCTGATGTTATCACTAGAAACAAGACTAGACTGGTTGCTCAAGACTATTCCCAAGAGGAAGGCATAGATTTCGATGAAACCTATGCACCAGTGGCTAGACTAGAGGCAATTCGAATTTTACTAGCTTATGCATCTGCATTAGATTTAAAACTTTTTCAAATGGATGTGAAGTCTGTATTTTTAAACGGATATAAAGGGAAGTCTATGTAGAACAACCTCCTGGCTTCGATGATGTAGATTTTCAAATCATGTTTTCAAATTGCATAAATCATTATATGGTTTAAAGCAAGCACCTAGAGCATGGTATGAAAGGCTTAGTGCATTTCTATTAACCATGGTTTTGACAGAGGACAGGTAGATAGCACTTTATTTATTAAGTCAAAAGTCAAAAATATATTGCTTGTGCAAATCTATGTGGATGATATAATATTCGGATCTACTGATGAATCTCTGTGCAAGTACTTTGAAAAGCTTATGCAGGGAGAATTCGAAATGAGCATGATGGGGGAACTCAATTATTTCCTTGGACTTCAAATCAAGCAAGAAAAGAAGGCACACACATCTGCCAAGCAAAATACACCAAGGAATTATTAAAGAAATTGGGATTCGATAATGCAAAGCCACTGTCCACACCAATGAGCACATCTACAAGGTTAGACAGTGATAAATATGGTAAGAAAGTAGATCAAAAACTTTACAGAGGTATGATAAGATCATTACTTTATTTAACTGCTAGTAGACCTGATATTTTATTTAGTGTATGTATGTGTGCAAGGTATCAGGCTGATCCTAAGGAATCTCATTTAATATTTGTTAAAAGGATCTTTAGATATCTAGCTAGAACTCATGATCTAGGCTTACGGTATCCAAAATCACGCGAAACTAGTTTAATTGGATATTCTGATGCTGATTATGTTGGATGCAAGGTAGATAGAAAAAGCACCAGTGGTAGTTGTCAATTTCTTGCTGGATGCTTGATTTCTTGGTCCTCAATAAACAAAATTTTGTAGCACTATCAACAGCTGAAGCTGAGTACGTGGCTGCTGGAAGCTGTTGCACACAACTCCTATGGATAAAACAACAACTTGAGGATTATGGATTGCACATCAAGACCATTCCTTTGCTGTGCGACAACACAAGTGCAATAAATCTCACCAAGAATCTAGTTCATCACTCCAGAACCAAACATATAGAGGTTAGATATCATTTTATTAAAGATCATGTAGCTAATGGAAATATAAATATTTCTTTTATAGATACGTTGAATCAGTTGGCAGACATCTTTACAAAAGTCTTACCTGAAGAGAGATTTACATCTCTTAGAAGGGAACTAGGCATGTGTAATTTATAATAGATCTCTCTGCACGTAACTGAAATAATAATATTTTCAGAATAATGCTTACTATCTCCCTTGGAATTAAGAAAAATTCCTTTATTGCTTGCATCATTACTAGCTTTGACGGTTCGTTATTTTATAAGACTTTACCCTTTGCGAAATAGTTTCTGTTTTTGTCGTTTTCTGCATTTATTGCGGTGTCCTTTCAAAAGCAACTTTATCTTTTTTTTTTAATCTCGTAATCTATGCCACACTGATTCCACCTTTCTCTCTCATCTCTTTCGACTCGCCTGGAACGATAAACCCTATCGATTCCAGCATCCTCTCTTTGTGATTTCGAAAGAATCCCTCTGTTCGAGCCAAAATCTCTTGAGGCCTTCTGTTCCACTCCTTCTCACGATCCTCTAGAACCTTTCCCTGCTCAAATCCATGGCGGTTTCTGGGATCTCCGGCACTGCTGGCGGTTACAGCACCGCGTTCCTCACAGCAGAGTAGCAGGAACGGTTTACAGCGGTGAAGACGAAGCTCTGTGGCAACAAGGCAGTGGATGTGGCTGATTTGGAGAAGAATAGGATGCACATTGTCATAGCAGCAATGCAGAGGATGAAGTGGACTAGAATGACAACTATTTCAGAGGTCAGTTATCCAGACCTGGTGAAGGCCTTTTACACCTGCTTAAAATCTGTAGAGGATGGGTCCCTGATCTCCTCAGTCAAAGGTACCTCTATTCACATTACATATGACTTGTTGGAGAGTCTTTTTGGGGTGTCTACCAGTGGTCGCAGTGGAGTGGACAGCGTCGACATTCATGTCAAAGGACTGGGGATTATCGGTACTGAATATAAGTTGAAGGATGGTAAAATCGACATCAACCAGATGAATGCTTTCAATCGGATTTTGCATTTCATTGTTGCCAAATCCTTGTACCAAGAAGTGCAACTTTCTCCACTTGCACTAAGGCAGACTCCGATATGATGTTCTGGGCGATTCAGAACCAAGATATCAACATGGCAGAGGTGATTTTTGAAAGGATGAAGTTACATCTGCGATGATCTGGGATAAGAAGAATAAATTGAATGTATCTCTTCCTTATGCTCACCTGTTGACAAAAAATTTTCAGCATTTCAACATAAATGTGACTGATGAAGTGTCCGAGAAGATGGGCCAAGCCATTAGAAGTAGAAATCTGAAGAAGAGTGGCTTCTCATTGGTAGCTGGGGTATGGACAAAGACTTCAGTCGTCGAAGGTGAGGCCATCATCGGAGAAGCTCAAGAAGTTCTGATTCCAGAGGCAGAGGAAGAAGTAGCTGTAAGAATTGAAGCCCCTATTGCAGAAGCTCCAGTTGTTCCAGCAGTTCAAGAACAGCCAGAAGAGGTCAGAACAGAAATTCTAGTGGTTCAAGGAGAGGAAGAAGAGGCAGCAGCAGAAATCAGAATTGAAGTTCCAGTGGCCAGTCCAAGAAGAATTGAAGAAATTCCTCCCAAGCACATTGAGCCCATTGGGCAATCCTCAGAGGTTGAGTCCCCTTTGACAGTTGTTGCAGTAGTAATTGAAGATATTTTGGATACTGTCGCAAATATTCATGGGGAGCAAGAAGAAGTTTTGGCTGAAGTTGTGGCACCAGGCCACAGTGCAGATGTTCCTATAGAAGATGCTCCTGTTTAGCGGGAGCATGCAGTTGAGAAGGAAGCAGAGATTCAGGGGGAGCACACAGTTAGCCCCATGCTGATCAGTTCCAAGAAGGTGTTGTGGAGAGCACCTCAGATGAGAAGATTCTCATGTTGATAATGTGGAGCCTGCTGTTAGGGCCCGTGGCAAAGGCAAGGGTGTATCTCAGATTCCTTTGCTTACTAGAAGAGCACACCATAGTTCCAAGAAGAAGAAGCTGAGGGTCAACATGAAGCCAGTAATAAACTGGTTGGATGCTCATGGAGAGATCCTGTGCTCACTGCAAAATGAAGTTTCATCCATCTTTGTGAGCCAAAGCATAGGAGCCAAGCAGATTGGAGCAATGAAAGCTGAGCTCCAAAGTTTGAAGGGTGAGTTAGGAAGCATTAAGCAATTAGTTCAAGAACTATCAGTTTTTGTGAGGGCGCAATTACCCATTCCTGCCCCTCCTGCTCCCACTCCTGCAGTACCTGTGTTCAGTTCAGGGCCATCAGGGCCAATTGATGCAGAAGAAGAAGCTCGGCCACCAGGGCCAGGACTGAAGAAGAAATCTGGCCATCAGGGCCAAGTATTGCAGAAGAAGAAGTCCGGCCATCAGGGCCAGTTGGTGCTGAGGATGCAGGGCCATCAGGGCCAAAGGTTGTTGAGGGTCAGCCAGCACAGGAAGCATCTGAGCCATCAAGGCCATCAGCTGAGCAGCCAGGGCCTCCAGGGCCAGTTGTGGATGAGCAGTCAGGGCCATCCGAGCCAGTGGAATCTCAGGATGAGCAAGGCAGAGTTGAAGCACCTATAGAAGAGGCTGTGCCCCCAGAGCCCCCTTCTTCTCCTCTTCAAACTCCAGCCCCTCCTTCTCTACCTTCATCTACCACTGCTCCTCTAGCTCCTATCACCTTCAAACAACCCCTACCTAAGCACATTTCCTCACCTACACCATTTCCTACCACCTCCTCTTCTCCTGCTTCCTCCACATTCATTCCTCCTCCTCCTTCTGAGGCACCTCCAGCATCATCCTCTTCAGCTGGAGCCTCCTCTTCTAATCCTTCATCTTATGGACCATCCATACCACCTCCCTCTACTGCTTATTCTTTCCTTCATCCTCCTACTCCTCCCTCTTTTGTTACAATCATTCCAGAGGGTGCCCAACTTGAAGGTCCCTTTATCCAGGACATCAAAGATGAGTTTGAAGTAGCCATACTTCGCTCAGTCCTGTCAGTTGGCACTCACATTCATAAGACAGGCTCTTCCAGCCATGTTCCTAAAAAGGGAAAAATATCTTCCAACCTGCCACCTCTTCTGAGCCTCATTTTCACCTCTTTGGTTTTATCTCACTGTTGAAAATCGAAGAAGGTCTATCTATTGTGAATTTCTCCAGAAATGCACATTTGCCACCATTTTTGGCCTTCCTCACCTTAATCTAACCGGCCACCTAAATATTGTTCTCCCTCTCTCTTCTCTTTCCAAAGTCGAATAGTCAAAAATCTTCTCTATGACTGAGGCTAAATCTGAAGAATAATGGGCTCGGGGCTATCAGTCTTTATATAGGCAATTCATATCTGCCAGCTCTGCTCTATTCTCACCAAGGGATCACCCACTCACTCTCTCTGAGTGGTTTGTGATTCATCACAAAATACCTGGGGTCCTTTCATCCAGAAGGAGATCAAGCTCATCAGGTACTTCCAGATGTTAATGATTACAACTATCTCCATAATCTGTCCGATGTTCAGCTTGGCCAATTCCGGCAAGCTATTTCTCTTCTTGGTTCGGATACTTCTCATACCACCTCCATCCAAGTGGATTTTGCCACTTTGGAGATACCAGATGTTGTGTTTCTGCCTCCACTTCATTCCTTAGTCATGGAATCTGCAGTAGGCCCTCTTATTTTTGAAAGATTTGCTAGGGTCATGGGGCGCATTTCAGTGCAGAAATGAAATTCCCTTGCATTCCATAGATTTGTCTTCCGGGATATCACCAGGGCCACATCAAATCTGATGTTCTTGCTAGGGTGTTCATAATTTGGTCCAACCCGAAAAACCGAACCGAACCGACCGGTTGGTTTGGTTCGGTTCGGGTTGGGCATCTAACTGGTTCAGTTCGGTTCCACATTGTGGAACCGAAATAAACCGAATATATTATATATATGTATTTATGTACTCAATAGTAAATAACCCAGTTGGTAAGGAAGGCCAGAGGTGAGCGCGGCGAGGAGTTCGATTCCTGTCTTCCGCCAACAAGTTTTTTATATGAAAAACATGTTTAAAAGTGAGCCATTTTTGTCAAAAGTGGATTCGAACCCCTGACCACTGGGTATAATGGCCGACGCCTTCACCACCATGCCAGATGCACATTGCGTATTAATTGGAATTAAACTTCGGTTTAAACCGAACCGAACAGGTTCGGTTCGGTTCGGTTTGAACAGTATTTCGGTTCGGTTTCGGTTCACCCAAAAAATGGGGCGAACCGAACCGAACCGGACCGTGTTCACCCCTAGTTCTTGCCCCTCTTTTGTTTGAATGTGAGCGGCTATCTCCATCAGACCGGGAAAGACTTTACCCTCTCACTGCTCAGCAGCTTCTTGATCTCAATGCTTCTCAGGCCAAATCAAATCAACCTCCTCTATCTACTGCACAATTTCTAGATCTTACTCCATTCATCTTGTTCGAGACCCATTTGATATGTGGGTTGAGAGATACAAAGTCTATATTTCAATGAAAAAGGAACTGAAGAACCAGCAGATCTTCACCCATTTCAATAGATCAGTTTCTTTAGCATGCCAGCTTTGGTACCTCCAACACCTACAAATGTCTCTTGGCAAGGATGAGTATGGAATTTTGTGGAAGCTCAGAGGCAACTGCACATCCAGAGGATGGCTCCTGTTATGGGACCTTCCTACTCTATAGTTTATGGAGCCCTCCAAGGTTATTTTGAAGAGCAGGAACGCAAGGCATGACCAATCATTACTCGCTATTCCTCCCTTCTGTCCCCTGCTTTCTACATTTCTGTACCTCCTCAGTGAAATAATATACTGTCTTTTCTGTCTTCCATTTATCTTTCTTCTCTTCTTTCTTTGTCTACGTTGATTTCTTTGCTTAATGACAAAAATGGGGAGAAAAAAAAAGCATTCTAAAATACATATCTACAAACTTTAATCCTTATTTAGAAAGTTTACTTAAGTTTATTTCAGCACATTGTATGTTATGTCTTTGTTATATTTTGTCATCACCAGAAGGAGGAGATTGATGATCAGTCCATCCCCATATAATTTTATTTAATATATATAAAATTTTGGTGATTAACAAAACTATAACAATTATTTTCTAACAAGTTTGTATGAAGTTCATCCACAGTGAATAAGTCAGCCTAATCTGTAAGTAATCCTTACACTGTATCATTTAAAGTTCAGAACATGCATTTCTTCTTAGTACACATCGATTTCCTTGTAGAACAACGATTTCCTTTATAGCATAATGATTTCATAAGTAAAAGAACGATTCCATCGCTACAACGATTTGTTAAGTGAAACATCAATTTCCGGTTTCACAACGATTTCGTAAGTGAAACAACAATTTCAGTTTCACAATGATTTGTTAAGTGAAACATCGATTTCGGTCTCACAACGATTTTGTAAGTGTAACAACGATTTCGGTCTCATATCGATTTCATAAGAGGAAATAACGATTTGACTCTTATAACGATTTTAAGAGGAAAACAACGATTTGATTGTCATATCGATTTCATAAGTGAAACAACGATTTGATTGTTGTAACGATTCGATAAGTGAAAATAACGATTTGATAGCTAGAACGATTTGCCTTTACGTATAGATCGATTTGATCTCTACAACGATTTGCTTATACAACGATTTGCTTTTTCCTGTACAACGATTTGCTTATATCTATACAACGATTTACTTATATCTATACAACGATTTACTTGTACAACGATTTGTTTGTACAACGATTTGCTTATATCTGTACAATGATTTGCTTGTACAATGATTTACTTTCTCTTGTATAACGATTTGCTTAAACATCGTTTTATTTATGTTTGAACAACGATTTGCTCAAACAACGATTTGTTTATGTTTGAACAACGATTTGCTCAAACAACGATTTATTTATGTTTGAACAACGATCTGTTTATGGTTGAACAACGATTTGCATAAACAACGATTTCATAAGTTGAACAACTATTTCATTGTCATAACGACTTCATGGATTACATCGATTTCATACATGATATTCAAATATATTTTCAAATACTGTGAAAGTCAAAGTCTTCCCATGTGCATCACTTGTATCCTGCATTTATTATGACTGTACACACTTCTGCACGTCATCTATCTGAATGTAATCTATTCCTATGTTTCTATAGCAAACACTTTTCAGGATAGCAGAATGACATCTATTTTGGTGTATATCCTTTCCAACGTTGACTGACAAGCATAGAGACAGTCTAGCTATCTATGGTTTGATATTTATTATGTGCAGGTCTCTGACAACACAAGATCTACAACGTTGGACAACTAGAAGCCGAAGGATATCTGGGTGAATCTTCTCTTTATGTGCATGGCTCCAGAGCATTAAATGACTGCAAGTTTACCTGTCGCGCATGATGGACCATGCAATCTAACGAGCATTAATCTTAGAGACAACAGTCTCTTCAACGGCTACTTTGTTAAAGTGAAGATATATATACAAGATTGAAGACTCTCAGAAAGTTGAGTTCGTCAATTTGAATCTTTGTGTGATAGAGCCTTCAAAAAAACCTTCAACAACGAAGAAGAGCGACTTACTTCACTCCATTCATTCCTTAGCTCGTAGCTCTCAGTCTTTCATTATCTAGACTTTTTCAAGAGCTTGTAGTTCTGAGAGATTTTCTCATTGTTAATCTTTCTCTCTCAAACTTCACTTCAGATCAATCATTTCATTGTAAGCTTGGTCTAGGGGCCTTTCGCTTTCTTTTACATCTATTGTGAAGTTCCTCTTCGGGTTGTGAAGAGAAGACTTGTTGGAAACAGGTGGTTTGTATTCCCTTCGTTAAGGAAGGAAGACATGTGTATCAGGATGGCTTGTACCTCTTCGGGGTTAGAAGAGAAGGCCAGCTGCGGCTGGATGTGTAAGGGTCCTTAAGGGGGATAGTACTCTTGGTTAGTGAAATCCCAAGTTGTTGCTTGGGGACTGGACGTAGGACTCCTTGGGATAGGAGGTCCGAACAAGGATAAAAATCTCCTGTGTTGTATGCTTATTTGTTTGTTGTCTTCCTTATCACTAACACTAACAATCGAACTTAGTATTTTTCTGTTAAAGTGTTTTTGTTGACAGGTGTTAAATCTAACAGAATTTTAAATCCCATTCACCCCCCCTCTGGGCTTGCTAGCTGGACAACAAAAACTTCCATCCATGATGGGTTATGGTTAACAATTGGACTTACTAATCTATTAATTAACTAATTAAGTGGATATTTTGAATTAATTATTATTTTTTTACTATTTTAGGCTCATTTAAGCCACACATTAAGCCCAATAGACTCTTATGAGTCCAATTATCGTGTTTGATTTGATGGTCTTCGGAGTTATGTACATGCAATGACGCATTTTCGACTTTATCGGGTTTCTCGACTCTTACCACTAAATTAAGTCAAACATGTACAATTTTACCACGATTCTTATTCATCATTATAACATCTTATTTAGTTTGTACATATAGAGTTTCATTTAATTCTAATGAAATTTTGCATAAGTGATATTAACTTTTTTATTTATCAAGATTTTACAAAAATCCAAATTACTACATACTAACTTTGCAATGCATGCATACGACGGTTTTTTTTTTTGCGGAAACTTTGCCATTCTTGACATGTATTTTCTCGTTTATTCTATTTAGCTACTCCTCCCTTTAAAATTCTCAAACTCTCACACATGGTCTCTCACTCACCAAAGCTCTCCTCTCATCTCTTTTTTCTGGACTTTCTTTTTGATATATTTCCTTACAAAATGTTACAGTTTAGTTTTACTTCTGAATTTTCTAGATTATCAGTGTAACCCTAACAAATAAAAGTAATTATATTTATGCACATTGTATATATTCCTTTTAAATATTACATTATAATATTATATTCTGAAAATTTTAAGATTGTCAAAGTAACTTAATTACAAGTACAAATAACTTATAACATATTTTATAATTAAAATTCAATTTTTATAAAATTTGAAAATAAAATAGACAAGTAGAAGCAGGTATATGAATATGTACAGAAAAATATTGACAACATAGAAACAATTATATGTAACGCTATTGGTCTATAAGAAATACTTAGTGCCCTCCAAGAAGAGTATAAAAATGATTGGGATTGCCCTTGGTAATGAGAATCTTTTTCTTTAACTTATTTAGATCATACAATTATACAATCATTATGAGAAGAAAAATAAAAATTTAAGGCAAACTCAGATATGTTTATTCTTTTTTATATTTCATATTTTTATCAAATATGATATATTGTTATGATAAAACTCTTTGTCAAAATAAAAAATTACTAATCATGTTTAAAACATTAATAGAAAGTCATTACAATATAATTATAATTTTTTTGACAAAGATCAAAATGATTGAATTTTATTACTTTAAAAATTTAGAAAAATCAATGAGAATATATAATTCAGTACATAACCACACATGTAAATGTTAATTTAACTAGTAATTAAAGTAGAAGTTGTTGACCATGGACACACAATCGTTTATGAGAGAGAGAGAGAGAGAGAGAGAGAGAGACTGTGTGGGTTTTAGGAAACTCCTCTAGAATCGAGAGATAGAACAAAATTGGTGATAGTGATATTTTTATATATACTGAAGGTCACTTCTTGAGACATTTCATATGAAAGATGACCATCTCTAAACGTCCATTGACACTTTCTTCAATTTCGTCATAAAATGTGATGGTAAAGTCTCTCAAGATATTTTCTATACGTGAGAGGAGAAGGACATACGTACAAATGCAATTACATGAAAGGTTCTTCTACAATTAAACTTTTAACTGGGGTATATATGCAAACTCAACAATAGAGTACAACAAAAAAATATGAACAGTGCCCACTAGGGACATAATTTTCACTTTAAGATAAATATTTATATTAATCTGTCTACTATGACAAGGACATTATAATTTTGTAGCAAAGCCTCGAGGAGTACCTGAAAACTCGGGAAGCCCAACAACAGCACCCAGTTGCATACTTGAATTATGTCGTTATCCTCCGTCTCACACATGAATCCGTGTGAGCGCGGAAACTGCTGACGTCATCAGCTCAGACAATCGCCCGGAGCCCGCGTGACGGCACGCGATCGCCGATAAGGGCCTCCGCAGCCGCTCGCCCTGAGGCCAACGCCCCGTCGAAGGTCGCCGACCGCATGTGGTCTCCACACAAGTACACGCCGTCACCCTCCCTCGGGTCTCGCCCTACCACCTCCGTCGGTGGGCACTGGTCCGGCTGAGCGTACGCGACCCTATAAGTCCTCAGGTGCCGCCACCCTGCCACCTCCCCTTCCCCGAACCACCCGCCCAGCTCCCTCGCCACCTCCGCCGCCAGCTCCTTGTCCGCCCCCTCCACCTCCGCCGGCGCCGCTCCGATCAACGACACCGACACCAGCGTCTTCCCCGGCGGAGCATACGACGGGGCTACGTTGGTGGCGAAGAACATATTGTTTACCATTCCCTCGCCGGATCCATTCAGCAACAGGATCGGCTCGCGGAGAGGTGCGCGTTCGGCACAATAATACAGGCAGGTGGTGCTCCGAGGAGGCCGCCGCCGCCGGTCCTCCCGGCCAGCCGCCCAGGGGAGTAGCTGCTCAGCCTTTGGCCCTTCCACGGCCACGATGACACCCAGCTCCCCCTTGATGACCTCGCCGCCTTCTAGGCTCACGGTGGCGACGCGGCCATCGGATGTTTCTGGATCAATGGCGACGGCCCTCGATCCCAGTCGGATTGTCCCTGGTTTGAGCCTCGCCGCCAGCTGCTCCGAGATGGCGCCGATACCCCTGGAAGGGAGGGCATTGTCGCCTAGGGCGAGGCACTTGAACACGAATTCGAATAGTCGGGAGGTCGTCCCGAGCTCCCGGTCGAAGAAGACCCCTCCGAAGAAGGGACGGAAGAAACCCTCTATAATGGAGTCCGTGAAGCCCTCCGCTCGCAGCCGGTCGATGATGGGGACCTCAGCCGCAGTCAGGATGTCGGCATCCGACTGCACCGCGGCGCGGAATCGCGCGAGGCCCACGCGGAGCTTGTCGACGGGGTTTCCCACGGGGTTGAGTAGGCTGGCAACGCCGTCCACCGGGTGGCGAAGGGGATCGGCGATGCGATGAAATTGGCCGCCCCCAGCGTAGACGAGGGCGCCAGAATAGAACCGCTGGAGGTCGAGGGCGGCGTAGTCGAGGATGCGGCAGGCTTCTGGGTAGGCGGTGATCAGGATCTGGAAGCCACGGTCGAGGAGGAAGCCGTCCACGGCGTCTGTCCGTACGCGGCCGCCGACGCCATCGGAGGCCTCGAGGACGACCACGGGGATTCCGGCGGCCTGGAGGCGGATTGCGGCCGCCAGGCCTGCGAGACCCGCGCCGACTACGACAGCACGGCGGGGCTCGTCGGCCGGAGGGGCGGATACCGCGGCGGACGAAAATGATGTTGAGGAGGACGATGAGGGTGCCGCAGCGAGAGTTCTGACGGCTCCATGGCGGCCACCGAGGGGGAGGGGGAGGTGGGGGTGTTCATGGCGGCGTGCGCGGTGCCATGGTGTGAGGGAGGCGGATGCTGCGGCGTTTGGTGGCGGAGAGAGCGAGATCATCAGAATGGTGAGAGAGTGAGGGTGGGTAGGGTGTGTGTGTGCGTGAGAGAGGAAGCAGTGTTTCTCCAGAGAGTGAGGGTCACGGGGTGTGTGTGTGTGTGTGTGTGTGTGACTGTGTGTGTGTGAAAGAGAGAGAGAGAGATGAGGTTGGCGCGGGAGTCTATCGAGTTGATGGCCACAAGAGTATTATCCGCATATCCACGTGGACGGGTTCACCGGGGATTAAAACAGTAGATCGTTATGATATTTTTCTACATAAATTAATTAAAAGCTCATATAAAATGTTTATCTTATTTTTTTAGTTTTTAACAAAATTATAATTTTATTATAATATATTTTAAATCTTATTATAATAAAGATCTCTCTATTACAGTTAAATTATTTTAATTAATTTATCTTATTTTTCGTAAAAATAAAAGTATTTTTTAAAAAATAATTTTATTTTAAAAAAATATTACATAAATATATCTATATCTAATATATTACAAATTTATATCTCTGACTTACACTGATGTGATTCAGTGTAATTTACATATTTTCTTAATTATCTTATTTCATAATATTTTGATTTTAAGAAACTTTTTACGCAAATAAAATATTTCTTGATTAGATCCACGAAACATGCGTTCTATGCTCTTATGAGGATATTGCAAGAAATTCTGTTTCAAGAACATTTTTAACAGTTAACTTTACCAAAATATTCATCTAAAGTTCTTGGATGATAATAAATGATATACAATAAATTTTTAGAAGAGTGATCAAGATGGTTTTATTTTCGGCCTCCTGTCCATTTTTCTAGGGTACTTATTTCTCTCCTCTTCCTATAAGATCATAACTCCATGCCACTGTATCGACTAATTAACAATGTTAATACTTCAAAATGCATTTATACTTTGAAACATGTAGCATGTTAAAAATATTAACATATCAAGGTTTTAGCATCGGTACACTAATGCATTAAGTCATTAAGATACACGTGTGCACACACATACGTGCATGTGCGGACACCCGCACGTACGACACATATGTGTTAGTATCTTAACGTAACAAAGAATAACGTATTGCCATTTTATCACGTTAACATGGTAATAACAATTATGAGAGGGAGAAAGAGAAAAGCAACGAATCCTGTTTTTAAGTAGGAATTGACATTAACCATGGGCTAAGATGACACATGCTTAAGATAAGATTAAGTCATGTAATAAAATTGATGTAATTATTTAAAAATAATTCTAATAAGACACGTTGTATTCACATGAATGCTATGACATGGTTACAATGGAGGGGGCGCGTGTCAAGGTGAGGAGACGGGATTCCTTAGTACCGCGCAGAAGGGGATCTCGATCAATACAAGATAAAAAAAATGACATTTTACATTTAAACCCGTATTGTGTAAATTTTTTTTATGTTTAACACAAGGTTCGAAATATAAAATGACATTTTTTTACTTTGTACTGATGAGATCCCCTCCTACGTGATATTGAAGAGATTTTGTCTCCGTGGAAAATGGCATCGCTTACAAGGTTGCTAAGGATTAGAGTCAAAATGAAAATGAGCGTTTTCCACTTTTGCTTCCCACAAGAAATACTGAAAATGGAAATAGAAATATAAAAGAGTGTTTCTAATTTGACATTTATTTCTACTTTTAAGTTAAAAAATGTAAAGAGAAACAAAAATTAAAGAAAAATATCAGATTCAACAATATTTTGATAGCTAGAATAAATTATAGAATCAATAATCTACAAATTACATAATCATAATCTACTATATTTAGTACATACAACAATAGATCAAAACTATGAAAGTGAAAGATCAATAACATAGTTTCCATCATATCCTCTCCATGATCTACATTACAAAGGCCCCTATAAAATTAAGCATGTCAAGATCAAATTATATAATAATATTATATAGTTGTAATAACATAATAGACGAGAGATGGGTGGGCAATGGGACGGGTGCTGAGTGGTAATTGGGCAGGTGGGCTGGGCTAGGCTGGCTATGGGTGAATGGGTGCTGCGAATAGCCCTGTAAATGGATCGGATCCGGGTCGGATCTTTGGTGATCCGAATATGGATCCGAAACCACATGATCCGGATCCAAAATTTGAACACATTCCGAATCCGAGTTCGGATCGTGACTCAAAATAAGGATCCACCTCTGGTCGGGGACCCCTGCCACTGTCGCTGCTTGGGGCCGCCACCGCCTTCGCCCCCCGCCGCCGCTGCTGTCTTGTTCGCCACCGCCGACGCTGCTGCCATGTTTGCCACCGCCGATGCCGCAGGAAGAAGACGTTGCCGCCACTGCCCCTACTCGCAGCTGCCTCCGCCACCCTCGCAAGTCACCGCCGGCCAAATGGGGAAGAGAAGATGAGGGGGTCGTGCTCGGGCTCCCTCCCAGCCGCTCTCTCTGTCACCCCCGACGCGGAATATCGGAGCGCGAATGCAGTTGCAAGAAAAAGGTATAGAGCAAATACTAGACATCAAACCATTACACATTGAATAATACTAAAGCGAATCTTTCTCATTAATAACTTTTCCAATGTCTAGTTACAACCACTAATATCAGAGCCATTCCATAGGGCCCAATTACATTGCAATAAAAGGAAATGAAAACTATAACTCTAAGATAACATAATGACTCGAGGGTACTCCTGGCTTCACTCTTGGTCATTCCCCTCTTCGTGAGTGTATGTGTCATCCTCGGTCTCACCTGAGAACACAACATCAAATAACGTAGGGTGAGCGATAACGCCCAGTAGGACTTAAATCTCAGGCTCAAGCAGGCTTAAATAATTAACGCATTTAATGGCAGAGTGTCTAAAGAGAGCAGGTACAAGAGAGTCAATATAGCAGAGATAGCACACATGTAACAGGATAGCACAATAGCACGAGATCGAGTATAGTTTCCAAAAATAGCAAAGTATCGAATATAGCACGAATAGCAGGATGGCCATAGCACAACTAACACAAGTATAGTAATAGCACGACGAGTATAGCACTTGTTTGTCATTCTAGACATCGAGAGAGTATAGCACTTTTGTGTTTTTGATTGTCATATAGATAGTCGAGATAGATAGCACTTGAGTGTAATGCCAAACACTCTGATCATTTAACTCACCGGGCACTAGCACTTTCGGGCGCACATCCCAGGACCAGATCGGGCCCTTTATATATTGCCAAGCATTGGTTATATGTTTATCTTTAGACAATCAGTCAATGGCCAGTATAGAGTACCAAGAAATAGATAAGAGCACTAGATGAATAGATGAGAAAGTAGAGTGAACGTGATTAGACGACCGAGTAGAGTATAGATGAGAGTTAGTGGACATTGCACGTAATGCGACGGTAAACAAGCGATAGTAACAGTTGCACAACACGCGCACGTCGTATTGGCAGTCAGGTGGAATTCACGATCTTCCCACTGGCCATGTTATGCACAAGTCCAGAGGTTCGACGTGATTCAAGGTAAGAGCGAACTTCTAACAGCGTTTGGATCATATTGATCCCTAAAGGGTATCATAGGTATTAGGGTACAACCGGCTCGTCGACCATGTGGGAATCATGATCAGAGGAGACTTACGGAGGCCTTGTGCAAGAGTTCACTAGTCCGGCGAAAGGAATATCGACGGAGAGTTCACCACAAGCCAAGTAAAGTGTGTATATAAAACATGTGCTCGACTTCTAGAGGAATTCTAGAACAGTGGAGCGTCGATATCGGTATATAGACAACGCAAGAAACGAATACAAGTCCTTTAAAATAGGGCATTAATATACTTTATTGCAAAAATTACCAGATACATTATGAGATATTTTCTGCAAGATTTCAGCCATAAACGGATGGTTCAAGTGTGTGCAAGTGCAAGAGAAATCATAGATAGAATAAGTCGTGAACATGTATTTTAATCATTCAATATAACACCATTTTTAAGTAGGGTTTTTACTGGGGGTATAACGGTAAGAAGGCGTAAGGATTATTTAGAAAGCGACAAAAATATTTTTCATGGGTTTTCTCAAAAAAACTGAGAAGGCGACATAGGGCTATAAGGATGGCGACATGGGCCAGGCAGAACGCGACAGGGTCTTGCACAGGTCGCGACAGGGCATGCAAATCGGGTACTGAGAACGCGACGGCTCACCTGTCGCCTTCTTGGTAGCGACAGGGAGGGTGTCGCAATCAGGCCCAGAAAACGACATATCGAGGTGTCGCCTTCTGGTTGTCTGCGCCTGACTCTGACAGGAGTCAAACCAGACATGGATGCGGACCAGGGATTTCAACTTTTGATACAGGGTTGTTCAAAAATCCATAACTAATTTATACACGATGAAAAATCATGAAACCAGTTGCAAATTAAACTAGACATGTAAGGGTACTTCCAGTAAATTGGAATTAGAGAGAGAGCAGGGTTTGAACATGGTTGAGCATGAACAAAACGAGTAACACAGAACATGACATAGAGAGCAAGACTGATTTAATTCGAACAACATGCTCAATGAAATTTAGGCTTTTAGGGGCAAATGATCCCTAACAACATGAAGTATATACAGTAAAACTTTCGTAGCATGGGATCAAGTATACATAGAGATTTGAATTAAACATGACACCTCGGGGTTATCATGTTTGCAGTACTTCAAAAAATTAAGAACAAAAGATAGATGGATGGAAAAAATATGAAACTTGGGGGTTTCGTTCAAGAGGGTAGGAAGAACCTACAGAAAAAGTTCAGGGTTTATGCTTTGAGAATGGCCTACCTTTGACTCGATTGTCTTCTAGGGCTAGAACTTGAAGAACAAGGGAAGAAGCTTCAAGCTCTTCTTCTCTCCACGAAATCCTCTCCTCCTTAGCCTCCTCTCCACGTCCAGCAACTCTTGGCAACGAGCTAGGGTTTCCCAAGAGAGTTTAAGAGGTGTATTTATGCAAGTATGTATTATTCCTACTTTTACTCTAATTCCTTATTAATTCCGAGATTTCCTTACTCCCACCTTCCTTCCTTGCCTTCCAATCTCTATTTAGACTAGGAAGAGATCTAAATCGTGCTAAACCATATGGGGTAGGTTTAGGAATCCAATTCCAACTCTAACTTCCTATTTAATGCATTAAATACCCCTTTTCTATTTAAGTAATAATTTAGTTACGAATTTAGGGTATTTTCCTATTATTCTCCCTTTGTAAATTATATTTTTGACCCAATAAATTCTAGAAGATCCATTAAGCAAAGCCCATTACTCTCTTCCTTTAATGGGGTTTATTTAATGCTCTATTTAAAATCATTTAGTAGGTTTTAATTCTTTATTTAAATTTTTATTTATCACAAAAATTCAGGTTGCTACATCCTCCCCCTCTTAAAGAATTTGGTCCCCAAATTCATATGACCTTATAGGAGAGAATGATTACCTAATAGATCCGGGTAGTTGCGTCTGATATTCCTTCGGTTCCCTGTGGCTTCTTCCACTCGCGGTTATTCCATAAGACTTTCACCACGTGAATGTGACGATTTCTGAGTTGTTGTACCTTCCTGTCCAATATCTTGATCGGCTTCTCTTCATACGTCATGTCCTTGTTTAACACCAGATCATCATGGCGAATGACATGTGTAGGATCGTACACATACTTTTAAGCATGGAGACATGGAAGACATTGTGCACACTTGCCAAATTGGGTGGCAAGGCCAGTCTGTAAGCAACTTCACCAATCCTTTCAAGTACTTCGAAAGGACCAATGAATCTTGGACTAAGTTTCCCTTTCACTCCGAATCTTTGAATACCACGGGTGGAGATACCTTTAATAGCACATGATCTCCTATTTGAAATTCCAGATCCCGTCTTCTCTTATCAGCATAGCTCTTCTGTCTAGACTGAGCAATCTTGAGTCGATCTCGTATCATCTGTATATCCCGGGTTGTACTTTGTACCATGTCAGGTCCTAACCATTGTTGTTCTCCCACTTCATTCCAGCACACAGGAGATCTACAATTCCTGCCAGAAAGTGCTTCAAATGGTGCCATTTAATACTCGCCTGGTAACTGTTGTTATAGCGCGAATTAAATCAAGGGTAAGTGTTCATTCAATGACCTTTGAAATCTATAATGCAGGCTCTTAACATGTCTTCTACATTTGATTTGTCCTCTCAGTTTGCCCATCAGTTGCGGGTGAAAGGCAGTACTAAAATTAAGCTTCGTACCAAGAGCAGTGCAGACCTTTCCAAAAATGAAAGGTGAACCTTGGATCTCGATCTGAGAGATGATAGATGACGGATACCGTGCAACCGCACGATCTCCTTGACATATAATGCAGCTAGCACCTCCACAGACCATGTACTCTTTATGGGTAAGAAGTGCGCAGATTTAGTCAACCGGTCGACGATGACCCATATGGCGTCAAGTCCACCACGAGTTCTGGGTAAACCCATGATGAAATCCATGCCAATGCTTTCCCACTTCCATTCTGGGATATCTAGCGGTCTGAGTACAACGGCAGGGCGCAGGTGTTCCGCTTTTACTTGCTGACATGTGAGGCAATGAGCTACATGCTCGGCTACTTCCCTCTTCATATTCGGCCACCAAAATGTTCTTTTCATGTCTTGATACATTTTGGTACCTCCTGGATGAATAGTGTACTTAGTTTGATGAGCTTCATCCATTAGTTTCCTTTTTAGGGCTTCATCGTCTGGGACACAAGTTCTCCCTTGGAACACTAACCTTCCATCTTCAGTCATGGCAAAATCCGGTCTGTCCGCTAAGGTTTCCTTGACACGGACTAAGAATGGATCGTTGTCCTACTGCATCTTGATTTCCTCCAGCAGATCGGATTGGATCTTGAGATTGGCAATCAAAATATGATCATCCTATGTTCAATATTTAAATCTAGCCTCGCGAATTGTTCAAGTAATTGCATTTCGCAAGGACTAGACTTGAGATAGATGCCATTGGCTTTCTACTAGAGCATCAGCCACGGCGTTTCCCTTACCTGGATGGTACTGGATGTTGAAATCGAAGTCCTTAGATATTCCAACCATCTTCTCTGCCTCATATTGAGTTCTTTCTGGGAGAATAGGTACTTTAGACTTTTATGATCTGAGTAGACCGTGAATTGCTCGCCATATAGATAGTGTCTCCAATTTTTAATGCGAAGACCACGGCAGCCAACTCCAAGTCATGCACAGGGTAGTTGACTTCATGCGTCTTCAATTGCCTTGAGGAATAAGCAATGACCTTCTCCTTTTGCATTAGTACACAGCCTAGCCCAATTCCTGAGGCATCAGTGTAGACAGAGAAACTTTCTCCCTCTACTGGTAGAGCGAGAACGGGTGCTGAGGTAAGGCAGTCTTTGAGAGTTGAAAACTCTTCTCACACTCTTTACTCCAGGAGTAGGGATTCTCCTTTCGTGTCAGACGCGTGAGTGGTACGGCGATCTTAGAGAAGTCCTTGATGAACCGCCTGTAGTAACCAGCCAGTCCTAGGAAGCTTCTTATCTCGGTGACGTTGGTTGGTCTCTCCCAGTTGAGTACAGCTTCGACTTTGGAAGGATCAACAGAGATGCCGTCCTTTGATATGACATGGCCAAGAAAGATACTTCTTCGAGCCAGAATTCACACTTGCTAATTTTGCATATAGTTTGTTGTCTCGTAAGACTTGTAGTGCGGTCCTCAAGTGTTCTTCATGATCTTCCTTGGTCTTGAATATATGAGGATATCGTCGATGAAGACGACCACAAATTTGTCAAGGTATGGCCGATATATGCTATTCATGAGTTGCATAAAGCTGCAGGAGCATTGGTTAGACCAAAAGGCATAACAACAAATTCGTAATGTCCATACCTGCTCCTGAAGGCCGTTTTGAAGATATCGTCATCCTTGATCCTCATTTGGTGATAGCCAGATCGAAGATCGATCTTGGAGAATATTGCGCTCCAGAAATTTGGTCGAATAGTTCGTCGATCCTAGGCAATGGATATTTGTTCTTGATGGTAAGCTGATTGAGTTGTCGATAGTCGATGCATAGTCTCATCGACCCATCCTTCTTCTTGACGAATAGCACAGGTGCTCCCCATGGGGAAGTACTCGGTATGATGAACCCTTTTCTAGTAGCTCCATCAGCTGTGCCTTATTCCTTCAGCTCGGCAGGTGACATCCGGTACGGTTGACGCGATACCGGGGCAGCTCCAGGAGTCAACTCAATGGCGAAGTTGACGTCACGTTCAGGGGGAACTCCGGGTAAGTCTTCAGGGAATACATCTGGGTAGTCCTGGACTATGTGGATGTCTTCTATTTTTGAACCCTTTTTTCTACTATGACGGCAGCAAGGAAAGCAAAACATCCTTTCCTTATCATGTTATGGGCTTTTAAGGCGGAGACTAGGGACATCCGCTTCTTATGGTTAATTCCAGTGAATGCTAATTTAGGAAAGTCACTAAACGTTACCCTTCCTTTCTACAATCGACGCTTGCTCCATATGTGGACAGCCAGTCGGCTCCCAATATGACGTCATACCCTTCCATGGACATACATACCAGGTCGGCCTTAGGTTAAGGTCTCCGATCATTACATCGGGGATGGAAAAGTATTGGTTTAGTTTCTCCTTCTCCCCCAAGGGTGTTGTGACAGAGAATTCACCACCATAGTTGTAGATTTTACGGTCAGGGTATCCGCAAAGTGCTGAGATATGAATGAATGAGTGGCTCCAGTATCAAATAACACAAATGCTGGGAAGAAAAGACTTGCAGGGTACCTTCTACCACTCCACCTTCCTCGATGGTTTCTTCATTGTGCAGGGCTTGCAGCCTGCCCTGTTTCTTAGGCATAGCAGTGCGCTTCTCATTTTCTTTCAGCATCGGGCACTCAGGTATGCGATGCTCAAGACTTCCGCAACGCAGACACGCTCCGGCTTTTCTCCAGCATTCATCAGCCGTGTGACCAGGCTTGTCACAGTATTGCAGTGGCTCTTGTTGGAGTGTTGGGGATGAAGACCTTGGGTTTCCTATCTTGGCTGGATCCCTCAGTTGGGTAGAAAGGACGCTTTTTGCCGTTGGTCGGCTTAGCAGATGCTGGTCCCGAGGTCATTCTTTCTTTACGAACTTCCCCTTGATACGGTCGGTGAAGTCCGTAGCGTCTTCCAGTAGCTGGGCCTTCTTAACCATCTCGGCATAAGTTTGTATGTCGAGTGGCGCCAGTTGAGTAATGTACTGAGGCTTTAGGCCATTTAGAAAGCGCTTAGCCTTCATTTTCTCAGTGTTGATCAAATGTACTGCATAGCGCCAGTTAGAGAACTGGGCTTCGTATTCTGCTACCGTCAGGCCTCGCTGTTTAAGAGCAGCGAATTCAGCAGCTTCTTTTCCTGTACTCGTTCAGAGAAGTACTTAGCATTATAGGCTTCCTTAAATTCAGCCAAGTAAATTGGCCGTTTTCCTTTGTGGCTTCCACGGACTCCCACCATGCGCGGGCATCCTTCTCCATTGGAAAGTCGCTAATAGGAGTTTGTCTCCGTCCGCACATTGCATTACACGGAAGATCCTTTCCGTTTCCTTTAGCCAGTGCTCCGCTTCGTCTGGATCCGTAGACCCACTGAACCTAGGCGGGTTCAGACCCCTGAAATTGCGATGCAGCTCACCTGCACCTGGTTGGTTCCCTCCGCGGTTACCACCGCCTTGCTGGGTGGCTTGTATTATGCACGAGTCGAGTCAGTTCCTGGAGGGATTGTTGCATGCCTCTCATCTGGGCACGTTCCGCAGTCATTGTAGCGGTTAGTTCCTACAAAATATTTAAAGGTTATACCGCTGATTAAAAGTTTAATTTGTGCGTGTGTGAGTTTATTTTAGCTGATTACCCATGGTTCTACCCACATCTTCATAGGTAGGATTACTGACTCTTAGTCGAGGCTGGTCAACCTAGATCACCCTATACTTAAGATAACCTAGGCTCTGATACCACAAAACTGTCACGCCCGACGCGGAATATCGGAGCGAGATGCAGTTGCAAGAAAAAGGTATAGAGCAAATACTAGACATCAAACCATTACACATTGAATAATACTAAAGCGAATCTTTCTCATTAATAACTTTTCCAATGTCTAGTTACAACCACTAATATCAGAGCCATTCCATAGGGCCCAATTACATTGCAATAAAAGGAAATGACTAACTATAACTCTAAGATAACATAATGACTCGAGGGTACTCCTGGCTTCACTCTTGGTCATTCCCTCTTCGTGAGTGTATGTGTCATCCTCGGCTCACTGAGGAACAAACATCAAATAACGTAGGGTGGCGATAACGCCCAGTAGGAATTAAATCTCAGGCTCAAGCAGGCTTAAATAATTAACGCATTTAATGGCAGAGTGTCTAAAGAGAGCAGGTACAAGAGAGTCAAATATAGCAAGAGATAGCACACATGTAACAGGATAGCACAATAGCACGAGATCGAGTATAGTTTCCAAAATAGCACAAGTATCGAATATAGCACGAATAGCAGGATGGCCATAGCACAACTAACACAAGTATAGTAATAGCACGACGAGTATAGCACTTGTTTGTCATTCTAGACATCGAGAGAGTATAGCACTTTTGTGTTTTTGATTGTCATATAGATAGTCGAGATAGATAGCACTTGAGTGTAATGCCAAACACTGATCATTTAACTCCCATGGGCACTAGCACTTTCGGGCGCACATCCCAGGACCAGATCGGGCCCTTTATATATTGCCAAGCATTGGTTATATTGTTTATCTTTAGACAATCAGTCAATGGCCAGTATAGAGTACCAAGAAATAGATAAGAGCACTAGATGAATAGATGAGAAAGTAGAGTGAACGTGATTAGACGACCGAGTAGAGTATAGATGAGAGTTAGTGGACATTGCACGTAATGCGACGAGTAACAAGCGATAGTAACAGTTGCACAACACGCGCACGTCGTATTGGCAGTCAGGTGGAATTCACGATCTTCCCCTGGCCATGTTATGCACAAGTCCAGAGGTTCGACGTGATTCAAGGTAAGAGCGAACTTCTAATCCGTTTGGATCATATTGATCCCTAAAGGGTATCATAGGTATTAGGGTACAACGGCTCGTCGACCATGTGGGAATCCATGATCAGAGGAGACTTACGGAGGCCCTGTGCAAGAGTTCACTAGTCCGGCGAAAGGAATATCCGACGGAGAGTTCACCACAAGCCAAGTAAAGTGTGTATATAAAACATGTGCTCGACATTCTAGAGGAATTCTAGAACAGTGGAGCGTCGATATCGGTATATAGACAACGCAAGAAACGAATACAAGTCCTTTAAATAGGGCAATTAATATACTTTATTGCAATAATTACCAGATACATTATGAGATATTTTCTGCAAGATTTCAGCCATAAACGATGGTTCAAGTGTGTGCAAGTGCAAGAGAAATCATAGATAGAAATAAGTCGTGAACATGTATTTTAAATCATTCAATATAACCATTTTTAAGTAGGGTTTTTACTGGGGGTATAACGTAAGAAGGCGTAAGGATTATTTAGAAAGCGACAAAAATTTTTTCATGGGTTTTTCTCAAAAAACTGAGAAGGCGACATAGGGCTATAAGGATGGCGACATGGGCCAGGCAGAACGCGACAGGGTCTTGCACAGGTCGCGACAGGGCATGCAAATCGGGTACTGAGAACGCGACGGCTCACCTGTCGCCTTCTTGGTAGCGACAAGGAGGGTGTCGCAATTAGGCCCCAGAAAACGACATATCGAGGTGTCGCCTTCTGGTTGTCTGCGCCTGACTCTGACAGGAGTCAAACCAGACATTGGATTGCGGACCAGGGATTTCAACTTTTGATACAGGGTTGTTCAAAAATCCATAACTAATTATATACACATAAAAATCATGAAACCAGTTGCAAATTAAACTAGACATGTAAGGGTACTTCCAGTAAATTGGAATTAGAGAGAGAGCAGGGTTTGAACATGGTTTGAGCATGAACAATAACGAGTAACACAGAACATGACATAGAGAGCAAGACTGATTAATCCGAACAACATGCTCAATGAAATTTAGGCTTTTTAGGGGCAAATGATCCCTAACAACATGAAGTATCTACAGTAAAACTTTCGTAGCATGGGATCAAGTATACATAGAGATTTGAATTAAACATGACACCTCGGGGTTATCATGTTTGCAGTACTTCAAAAATTAAGAACAAAGATAGGATGGATGGAAAAATATGAAACTTGGGGGTTTCGTTCAAGAGGGTAGGAAGAACCTACAGAAAAAGTTTCAGGGTTTATGCTTGTGAGAATGCCTACCTTTGACTCGATTTGTCTTCTAGGGCTAGAACTTGAAGAACAAGGGAAGAAGCTTCAAGCTCTTCTTCTCTCCACGAAATCCTCTCCTCCTTAGCCTCCTCTCCACGTCCAGCAACTCTTGGCAACGAGCTAGGGTTTCCCAAGAGAGTTTAAGAGGTGTATTTATGCAAGTATGTATTTCTATTCCTACTTTTACTCTAATTCCTTATTATTCCGAGATTTCCTTACTCCCACCTTCCTTCCTTGCCTTCCAATCTCTATTTAGACTAGGAAGAGATCTAAATTCGTGTTAAACCATATGGGGTAGGTTTAGGAATCCATTCCAACTCTAACTTCCTATTTAATGCATTAAATACCCCTTTTCTATTTAAGTAATAATTTAGTTACGAATTTAGGGTATTTTCCTATTATTCTCCCTTTGTAAATTATATTTTTGACCCAATAAATTCTAGAAGATCCATTAAGCAAAGCCCATTACTCTCTTCCTTTAATGGGTTTTATTTAATGCTCTATTTAAATATCTATTTAGCTAGGTTTTAATTCTTTATTTAATTTTTATTTTATCACAAAAATTCGGTTGCTACACTCTCTCTCTCTTCCCTCTCTCCGAAGGGCTCTACTGTATGAGGAGCTTCTCGTTAGGATCTTGGGGGAGGATCTCCAAGAGAGCGCGACATGGCGTCTCGGGTTCCTTGCAGGGGGGGGGGGGGTACTCACCGTTCCATCCGATTGCAGAGCTTGAGGAAGAACCTCTCGTTGTCTTCCCCGACGTTCTTGACCAGCTTCTCCAGTAGGCTCTTCCTCTCCTCGTAGCCCAGGCCTTGGATATTTCTGAATCTCGTCGGCGGCGCCAATGAGGATCCCCTTCTGCAGTCAGTCATAGGTAAGCAACTTCTCGAGAGACGCCCATTTCAGGGCCTCCTCGTCGTCCTCCTCTCAGTTGGAACACCTGAAGACGCCGTTGTTGCTGGGTGGAGACCTCGTAGTCGTGGTAGAGCCACCGGAGGGCCTCCACGTACTCCCCTCGCCGCTTGAAGATGTCGCCGATCACGTTTGCCCATTGGGCCTCCTCCTCGTGGTTCCCATCAGCCTCTGACTCCGCCTCCCATCACCCCCTCTTTGCCGCTTTCAACTGCACGTCCTCCTCCCTCTTCATTGCACTACCGCCGTCACTGCCGGAGATGGGAGGCCAACCCCAGGGCTGTCGAAGGATGGGAAGGCTTGCCATCGAGGGTTCCGCAGGATGTGATGGGAAGGCCACGCCCGCAGGAGCTTTCTTCGCCACCAATCTCGCCATCCTGGATGCCCCTAGGGTGGGAAATGGTGCGTGGGTGGGGTGGTCACGGGGCACGACGGAAGGGGTTCCCGGATCGGGTTTTCGGCGCGCCCCGAAACACAGGTTTTAGAGCAGAGATGCTTGCCCCGAACACAGAGAAAAATATACATTTTAGGTCAAAATATATGATCCGAATCTGATTGGATTTTCGGATTCGAATCGGACTTCGGATCTTCTAGATCCATTGACAGGCCTAGCTGCGAACTGGGCAAGATAGATAATCGCGTGGCTCAAGGGATATGGGGCATGCATGCCAAGTAGGGGTGGACTGTGTAGGTAGCCTAGGGTATAGCCAGGGCATAGGTGTGTGCAAGTGGATGGGAGAAGGTTGCGAGTGGGTGGGAATGCAGCCTCGTGTTGGGGTCTACTCGTGGGATAGTTGGCACCTGTGGTTGCCAGAGCTGCTAATGGGCTGGAAAGTTAGCACGGGGTGGGAGAGGCAGAGTTTGCACAAAAGTTGGGGATGGTATAAAAGATATATTTCAGAAATTAAAATAAAAAATCAGATGAGAAAAATGAATGTCTCTGTTTCTTCATCTTACAAAAAATAATAGTAAAATGGGTCAGTTAAAGGAGAAGTGAATCTATTGGCAGCCCTAAGGGTGACTTGTGGCAGACGACAATAGTGACCAGTAATAACTGGCCGTACCTGACGATGGTGACCATGTGATTGTTTACCACTAGAATCAGTGATTGGTGGCTTAGAAATATTGAATTTAAAAACATTGATTTTAGTTTAATGGTAAGGACTTTGGGCTAAGAAATATATTGAATTTGATCTGAAAAATTTTGTCCATAAAATTTTAGAAGACTAGAATTGGCTTAACAATTATGACTTCGATTGAGAAATATTGATTTTAGACAAAGAAATACCACCCTTAATTTAAAAACATTAGTTCAATAGTAATGGATATAAATTGAGAAATATTAACTGTTAGATACAAAATATCGATCGAGAAATATGACTTTTGGTCGGCAAAACTGATTTTGGCTAAAAAATAAACTTTTGATTGAAGACTTTTGGCCAGAGAAATGACTTTTGGTTGTAAACTATCTATCTTTGGCCATTGCTTGCCACGACCAGCCATGTCAACACATGATTGGGAAGTCCATGTAATACTTACCACACGAAAGATAATGTTTTGATGGGTGGTAATTATTTTTCTCATATTGTCGCTAAATTATTCTTTTATAAAAAATATCGGTAGAAATTCATGAGAAATAAGTTGTAAGTTGCAAATATCCACTTCAAGTCTTCAAGTATATATTTGTGGTGGCCATTTCTAGTCACCTAGGCCCATCACGGCCCATCACGGCCCATCGGGGCCCCGTCGAGGCTCCCCAGGCAAACGTGGCCCTCAGCAGGGCGCCGCATCTCCTCAAAGACCGTGCCAAGGACTCCAGGAAGCGACCGCAATGTTCGAGCACCATCGAGCTCCCTGGGGCACGTCTCCGGACGCCTCTCGCCCTGTTCGGTTCAAGCATGGCCTATTGAACATACCTTGTTCGAAGCACGCTGAGGCACTGTCTGCACAAGCTGTGCCTCCGGGCACCAGGCACTGAACGGCGGGCTCGGCTACCGAACAGCAGGACCAGCCCACCGAGCCGACTACCTGCTCGGTACCTTCCGCCCAGGAGAATCCAAGCAACCTTTCACCCCCTCGTGGTGATTATAACGGCTACACCGCACGCGCCCCATGATCAAGTGGTGCATTAAGTGCAGAACTCCTCAACGCGAAACCCCCCGCTGAGGATGCTAACAGGCGCGCCCTTTGCGGCATTGATCAGGGACGTTCCGTCCCTCTCCTTCAGGACTTCTGCCTATAAAAGGCTCCAGTAAGCCCCCATGCAGAGGTACGTAATCTAAGGCACATCGCTCCTGCACAACACTGAACCCTTCTTCTCCAAGCCTCATTAGCAGTTTACTGACTTAGGCATCGGAGGGTTCTCCTCGATTCTTCAACCAAGCCCCCTGATTCCGTTCTGATTTTACAGGCATCCGTCCGCTACGGCGGTCATCTTCCCTATCTCTAAGTGTAGGCCCGTTTGGCTCCAGCCCAAGCAGGAAAATACCTCCACACTTTTGGTGCCGTCTGTGGGAAGCGACGACAGCCATGGCTCGCGGATGATCTTCGTACTAGAACATAGAGAGTCGTATGACGAGGTCCCGCCAGTCGCGAGCGGACTCCCGTCAACGTGCCCCCCCCGTCGACGTCGCCGTAGCCCCTGCTGCCGTGACGGGGGTGTCCCTGCGCCCGCCACCGTCGTGCCTGAGACCGCCCTAGAGATGGCCGAACTCCGGGGCAGATGCAGCAGTTGACGGGAATCTGCCTGGGTCTCCAGGCCCAGTTGGCCAGGCAGCCGGTCCCGGCAGCCTCCGTTCCGTAGGAGCGCCAGACAGAGTCGTCTCACCGGCGATCCCGCCCGCGCCCTGTCTAATGAACGAGCACCAGAGCACCACGGTCGTTCACCCCGTCGCTCCGCGGCGGCCCCGTGCCCGCCGCGCTCGATCGTGGGAGCCAACTCCCACAAGGCTGGGCGTGCGGATTTGGCCCACTCTGAACAGGAGTTGGCCAGGCTCCTGCGCCGCATCGTCGACCTGGAACATCGTGTGGACGCGATGGTCCAGCGTGCTGAGGGAAAAGCTCCGGCCGAGGAGGACCTGAACTTCCGCTCCCCGTTCATTGCGGAGATCCTGGAGGCTCGGGTCTCTCCCAAGCTCCCTCTGCCCACCATCGCGCCATACGACGACACCTCTGACCCTGCGGATCACATCCATGGGTTTGAGTCGCATGTGGTGTTCCATGGAGCATCTGATGTGGCCAAATGCCGGGCCTTCCCGACCACCTTGAAGGAAACTACTCGGCCTGGTTCGAAGCCCTCCCTGCAGGTTCCATCTCTTCCTTCCACCAGTTGAAGAAGTCCTTTCGGGACAACTTCCTCGGCGGAAGGTCGCAACCGTGCACCGCGGCCTCTCTTCTCGCTGTTCAGCAAAAGAAGGGAGAAGCGCTCTAGGACTACGTCAAGAGGTTCCAGACTGAGGCGCTCCACATCCCGCACCTCGATGTCCCATTAGCCACCAGTGTCCTTATCCAGGGTACTTGCGATGGTTTTCTACAGAGGACGCTGGGAGTGCAGCAGCCTTTCACCCTTGCCGAGCTCCTCTCTACTGCACAACGCCACGCCGCGTGCGAGGAGAGCCTGGCTGCTGACCGAGCAGAGCAGGGAGAATCGTCGGAAAAAAAGAGGCCTTTCGACCACATTTCCGATCGTGATCGGAAGAAAGGGCGGTGCAACGGAGATTCACCGCGTCGACCACGCCCCTTCACCGACTACACCCCCTCACGGTGGCACCCGAACAGATCCTGGCAGAAATCCGGGATGAGCCATATGTTCGGTGGCCACCCAGGATGCGCTCCGACCCCAGAAGGCGCAACCAAGAGAAGTATTGTCGCTTCCACCGTGACCATGGCCACGACACCTCCGAATGCCGCCAGCTCAAGGACGAAATCGAGTCCCTCATTAAGCGTGGCTGCCTCGGACAGTTCGTGCGCCGGAATGACGACCGCCCCAGACGCTGAGAGCGGACTCCCGAGCAACCGATCAACAATGAGCCCAACGGGCAAGAATCAATGTGATCGTGGAGGATTCGGCGCAGGCGGAGAGAGCACTCAGAGCCGACGCGATTATGCAAGGCGAGTACACGTCGTGGACAGGCCTTCGATGCCCCGGCCAGTCCCTTATCCCTCTAATCCCGCCTATGCACGGTCCGAGGAAGCCATAACCTTCTTGGACGAAGACCTTGTAGGGGTACTACCCCACACACTGATGCGTTGGTCGTTTCGGCAACCATCAATCATTGTAATGTGCGTAGGATTCTGGTAAACAATGGAAGTGCCCCCGACGTATTGGCTTACGATTGTTATCTCCTTATGGACCTTAAAACCAACCAGCTCACCCCTGTAGAGTCGCCTCTGTTCGGCTTCTCGCGGGTGTCTGTTCAGCCTATGGGTAGAGTTCGCCTCTCGACCACCCTCGGGACGGCTCCGACGAGCATGACCAAGGTGGTGGATTTCTTGGTCATCAGGAACATGCCCGGCTACATTGTCATCCTTGGTAGAGGTCTGATCGGATGAATCAAGGCGGTGCCTTCGTCCCTCCATCAGAAGATGAAGTTCCCCACCCCGTGTGGGGTCGGCGAGGTGCTCGGATGCCAGCTCGAGTCCCGACAGTGTTATGTTCTTTCTCTAAGGGACAAGCAGCCACTCGCGGCTCCAACACCTATTCCTCCACCGTCCGACCAGCCTTCCACCAGTTGCGGAACTCCTGCCAAGGACCTGCTTCCGGTCCAAGTGGACGACGACCCCGAACACGTCTATACATTGGCGCGTTACTAGCGGAAGCCGAGCAACAATGGTATAGAACCTTCCTGCTAGCTAATTGGACGTGTTCGCGTGGTCTGACGACGAGCTACTCGGCATCCCTCCAGAAGTGATGGTGCATCGCCTCCGCTTGGACCCACGGGTCCCACCAGTTCAACAAAGGAGGCAACCCGTCAACCAAGAACGGCAGACCGTGATCCGAGATCACATCGTCAAAAGCCGAGTCGTTGGGCTCCTCCGGGAAGCCCAGTACCCAAGGTGGATCTCCAACGTAGTCCTCGTACACAAAACCACAGGAAAATGGCGCGTATGTGTGGATTACAAGGACCTCAACAAAGCGACGCCCAAGGATAACTTCCCGCTGCCGCGCATCGATCAGCTGGTAGATGCTACATCCAAGCATGAGCTCCTCAGCTTCTTGGATGCCTACTCTGGGTATCACTAGATCAGTATGCATCCCCCCGGATCAAGATGCCACCACGTTCGTCACAGACTTGGGGTTATACTGCTTCACCAGGATGCCCTTTGGTCTGAAAAATGCGGGTGCGACATACCAACGACTGGTCAATAAGATGTTCGAGAGGTAGATCGGGTGCAACATGAAGGTCTACATCGACGACATGTTGGTCAAAACGCTTCCGAGCACTGACCACATTTTCGACCTCGAAGAGACTTTTGCGACCCTGCGGAAGTTTAGCATGAAGCTCAACCCAGCCAAGTGTGCGTTTGGTGTGCACTTGGGTAAGTTCCTCGGCTTCCTCGTTTCGAATAGAGGAATAGAGGCCAACTCGGAGAAGACCCAAGCCATACTTGGGATGGGTAGTCCCAAGACAGTGTGTGACGTCCAGCGCCTCACCGGACGTCTTGCCGCACTCAACCGGTTCATGTCTCGTGCAGCGGAAAGAAGCTTCAGCTTCTTCAAGTTGCTGCGAGGTCCCAAAGGTACCTCACAGCAAAGGGGGCATGTACGGTGGATGGAGGAATGTGAAGCCGCCTTCACCGAGTTGAAGGCGTACTTGGCAGCCCCACCTATTCTCTCAAAGCCAGTACTCGGAGAGCCACTGTTCGTGTACCTTTCGGTTACCGAACATTCTATCAGCACGGTTTTGATCAGAGAATAGGCAGTGACGCAGTATCCTATTTACTACGTTAGCAGGGTCCTTCAAGAAGCGGAAAGGAGGTACCCTCGAGCAGAGAAACTCGCCCTTGCTCTGGTCATGGCTGCCCGAAAACTCAGGCCCTATTTTCAGGCCCACTCAATCACGGTTCTCACCGACCAGCCACTAAAGTCTATCCTTCTGCGGCCAGAGGCTTCCGGCCGGCTCATTAAATGGGCCATCGAGCTAGGCAAATTCGACATCAGCTACCGTCCAAGGACGGCCATCAAAGCACAAGCATTGGCGAACTTCGTTGCGGAATGCACTCTCCCTACCGAGCAGGATCCCCCGCTGGCCAACGGGCCCCCATGTGAGCTCTACGTCGATGGATCCTCGTGTGTTACAGGGAGCAGAGCTGGCTTGGTCCTCACCTCTCCGGAGGGTTTAGTGTTCCAATATGCCCTCTGGTTCCGCTTTGCGGCCTCCAACAACATTGCCGAATATGAAGCGTTGCTGTCCGAAATCCGAATGGCTAGGCACCTTGAAGCCCTTCGACTTAGGGCCTTCAGCGACTCTCAATTGGTTGCCGGCTAGGTGAATGGACAGTTCGAAGCAAGGGAGTCACGCATGGCCCAGTACCTTCAACAGGTCAAGAGCCGAGCAGATGGCCTCCTTTACTTCGAAGTTATACAAGTTCCACGGGAGTAGAACACACGAGCCGATGCACTTGCCAAGTTGGCATCTTCAGGTGACATCGCTCCTTCTTGCTCGGTATTCATCGAAGAACTCGCTGCACCGACCACCAAAGTAGATGTGGCAGCCATTGGGTCCGACCCTCCAGTTCAGAACTGGACGGACCCTCTCCTGGCCTATCTACTTCGAGGCGAGCTTCCCCCTGAGCAGGGCAAAGCCCGGAAGATCAGACTACGTTCTCGGCATTTCACCCTCATTGAAGGCAAGCTTTACCGACGGTCCCTTTCAAGACCCCTCTTATGGTGCCTCAGCCCTGAAGAGGCCCTTTCGGCTACCGAAGAGGTTCAAGAGGGATTGTGCGGAAGCCACTTGGGGGGCAGAACGCTGGCACGCAGCATTATTCGAGCAGGGTTCTGGTGGCCGTCTCTGCAAAAGGACTGTATGTCTTTTGTCAGAAGGTGCCCGGAATGTCAGAAGTTCGAGCAGATCATTAAGCAACCTGCCGAGCAACTTCATAACCTGTTTGAGCCTCGCCCTTTCGCCAGGTGGGGCATTGATATCCTGGGTCCCTTCCCAGAGGCCCAGGGTCGGAAGAAGTTCTTGTTCGTGACCATTGACTACTTCAGCAAGTGGGTCGAAGCAGAATCCGTTACCATAATCACCGAGCAAGCCGCGTGGAAGTTCGTTTGGAAGAACATCCTCTGCAGGTTTCGGGTCCCAAGAGTGATTACCTCCGACAACGGGAAGCAGTTCGATAGCACCTTCTTCAAGCAGAAGTGCGCCGAACTCGGCATCTACAACCACTTCACCTCCGTGGCACATCCTCAGGCAAACGGTCTGGTCGAAAATGCCAACCGAACGTTGCTACACGGGATTCACATGAGAGTCGAAGCTGTCGATAGTTCATGGATTGACGAGCTCCCCAACGTGCTTTGGTGCCACCGAACAACAGCACGAGTGGCCACAGGTGAAACACCTTTTCACTTAACCTACGGCTCAGAAGCTGTTGTCCCTTTGAAAGTGGCTCTCCCCTCTCTCCGAACAACTCATTTCGACGAAGCCGCCAACAACTGTGCTCTTTGGGAGAACCTCGACATGCTCGACGAATGCCAGGGCGATGCCAGCATTCGTTTGGTCTCCTATCAGCAACGACTCGCAAAATATTACAATGCTCGAGTTCGGGAAAGGCGCTTTTGTGAAGGCGATCTAGTCCTGCGCCGTTGCTCGACATCAGACCCTCGAAGAGCGGTTGGCAAACTCGCCCTCAAATGGGAAGGACCTTATCAGGTCACCCAAATCCTTGGGAAAGGCGCCTATAAGCTCGTTACTCCTAGCGGCGAAGCCGTGCCCAGGGCTTGGCATGTATCCAATCTCAAGGCTTATTATTTGTGAAAGCCTTTTTTGGCATCCTACTTCTCTCCTACCTGTTCTTCTGGCCGGCTAGAGACGAAGTCCAAAACATCCTTATTTCAAGATCCTCAGCTTACAAGGATGTAGCGACATCTCCTAGTGTGAAGTTGTTCCGCAAGCACCCCAGGCTGGAACGTCTTCAGTTCATAACAACCTGTGCGGTAATTGCGAACCCTTCTAAACGACCAACGAATCTCGATTCGGACAGAATACGTGCAAGGGAAGGAGATAGAAAAAGTGAAGTCATCCACAAGGAAAAATGATATATTTAGATTCTTTACGAGCTCGCTCCAGCAAGAGCTACCAAAAAGAAGCAAGTGACAAGTACATTAGGGGGCCTGCTCGGAGGGGCCGACATCATCGTCAGTGGAGGGCATCCGCCCAGAAAGGAGCTGGGCGAAGCATACTCTGTCCAGACGAGCATCATTTGTGCGGCGTCGGCACTCCCCCACTGCAGCCTCAAAGGCTGCTCGGGCCCGCTCCGTTGTTGCTAGCCTCTGCTCGAGCTCCTTCCCAGCATCGAGGCCCACCTTGTAGCAGCATGCCCCGAATTGCTCCAAGTCTTCCTTGAAGCTTGGACCCACCTTGTACTTGGCCACCGCTTGCTCCTCTGCATCGGTCAAAACGCGAGCGATTGCCTCCTTTTCCACTCATGCGACAGCTACATTGAGCTCGGAAGTCCGGAGCGCATTCTCGAGGTTACTCACCTCACCTAGCAGCTCGGCTTCGCGAGCCTTGTGCTGTTGCACGAGGTCGTTGTAGAAGGCAAATTCTGCCTCCCACAGATGCCTCTGATTCTGGGCGCGTAAGGCAAGCTTCTTCAACACGGCCATTGAGCTCGCAATTCCATCCACCAACGCCCCCACGTCGACATTGTCATCATCGTCGTGTTCGAAGGGGTGCCTTGGGCGGTAGGTCGTACTGGAGTGCTCAGGGGTCTTCTCCGGGCTCAAGTCTTGACACCACGCCATCCTATCCAGGTAGGATGCGGACAAACATGGAGGCAGAAGCCTCGAAGCATCACTCCAAGCCTTCCAAGCATGACCTCCAGCATCGTCTGCGAGGGGAGCTCGGACGACTTCCCCTTCAGTACCGCGGAGAGGGGTCTCCGGTCCTCCTCGAAATTGACGGCCTCCTCGGTAGCGGCGTCCGTTCGCTCATCAGAGACCTCTGCTCTCCCAGCGGTCTCAACAGCAGCATCAACAACCTTCTCGTGGTCCTCTATCACCAGGGCCATCTCCTCAGCCCCTTGCGTGTCTTCTCCCACCACTGTGGGGACCATTTTGGTGGGGGGTAGGGGGCCATGACAACTTCCTTTGGCGGAGCCAGCGTCTCTCCAGTAGGAGTGGCCCCTGTGGCTGAAACTACAACCTCTTCGGCCCTAATGGTTACCGCAGCAGTCGCCTCCTCGGGGACATCCCTCTCGGCACCTCGATGCATGGAGAGGTCCCCTCTCCCATGGCAGGGGTCTCTTCATTACCCTCGCTCCTTCAAGCAAAGGTCTCTGCAGCATCGCCAGTAGTATCCTGCTCGGCGCCTCCGGTGCTCGACGCCACTGTATGAGCAACTCCCTCTTCGCGGCCCTCGTTTGGGCCCGACGGCGCGGGCACTTCCTCCTGTTCCCCAACAGAGCTCTCTGACCCGTCGCTTAGCACCACGAGCCCGAGCTCAGTCGCCATTCTTTGGACGACCTCGGGCCGGGCCGCGGAGGGCATCTACGATGCTTCCTGTTCGGCTGTCCCAACGGCCTTGCGCTTCTTGCACAATAGCAACGGCTCCCCGTCGCCCTCTTCCTCGGTCTCCTCCTCGCTTTGCTGAGGGGTAGCGTGAACCAGCTTCTTCTTCTTCCGAGCTTGGAGCTGGTCTTCGGCCTCCATGCCCTCGTCGAGTAGCATCGACCTCTTCTTCATGGCGGCGGAAGGCCGACTCGCTCCTTCACCCTCCTCGAGCGAGGGCTGTGGTGCGTCTGCTGAAACCACCTTGATGGTGGTCTTCTTCTTTAAACGAATTTTTTCGGGCCCCTTCTCAGGGACCCATGTGCTTTCCGGGCGCCCCTTAGCAAGTGTGGTGGCCATTTCTAACCACCTAGGCCCATCACGGCCCATCATGGCCCATCGGGGCCCCGTCGAGGCTCCCCAGGCAAATGTGGCCCTTCAGCAAAGTGCCACGTCTCCTCAAAGACCGTGCCAAGGACTCCAGGAAGCGACCGCAATGTTCGAGCACCATCGAGCTCCCTGGGGCACGTCTCCGGACGCCTCTCGCCCTGTTCTGTTCAGGCATGGCCTACTGAATAGACCCTGTTCGAAGCACGCTGAGGCACTGTCTGCACAAGCTGTGCCTCCAGGCACCAGGAACCGAACAGCGGGCTCGACCACCGAACAGCAGGACCAGCCCACCGAGCAGACTACCTTCTCAGTACCTTCCGCCCAGGAGAATCCAAGCAACCTTTCACCCGCTCGTGGCGGTTATAACGGCTACACCGCACGCGCCCCACGATCAAGTGGTGCATTAACTGCAGAACTCCTCAATGAACGCCTCAACGCGAAACCCCCCACTGAGGACGCTAACAGGCGCACCCTTTACGACATTGATTAGGGACGTTCCGTCCCTCTCCTTAAGGACTTCTGCCTATAAAAGGCTCCGGTAAGCCTCCATGCAGAGGTACGTAATCTAAGGCACATCGCTCCTGCACAACACTGAACCCTTCTTCTCCAAGCCTCACTGGCATTTTACTGACTTAGGCATCGGAGGGTTCTCCCCGGTTCTTCAACTGGGCCCCCTGATTCCGTTCTGATTTTGCAGGCATCCGTCCGCTACCGGCGGTCATCTTCCCTATCTCCAAGTGTAGGCTCGTTTGGCTCTAGCCCAAGCAGGAAAATGCCTCCACAATATTAAAATGGGTATGCGTGAGTATAACAAATGAAGAAGCATCCCAGATTATTCATAATGGGAGGTGAAGAGAGAGAAGCTCTGGTGTCTTTCAAGTCGCCAGCTACCTTGGGGATCAACCACCTCTCTTTCCCTGCCCTACCATTGCAACCTTGTGCATTGGCCTTCTCTCCTTGCAAGCTTTTCCGAGGATCTTCCGTTTGGAGAGAAGGGAATGCCAGAGGTCCAGAGTTGCTTCGAGATCTCATTATTCACGAGCCCCAGTGAGGATTTCATCCACACCAAGGACATGGACAGATCTCTTTAAGTCTCAGGACTCTCAAGAAGACCATAGGCTTGAATTTCTATGTACTTCTTTCAAGTGAGGATCATCTGCATTGTTGACGTCTACGAAGCTAAGGCGCAAGACCCTAGTTTTCATATCATTGTTTATTTAACATGTTGTTGCGTTGTGGGGCTGTTCTGATCCATATCTCTTGACGGCAGCATACTGTGCTATTAAGATGAGTTACGGACAACAAAACATGTCGTTAACATCAGGTCAGCGGTAATCTCTCTTGTCATTTTCTTATTGATTTTTCTAAGATTTTCAGATTGATTTTGGTTTACGACATAATCAATTACGGTTTACTCGGTCCTTAATGACATTCTATATTGTTGTTATGTTTCTTGTGTTTCCAATTTTCTAATTAGATTTTGACCCCGATTTCTTCACATAGATAACTAGGAAAGTTTGACCTAATTGAGGATTTGTTTCCTACTCCAGACACGACCTAAACCCCTATAAATATGGGGTGATTCATGGAGAGAAGAACTTTTGCTTGGCTAGAGTTGGGAGAGCTCTTTTGTTGGGCAATTTTTTTTTATAAAACCTATTACTTAGTGTTTTGAATATGATAAAATCTTATATACAACTTTACTTAGGTAATAAACAATTTCATTTGATTACTCAATGTCATCTTATTCAAGATTGCATTTCATATATTTGCTAAAGACGTGTGTACTATACTATACAATTAATTTTAGATAAGTGTCGAGACACAAATCTTTACAGGTCAACATATGCTTAACTATCACCAGTAAAATTATTGTAAGTCCATAACTAGAATATCTATCCTATTCTGACTCTCGGAAAATTGAAGTGAGACTCCGACTTGTGATAAAATCATAATAATCGAAGTCCAAGTACGACTCTCAGACAATTGAAGTGAGACTCCGACTTGTGAACAAATCACATTAGTCGAAGTTTGACTCCGACTCCTAGACAGTCAAAGTATAATATCAACTTGTGAACATATCTCAACTGTCATAGTGACACTCGAACTTCCGTCAAGTCGAAGTTTCAGTACTTAAAAGAATACTATTTACTTGCATATCTCTTAATATAGTTCTATTGCGATTAGTTTGTAATGACCTTTATGATCTTCTGATTGTCAATAAATGAACTGACCATGTTACTTTGAGTCAACACTTGATTATGTATTGTTTAAAATTTACACTATTGTACTCCGACTCCTCTAAAGTCAAAGTGCATTCTTTTGTTGTACTTATGATTTTTGAACTCTAGTACGTACTATTGTACATCTTGTTTTTTATGTTCTCTGCATTCAAACTTATTATTTATCAATAAGAACATACTTTGAGTATTGTATTTTTGAATGTTCAGTGATAGATATTTGCTTTGTAAGTCATTGCCAGTCTCCTTTAAACTGACAAATTTTTTGGTTTTAAGGTAAGACTTTTTACAGACACACTGCATGCTGAGCATGTGTCCAGTTCTCCTTAAAGGCTCACCTACCATCATATACTTTAACGACAATACCTTTCTCTGAAATAGAAAGATATATTTTTAGATAATTTGCCTTTTGTTTCCATTGTCTAATACTTTGTTTAATACAAAACTAACCGTGGAAAAGAGAAAAGACTATGTATTGGTATGGTGTTTGCAGGCATTTATTGCAGCTATCAATAGGAGCATAAAGCTATCCAAAATAGCCAAGAAGTCATTGAGAAGAAGAATGATCTGAAGATGGACCTCTCAAGCTATCTTCTTCTGTCACAATGGATATATTTCAGTGTCCTTTAAACTGACAAATTTTCAGGTTTTAAGGTAAGACTTTTTACAGACACACTGCGTGCTGAGCATGTGTCCAGTTCTCCTTAAAGGCTCACCTACCATCATATACTTTAAGGACAATACCTTTCTCTGAAATAGAAAGATATATTTTTAGATAATTTTCCTTTTGTTTCCATTGTCTAATACTTTATTTAATACAAAACTAACCGTGGAAAAAAGAAAAGACTATGTATGGGTATGGTGTTTGCAAGTATTTATTGCAGCTATCAATAGGAGCATGAAGCTATCTAAAATAGCTAAGAAGTCATTGAGAAGAAGAAGGATCTGAAGATGGACCTCTCAAGCTATCTTCTTCTGTCACAACGGATATATTTCAAACGGCTACATCCCAACGGGCAAATGAAGACTTTGAAGGCTATATAAGAAGTCAAATTTGTATGAAGAAAAACATAGATACATGTATAGAGACATCGACAAATAGATTTACACAGAAAATCTGAAAGAGAGAAAAGAGAGCAATCTGTTCAAGTAACACACTACTAGCATTCACTGCTCTCAAGCCTTCAAGAAGTCTATAGTTGGGTGGTTCAGAATCTTATTCAGTCCACCCTTGAATCAGAAAGAGATTTGTGTTGTCATTCTTTCTCTCTGTGGATCCCTTTCTGTTCTTTCTAGTGTTTGTTCATTTCCTGAGCAGCACTCAGTTTGTAACTTCTCTAAGTTGTAACCGACATGGGGTTTGTTTCCTATATGTTCCTCTTTTGTAGAGGGAAGACTTGCTTGGATGTAAGTGGTTGTAATACCCCTCCTTGAAAGGAAGATCAAGTTTTTCTTGGTGGCTAGTGGAAATCCCAAGAGGTGCTTGATGTGTAGGGATGCGATGGACAACCAAGAGGGAGGGGTGAATTGGTTATCGCCTAAATAAAAATCTTTTACATAGAATAGTTTAAACTCAAACAAGCAAACTTATTAAGCAAGATGCACAGCGGAATATAACAAGTAATAGACAAAACTGACTATCCTAACGTGCGTAGAATGGAGGTAGAAAAAATGGAACAAACCATATATGCACGCAGGATTTAGAGTGGTTTGACAAACACACCCCTATGTGTGTCTGCGTCCACTACCCCATACCCCTGTGAGGATTTCCACTAGCTTGTTTCCTAGGTACAAGTGAAAACCCACCCACCCACACACACACAGTTATTTTCGAGGACAACCATAACCCCACCTCATTTCCCAGGGACAAGACAACCCGATGTGTATGCGCGCACGCACTACATACCAACAATGTGCTCACAAACCGAGCACACACACAGATGTTTGTGTAAGTTGAAATACAATTCTCAACCCAAGAACAAGAGAAGAAAGATGAAAATTGCAGTTCAAAATTCTCCTGTCTTGGTGTGGTTGAGAGACGTCGGAGAAGAACATAAAATTTTGCACATGTCTTCCTGGATGTTGTATAATGGATGTACGATCTTCAGAACATCCAACACCTTGAGCTCACACAGCAGCCCTTGAAGAAGTGTCCTGGAAAGTGCTTCAGTCTGCTGGTTCATCCTTTGTCCTAGCATGGATGCAAACCTCATTCTCCAACTATGTGTATTTATACTACACACTAGAATAGGCTTCTCTCTTTAGTCCCATGACCAAAGGACTTCTCCTTGGCCGTAGATCAGAAGATAAGATCGTGTAAGTCCTATCCAGAATGGAAACTGGTTTTCTGGATTCGGTCGACCAATTTCCCAAGATCGGTCGTCCGATTCTGAACTTTGCTTTGGTGTCGACTTGATTCTACTTCTTTGTCGACACACAACACCAAGTCGGTCATCCGATTCAGTGAAGTCGGTCGATCGATTCTTCGACTGTCCCAATGCCAAAGTTACTGGCTGGGTCGGTCAACCGAAGCCTTCATATCGGTTGTCCGATCTTTCCTTCATCAATCGAAACCTTGGTAACAATAGATTGCCCTTCTTTATCAATCGATTGGAGTTCTTTCTATCAATCAATTGGACTATACATCAATCGATTGTCCATTCATTATCGGTTGACTGATTTTTGCAAGTTGGTCGTTCGATTGTCAGTTTTGTAGCTGACCTTCCAGTCTTAGCTTTGTTGTTTTGTCCAAGTCTTGGGCTTTGTATTATCCACTTCAAATGTGACTTTTCGACAAAGTTATTGCACACTTAACATACAAATTAAATAAACATAAATCAAATACTTGGTCATGAATATGAATTATATTTAGTGTTTTATGATTTTCTGAACATAATTTAAACTTAGTATTTTTATGATCATCAAAATCTACAGAGTACAACAATATCCCCCTTTTTGATGTTGACAAAACACTTGTAGATTTTTCACACAAAACACAACATTTGATTTCTGATCTTAATTCGTTGTTCCTCTTTTTTTTTTTTTTTTTTTTTACACACAACACACATTCAAGCATCATTCATAGTTTTGCGATTACTCCCCCCTCTCAAAGGTACTTCTAACTCTCCTTTCCTGAACATGATCTCTCCCCCAAATCAGAATATAAAATCTATATATGCTCTCCCCCTTTTTGACAGCATTAAAAAGTGGGTGGTAATAGGGATAAGAAAAGCAATTGGCATAGGGACAAAGTATGTGAAAATGTCACTTTGGGGAATATTATGGGAGTGCATGCTCTAAAAGATAGCCATTAAATAATCTAGTGTTTAATCAAGTTCTCAACACACATTAAATATTAAATACCATTTAAAGTGAAGTGTGAGACATGATTAAGAGGCATCACACGTGATGATGAACAAAATTCTAATTAACACTAACATATACTCTCAATCTTACCCATGTATGTTAGACCCTTGATTTTTGGTAGCTATCACTCTGTCCCTTTTTTTCTGAAATAAATGTTGTTATTTTTTTGTTTCTTTCTTTTCTTTCACTTTTGAGAAAAGTATTGCCGTTTGACACGGGGCTTCTCACTTGTTCAGTGGAAAGACCCAGTTACTAAGCTCAGTTCCTCTTTTTAATTTGGGACAGGTAGCTTTTTCCTTACGAGTTACTACAAGCTTTGTGGATTTTAAGCATCACAAGAGTATTAAGAAAAATTTCCACCGATCATTAAAGTGATATCCATTAATCATAATCATGTGCATAAGTGTGTTGGTCTCAATTTCAAATGAATTTTGAGAAGCAAGTTAAATACATAACTATTTGGCTTCCCCTTAATGTATGCACACACCAAATGCAGAAATCTCCCCTTTAGTGGCTGAATTAATGTACACTAAGTCTTAAGCCAATGCAGTAGAATATCAAGGGATTATTAGGCCATAGAAAGAGTCAATGAAGTGTCTTTACATATACCGTACATGCAAGCTCACAAGGGATAGACATGCAAAAGACACTAAGACCTAAGACTCTTTTTATGTTTTTTATTTTTCAATTTTTTTTTATTTTTCTTGATAGAACAAAAAATAAATAAAAACACAACCTATAAACAAAATCTAAAAGAGTAAACAATAAAGCATACATGAGTATTCCGGTGTTACCTTGAAAGTCCAAAATAGAAGAACATGATACTCACAGAACATTGTAGGTGCCTTGAAATTCACATTGATACCATTTGATGCTTCATCTCAAAATTTTGCAAGACACCAACAATTGCAGATCTCAGGTGGATTTCTTTGGTACCCAAATGGTTTTGGGTTCAACAGTGTTAGTCCTGGAAGGTAGAAGATCTTTCCTAATCCACACTAAGTTCATTTTCTGCATGTTTTTCTTTAAAGAGCAAGTATAGTTCATATGACCATACCCACCATAGAAATAACATGTGACATTAGGATTGTGTTTTGTGGGTTGTGGCCTATGAACAACACATGAGCTTGTTTTTTATTTTGTACTTGTTTCTTAGCATGAACAAATTTTTTAGGTTGCACAGATTTCTTAGCATGAACAGGTTTTTTTCACATGAATAGTTTTTTCAACATGAGATTGTAAAGTGCTCGGAATTTTGGAAGCATGAACAAAAGATGTGACTATTTTTGTAACACCCTCTTCCAACCACACACACAAACATAACACATAACTTTTGATTAGAAGAGGGGTTATGTTGACAAACTTTATTATGGGTAGACAAATCTGCGTAATGCACAAGACTAGCAAACCATTCACAAAGTCATCCTTACAAGTTTTATAAATCAACAAAGTAACCTAGTATCAGCGTTCATCATTTACATAAGACCAAACATCCTCTCTCTAGACTTTTTATGTTACAACAAAATTTCTAGGGAATTAAAAAACTATGCTCTTCTTCTTGATCAGCAGCGGAACTGTAAGTAATCTGTAGCTGAAATTTGCATCCACCTTCAATTTGAAAGGGTTGGAGGAAACAAAGGCATGAGTTGGAGGACTCAGTAGGTGAGAGTAAGCGTAATTCTTTCAATCAAATCCTGAATGAAGGCTTTTGTATAAGATAATATCTTTAATTTTGAATGTCTAAACTTCAAGAGTTAAATGTATGGAAATTGGCTAGGTACAGAATAGGTCTGGGGTTAAAACAGAAGTCACAATCCAAATCCATAATTTGATTTAATAAAACTTGAGCATTTGAAGATAGGAATTTCAATTGTAGAACTAAATGAATATTCAAAAAATGCGTATATGGATCAAAAACATATTTGCTCATGAACTTCATACTTAGCATAACATATAGCCCCAATTTGGTTTCATAACGGGCTCAAACGAATTTTAGAACAAAAGTCATATATGTCTTTCAAGTTCAAATCATAACTTAGATTGGAAAATGAATTTGATAGGCATCACACTGCTCTCAAGAGGTTAATAAATAACGTAAATACATCCTCAGTGCCTAGGTGATTCCAGCACCTTGGATCTTCTTCATTGCGCAAGAACGAGGTTTATTACCCACCATCATCAGACCACTGACTTGGATTTACTTACAAACTGTCGCCCATAGCTGACCACAAGTGACTGGTGCTACCACAAGTGATCATAATTCCCTCTTTGAAGAGAGCACTGTCTTCAAACCATAAGTTTCATCTCATGAGTATAGTAGGAATGGAAATTCAAGGATGGTTTGGTTGATCATCAAGTAAGTCAAATTGGTGGTAAAATAGTTTAGAGTCCAAGAAAATAAGGAAGACAAATGGTTTGGACAACACAAGAGTGTACCACCTCTGACTGGGGTAAGGTTGGTTCATGTTAAAGTTACAGACTGATGGATGTCGACAGCCATAAGGTGGCTATCGACAGCTACTGGTGTATCCAGAACCGGAGTCTGGAATCTGGCCCTTAGCTGTCGACAGGCTATGGGCGTCTGTCGACAGATGGTTGTCATCTGTCGACAGATAGGTTCTATCTGTCGACATCTACTGATGTTTTTGGGTTTTTAGTTTCTGGAACAAAGGTGACTATCGACAGGTGAGTCCTGTCTGTCGACAGCCGTAGAACTTTCTTTCTGAAATGGTCAAAAACCGACTAGTGATATGAACTATAACTAAGGACTTGAACAACATGAAAGAAGAAGGATAATTTCATACTTCTAATAGTCTTGCTGAACACAAGTCAAAGATAATACCAAGGCAATTATTATCCTCAAAGACTCTAATCAAAAGTGGAACAAAAGAAAGAAGATTTCTACAGAACATGGGACAAACAAGAAATGTGGGTTTCTACGAATGAAGAACTATGAGCATGAAAATAGGAAACTGAAGGCTAATTGTAGTGAGGAACCTACTTGACTTCAAGATAACGATCCCCTCTTCTCCCAGTAAGAGTATCCTTTGCTTGACAAGGGAGAATAACAGAAGTAGTTGAAGTGGTAGTGGTAGCAGTTGCAGCAGCGGCAACAGCAACAACAACAATGACAATCCAAACGACGATATAGCAGGGTAGGGGGTGATAGCTATAGCAGCTATTGTAGAGACAGTAACAATGGGGAAAGAACGAACAAGTGAGTAAAAACCACCCCCAAGTCTCATGCATGCATGGCACGTAGCCATACACATGCCGCCGTGAGACCTCATATGTCTTTACAACAGCCACGTTAACCATAGCCTTTTACCCTTCTCACACGTACCATGACATGTGTTAGCCATTACACCAAACAAAGTGGGTCTTAAGTAGCCAAGACTACATAAGTAATATTCAAATAAAATGAGTTACGTAAATAGGGGTTAATTCATCTAGACCCTTTGGCCCTATATTTATGTACTTAAACAACGCCCAATCGAGTTGAAATTTCAAACATAAGCCAATTGAAAGGTTTTACAAATTATGGTGATTTTAGTTTAATTTTTGGAATTTATTTTTCATCCAGCAAAAATTACCCCGAAAATCATTGTGTCGACTTAATCTTGATATCCGTGCATCAATAATTCAGGATATTTATATTTTCCAGCACATTTTTTGAGAATTATGGTGGTCTCAGAATTAAATTCTGTTATCAAAATCCGGTGTCGCCCCATCGGGGTACGTATGTCCGAAAGTGGTACCGGTGTATGATAGTGTGTCCTAAATACACTCTTAATTCTAAATATCTCAATTTAAGACTAATTGGTTTGTATAAACAAAAATTTCTAAGTAAATCATGATGTTTAAAATTTGAGGATATTACATTCCTCCCCTTGTTAAAATAAATTTCGTCCTCAAAATTGACAAAATTTACTTACCAAATAGTTGTGGATACTTCTCTTTCATCTCTTGCTCTAATTCTGATGTTTCTTCTTTGATAAGTGCATTTTTCCATAAGATCTTCACCATAGAAACCGCTTTGTTTCTGAGAACTCGTTTTTTCTTGTCCAATATTTACACGAGTTTCTCTTATACGGTTAAATCTGACTGTACCTCCACATCTTCATGGCCGATTATATGAGAGGGATCAATTATGTATTTTCTCAACATGGATATGTGAAACACATTATGAATGTGGGACCAAGAGGGCGGTAGAGCTAATTGGTATGCTACTTCCCCTATTCTTTGCAATATTTCAAAAGGTGCTACATATCTTGGATTGAGCTTTCCTTTCTTACTAAATCTCATGACACCTTTGGTTGGAGAGACCTTTAAAAATACATGCTCACCTACGTTAAACTCCAGTTGCCTCCTTCTCTTATCAGCATACTTTTTCTGTCTGTCGTGAGCCATTAGCAATCTCTTCATGATTAATTTAATTTTCTCTGAATAGTTCTGAATTATTTCTGGCCCAATGAGATTCTTTTCTCCCACTTCTGCCCAGCAAAGGGGTGATCTACAGGGTCTACCATATAATGCCTCATATGGTGCCATCCCAATACTCGTATGGTAACTATTATTGTATGCAAACTTAATTAAGAGTAGGTAATCATTCCAGCTGCCACGCCAATCTAAACTACAGGCTCTCAGCATGTCTTCTAGTGTTCTGGTAGTTCTTTCCGATTGACCATCAGTTTGAGGATGATATGCTGAACTAAATTTTAATTGTGTACCCATGGCTGCTTGCAGACTTTTCCAAAATCTAGCAGTGAACCTTGTATCTCTATCTGAAATGATTGACAAGGGAATTCCATGAAGTCTCACTATTTCTTTTATATATAATTGAGCCAAATATTCTAATGATTGAGCCTTTGTAATTGCTAGAAAATGAGCCGATTTAGTTAGTCTATCCACAATTACCCAAATAGCATCATGCTTCTTCCTTGTCTTTGGCAAACCTATTACAAAGTCCATAGTTATCTGCTCCCACTTCCACACTAGAATTTCAATTAGTTGCATAAACCCTGCTGGCTTCTGGTGCTCAGCTTTTATTTGTTGACATGTTAAACAACTACTCACAAATTCTGCTATGTCCTTTTTCATTCCATGCCACCAAAAATGCTTTTTCAGATTCTGATACATTTTAGAGCTACCAGGATGGATTGAATACTGAGATTTGTGCCCTTCCTTCAATAATTCTCTTTTTATTTCTTCATTTTCCGATATGCATATTTTGTTTTGAAACTTGATTATTCCTTGATTATCTTTGATGTATCCTGGTTTGTTCACCATCTCTTTTAGTTTCTGATCTTGGTTCTGTACCTCACCAATTTTATCTACTTGTACTGACCTTACTGTCAATTGTGCCAGTATCAAATTTTCCTCACCACACCTTGGTGAGTAATCAATCAGATCTGTCATTTCTTTCCATTGTTGGTGTAATTGTAGTGCTCTTGATTTCTTTCTGCTCAAAGCATCAGCTACCACATTAGCTTTACCCGGATGGTAATTCACTGTAAAATCATAATCCTTCAAAAATTCTAACCATCTCCTTTGTCTTAAATTCAGTTCTTTCTGAGAAAATATGTACTTTAAACTCTTATGGTCAGTATAAACTACAAATTATTCTCCATATAAATAGTGGCGCCAAATCTTTAAAACATGTATAATTGCTGCCAACTCTAGGTCATGGGCTGGATAATTCCTTTCATGATCCTTTAATTGTTTAGAAGCATATGCTACCACTTTCCCATGCTGCATAAGAACACATCCAATTCCTCTTTGAGATGCATCTATATACACTATAAATCCTCCTGATCCTTGAGGTAAAGTAAGAACTGGAGCAGTGGTATGTTTCCCTTTTAATTCCTGAAAACTGGCCTCACACTTCTTATCCCATACGAAAGGTATCTCTTTTCTGGTTAACTGAGTCAAAGGCGTAGCTATAGAAGAAAAACCTTCAATAAATCTACTGTAGTAGCCCGCTAATCCCAAGAAACTTCAGATTTCTGATGGATTTTTGGGTCTTTCCCAATTCAGAATTGCTTCAACTTTATGTTGTCCAGCTAGCTAGCCCAGAGGGGGGGTGAATGAGATATTAAAATTTTGATCACTTTAAAACCTGTCCACAAAAACAATCACACAAAACACATTTCGATAGATGTTAGTGTTAGTGAGAGTTAACAACAAACACACACAAAGCAATCACACTACACAAGGATTTATCCTGGTTTGGATCTCCTCTCCACAGGAGTCCTATGTCCAGTCCCTGAGCAATACCTCAGGATTTCACTACCCAAGGGTACAGTCCCCCTCAAGGACACTTACACACCCAGCCGCAACTGGTCTTCTCTTCACAACCCGAAGAGGAATTACAACACCCTGGATCCCACCAGGTCTTCCTTCTACACGAAGGGAAACAAACACCCTGGAACCCACCAGGTCTTCCTTCTACACGAAGGGAAAGAACACATGAATGTATTCAAGGGATGATACGCCCCTAGATCAAGCTTAAAGACCAACGCTCGATCTGAAGCAACGATTGAGAGGGAAAGTTTTACGATGAGGAACACTCTCAGTACACATAAGCTCTCAAGGCTAACACAATGAATGCAGAGAGCTAAGAGCTAGACAAGCAAAGGAGTGAAGCTGCGCTCTTTTCAAATGCTCGCAGAAAGTTTGTAAAAGATTGTCGTGAGTGTTCTATATGTTTCTAGAGCTTTAGTCTTCTATATATGTCTCCCTTTTGAAAATTGAACGTTGAAGTGTCCGTTGTCTCTAAGCTTCTTTTTACGTTAGACTGCATGGCACTGTAGAGCTTCTTGTTCAACAGTCTTTAGCTTTCCATGCACGCAAAAAGAGAGAGGATCTTCTTTGATGTCCTTTATCTTCCATATTGTCCAACGTTGTATTGAGGTGTGCTGTCAGAGACCTGCACGCATTAAATGCTAAAATAATAGACAGCTAGGCTGTCTCTTATTGTCAGTCAATGTTAGAATGATTTTATATCAAAATAGAAGTTCCATTCTGTTCTTTTAAAAAGATGTTTCTAATATAAGCATAAGAGTAGAAAATCTTGGTGCATGCATTGCAGTGATATGTTCAATTGTAATAAATGCATGGATGTGAGAGAAACACGAGGGAAGACTTTGACTTTTCAAACTATCTGAGAATATGTTTGAATATCAAGTCGTTATACACCATGAAATCGATATGACCATGACTTATGAAATCGTTGTGTTGATGAGTCGTTATTCATGTGAATTGTTATATATTCATAAGCAAGTCGATGTACACACAAATCGTTATGCATTAATAACCGAATCGTTGTAGAGACAAATCGTTATGACAGTGTCAGCAAATCGTTATGAGCAAATCATTGTTTCACTTATCGAGTCGATATAGTGAACGAATCGTTGTTTAATGTATCGAATCGTTACGACGACCAAGTTGTTATGTAACTTAATGAATCGTTACAGTGACTGAGTCGATGTGTAACTTATCGAATCGTTATGAGACTTAACGAGTCGTTGTGAAACCAAAATCGTTGTGAGAGTAAATCGTTGTTCTCACTTAAGAAATCGATGCGATAACCAAATCGTTATGAGCTCGGAATCGATGTGCACACTTATCGAATCGTTCTGAGATCAAATCGTTGCGATCTCTGAGTGAATCATTGTGAGAGGCAAATCGTTGCGATTTCTTAGCGAATCTTTGTGAGATCGAAATCGATGCGATCATCAAATCGTTATAAAATAGACTTCAATAGAATAGCAATGACTTATGAAATCGTTATAGAACCAAAAATCGATGTGGATGAGGAAAACGTTATGATCTTAAGAAAATCCTTATAACAACTAGAAAATTGATGAGTACTTAGAAAATTGTATGCTTTGAACAGTAAATGCTACAAGGTGATAAATACTCACTGATTTTGCTTGAATTTCCTTAATTTATTTCCTATACTCAAATCTCATAGAGATTATGTTAGAGTAAACTTTATCATAGTTTTGTTAATCACCAAAATAGATATGTAATTAATTTTAAATTACATTGGGGATAATCTGATCATCACTTTACTCGGGTCTACCGCCACACCTTTTCCAGAAATCACATGGCCCAAAAATTTCACTTCTTTGAGCCAAAACTCACATTTACTTAATTTTACATACAATTGATGATTCCTTAAGGTTTGTAGTATAATTCTTAAATGTTCCTTGTGTTCTTCTTCATTAGATGAATATATCAACACATCATCTATAAATACCACCACGAAATTGTCCAAATATGGCTAGAATACCCTGTTCATTAAGTCCATAAATATCGCAGGTGCATTAGTCAATCCAAAAGGTAGTACTAAAAACTTAGTGTGTCCATATCTGGTTCTAAATGTTGTTTTGGGAATGCCATCTTCTTTAACTCTGAATTGATGATACCCAAACCTTAGATCTATCTTAGAGAATATTGTGGCAGACCGAAGTTGATCAAATAAATCATCAATTCTAGGTAGTGGATATTTGTTCTTGATTGTGACCTGATTCAACTTCCTATAATTAATACATAATCTGAGGGATCCATCTTTCTTTCTCACAAACAATACCGGAGCTCCCCATGGTGACACACTAGGTTTAATAAAATCTTTGTCTAATAAGTCTTGAAACTGCTTCTTTAATTTTGTCAACTCAGCTGGTGCCATTCTATAAGGGGCTATAGATATAGGTAAAGTCCCAAGCAAAAGTTCAATAGAAAAATCAATTTCCCTACTTGGAGATAATCCAGATAGATCATTTGGGAAAACATCTGGAAATTCCTTCACAACATCAATATCTTGGGCTGATATCTGTTTATGCTCATTTGATATGGCCATTACACTTGCTAGATAGCCTTGACAACTGTTTCTCAACCATTTAATGGCTTTAAGTGCTGATATAGTCTTCTTGTTTCCATTATTCCTTGGACATCTATAGCTGAAATCTTCTAATCTCGGCCGTTTAAATGTTAAAACTTTCTTATTGCAATCTAGTAATGCATGATTTTCTGCCAACCAATCCATTCCCAGTATTATATCAAAATCTTGTATGTTGTCCAGTACATATACATATGCTGTAAGTTCATGCTCTCCAATTTTTAGGTTTATTTCAGGGATGACAGAGGTAAGAATAGCTATTTGACCAGTAGGACAGTCAAGTATCATACCTTCTACTAATTGTTCTGATTTCTGAGATATAGAATTAACAAACATTTGAGAAATAAAAGAGTGAGTTGCTCCAGGGTCAAATAACACTCTAGCATACATATTTTCAGTCAGGAGAATACCTTCAGCCACAGTGGGGGTGTCTTGAGCTTCTTCTTTTGTCAAAGTGAAAACTCTAGCTGGTCCTTTGGGTGGTTGTTTTGGGGCTTGCTGAAAGTAGGGTTGTGGCTTTTGTGGACTTGTCTGGTATGCTTTGAGTGGACAGTCCTTAATCATATGTCCTTTCTGACCACATCAAAACATTTTCTTGCTACTTTCCAGCATTCATCACCTGGGTGTTTCCCTCCACATTGAACACACACAGGCCAACTCTTTTTCTGTTCTCCTGCAGCTTGGTTGAATCAATTTTTCGCTTCTGACCTTTCGTTTCCTTAGTATATAGGTTTCTCTTCTTGCCCCCATTAGTTTCTTTGTTTTTCATATACTTTACAAATTCAGATTCAACTATAAATGCAGTCCTTAGTGTCACTGTCATGCTCTGGGGATCTAGTGGAGCTACCCTACTCCTCACATTGGGTTTCAATCCTCTCACAAATTCTTTACCCTTCTGAGTTCATTATCACAAATGTGGGGTGCATATTTTTCCAGTTCAGTAAATTTTGTTTCATATTCTGCCACTGTCATATCTTTTTGCTCCAATTGCAAAAATTCCACTTCTTTGCCATTAGTGACCCAATGAGTTTCTCAAGTGACATTCTTCTTAGATCATTGGCTTCTTCTATAGCTGTCACCTTTAGAGTCCATGAGGCTAGTAGTGATCTCAGTATCTTTCTCACCATGTCTCCGATGTCATAGGTCTTTCCAAGCCCAGCCAATCCATTTGTGATGTCAGTGAATCGGCTATACATTTGTGTGATGGACTCTCCTGATTGCATTTGGAATCTTTCATATTGAGCTACCAAGATGTCTATTCTTGTTTCTCTTACCTTGCCAGTTCCTTCGTATGTGAGTCTGAGTTTTTCCCACATTTCCATAGCAGATTTGCAGGCGGAAATCCTGTTGAACTCTTTCTTACTGAGAGCACAACACAGTATACTCTTTGCTTTGCTGTTAAGAGATATTTTCTTCTTGTCTTCATCTGTCCATTTGTCTTTTTCATTGGTTACCAAGAGATCTCCTTCTTCAATGATAGACCATAGCTAGAAATCGAGTCCTTGAAGGAAGAACTCCATTCGAGTCTTCCAATAGTTGTAATCTTCACCGTCAATAAAGGAGGTCGGTTGACAGACTGACCTTCAGCATATCCTTGAGCTGCCATTTATCTTTGCTCTTCAGACCGTGAGATCTTCTTTCTTGAAGAGACTTAGGTCTGATACCACTTGTTGCCAAGATAGCAAGCCCAGAGGGAGGGGGGGGTGAATGGATTGCTAAAAATTTGTCTTCGAAAAATACCTGTAAATAAAAAACACTTGACAACAACCACTACGTTGGACAGTTAGTGCGGAATAAAGAAAGACAAGAAATCACACATAGACACAGGGAATTATCCTAGTTCGGATCTCCTATCCCAAGGAGTCCTACGTCCAGTCCCCAAGCACAACTTGGGATTTCACTAACCAAGGGTACTGTCCCCCTTAAGGACACTTACACATCCATCAGCAGCTGGCCTTCTCTTCTAACCCCGAAGAGGTACAAAACAACATCTGATGCAACAAGTCTTCCTTCTTCAATGAAGGGATAACTACCACATATTCAACAACAGGTCTTCTCTTCACAATTGAAGAGGATCACACAAAGAATGTGAGTAAAAAGGCGAATGGCCCCCAGACCAAGCTTATAGGAATTTGCTTGATCTGAGGCAATGTCTGAGAGATAAAGATTTGCAATAAGAAGAATCTCTTAGAACAACAAGAGCTCTCAAAAGACTAAGCAAGTGAAGGCTAAGAGCTAAGAGCTGAAAGTTGGTGAATGAAGCGAATAAGCTCTTATTTTTGATGCTTTCCAGATGCTTGATGGATTCCATGTGTGTTGCTCAGTGTATCTCTCTCTGTATCTTCATGGAGTCATCAGTCTTCTATATATCTTCTCTTGAAAATATAGTTGTTGAAGTGTCTGTTGTCTCTATGTCTGAAGCATGTTAGACTGTTTGAACAAGGTGTGGAACATGTAAGCCTGTAGTCATTAATGCTCGGAGAGACACATACGCAAGGAGAAGATTCATCCAGATATCTTTCACTTCAGGTTATCCAACATTGTAAGATATGGTACTGGTAAAAGACCTGCACGCAATAAATACCAAAATGCAGACAGCTAGACTGTCTCTATGTTGTTAGTCAACGTTAGAAGTCATGCTATAAGAATATACACCAAAATAGAAGTGCCATTCTGTCACCCTGAAAAGCGTTTTCTATAGAAACACAGGTGTAGAATGCACACAGATATGTGATATGTAGAGATGTGTACAATCACAATAAATGTTACGTGGTGCAAGATTCAAAGATATACGCGGGAAGACTTGAACTCCACAGAGTTTTGAAAAATGTTTGAATAGAATGGTTATTATCAAGCTTATCTGAGAAGATAATAATGAAATGCATGATAATTCATTCAAACCATAATCGTTGTGAGATTGTAGTTGTATACGTGAAGTCAATTTCATAATCATAATCCATATATAATGAAATTTTATGTTGATGTGAATAATGAAATCGTTGTGTGAACAAGTCGTTGTCTAAGCAAATCGTTATTTAAGTAGAAGCAAATCGTTGTTTGAGTAATCGTTCTTTGGCTAAAAGTAAATCGTTGTCCGATCAAATCGTTGTTTGAGTGAAAGCAAATCGTTGTTCAAGTAAAAGCAAATCGTTGTTTGCTATCAAATCGTTGTTTGCTATCAAATCGTTGTTTGATATCAAATCGTTGTTTAAGTTAATGCGAATCGTTGTTTTGACCAAATCGTTGTTTCAACCAAATCATTGTTGAAGTGATAGCGAATCGTTACAGCGATCAAATCATTGTATAACTTACCGAATTGTTACAACGATCAAATCATTGTGTAACTTACCAAATCGTTACAGTGATCAAATCGTTGTGTAACTTACTGAATCGTTATAGCGATCAAATCGTTGTTTAACTTATCGAATCGTTATAGCGATAAAATCGTTGTTTACTTATCGAATCGTTACAACGATCAAATCGTTGCTTTAACTTATCGAATCGTTACAGCGATCGAATTGTTGTTTAACTTATTGAATCGTTATAGAGATAAAATCGTTGTTTAATTTATCGAATCGTTATAGCGATAAAATCATTGTTTAACTTATCGAATCGTTATAGCGATCAAACTTATCAAATCGTTATAGCGATAAAATCATGGTTTAACTTATCGAATCGTTACAACGATAAAATCATTATTTAACTTATTGAATCGTTGTTTTAAGTGACTTGTGAAATCGATAAAGCGATCGAATCGTTGTTTCACTTATAAAGCCGATGTTCTATCAAGAAAATCGATGTGTACTTAGAATGAATGTTTTGAAATGTAAATAACAGTGTGTGAGGATAACTTACAGATTTGGCTTGACTAATTTCCTGTGGATGAACTTCAGAAAAGATTGTTAGAAAATATTTGTTAAGGTTTTGTTAATCACCAAAAATTACATATAATAAATAAAATTATATGGGGATGGACTGATCATCAATCTTCCCCTTTTTGGTGATGACAAAACATAACATAAACTAAAAGAGTACTGAAATAACTTTGAATAAATTTGCTGGATAAATTTAATGAATTTGATAAATTTAAGGAATGTCTTTCAAAATATTTTATTTTCTCCCCCTTTTTGTCATTAAGCAAAAAGAAATGTAAGGATTCAAGAAAGAAGGGAAGAAAGATAAATGGGAGCCAAAAGAACCACTATATTTGATTGCTGAGGGGGTACAAAGATGTAGAAGACAGGTGACAGGAGAGAGGCACGACGAGTGATGATCGGCCAAGCCTTGTGTTCTTGCTCTTCAAAATAGTTTTGGAATGCACCCCTAGCTATAGTGTATGAAGGCCTCATAACAGGAGCCATTCTTTGGATGTGGAGCTGCCTCTGAGCTTCTAGGAAATTGGCATACTCATCCTTTCTAAGAGACATCTTGTAAGAACTGGTGGTTCCAAAGCTGGCATGCTATAAAAACTGATCAATGGAGATGGGGTAGAAAATTTGATGTTACTGCAGATCCTTCTTCAAGGTATATAAACTTTGTACCTTTCAACCCAAATGGCAAAAGGATCTTGAGCCAAGTTGATGGAGTTAAGATCCAGAAACTCATCAACAGATAGAAGGGGTTTGCCTGAATTGAACAAAGAAGAGTTTAGGGCATCCAATTTCTGAGCAGTCTGATGATAGTGCTTCTCCCAATCAGATGAAGAGAGCCTTTCACATTCAGACAGAAGAGGAGCTAGAACTTCAGACTTGATATTTCCTCTGTGATATTCACAGAATATAAATCTGTGGAAGGCAAGAGGAGCACCCTGACAGACTATGATTCTGGCCTTGACTCTAGCAAATTGCTCAAAGATAAGGGTTCCCACAGCAGAGTCCATGTGCAAGGAATGAAGATTGGGGAGGAAGACAACCTCTGGTAGCTTGAGGGTAGCAAAATCTACCTGAAGGGGGGTATTGACAGGGTTTTCAGTTCTCAACTGTGCGATGGCTCCCCTGAACTGACCAATCTGAACTTTTGGCAATTTGTTGACAAATTTGTAGTCTTGGAACATCTGGAAGTGCCGGACCAATTTGATTTCCCTTTGGATGAAAGGTCCCCAAGACTTTCTGTGGTGGATGACAAACCACTCTGACAGTGTGAGAGGATGGTCTGAAGGTGGGACCATTCAGATCTTGCAAGTAGAAACTGTCTGTAGAGAGACTGATGGCCCCTAGCCCACTGGTGTTTGGTCTTAGACTCAGCAAGGGAAAAGATTTTGGACTGATCTGATTTTGATATGTGGGAGAGAGGAGAATAATATGGAGGCGTTCATTGAGGTTAAGGTGAGGGAGGCCAAAAATGATAGCAAATGTACATTTTTGTAAAAATTCACAGTATAGGGATCACCTTCTATTTTCAACAGAAAGAGAGAACCAAAGAGGGGGAAAGCGAGGTTCAGAGGAGAGAGCAAGGTCCTTTGAGACTTTCCTCTTTTTAGGGGTAGGACTAGAAGAGCTTGTCTTGTGAATATGAGAGGAAACGAACAAGACTGAGCAAAGAACTGCTTCTTCAAACTCATCTTTAATGTCCTGAATGACCTCACCCTGAATACGAGCACCCTCCGGAATGATAGTTATGAATGATGGAGGAGTGGGTGGATGAAGAGAATAAAAAGAAGTAGAAGGAGGTGGTGCAGATGGTCCAGCAGTTGATGGACCAAAGGAGGAGGGTCCAGCTGAAGAAGATGATGCTGGAGGGTCTTCAAAAATGGGAGGAGGAGGAATAGAAGTAGATGAGATAGGTGAGGAAGAAGAGGTAGCAGGAAATGGTGTAGGTGAAGAGATGTGTTTAGGAATGGGTTGTTTGAAAGTTTCAAGTGCTGGAGGGGCAGTGGAAGAGGAAGGAGGAGAAGGAGGAGCTAGAGTCATAAGAGGAGAAGGAACAGGAGGCTCTGGGGGCACAACAGCAGCTACTACTGGATCTTCAATTCTGACTTGCTCTGCTTCAGACTCCACTGGCCCTGATGGCCCAGACTCTACCACATCTGGCCCTGCTGGCCCAGATACTTCCATATCTATTGGCCCCGGTGGCCGGATAACTTCTTCACCAATTGGCCCTGATGGCCCTGATTCCTCAACACCAACTAGCCCTGATGGCCCAACTGCAGGTTCTTCTTCTACTGGATGAGTGGGAGCAGGAGGGGCAGGAGTTGTCAATTGTGCCCTCACAAAATTTGAATGTTCTGTTACTGATTTCTTCAGGCTACCCAGCTCACTTCTCATTCCTTGGAGCACAGCTTTCACTATTGCAATCTCTTTGGCTCCTGTGCTCTGACTGTCGAATATAGATGATATGTCAGATTGGACAGAGCATAAGATCTCCCCATGTGCATTTAATCTGTCTATCACAGGCTTCATGTTCACTTTAAGCTTCTTCTTTAGGGATCTACGGTGTGCCTTTCTGATAAGCAATGGAATCTTTGTGGCCACACTCTTGCCTTTATCTCCAGTGCCAACAACTGGCTCCATATCAACATCATCATTACCATCAGAGATGCTTTCCACAACACCTTCCTGGAATGGATCAACAGGGGCACTAACTATTTGCTCCCCCTGAGCTGGAGCATCCTCCATCTGAACATCTTCTATGTGGCCTAGTGCCACATCTTCTGAAACAGCTACAGTTACACTGGCTTCAACAACAATATTTGCAGTAGGATCAATAGGAATATCTTTCCTAAGACTTTCTTCTGTGTGGCCTGGTGCCACATCTTTTGAAACAGCTACTTTCTGGCTAACATCCGCACTAGCAACTTCAGCAGGAATATTAGAGATGTTTTTTATGAAGGTATCTTCTTGCTCCCCCACAATGTGAGCAACAGTCTCCAAGACTTCTTCAATTATAGATGCAATGACTGTTGAGGGGGTCTCAACTCTAGATGGTTGCCCAATGGGCTCAATGTGTTCAGGAGTAATTTCTTCTATTCTTCTTGCATTTGCCACTGGTACTTCTATTCTGACTGCTTCTTCCTCTACTTGGACCACTGGAATTTATAGGACCTCTCCATAATTGCCTCTCCTTCTGCCATAGAGGTCTTGGTCCAAACACTTCCTACTAGAGAAAAACCACTTTTTTTTAAGTTCCTGAACTGAATAGGTTGGCCCATCTTCTCTATCACCTCTCCCTTGAGATCAATATTAAAATGCTTGAATATTCTGGTCAGCAAGTGTGCATATGGAAGTGATACATTCAACTTGTTCTTTCTATCCCATAACATATCTGCAGCAAATCTCATTCTCTCAATGATTACTTGAGCCATATTAATATCCTGATTCTGGATTGCCCAAAACATCATGTCAGAGTCGGCTTTAGGGCAAGTTGAGAAGGTGGCACTTCTTGGCACTAGAATCTGGTACACAATAAAGTGGAAGATCCTATTGAATGCGTTCAGTTGGTTGATGTCTATTTTTCCATCTTTCAGTCTATATTCTATTCCAATGATGCCTAAACCCTTAGCATGAATATCAACACTGTCTACCCCACTGCGACCGGCGGTAGACACACCAAATAGCCTCTCTAATAGATCATAGGTGATGAGAATGCGGGTACCTTTAACTGTGGAGGAAAGGGACCCATCTTCTTCCATCTTCAGGCAGGTGTAGAACGCCTTGGCCAAGTCCGGGTAGCTAGCTTCAGAAACTGTGACCATTCTTGTCCATTTCAGCCTTTCTATGGCTTCCACGATACTATGCATCCCATTCTTCTCTAAATCAGCAATATCTACTGCCTTGTTACCGCACAACTTCATCTTGACTGCTGCAAACCTTTCTTGCTACTCTACTGTGAGGAAGGCGACGCTGTAACCACCTACGATGCCGAAACTCCCAGAAGCAGCCATGGAATTGAACAAGGAGAGTTTCTAGAGGATCGTGGGGAGGAATGGAACAGAAGCCCTCAAGAAATCTTGGAGGGAACAAAGAGTTCTTTCAAAATCACACAGAGAGGAGTCTGGAATCGATAGGGTTTTATCGCTCCAGGCAAGTCGAAAGAGAAGAGAGAGAGATGAAATCGATAAGGCATGGATTTCAGGCTTTAACACCAAGACATAAAGGCGCTTTTGAAATGCCAGAGCAATAAATGCAGATAACGACAAAAGAGGAGAGGATTACACAAATAATAAAGAATCTATTCTGAAACGATATGGCAACTTTATGCGCAAGAAATAAGAAATTTACTTAACTTCCGGTAGGAGGGATAAATATTACTCTGAAATTTATTATTTCAATTATGTACAGACATATCTATTACAAATTACACATGCCTAATTCCCTTCTAAGAGACGTAAATCTCTCTTCAGATAAGGCTTTTGTAAAGATATCTGCCAACTGATTTAAAGTATCTATAAAAGAGATATTTATATTTCCATTAGCTATATTATCTCTGATGAAATGATATCTAACCTCTATATATTTCATCCTAGAATGCTGAACTCGATTCTTGGTGAGATTTATCGCACTAGTGTTGTTGCACAACAATGAGATGGTCTTGATGTGCAATCCATAGTCCTCAAGCTGTTATTTTATCCATAAGAGTTGAGTGCAACAACTCCCAGCAGCTACGTACTCAGCTTCAGCTGTTGATAGTGCTACTGAATTTTGCTTCTTTGAAGACCATGAAATCAAGCATCCTGCAAGAAATTGACAACTACCACTGGTGCTTTTTCTATCTACCTTGCATCTAGCATAGTCAGCATCAAACTAAACTAATTTCACATGATTTTGGATACCATAGACCTAGATCATGAGTTTTAGCTAAATATCTAAAGATCCTTTTAACAGAAATTAAACGGGATTCCTTAGGATCAGCCTGATACCTTGCACACATGCACACACTAAATAGAATATCAGGTCTGCTAGCTGTCAAGTAAAGCAATGATCCTATCATACATTTATAAAGTTTTTGATCAACTTTCTTACCTTCTTTATCACTGTCTAACCTGGTGGATGTACTCATTGGAGTGGACAGTGGTTTAGCATTGTCGAATCCAAACTTCTTCAGCAACTCCTTGGTGTATTTTGCTTGACAAATATGTGTACCTTCTTTACCTTGCTTGATTTATAGTCCAAGAAAGTAGTTGAGCTCTCCCATCATGCTCATTTTGAATTCTCCCTGTATGAGCTTCTCAAAATACTTGCACAAAGATTCGTCAGTAGATCCGAATATGATATCATCTACATAAATTTGTACAAGTAATATATTTTTGACTTTTGATTTAATGAACAATGTGCTATCTACCTGTCCTCTGATAAAATCATGGTTTAACAAGAATGCACTAAGTCTTTCATACCATGCTCTAGGTGCTTGCTTTAAACCATATAATGCTTTATGCAATTTGAAAACATGATTTGGAAAATCTACATCATCAAAGCCAGAAGGTTGTTCTACATTGACTTCCTCCTTTATATATCCATTTTAAAAAGTAGATTTTACATCCATTTGAAAAAACTTAAAATCCAATGCAGATGCATAAGCAAGTAAGATTCGAATAGCTTCTAGTCTAGCCACTGGTGCATAAGTTTCATCAAAATCTATGCCTTCCTCTTGGGAATAACCTTGAGCTACCAGTCTAGCCTTATTTCTAGTGATAACACCAGGTTCATCCAACTTGTTCCTGAACACCCATTTGGTGCCAATCACAGGATGATCTGATGGTCTCAGAACAAGGGACCAAACTTGGTTTCTCTTGAATTGATTAAGTTCATCTTGCATGGCTAAAATTCAAGATTCATCATCAGATAGTGCTTCATTGACTGTCTTAGGCTCAATTTGTGATACAAATACTAAGTAATCGCAAGGTATAACATTACTTCTTGTTTTTACCCCAACTGATGGATCTCTAATGATATTGTCTCTTGGGTGATCCCTCTTGTATCTCTATTCCTTTGGAAGATCATTATGAATTATTTCTTTCTGTTGTAGTTCTTCCAAGGGTGGATCTTCATGTTCTTTGATGGATGTTTCCTTCAGTTTCATGGAGAGATTTTCTGCATTTTCATTATCACTATCGACTTCCTTTCTCAAGGAAGGGTTAGATTCATCAAAAATAACATGAACATTTTGTTCAATTAATAAACTTTGTTTATTAAAAACTCAATAACTTTTGGGTTTGGAAGCATACCCCATATAGATTCCTTCATCATATTTGGAATCCAACTTACCTATGTCTCTCTTTCCATTGTTATGAATATAGCATGGATATCCAAACATTCTGAAGTGGCTGATCTTGGGCTTTCTTTGTTTGTACAGCTCATATGCTGTCTTCTTCAGGATTGACCTTATCATAACTCTATTTATGATATAACAAGCTGTGTTGATAGCCTCTGCCAAAAAATATCTTGGAAGGTTGTATTCTGATAGCATAGTTCTAGCCATATCCAACAAGGTTCTATTCTTCCTCTTATCTACTCCATTCTGCTGAGGTGTCCTTGGTGCTGAGAAGTTGTGCTCTATTCCTTGATTATCATAAAATTCTACAAATTTGTCATTTTGGAATTCTCCTCCATGATCTGAGCGAATGCTTATTTTGCTGAACTTCTTATCCTTCTGAACTAACTTACTGAACTTCACAAAACTTTCGAAAGTATCATCTTTATGCTCTAAGAAAGATACCCATGTAAATATCGAATAATCATCTACTATTACAAAACCAAAGTTCTTTCCTCCCAGGCTAGTAGTTCTCATTGGTCCAAACAAATCCATATGAAGCAATTCCAGTGATTTGGAGGTGGTTACCACTGTCTTTGATTTAAAGGAGGAATTTGCATGTGCACATAGTTCACAAACACCTTCTATTCTTGAATTTATCTTGGGTAGACCTTCCACTAGATTACGCTTGATAAGCTTTCTAATTCCATCCAAGCTGCAGTGACCTAATCTTCTGTGCCATAGTTCAGCATTTTGATCTTTATTTGCTGCTAGACAAACATCTTGATCCTTTAATTTTTCTAGGTGCAGTACATACAAGTTCTTTTCTCTGCTGGCTTCGAAGATAGTTACACCATCCTTCATAATTAGACACTTAGACTCCTGAAACTTGATTTGGTGACCCTTGTCACACAGCTGACTGATACTTATGAGATTGTGCTTGAGTCCTTTGACATATAAAACATCTTATATGAGGGTTCTATCTTGACTTCTAATAGATCCACAACCGATCACTGATCCTTTTCCATTATCGCCATAGGTCACTGTTCCTTCTTCATCTTTGATGTACAAAACAGTCTTCTGTTTCCAGTCATGTGCCTTGAACATCCGCTATCAAGGTACCACTTTGATGCTCTAAGAGTTCCCTGCAATAAATCACTAAGATTTAGGTACCCAAGTTCTTTTGGGTCCTTGCTGGTTAGTTTTCTCATTTTTTCTTTTAGGAATCCACTTTAAGTGTTTGGTTGTGCAAGTTATTTTAGTGTGTCCTAACTTATTGCAATGACTACAACATGATATATTATTTACTATTTTAATTGGCCTGTATTTAATGTTAGATTTATAATCAGTATTTTGTTCAGCTATAAATTTTGGTGTTGGATAAATTTTAGGATGAATGATTGTTTCTTCATTATCTGGTGGAATATATCCTAAACCATGCTTTTTCTTACCAGATCTTCTTGCTCCTTTTAATATTAGAGATGATTTTCATTTGTGAATTTTTCGATTGTGTTAGTTAGATATTCATTATCTTTTGTTAGTGTGTCAACTTCCTTTTTAAGTTTACTTAAAGTTTCCTAGTTTTCCAGATTTGTTATTTGTTCATTTTTAATTTTTAGATCTTCATATAACAGTTTATTTCTTCTTTTAAATTCAGAGATTTGTTTTTCTAGTTGCTCAGTTTCAGATTTTAGATCTGAATTGGTGATTTCCAAGCATGCATAATTTTTCTTGGTAGTTTTTAATGGCTTACATATATCTTTATACTTACTATATAGTTCATTGAATGAGTCTTCTAGACTATCAGAATCAGATTCATTGCATGAAGTAAAAGATGAGTCAGAAGTTACCTTTTCATCAGTGTTTGCCATAAAGGCCAGGTTGGCTTTTTCTTCTTCTTCAACGCTGGAGCTTGACTCACTGTCTGAGTCACTCTTGTTGTTCCATGCAGCCGCCATGGCTTTCTTTTTGTATCTTTTGAACTTCTTTGAGTTGTCTTTCTTCTTGAACTCAGTCTTCTCAGCTTTGGACACTTAGCCTTGATGTGTCCAGGCTTCTTGCATTTGTAGCATATGGGTTCTGACTTCTTAACATCCTTAATTTCAGGCTTCTTGAAGTCTCTCCCTTTTTTGAAGTACCTTCTCCCTGACTGATATTTTTTCTTGGCTAGAATACGCTGTAGCCTTCTAGAGAGAAAAGCTTCCTCATCTTTGTTGTTCTCATCACTTCTTTCATTTTCTGATTCTTCTTCTGAGCTGTGTAGCCTTTAGTGCGTTGCTATGCTTCTTCCTACTGGAGGATTCTCCAAGCCTCTCCATGTTTATCTCATGGGCCATTAGTGACCTAATGAGTTTCTCAAGTGACATTCTTCTTAGATCATTGGCTTCTTCTATAGCTGTCACCTTTGGAGTCCATGGGGCTGGTAGTGATCTCAGTATCTTTCTCACCATGTCTCCGATGTCATAGGTCTTTCCAAGCCCAACCAATCCATTTGTGATGTCAGTGAATCAGCTATATATTTGTGTGATGGACTCTCCTGATTGCATTTAGAATCTTTCATATTGAGCTACCAAGATGTCTATTCTTGTTTCTCTTACCTTGTCATTTCCTTCGTATGTGAGTCTGAGCTTTTCCCACTTTCCATAGCAGATTTGCAGGCGGAAATCCTGTTGAACTCTTTCTTACTGAGAGCACAACACAGTATACTCTTTGCTTTACTGTTAAGAGATATTTTCTTCTTGTCTTCATCTATCCATTTGTCTTTTTCATTGGTTACCAAGAGATCTCCTTCTTCAAAGATAGACCATAGCTGGAAATCGAGACCTTGAAGGAAGAACTCCATTCGAGTCTTCCAGTAGTTGTAATCTTCACCGTCGAATAAAGGAGGTCTGTTGACGGACTGACCTTCAGCATATCCTTGAGCTGCCATTTATCTTTGCTCTTCAGACCGTGAGATCTTCTTTCTTGAAGAGACTTAGCTCTGATACCACTTGTTGCCCAGATAGCAAGTCCAGAGGGGGGGGGGGGGGTGAATGAATTGCTAAAAATTTGTCTTCGAAAAATAGGGGTGTAAACGAGCCGAGTCGAGCCGAGTAGTATGCTGCTCAAACTCTGTTTGTTAATTTTTAATCGAGTTCGAGCCGAGCTCGAGTATTGAAAATGCCTGTTCTAACTTGGCTCGTTTAAATACTCTCAAGCTCGAGCCCTTAACGAGTATCTTAGCTTAATTGAATTTGCGAGTTCGTATAAGTAAATCCAATCCAATCTACAAGTAAAAAATTGATCGTTCATAAGACCTATATTTATCTTATTTCAAGCTCATATCTCAATAGTCTTGATAAGTTGCTTAATTTAACTATTTTAATATAATGTTTGAAATATATCATAATTTATCACGAGCAATATGAGATTAATAGATAGACACCGTAAGAGATGGGGTTGGTGCGCGACAAGGTAGGGGCGGTGCTGTAATTCCCGTTCGCACACTGCCCAGAGCCCCCTTCTGCACCGTCTGTGACTGTACTGCGGTCGCCGAGAGCACCATCTACCACTGACGGATAGTCCCCAGTGGTCGTCGGAGATGCTAGTGGCCGACAACACGCCCCTCGGCTCCACCAAAGGGCTCACCTACTACGTAGGTCGGTCTGGGGAGGAAGAAGATGCTTGATATGCTGGGGGACCTTGCAACACTAAATTTTTTGTTCATGCCCCTATTTACATGATTTGTGTATATACCTTCATTTACATAATTTGTGTATATACACTGTGGATTTAGTCAATGGCATTTAATCCCTCATAAATATTTTATATTGTAATAATAACTGTATAAAAATAAATAAATATTTTTATATCAATATATACTTATTATATTTAAAGAAATATTAAACAAAGTGTTAGCGAGTACTTAGACAAGCTCTTAACGAGTATTTAATCGAGCTCTTAACGAGCTCTTAAACGAGTTGTTCACGAGTATAATCGAGCCGAGCTCATATGTGTTTAGACTCGGCTCGTTTATGAATCGAGCTTTTTTTTGTTCAAGCTTGGTTCGTTAATTAAATAAACGAGTTGGACCGAGCTTTTATCGAGTCGAGCTTCGAACTACTCGTCGAACATATTGGCTCGTTTACACCCCTATCAAAAAATACCTATAAATAAAAAACACTTGACAATAACCACTACGTTGGACAGTTAGTGCGGAATAAAGAAAGACAAGCAATCACACATAGACATAGGGAATTATCCTGGTTCGGATCTCCTATCCCAAGGAGTCCTACGTCCAGTCCCCAAGCACAACTTGGGATTTCACTAACCAAGGGTACTGTCCCCCTTAAGGACACTTACACATTCAGCAACAGCTGGCCTTCTCTTCTAACCCTGAAGAGGTACAAAACAACACCTGATGCAACAGGTCTTCCTTCCTCAATGAAGGGAATAACTACCACCTGTTCAACAACAGGTCTTCTCTTCACAACTGAAGAGGATCACACAAAGAATGTGAGTAACAAGGCGAATGGCTCCTAGACCAAGCTTATAGGAATTTTCTTGATCTGAGGCAATGTTTGAGAGATAAAGATTTGCAATAAGAAGAATCTCTCAGAACAACAAGAGTTCTCAAAAGACTAAGCAAGCGAAGGCTGAGAGCTAAGAGCTGAAAGTTGGTGACTGAAGTGAATAAGCTCTTCTTTTTTATGCTTGCCAGATGCTTGATGGATTTTATGTGTGTTGCTCTGTGTATCTCTCTCTGTATCTTCATGGAGTCATCAGTCTTCTATATATCTTCTCTTGAAAATATAGCCGTTGAAGTGTCCGTTGTCTCTATGTCTGAAGCATGTTAGACTGTTTGAACGAGGTGTAGAACAGGTACACCTGTAGTCATTAATGCTCGAAGAGACACATACGTAAGGAGAAGATTCATCCAGATATCTTTCACTTTAGGTTATCCAACGTTGTAAGATATGGTACTGGCAAAAGACCTGCACGCAATAAATACCAAAACGCTGACAGCTAGACTGTCTCTATGCTGTCACTCAACGTTAGAAGTCAAGCTATAAGAATGTACACCAAAATAGAAATGCCATTCTGTCACCCTGAAAAGCGTTTGCTATAGAAACACAGGTGCAGAATGCACATAAATATGTGATATGCAGAGATGTGTACAATCACAATAAATGTTACGTGGTTCAAGATTCAAATATATACGCGGGAAGACTTGAACTTCACAGTGTTTTGAAAAATGTTTGAATATAATGGTTATTATCAAGCTTATCTGAGAAGATAATAATGAAATACATGATAATTCATTCAAACCATAATCGTTGTGAAGATTGTTGTTGTATACATGAAATCGATTTCACAATCATAATCCATATATAAATGAATTTTATGTTGATGTGAATAATGAAATCGTTGTGTGAACAAGTCGTTGTCCAAGCAAATCGTTATTTAAGTAGAAGCAAATCGTTGTTTGAGCAAATCGTTCTTTGACTAAAAGTAAATCGTTGTCCGATCAAATCGTTGTTTGAGTGAAAGTAAATCGTTGTTCAAGTAAAAGTAAATCGTTGTTTGCTATCAAATCATTGTTTAAGTTAAGGCGAATCGTTGTTTCGACCAAATCGTTGTTTCGACCAAATAGTTGTTGAAGTGATAGCGAATCGTTACAGCGATCAAATCGTTGTGTAACTTATCGAATCGTTACAACAATCAAATCATTGTGTAACTTACCGAATCGTTCCAGTGATCAAATCATTGTGTAACTTACCGAAACGTTACAACGATCAAATCGTTGTGTAACTTACCGAATCGTTATAGCGATCAAATCGTTGTTTAACTTATCGAATCGTTATAGCGATAAAATCGTTGTTTAACTTATCGAATCGTTACAGCGATCAAATTGTTGCTTGAACTTATTGAATCGTTACAACGATTAAATCATTGTTTAACTTATCGAATCATTACAGCGATAAAATCGTTGTTTAACTTATCGAATCGTTATAGTGATCAAACTTATCAAATCGTTATAGCGATAAAATCGTTGTTTAACTTATCAAATCGTTACAGCGATAAAATCGTTGTTTAACTTATAGAATCGTTGTTTTAAGTGACTTGTGAAATCGATAAAGCGATCGAATCATTGTTTCACTTATAAAGCCGATGTTCTATCAAGAAATCAATGTGTACTTAGAATGAATGCTTTGAACTGTAAATAACAGTGTATAAGGATAACTTACAGATTTGGCTTGACTAATTCCTTATGGATGAACTTCAGAAAAGATTATTAGAAAATATTTGTTAAGGTTTTGTTAATCACAAAAAATTATATATAATAAATAAAATTATATGGGGATAGACTGATCATCAGACTCTTCTAGTGTAACCTTTTCTTCCATGCATTAAATGTCTGCAGAACTATTCTACTCTTGGTCAAAACATCTTGGACATCCTATTAGTATCCGTTAGACACGTGAAGATGTTTAGACAAATGAAGAAGGAAAGGAGATGAAGAAGAAGTTGAGCAACGGTTGGAAAGAACTCCAAAAGAATCCAAGAAATTCCAGCGACTACTCTTCAACGGATCTGTTCAAGCTGCTCCATAAAAGGGAGAAGGAAAATAAGAAGAAAGATCAGAGCGAACATGAAGATCATTCAAAGAGTGTACATCTAGTGAGAAGCCTCAACGCCATACACACTCAAAGCAAGAGAGAAAGAGCTCGAGCCCAAGAAAAAGTATGCAAGCAGTCATCTGAAATCTTCAAGCTTCAAGCCTCTTTCCTCTCTTCACTCTCTCTATGCATCATTGTAAATCTGGGAGAGTTTGTAAGTTGAGAGCTAGAATTCCTTTGTTCATCTTGTATCGCTCTTAGCCTGTTCTTTCTTTTCTAAGAAAGATTTCTATCCAGCTATAGGACTATATACAATATTTCTCTTCCTGTGTGGGGAGAAGGCCAGTTGGGTTGCTGGCGGTTTCTATCTAGCTAAGGGACTGTTCTTAGCACTTCCTTTTGGGTAAGGGAAGAACCTTGCTGGGGTTGGTGTCAGCAGAACCGCACTGGGGTTTGTTCCAAGAGGTTGGCTTCTTGACCTGTAATAGAAGTGAGTTTCCTTCCTACTCAAAAAGGAAGAGGACCAGCAAGGAGCTGGGGGTTTGTATATCCTTGGGGGGATTGTACCCTGGTTAGTGATATCCCAAGATTTGCTTGGGGACTAGACGTAGGTCTTCCTTTTGAGAAGTACCGAACCCGGATAAAATCTCTGTGTTCATTTGTGTGTTTGTTTAAATTTGCTTCCTCACTGCTTCTCTATATCACAGACTATCACATTCACTAACCAAAGTTTTTAAGTTGTGATTTCTATGTTTTAGTTTCAGAATTTTTGTAGATATTCTATTCACCCCCCCGTCTAGAAAGCTTGCTGCCAACTGTAAGTGGGCCAACATTACCGCTAAATTCTTGACTGGTGCTTTGGCTGTTTGCATCTTGCAAAGGGTTATTAATTTACCCTCCCATTATCTCGAGTAGGAATCCCTTGATTTCTACATTTCTTATAAAAAATCCCATTGTAGACCCATTATCGAGAATATTTCTTGTAGAAAAAATTGTTGGAAAGATCGACTGTTATCTAGAGTTGGCTGCTTGGAACTTATTCAATATGTTCTTCTCTTATAGTAGTCTCCTTATTGGTCAACTAACTTCACTCTACTAGTGGGTCTTCTTGAAGATATCGAAGGCATCCTCAATAATTTCTTTTGAAATGGAAGTGGCAATAATAAATCTATTCATATGTTGCCTCAGAGTCAGATTTGTAGACACAAGATTGCAGGGGCCTTGGCCTGGTTAGATTGAGGGATAGATTGAGGGATTGGAACAAAGCATGTATGGCAAAGCTAGCTACTATGGGACATGTTGCGGCTAAAAACATCTGTATGAATAGATTGGGCCTATGGTAGTATTAGTATCAACCATCCATATGGCAGGTACAATATTGAACATACCACTCACTAGCTTGGAAAGGAATTCTGAGCATGCATGCAAGATTGACTTTTTATATATATAAAATCACTAGATAATCTTAAGAGAGTGCACATCTCTTCAGAGAAGAGACATGGACGCACTAGGTGCTAAAATATTATTGCATGATCAATGAGAGTGCAAGCACACCAGAGCATACCTCTCACAAAGTATTGGGGAGAGAGAGAGAGAGAGGATACTATAATAGAATAAAATACAAAAAGAAACTGATCATTATAAAGATCTAACATTAGGAAAGCCAGCCTCTCTATAATTGTATCGCTAGCGATGAATATGAGCTAGAATCAAATCAGGGTTAGTGAAAAATTGATTTGTTTTTTGAGTGCAGGCATGGCTCGTCGAAAGATATATATATATATATATATTATATATATATATATATATATATATATATATATGTGTGAATAATCATAATCATTGTTTGGATAACATAATCATGATTCATCTTGATGATATCATAATGTCATTGTTTTGTTGATGTACTTAAGTGCTTTCATGTTGCATATTCTTTGATTGATGTTTACAATTCATAGATTGACTGGCCACATTGAAATCTTTCTAAAATGAACATCGGATGTTCACTTTTGGTCGTAATCAGCTAAAGCATAGACATTGGATGTACAACTTTGTTCTTTGTCGATCGAAGTCAAACTTTGTCATATATGAAGCTGGACTTCAGATATGACGAAGTGGAACTTCGTCATATATGAAACTAAGGTTCGAATATGACAAAGTCACTTCGACCGATCATGATATATTTAACACTGTAACTTCAGATGTTCTATTTTGTTCTTTGTTAGTCGAAGCAGAACTTCATCATATTCGAAGCTAAGATTCGGATATGACGAAGTCATTTTGACCAATCAAGACACATTTGTCACTATGTGTAATATCCCATATACGAATATGTCAAATGGACTAAATCAGTAGACTACCAACAACTCGAACTAGTCATTTTTAGAGCTCGAGTAGGAAAAAGAACTCTGACGTTAAGCGTGCTTAGTTGGGAGTAGTCTCAGGATGTGTGACCTTCCTGGAAAGTCTACCAACTAGTATGGTTGTTGGGTCAGTTTGCTGGTTGGGTCGTCACACTGTGACTTTGGATGTACTCATTTGTTCTTTATCAGACGAAGTGTTACTTCGTCATATATGAAGCTAGACTTTGGATATGACGATGTGGTACTTCATCATATATGAAGCTAAGCTTCGGATATGACGAAGTCACTTCAACCAATTAAGACAAAATTCAACACTGACTTCGGATGTACTCAATTGCTCTTTATCAGATGAAGTGTAACTTCATCATATACGAAGCTAGACTACGGATATGACGAAGTCACTTAGACCGATGAAAACCATTTTGACATTGTTACTTCAGATAATCATATTTACACTTGGTCAGTCGAAGCAATGGCACTTCGTATATTCACGTTGTATTTTTGCCATCCGATGCACCTTGACTTTGGATGTCATGATGTACACTTGGCCAGTTGAAGTGTTGAGACTTCGTATATTCATGTTATATCTTTGCCATTTAAAGTTCTGACAGTTGACTTCTTGATAGTTGACTCTGTGACAATCGACCAAACATCGATTACCTCATATATAACATTGATTTCTTATTTAATTAACTTAAACATTGATTGCCTTTTTCTCCTGACTAATTAACGATGCTATCTGTGCAGGATGTCATGTAACTGGCACGTGTCTTACTTAGGGTACTTGGTGCTCACGCATTCTTAGGTATGAGGTCACATGATTAGGCCTATAAATATGCCCATGTCTTTTGTGAAAAAGGCACCCATAAGGTGCGACCAAAGAGAGGAGAAGAGTAGCGCTGCCAGGAGAAGCAAAGCAGCAGAGCAACAAACATGAAGAGAAGAGAAAGAGAAGAAGAAGAAGAAGCCAGAAGGCAAAGCAGAGGCAACAATAAGAAAGAAGGAGATTTGGATCAGAGATCTTGAAGATCAGATATAGAGATAAAGAGAAGATTTCTTCCTTCTTTCTATTATTTATTTTTAGAATAATTCATTGTATGTGATCTGTGTAAGCATTCTATGCAGATCACCTGATTGTGTCTATTTTATCTTCACAATTGTATTAGGATAGATCGTGCTAGAGGATCTACTTCCTAATTGGACTTGTTCTAGTAGGTTTCTGGATCCGTCGTGTTCCAGAGGTTGAGCACTATGTGCTCAGGTGTTTGAGCCATCGTGCTCAGTTTTTCTAAGTCATCGTGCTTAGGGGTTTTGGGAAGAGTCATTGTGCTCTTGCCCAGTGGAGTGAGTCATCGTGCTCATCTTCAGTTGGTGCTTGTGAGTCGTTGTGCTCACAAGTGATCTATGGAGTAGGTCATCATGCCTATCTCCAGGTGTGTTGGAGTCGTTGTGATCTGATGTGTGTGTGTGAGCCGTCGTGCTCATTGTACTCAGGTTTTGAGTAGTGTGTTCCTCCATCGTGAGGAGGTGGACGTAGGAGACACAGGTTGTGTTCTATGAACCACCTTAAAAATCCCTTGTGCACTGTGGTTTGAATTTGCTGCGCTAGATGATTGTATAGGGATTTCGCTTCACACTACCTGTCAATTTAATCACACACTTTACATTAGATCTGTGAGGTTTAATTGAATAGAACTCTTAATTTCAAAGTATTTTTTAATTACTTTAGTTTTCGCTGTAAATCTATTCAACCCCCCATCTTTTAGATTTTGCGATCACCACGTATTTGATCCTACAATTGGTATTAAAGCAGGTTAACCACTCTGATTATTAGATCTAATTTTCTGTTATACTGATTCACTGTGTTTAGATCTAATAGCCTTTTGAGTTGATCTGCTGTAATGACAAATCTCTTTAACTTGCATGAATTTTTTACTATAATTTCAGAGAAATCCCCAAGTTCAATGTCATCTTCTAAAATGCAGAATTCTTCAATGAAGTCTGGAAGGAAGGAAAAGAAAAATTCTGATAGATGCTTGATGGTCAAGAAAAGCTCCAATGATTCAAGAAAATTATCAGTCCGAAAGCTGTTAGCTCTTAAAACACATTCAATGAGCTCAAAGCATCCTTCATCTTCTTTGGAATCCAGGAAATCAAATGGGTCTACAAGATCAGGTAAACCAATTCCAAACCCATTTATTCACTCAAATTCTGATTCTGAGTCAAATGAAGACATGGCTTATAAGTAGTTGATTGAATTTTGTATGTATTTGTGTGAGAAAAATAAAGGATGAAGTCTGAGAATAAACAGTTGAAAAATAATTTTGAATTGCTCCTGGATAATACTCATAGTTTCCAGAAAGAGAATGAAGAACTAAAAATGGAAATTGAGAACTTAAAAGTGAAGTTCAAAAGCTAAATTCTAAGAAAAACAGTATGAAAGATGAAGTCAAAAGTTGTGTAAACAAATTGAATGAATTAAAAGATAATCATGAGCTATTGAGGTCTAAAATCATTGATCTGGAAGATGAAAATGAAAAATTAATTGAACTCAATGATAACATCAAATTTGATAATGGTAAATTAAATAAACAGATTTCTATTATGGCTCATACTCATCAAAGAGAAATTCAAACAACTTGTTGAAGAAAATTGTCATCTAAAAAAAAGATTGAATGTATGCTGCATGACAGACCATTAAACATTGATTGTAGTAATTTAAAGAATAAAATTGCTGATTTGGAAAATCAAATTGTTCAATTTGAAAATGAAAATAACAAGATGATAAATGGTCTGAATGTCATGCTAAACAAACTTCAAGTTTCAGAAAAAGAAGTTGTTGCATTAAAAGCTAAAAAATAGAAGCTTCAAAATGAACTCAAAACTTCTGCAAACACATGTCTTAGTTCTGTGAAAAATAAAGAAAATGAAAAAAAAAATTAAAATAATATTTATCAAAGCAACTACAAACAAGAACTCCACCATCCCTAATAAAAAACTAGTGAAAGTTATTGTTTAGAAAAATATTCAAAAACAAAATGAGAAAAAAGATAAAAATGCTACTAAGAAGAAGAATCATGTTACTGTTCACTTAAGGAAAACCATACAAGATAAGGGGGGAGCAGGAGTAGATGCCACCCACCACCCATTCTCTAGTAGCCTGTGCCACCCATGCTATTGCAACTACAAAGTATGAAAGTACAAATGTCACACCCCGTCATGGAATTTCAGAACGTGCAGCTATATTTGGATCATAAGCAGAACAATATATATCTTGAATATGACAACCACATTAAATAATTCTCATTATAAATTCAAATAACATATTCATGCTACATCCAATAAACGACAGAGCCAACCATAGGGCCCGTTATACAAATCACATGATAGTCTCAATGAAAAGTAAACTAATACAGACGGTACTTCGAACAGTTAAACTCTAGACTATGGTTTCATAACAATAGAGATGCTCTTCACTCTTGCCCTTCCCCTTCAGTTTCCACAGGCTCATCGTCACTACCTAAAAAGGTTTAGGAAAAACAAGTATGAGCGTTAACACCCAGTAGGATTTATATCTCATAGTGCGGACAATGATATAAGTAATTAACACTTTGTAAGAAGCAGGATTATCACAAGGCAAAATACAGAAGTATGCATGATATTACCAACAAGAATAATTGATGAATTGGAGTAGGACACTCCACATAATTTATAACGAATTAGATACTTTCAAAAGCATTGAAAAAGGAATTTAAGAACAAGTACTTACCGAATGAACAAGAATTGGCCATATTCACACAAATAACACAAATTCACATGATCAAATGTATCATATCAAATGAAGGCACATTCTCACAATCTTGCACACATACCAATGTCATGCCACACACCACAAGTCCATACTCCAGTGGTTAATAAGTATGTTGGGGTGCTCCTCCCTAGGACCAGACAAGGCCCTTATTTGCACAGGCATTGGTTATTGGACCGAAGTCTCACGTTGTGCTGATCAAACTCATATACATATTATGGCCACATATTTCCAAGAACAAGCTCACAGTAATAAGGACAAGATCTTTTACGGAGTTCAAAAATATGACAATAGATCAAGAGATCAGTTTGGATAGCATATAGACTGGTCTTTAAGTTCCATAGACTTTAGATATTTTAACCAAGACAAACGCGAAGAAGGTCATCCAATTGGTAATTAGAAAACCTATTCGATATGGGTAGTTCCTAATGGAACAGTCAGGAGATCGTGAAAACCATGGAAAAAGACATAACCCTAGAGACCCATATAGACCTAATAGGTTATGGTATATATTATGACAAGATGTTATTTCTTCTTTTTATTTTCTCTGTAGCAGTGGGTGGAATGTAAGGACAAGAAAAACATAATCACAGGAGAGTATGATCAGTAATTTCCATAAAGAACGTTAGAATCATATTCACGTAGCTAATGTTTTTAGTATGGGGTTGATGGTTTTTTAAAGTACAGACGTAGACCTACTGGCTTAATCCATAACTCCATATCTAGGGTTCCTGGGACGAAGCTATAAACGAAAGATAATAGTTGCTGGAAATAGAAGGTATGCAGATCTATGGCTTGGGTTTGATCCAGCCACATGAAATACAGGAAAAACAAGAAGTCCAGATCATGCACAAGGTTCAGAAACAACTTGAGACTCTTGTATGAACGACGATAATCGGAAAGAAAAGTTGTCATATAAGAACATACTCAAAAGGGTTTTTCAGATGATAATCTCTATATTATGTTTGTCCCTGAGAACACCTACCTTTGGTCATTTCTAGCATAGGATTCTTACAGGTCGAAGCAGATGCTACTAATGAAGGATCCTCAAACCTTACTACTCGTTCTTCCTTCTTGCTCCTAGAAATTCCTCCCACGTTCGGAAGTAAAGAGAAGTCTAGGGTTGGCTATGGGGATCGTATGATGGTTTTATAGAGACGTGATGGTGCAAACTTCTGAGTTTGTAGTTTCCTAAACTCCTGGTAAGAGTCCTATTATGTTCCAGAACTTCCATGGAAGTCGTTTCCCATAACAAGTATGTTCCTACCTAGGTTCGTTTTTGGGAGTAGATTCAGAATCCCCTATTAGATTCGGTCACGATTAGGATCGATACTTTCTATGTTTATCTTAACACATATTCTTACAATTTGGCAATGACTGACAACTTTGTCATATATGAATTCCACTTCGTCATGCACGATTTGGTCTTGTTCAGTCAAAGCTAATTTTGTCATATACGAAGTCTAACTTCCTCATATACGAAGCTATATACGATTTGGTCGTGTTCAGTCGAAGCTAAGTTCGTCATATATGAAGTCTAACTTCATCATATACGAAGTTATATACGATTTGGTCATGTTCAGTCGAAGCTAACTTCATTATATATGAAGTCTAACTTCGTCATATATGAAATCCAACTTTGTTTTGGTCGTGATCAGTCGAAGTTAACTTCGTCATATATGAAGTCCGCTTCATTTTGGTCATAATAAGTCGAAGCTAACTTCGTCATATACAAAGTCTAACTTCGTCATATATGAAGTCAAACTTCATTTTGGTTGTGATCAGTCGAAGCTTAACTTCATCATATCCAAAGTTAACTTCGTCATATGCGAAGTTAACTTCGTCATATCTGAAGTCCAATTTCGTCATATATGAAGTCCACTTCATTTGGTCGTGATCAGTCAAAGCTTAACTTTGTCATATACGATGTATCCGAAGTCCAACTTCATCATATACGAAGTCCACTTTGTTTTGGTCGTGATCAGTCGAAGCTTAACTTCGTCATATCTAAAGTCCACTTCGTCATATCGAAAGTCCAAGTTCGACTGACAACATTATATTGTGTCCAGTCGATTTGATACATTGATTGTTTCTTTAAACATTGATTACCACTTTCATTGATTATTGACCATCCCATAATGATTATTGATTATTTTATCCAATATCTTATCATTTAGTGTGCATTTAATCAAACATCTTCACAAAATTATTATTATTTTTATTATTCCTATTTATTTAGGATTTAAAAATCCAGGTGGTTACACCCTCCCCCACATAAAAGAATTTGGTCCCCAAATTCATAATCATAATAGGGAAGATGACTTACCAAATATTTCGAGGTAGTTCTGTCTCATTGTAGATTCAGGTTCCCATGTAGCTTCTTCTACTCCTTGCTAGCTCCATTGAACCTTAACCATTGATATGTCTCGGTTCCTCAATTGTTGTATCTTCTGATCCAGAATCCTGATTGGTTTCTCAACGTAGGTAAAATCCTTCCTTAACTCTAGGTCCCTAAACCGTATTACATGCTCAGCATCATAGACATAGTTCCTTAACATATGAAAGACATTATATACTGTTGCTAGCTATGGAGGTAATGCTATTTTGTAGGCTACTTCTCTGACCCTCTCAAAGATCTCAAAAGGGCCAATGAACCGTGGACTTAACTTTTCTTTAATTCCAAACCTATGGATTCTACGCGATGTGGTCACTAACTTGAAATTCCAAGTCCCTTCGTCTTTTGTCTACGTAACTCTTCTGCCTAAACTGAGCTACTTTGAGGCATTCACAAATAATCTAGATCTTCTAAGAGGTGTCTGGTGCTATTTCGGGTCCCAACCATTTCCTCTCACCTGCTTCTTCCTAGCACACAGTCGATTTGCAACTTTGGCCATATAGTGCCTCGAATGGTGCCATCTTGATGCTTGCTTGATAACTGTTATTGTATGTAAACTCGACCAAGGATAATTGTTCACTCTAGTATCCTTCAAAATCAATGGTGCAAGCCCGAAGCATATCTTCCACAATTTGGTTTGTCCTTTCAGTCTACCCATCAATCTATGGATTAAAAGTAGTGCTGAAATTTAGTCTGGTACCCAGTGCTGTCTGTAACTTCTGCCAAAAGTGTGACATGAATTGGAGGTCTCTGTTAGGTACAATGGATGAGGGAACTCCATGTAATCTAACCACTTCCTTAATGTATAATGTGGCTAGCACATTTACAGACCACTTACTCTTTATAAGCAAGAAGTGGGCTGACTTAGTCAATCGGTCCACAATTACCCATATTGTATCAAGTCCACCCCTGGTTTTAGGTAGTCCCATAATAAAGTCCATGCCTATACTTTCCCACTTCCACTTAGGTATGTTTAAAGGTTGTAACACACCTGCTGGCCTAAGATGTTCCACCTTAACTTGCTGACAAGTTAAGCAGCATGCTACAAATTTAACTACTTCTCTTTTCATGTTCGGCCACCAATACATTCTTTTTACGTCTTGATACATCTTAGTTGCTTCAGGATGGATTGTATACCTGGATCTGTGAGCTTTAGTCATCAATTTTCTCTTGAGTTTTTCATAATCTGGTACACAGGTTCTCCCTTTAAACACTAATCTGCCACATTTAGTTAAGGTAAAGCTTGGTCTTTGATCAATCTTCTCCTTGATCTCTACTAGGATAGGATCATTGTCTTGTTGTTCCTTGATTTCAGTTAGAAGATCTGATTGTATGCTGATGTTGGCAATCAACACCCGATCATTTTTTCTTCTATATTCAGGTCCAAGTTAGCAAACTACTCTAGCAATCGCCACTCCCCAACCATTAAGTTTGCCAGTGATGCCACATGCTTCCTACTCAAAGCATCTGCCACATAATTGGCTTTCCCTAGGTGATATTGTATGGAAAAGTTGAAGTCTTTTAGGTACTCCAACCATCTCCATTGTCTCATGTTAAGTTCTTTCTAAGAGAAGAGATATTTCAGGCTTTTGTGATCTGAGTATACCTTAAATTGTTCCCCATACAGATTGTGTCGCCAAATTTTTAATGCAAATACCACTGATAGCGATTCTAGATCATGAACCAGATAATTAACTTCATGTACCTTCAATTGTCTAGAAGCATATGCTATCACCTTGCCTAACTACATCAATACACAACCCAAACCAATACCTGATGCGTCTGTATACACCTCCAATCCTCCCCCTTCAGTAGGTAGGGCAAGAATAGGAGTCGTAGTTAAGCATTCCTTCAAAGTGCAGAAACTATTCTTACAATCTTTTGCCCACACATATGGATTCTCCTTCCTCGTAAATTTAATTAGAGGCATGACAATTTTGGAGAAGTCCTTAATAAATCTTCTGTAGTAACCTGCCAATCCTAGAAATCTTCTTACTTCAGATACATTAGTGGGTCTCTCCCATTTCATCACAACTTCAACCTTAGATGGATCGACTGCAATGCCATCTTTTGAAATCACATGGCCTAAGAAAGATACTTCCTCCAACCAGAACTTGTTTAACTTCGAATATGGCTGATTGTTCCTTAACATTTGTAAGACTATCCTTAAATGTTCCTCATGATCTTCTTTAGTTTTTGAATAGATTAGGATGTCATCAATGAAAACCACCACAATTTTATCAAGGTAAGGCCGGTACACATCATTCATTAGCTGCATGAAAGCTGCAGGGGCATTTGTTAGTCCAAAAGGCATAACAACAAATTCATAATGCCCATACCTGCTCCTAAAGGCCGTCTTGTGCATATCCTCCTCTAAAATCCTCAACTAGTGGTAGCCAGGTCTAACATCAATCTTAGAGAAATATTTGGCTCCGAAAATCTGATCAAACAATTCATCGATCCTTGGCAGGGGGTACTTGTTCTTGATTGTGAGTTGATTCAACTGTCTATAATCAATACACAATCTCATTGACCCATCCTTCTTCTTAACAAATAGTACGGGGGCTCCCCACGGTGTGGTGCTTGGTCTGATAAACTCTTTCTTCAACAGATCCATTAATTGCACTTTCAATTCCTTTAACTCTGTAGGTGACATTCTATAAGGGGCTCTAGAGACTGGGGTAGCTTCTTGTATTAAAGAAATAGAGAAATTTACTTCTCTCTCAGAGGGAATACCCGGTAGCTCCTCTGAGAACACATCTAGAAATTCTCTAACCACAGTGATATCTTCAATTGTTACATCTTTCCTCTTCACTACCACTGAAGAAAGAAATGCTACACACCCCTTCTTCATCATACTATGGGCTATAAGGGCAGAGATAAGAGATAGGTGTTTACTATTTTTAGCTTCTGAGTAAACCAACCCTAGATACTCACTAAAGGTTACCCTACTCTTCCTGCAATTCACATTGACACCATGTTGGGTTAGCCAATCAGGTCCTAGAATCACATTATAGTGATCCATGGCCATGCATACTAGATCAGTTGGTAGGTTCTTTCTGCCATTGTCAACATCAGCAGAGGGAAAGTATTGGTTGAGTTTGGTCCCTTGTCCAAGAGGTGTTGTGACGCAAAACTCACAACTCATTGATACCAATTTCATAGATAGGGTGTTAGTGAATTCTTGTGATATGAATGAGTGTGTGGCATCATTATCAAATAAAACAAAGGTAGGTCTTGAAAGTATTAGAAGAGTATCTTCTACCACTCCTCCTTTCTCAACCGCTTCTGGTTTCAGTATGGCTTGAAGGCGTCCTTGCCTCCTTTGTCCACCCTAATGCTTTTCGTACGAAGTCTGCTCCTTAATCATGGGGCAGTCAGAGATCCTATGGTCTTGAATTCCACATCGTAAACATCTGCCTTGAGCACTTCAGCATTGTTCAGACCGATGACCCACCTTATCACAATGCTTGCATTTTTCCAAGGGAACCACCACCAATAGCTTGTTTGTCTCCCTCGGCTTCTTGTCCTTCTATTTAATGAAACCACCACTAGACCTTTTCTTCCCGATGGTAGGTTGGTATCTTCTTGTAGCCAATATATGTTCCCTTTTCACAGTCTTTTCTTTAATTCTCTCTGCAGTCTCCATAGCATCTTCCAGTAACTAGGCTTTCATTATCATGTCAGCGTAGGTCTGGATGTCCATTAGTGCCAGTTGGGTGATATACTGGGGCCTCAGGCCATTCAAGAACCATTTGGCCTTCATTCTCTCGGTCCCGACCAAGTGAGTAGAATATCGGGCTAAGCGAGAGAACTGAGCCTCGTATTCAGCCACAGTAAGCCCACACTGTTTTAAGGCTACAAATTCAGCTACCTTCCTCTCCTGTACTCTTTCAAAAAAGTATTTGTTTTTGAAATGCTCAACAATGTAACGCCTCGGAAATTTAATAATTTAAAATTAAAGGAAAATAACAAATAAATAAAATGTTGAAGAGAAATAAAATAACAGTTATGGTTAAACTCCCAAAGAGTGAAATCAACTACTTAAATTATATTGGGCCAAAACAACGCTATTTGGGCCAAAGAACAAAACCCGATGACATAAAACCACAAAATTCATAACCATAGTTGTGCAAAAATAGGAAAGGGTAAATTAGGGTTAAAACAAAGGTAATTAGCCATGTAGGGCAACCAAATTCGTACCCATCCATGCTAGGAACTTTCCTAATGGTCTTATTGTCACGCCTCAACGTGGAATATCGGAATGTAAGGCAATTGCAACTAAGCGAGTACAGAGCGTATAATAGACATCAAACCATTAGACAAGAATAATGCTAAAGGAAATGTATTTCATTGATAATTCCTCAATTGTCTATTACAACCACTAATATCAGAGCCATTCTATAGGGCCCAATTGTCATCATTACATTGAAGGAAAGTAAAGACTAAATAAGACTCTAACATAACACTATTGCGCCAGGGTACTCTTGATTCACTCCTGGTCGTTCCCATCCTCATGAGTGTAGGTATCTTCTTCGGTCTCACCTGAGGACACACATCAAATAACGCAGGGTGAGTGATAACGCCCAGTAGGACTTAAATCTCATGACGAGGCATGCTTTAAATGACTAATGTATTTTTTTTTAATAAAGAGGTCCTCAGGGTCTCAACCAGGAAAGTGCACCCTCCCCCAGAGGGGGAGAATGGACCCACTCCACCAGCGAGATAACCTGGGCCAAAAATCATATATAAGAAATCATACTACAGCATAGCAGGGGCATACCCCCATCAGTCCAGTCTAACATTCAAAAGACCAGATCTGTCAATGACTAAAGGGCCCTTACAAGAATGAGGAAGTCTATGGGAACCCCAAAAAACCTGATTACTCCTATGCGCAATTGCATGGTTGGCGAGTTGATCCGCCACTTGATTAATTTCTCGAAAAACATGAGCAATAGAACTGAAATCTTCATGTAGCAAATCCCTCACCACACGCCACCATCTGTATATATGCCAAGTAATGCATCTATTTTGCCGGAGAGAAAGAACGAGAGATAGAGAATCTGAGTAGATAGCAGAGAGATGGACTCCTAGAAAGTTTGCCAGGCGTAGGCCATCACAAAGTGTCCGAGTTTTAGCAATGAGACTGTTACCTTCCCCATAGAAATTTGCAAAAGCAACCAGCACTTTACCATGAATGTCTCGGATACACCCACCACCACTAGAACTCCCTGGATTACCTTTGGACGCCCCATCTACATTTAAGCAGAAATCCACAATAGGAGGGATCTAGCGAACCAGTTTTAGCTATTTTGCAGTAACAAGAGGAATAAAACCATAATTTTGGAGTATTTTTCTTCAGCCGGTGTTGGAGAAAACTTGAAGGTGGACTTGCTGAGGGTCAAGTACTAAAAGGCAGAGTAACTAATGATAAAGAACGAGAGTCAAGTACTGTCAAGCAAGTGATAGCATGATAACATGATTCATATAGCACAAGTGTCGAGTATAGCACAAAGAGCAGGATGGCCATAGCATAAATAACACAATATAGTTTATGATAGCACAATGAGTCAAGTATAGCATAGCACTTTGATTGTCATTTAGATAGTCGAGATAGATAGCACTTGAGTGTAATGCCAAACACTCTGGCCAATTAACTCCCGTGGGCAATAGCACTTTTGGGCATACCTCCGAGGACCAAACCGGGCCCTTTATATTACCAAGCATTAGTCATATTGTTTATCTTTAGACAATTAGTCAAATGGCCGTAGAGAGTACCAAGAATAGATGAGAGAAATTGATGAATAGACGAGGGTGTAGAGAATGTGAATAGATGAGTGAATAGAGTATAGATGAGGACTAGGGTCAATGCGCATGAAACAACGTTAAATAGGCAATAGTAACGGTTGCACAACACGCATGATTGGTGCTGGCAGTCTGGTAGAATTCACTAACCAACCAATGGCCATGCTACAAACATAGTCCAGAGGTCCAGCGTGATCTCATGATAAGAGAGAGAGCATTCGAAGGCCGTTTGGATCTTACTGATCCCTAAAGGGTATCATAGGTATTGAGGGTACAACCAGCTCGTCGACCATGTGGGAATCCATGGACAGAGGAGACTTACGGAGGCCTTAAACAAGGATTCACTAGTCTGACAGAAGGAATATCTGATGGAGAGTTTGTCCAAGTCAAGAGAAAGTGTGTATATAGAAACAAAGTGCTCGACATTCCAGAGGAATTCTAGAACAGTGGAGCATCGGTAACGGTATTCCAAAACATCGCAAGAAATGAAGACACGTCCATTTAAAATAGAGCAATGTAATATACATTATTGAAGTATTTTACCAGATATATTATGAGATATTTTCATGTCAAGTCAAGTCATAATGGATGGTTACAAGTATGTGTATGTGATAAAGAAAATCATTGATATGAAGAGATCATGTGTATGTCTTTAATTAATCAACACATATTCATATTATAGTCTCATCTTTTACTGCATTTAAGACTACTAACTGGAAGTATGATCACTGTGGAAAGTCAAGAAATACCAAAATTTAGGGTTTATGTACAAAAGTACAGAAGGCGACGTGCCCCTGTAAGGAACGCGACAGGGTACATCTAGAACGTGATGGGGTCTGTCAAAGATCGCGATAGGACCGTCTGGAAGAGGTAGACAGAATGCGACAAGGTTTGTTGAGGAACGCGACAGGTCTGTCAGGCAGACAGCCAGAATACGACGCCAGAGCCTGTCGCGTTCAGAACACGATAGGTTACTGGTCACGATCAGCCCTTGAGAACGCGACCTATCGAGCCGTCATGTTCTTAAGTCCTGCGCCTGAGCCTGAATAGAAAAAGGGTTTGCCTTGGATTGATGTCCAGGCCTTCCATGTTTTGATATAGGGTCATTCAAAAATAAAAATCTCGGTGTACAGATGATGAAAAATCATGAAACTAGTTTTAAATGAAATTAGACTTGCGAGGGTATACATAGTAAATATGAATTAGAAACTAATCATGGTTTTGATAGGCTTTGAACAGGTTCTTTCACGAAGAACATAGTACATGATGTAGTGATGGAAAAAGAATTAATTTGTGTAAGATACCCAATAGAAATTCGGGAAAATGGTGTTAAATGATTCCTGACAACCAGCAGTATGTACAGTAAAAATTGCATGGAACGAGATCAAGTGTACATAGAGATCTAAGATAACATGAGGGTTCGGGATCATGATCTTAACAAAACTTCAAAAATAAAAATCTCAAGATAGGGTCGATGAAAATTAGGGCAAATAGAAGGCTTTTGTTTCTAATGTCAAGAACATCCTACAGACGAGAGTAATTAGGTTTTGCTTGTGAGAATGCCTACCTTTGGGTCGATTTGGCTTCTAGGGCTTAGAACTCGAAGAGTAGCTTGTTGATCTTTGAACAAGCCTTCTCCCCACGATTCCCTTCTTCTTTGGCCTCTCCTCTATGTCTAGGAAAACTCAGCAATGCATTAGGGTCGACCATGAAGAGGTTGGGGGTCTATTTTAGCATCTGGTGATTTAGTTTCCTATTACAACTCTAACTCCTATTTAAATTCCAAATTTCCTTATTTCCTCTAACCTTCCTAGCTTTCCTCCTCCTAGTTGGGTTAGGTTGGGTTCCAATTTCATGGCTAGCTAATTAGGGTAGGGTTAGGAGTCCAATTCTAACATAAATTAGCTATATTAATGATTTTCTTACTCTTTTCAATTTAGGAAATCATTATATTACGAATTTAAGTTTTTTTTCCTCTTAAGCCATATTTCAAAATTCTTATTTTAGCCCAATAACTTTTATATGATCCATTTAGCAAAGCCCATTACTTCTTTTTGTTTAATGGGTTTTAAGTGAATCAATTTTCTTTAAATTTTTTGATTTATTTTTTTATTAAAAATATCAGGTTGCTACACTTACTACTCCAATTGGGTGAAGAATCCCCAAAACATAGAAGGGGCCAAGCCAAAACTGCAACCCACCTTTCCTATTCTCATTAGGACTTGGAATTAACCCTAATCATATAAATAATCGCCATAAGACTAGTTGGGAAGGTTAACCATTGAGCTGGGGTCGTGAGGAGGTGAGCTAGGGCACCAGGAGAGGAGGAAATTGGCCAAGAATCAGAGCTTCTTCCCCAACTCTTCTCTACTGCGACCTGTGCATTGACCTCACTTAGAACTACACAAAGGTAAGTGTTCTCGGGCTTAACCTAAACGTTGCACATACCAATAGAAAGAGCATCAAGTCTAGTTTCATTTGCATATATTTTCCCCAATTTTATGGACCATGTGAGTCGTATTAAGTGTTTTCCAAGTGTCGCACATGTTTAGGGATTTTTGTGTTCTTCCTATATTTTATGCAAACTGAGGCCGAATTGGGTCAAACCAAAATCGTAGTTCTCTTCGACTTGAAGTCCACGACACTTTTCATGTTCAGAGTTTTATCTAAAGTGTTTCCCAGATAGCAAGCCCAGAGGAGGGGTGAATGGATTTCTAAACGCTCTTTTTAAATTAAAACCTGTCAATAAAAACAGTTAACAGAAAAACACTAAGATCGATAGTTAGTGTTAGTGAGAGTGAAGAAAAACAAACAAACACACAACACATGAGACTTTTATCCTAGTTCGGACCTCCTATCCCAAGGAGTCCTACGTCCAGTCCCCAAGCAACAACTTGGGATTTCACTAAACAAGGGTACTGTCCCCCTTAAGGACACTTACACATCCAGTAGCAGCTGGCCTTCTCTTCTAACCCCGAAGAGGTACAAACCAACACATGATGCAACAGGTCTTCCTTCTTCAATGAAGGGAATAACAACCACCTGTTTCCTACAGGTCTTCTCTTCACAACAGAAGATGAACACACACAGAGAATGTGAGTAAAAGACGAATTGCCCCTAGACCAAGATATAAGAGATTGCTATCTGAGGTTGAATCTGAGAGACAAAGATTTGCAACACTAAAATCTCTCAGAACTACACTAGCTCTCCAAAGACTAAGCAAATGAAACACAGAGAGCTGCAAGCTAAAGGTTGGTGCGCTAAAGGATGACTCTTCTTGTTAATGCTCGCAAGTGCTTTTTAGATTCTATGTATGTACTCGTGTATATCACTTGTGTTTTCTTCATGGAGTCATCAGTCTTCTTTTTATCTTCTGCAAATTATTTTGACCATTAAAGTAGCCGTTTAGATGCCATTGTCTCACAGCTTCATGCTCGTTAGAGAGACTGGTCGTAGGCATGTGGAATGAGCCTGCAGCTATAGCGCTTGGATTGGCCTTGCATCCTTTGGAAAGATTTTCTGAATCTTTTATCCTTTCGACAGTTGACAGATCCATCTTTGATGTGCTTTACTACAAAAGCCCTGCATGCATTAATACGGATCCTAGACAACTCCTTTTTTCTACATTGTCAGTCAACCTTGGTAGCGTGCAGTATAATGATATGCTTAAACTAGAAAGCTATCCTGACATCACACAAATCAAGATTCTATGCGATACATCAAGTAAGCAAGAGGATTTTTGTGGGATGATCAAGATCTTAGTATGCGCGGGAAGACTTGAACTCCACAGAGTTTTGAAAATATGTTTGAATAGAATGGTTATATATCAGGCTTTATCTGAGAAGATAATAATGAATGTATGATAATTCATTCAAACCATAATCGTTGTGAAGAGTGTTGTTGTATACATAAATCGATTTCATAATATAATCCATATATAAATGAAATTTTATGTTGATGTGAATAATGAAATCGTTGTCCAAGTAAACGTTATTTAAGTAGGAGCAAATCGTTGTTTGAGTAAATCATTCTTTGACTAAGGTAAATTTTGTTCAAGTAAGAGCAATCGTTGTTTTCTATCAAATCGTTGTTTTGATCAAATCGATGTTGAAGTGATAGCGAATCGTTATAGTGATCAAATCATTGTTTAACTTACCGAATCGTTACAGCAATCGTATCGTTGTTTTAACTTCCGAATCGTTACAGTGATCAAATCGTTGTTTCACTTATCGAATCGTTATAACGATCAAATCGTTGTTTCACTTATCGAATCGTTACAGTGATCAAATCGTTGTTTAACTTATCGAATGGTTGTTTTCTCTCTATCGAATCATTACAACAATCAAATCGTTGTTTCACTTATCGAATCGTTACAACGATCAAATCGTTGTTTAACTTAACGAATCATTACAGCGATCGAATCATTGTTTTAACTTATCGAATCGTAAAGGGATCAAATTGTTGTTTTACTTATCAATCGTTATACTATAAAGGAAACCGATGTGTACTTAGAAGAAATGCATGATCTGAACTTTAAATGACGTGGTGAGAATAACTTACAGATTTTGCTTGAATTATTTCTGTGGAGGAACTTCAGAAAACCTATTAGAAAAATATTTGTTAAGGTTTGTTAATCACAAAAAATACATATAATAAATAAAATTATATGGGGATGGACTGATCATCAATCTCCCCCTTTTTGGTGATGACAAAACATAACATTAACTTATAAAATGCTGAAATAACTTTAAATAAATTTGCTGGAAGAGATTAAATAAATTTGATAAATCTAAGGAATATATTTCAGAATAATGTATTTTCTCCCCCTTTTTGTCATTAAGCAAAAAGAAAAGTAAGAACTCAAGAAAAGAAGAGAAGAAAGATAAATAGGAGTCAACATAACCCCTATATTTGATTACTGAGGGGGTAAAGTGATGTAGAAGACAGGTGGCAAGAGAGAGGCATGGCGAGTGATGATCGACCAAGCCTTACGTTCCTGTTCTTCAAATAGATTTGGAATGCACTAAGCGAAGCTATAGTGTATGAAGGTCCCATAACAGGAGCCATCCTCTGGATGTGGAGTAGTCTCTGAGCTTCTACGAATTTGCATACTCATCCTTTCCAAGAGACATCTTGTATGAGCTGATGGTTCCAAAGCTGGCATGTTGCAGGAACGATCGATGGAGATAGGATAGAAGATATTCTGCTGCTTCAGATCCTTTTTCATGGGTACATAAACCTTGTACCTCTCAACCCAAGTGGAAAAGGTTCTTGAACACGATGAATAGAGTTGAGGTCCAAGAATTCTTCAGTAGACAAAGATGGCTTGCCTACCCTGACCAAGAAGAGTTGGTATTGACAACTGCCGAGCAGAGTTGTGATAGTGTTTCTCCCCATTCAGAAGGTGAAAGTCTTTCACACTCAGACAAGAGGGGAGCAAACACATCAATTTGATGTGGCCGCTGTGGTACTCCTAGAACAAAAATCGTGGAAGGCAAGAAGATGGCCTTTTTGGACTGAGATTCTGCCCATTACTCTAGCAAACCTTTCAAAATTTGGGACCCACTTCAGAGTCCATGACCAGGAGTGAAGCTTTGGAAGAACACAACATTGGCATTTTCAAGGGGGCAAAGTCCACTGGATTGAAGTGTTGAACTAGATTTTCTGTCCTAACTGAGCAATGGGTCCCCGGATTGCCTAAGTTAACATCTGGCAGATTGTGGAGAAATTTATAGTCATTGAACATCTGAAAGTGCCGTATGAGCTGATTTCCTTCTAGATGAAAGGTCCCCAGGAATTTTATGATGAATGAACAAACCACTCACTCAGTGTGAGAGGGTGGTCTCTGGGAAGGACCTGTCAGACTTGGCAAGCAGAAATTTTCTGTAGAGTGACTGATGGCCCCGAGCCCACTGATCTTCAGTCTTAGACTTAGCTTGAGAAAATATTTTGGACAGATCAACTTTGACAATGGGAGAGAGAGGGAGAACAATTTTGAGGTGATCTGAGGTTGAGGTGAGGGAGGCCATAAATGTTGGTAAAAGTATATTTTTGGAGGAATTCACAATACATGGATCTCCTTGTGTTTTCAACAGAAAGAGAGAACCAAAGGGGTGGAAATTTGGTTCAGAAGAATAGCAAGGTCCTTGAAGACTTCCTCTTCTTAGGAGCAGGACTAGAAGTATGTCCTATTAATGTGAGTGCCAACGACCAGGACTGATTGAAGAATTACTTCTTCAAACTCATCTTTGATGTCCTGAATAACATGGCCTTAAACCTGAGCACTCTCAGGAATGAGAGTGATGAAAGAGGGAGGAGTAGGTGGATGAAGAGAAGAGAAGGAGGTAGGAAGAGGTGGTGTAGATGGTCCAGCAGTGGATGGACCCAGAGGATGAGGTCCATCTAAAGAAGATGATGCTGGAGGTTCCTCAAATGAGGGAGGAGGAATGGAGGTGTGTGAATAGGAGAAAAAGAAGAGGTGGTAGAAATAGTGTTGTGAGGAGATGTGTTTTGGAAGGGGTTGTTTGAAGTTGCAAGGGCTGGAGGGGCAGTGGATGAGGAGGGTGGAGAAGAAGGAGATGGAGTCTTAAGAGGAGAAGAAACAGAGGCTCTGGGGGGCACAACAACAGCTTCTACTACTGGATCTTCAATGCTGCTGACTTGCTCTGCTTCGGATTCCACTGGCTCTGATGGCCCAGACTCTTCCACCACTGGCCCTGCCGGCCCAGACTTCTCAACTGATGGCCCTGGTGGCCTGAGTTTCCTGTGTAGGCCTCAAACTGACTGGATCCCATTAGGCCTGATGGCCTGGCTGCTTCTTCAGAAGGCCCTGGTGGCCGGACTTCCTCTTCATTTCTTGGCCCTGAGGCCCTGAACTGCCCTCTGGCATGGGTTGAGTGGGAGCAGGAGGGGCAGGAATAGGCAATTGCGCCCTCACAAAATTTGAAAGATCTGTTGCTAATTCCTTCGGCTTCCCAACTCTTCCTCATTCCTCGGAGTACAACCTGACTCCTCCAATCTCTTTGGCTCTAGTGCTCTGACTAATAAAAATGGAGAAATGTCAGACTGTACAGAGCATAAGATCTCCCCTTGTGCATTTAATCTTTCAATTACAGGCTTCATGTTCACTTTAAGCTTCTTCTTCTTGTGGGATCTGCGGTGTGCCTTTCTGGTGAGCAATGGAATCTTTGTGGCACACCCTTGCCTTTACTACCTGAGCCGATAGCTGGCTCCATGATAATATCCTCAGCACCATTAGATATGCTTTCCACAATACCTTCTTAGAATGGATCAGCAGGGCACTAGTTGTGGGCTCCCCTGAATTTCTGCTTCCTTTTGAATCACATGCTCCCCAGAGCTGGAGCATCCTCCATCTGAACATCTTCTATGTGGCCTGGTGCCACATCTTCTAAACTGGCTACAGCTACCTGACTTCTTTCATAGTACTTTCTTCATGTGGCCTGGTGCCACATCTTTCGAAACACTGCTCCCTGCTAAACTTCCCTAGTGGCATCTTCAACAGGAATAATTGGGTGATTTCTTCATGAATTTCTTCCTGTTCCCCCTGAATATTTGCAACAGTTTCTAACACTTCTTCAATGACAGATGCAATGACTGTCGAGGGGGTCTCTACTCTAGATGGCTGCCCATGGGCTCAATATGCTCAAGAGCAATTTCTTCTATTCTTCTAGCACTTGCCACTGGTTCTTCAATTCTGACTTCTTCTTCCTCTCTTGGACCACTGGAATTTCTGGGACTACAAGAGCTTCACAATAATAGCCTCTCCTTCCACCATGGAGGTCTTGGTCCAAACACTCCCTACTAGCGAGAAGCCACTTTTCCTTAAGTTTCTAGACCGAATAGGTTGGCCCATCTTCTCCATCACTTCTCCCTTTAAATCAATATTACAGGGCTTGAATATCCTGGTCAACAAATGAGCATAAGGTAGGGAAATATTTAGCTTGTTCTTTGTGTCCCCATATCATTTATGCTGCAAATCTCATTCTCTCAATGATCACTTGAGCCATATTAATGTCTTGATTCTGAATTGCCCAAAACATCATATCAGAATCGGCCTTAGGGCAAGTTGAGAATGTGGCGCTTCTTGGTACTAGAATCTGGAAGACTATGAAATGAAGAATCCTATTGAATGCATTCAACTGGTTGATATCAATTTTACCATCTTTCAGCTTATACTCTGTTCCGATTATGCCTAACCCTTTTGCATGAATGTCTACACTGTGCCTACCCCACTGCGACCAACCATGGATACACCAAAACAGACTCTCCAGAAGATCATAGGTGATATGGATAGGTGTACCTTTTACTGAGGAGGTAAGGGACCCGTCTTCTTCTACCTTCAGGCAAGTGTAGAATGCCTTGGCCAGGTCCGGGTAGCTAGCTTCAGACACTGTGACCATTCTAGTCCATTTCATCTTTCTATGGCTTCCAATACTATGCATCCCATTTTTCTCCAAATCAGCAATATCTACTGTCTTGTTGCCACACAACTGGTCTTGGCTATTGCAAACCTTTCCTGTTGCTCCGCTGTGAGGAAGACGACGCTGTATCCACAACGGTGCCAGAACTCCAGAACGGCTATGGATTTGAACGAGGAAGGTTTCTGGAGGATCATGGGGAGGAATGGAACAGAAGCCCCCAAGAAATTTTAGCGAGAACAAGGAGAGCTTTCGAATCTGCTCAGAGAGGATTCTTGAATCGATAAGGGTTTATCGCTCCAGGCAAGTCGAAAGAGATGAAAGAGAGGGATGAAATCGATAAGGCATGACTTATGGATTTAACGGCGGACATAAATGTGCTTTTGAAACGCCAGAACAATAAATACAGATAACGACAAAAGAGGAAATGATAGTGTATACAATAAAGAATTCATTTGAAATGCCATAACACTTTATGACGCACGCAATTACAGGATTTGCTTAATTTTTAGCGGAAGAGCGAAAATTATTCTAAAAATTTATTTTAATTTCATGTAGACGTATCTTTTACAAATTACACATACCTAATTCCTTCTAAGAGATGTAAATCTCTCTTCAATAAGGCCTTTGTAATATATCTGCTAACTGATTTAACGTATCTATAAAAGAAATCTTTATATTGCCATTAGCTACATGATCTCTAATGAAATGATATCTAACCTCTATATGTTTCATTCTGGAGTGCTGAACTGGATTTTAGTGAGATTTATCGCACTAGTGTTGTCACACAGCAATGGGATGGTCTTGATGTGCAGTCCATAGTCTTCAAGCTGCTGTTTTATCCATAGAAGTTGAGTGCAACAGCTCCCAGCAACTACTTACTCAGCTTCAGCTGTTGATAGTGCTACTGAATTTTGCTTCTTTGAAGACCATGAAATCAAGCATCCTGTAAGAAATTGACAACTACCACTGGTGCTTTTCTATCTACATTGCATCTAGCATAGTCAGCATCAGAATATCTAGCTAGACTAGTTTCACATGATTTTGGATACCACAAGCCTAGATCATGAGTTTTAGCTAAATATTTAAAAATTCTTTTAACAGATATTAAGTGGGATTCCTTAGGATCAGCTTGATATCTTGCACACATGCATACACTAAATAAAATATCAGGTCTACTAGCTGTCAATAAAGTAATGATCCTATCATACCTCTGTAAAGTTTTTGATCAACTTTCTTATCTTCCTTATCGCTTTCTAAGCTGGTGGATGTACTCATTGGAGTGGACAGTGGTTTAGCATTGTCGAATCCAAACTTCTTCAGCAATCTTTGGTGTATTTTGCTTGACAGATATGTGTACCTTCTTTACCTTGCTTGATTTGTAGGCCAAGAAAGAAGTTGAGCTCTCCCATCATGCTTCGAATTCTCCCTGCATGAGCTTCTCAAAATACTTGCACAAGGATTCATCAGTGGATCCAAATATGATATCATCTACATAAATTTGCACGAGTAATATATTTTTGATCTTTGATTTAATGAATAATGTGCTATCTACCTGTCCTCTGATAAAACTATGGTTAATAAAAATGCACTAAGTCTTTCATACCATGCTCTAGGTGCTTGCTTTAAACCATATATACTTTGTGCAATTTAAAAACATAATTTGGAATTCTACATCATCAAAACCAGGAGGTTGTTCTACATAGACTTCCTCCTTTTATTCCATTTAAAATACTGATTTTACATCCATTTGAAAAAGTTTTAAATCCAATGCAGATGCATAAGCAAGTAAAATTCGAATAGCCTCAAGTCTAGCACTGGTGCATATGTTTCATCGAAATCTATGCCTTCCTCTTGAGAATAGCCTTGAGCAACCAGTCTAGCCTTGTTTCTAGTGATAACACCAGCTTCATCCAATTTGTTCCTGAACACCCATTTGGTGCCAATCATAGGATGATCTGATAGTCTCAAAACAAGGGACCAAACTTGGTTTCTCTTGAATGATTAAGTTCATCTTGCATGGCTAGAATCCAAGATTCATCAGACAGGGCTTCATTGACTGTCTTAGGCTCAATTTGAGATACAAATGCTAGGTATCACAAGGGATAACATTACCTCTTGTTCTTACCCCAGCTGATGGATCTCCAATGATGTTGTCTTTCGGGTGATCCTTCATGTATCTCTATTCCTTTGGAAGATCATCATGTATAATTTTCTTTTGGTGCAGTTCTTCCAAGGGTAGATCTTCATTATCCTTGATAGATGTATCTTTCCGTTTGTTGGATATATTTTCTGCATTTTCATCATCACTATCTACTTCCTTTCTCAAGGAAGGGTTAGACTCATCAAAAATAACATGAACGTTTGTTCAATTAATAAACTTTATTATTAAAAACTCTATAGCCTTTTGGTTAGAAGCATACCCCATAAAGATTCCTTCATTAGATTTGGAATCCAACTTACCTATGTCCCTCTTACCATTGTGTGAATGAAGTATGGACATCCAAACGTTCTGAAATGACTGATCTTGGGTTTCCTTTGCTTATATAGTCATACATGGTCTTCTTTAGAATTGGTCTGATCATCACTCTATTATGATATAGCAAGCTGTGTTGATAGCTTCTGCCCAGAAATATCTTGGAAGATTGTATTCTGATAACATGGTTCTGGCCATATCCAACAGGGTTCTATTTTTCCTCTCAGCTACTCCATTCTGCTGAGGTGTCCTTGGTGATGAGAAGTTATGCTCTATTCTTTGATCATCACAAAATTCTACAAATTTATCATTTTGGAATTCTCCTCTGTGATATGAGCGAATGCTTATTATGTTGAACTTCTTGTCTTTCTGAACTAACTCTGAACATCACAAAGCTTTCAAAAGTATCATCTTTATGCTCTAAGAGGATACCCATGTAAATCTTGAATAGTCATCCACTATTACAAAACCAAAGTTCTTTCCTCCCAGGCTAGTAGTTCTCATTGGTCCAAACAAATCCATATGAAGCAATTCCAAAGTTTGAGGTAGTTACCACTGTCTTTGACTTGAAGGAAGATTTTGCATGCTTCCCTTTTGCACATGGTTCACAAACACCTTCAATTTTTGCTTATCTTGGGCAGACCTTCCACTAGATTACATTTGACAAGCTTTCTAATTCCATCCAAGCTGCAGTGACCCAATCTCCTGTGCCATAGTTCAACAGTTTGATCTTTATTTTCTGCTAGACAAACATCTTGATCTTTCAGTTCCTTTAGATGCAACACATACAGGTTCTTTTCTCTGCTGGCTTCGAACACAGTTACACCATCCTTCATAATTAGGCACTTTGACTCCTGAAATTTGATTTGGTGACCCTTGTCACATAGTTGGCTGATACTTATGAGATTGTGCTTGAGTCCTTTGACACATAAAACATCTTCTATGAGGGTTCTGTCTTGACTTCCAATAGATCCACAACCGATCACTGATACTTTTCCATTATCGCCATAGGTCACTGTTCCTTCTTCATCTTTGATGTATGAAAACAGTCTTCTGTTTCCAGTCATGTGCTTTGAACATCCGCTATCATGGTACCACTTTGATGCTCTAAGAGTTCCCTGCAATAAATCACTAAGATTTAGGTACCCCAAGTTCTTTGGGTCCTTACTGGTTAGTTTCCCCAATTTTTCTTTAGGAATCCATTTTAAGTTTTAGTTGTACAAGTTATTTTAGTGTGTCCTAATTTATTATACTGACTACAACATGATATATTATTTACTATTTTAATTGGCTTGAATTTAATGTGGGACTTATAGTTAATATTTTGTTCAGCTGTAAATTTTGGCGTTGGATAAATTTTAAGATGAATGATTGTTTCTTCATTATCTGGTAGAATATATCCTAAACCATGTTTTTTCTTACCAGATCTTCTTGCTCCTTTTAATATTAGAGATGATTTTCCATTTGTGAATTTTTGATTGTGTTAGTTAGATATTCATTATCTTTTGTTAGTGTGTCAACTTCCTTTTAAGTTTACTTAAAGTTTCCTGGATTTCCAGATTTGTTATTTGTTCATTTTTTATTTTAGATCTTTACATAACAGTTCATTTCTCCTTTTTAATTCATAGATTTGTTTTCTAGTTGTTCAGTTTCAGATTTTAGATCCGAGTTTGTGATTTCCAAGCATGCATAATTTTTTGGGTAGTTTTTTATAGTTTACATACATCTTTATATTTGCTGTATAATTCATTGAATGCTTCTTCTAAACTATCTGAATCCGAATGATTACAAGAAGTAAAAGATGAGTCAGAGGTTACCTTGTCTTGATGCTTGCCATGAAGCCCATTGGCTTTTTCTTCTTCTTCATCGTTGGAGCTTGACTCACTGTCTGAGTCACTCTCATTGTTCCATGCAGCTGCCATGGCTTTCTTTTTGTATCTTTTAAATTTCTTGAGTTGTCTTTCTTCTTGAACTCAGTCTTCTTCAGCTTTAGACACTCAGCCTTGATGTGTCCAGGCTTCTTGCATTCGTATCATATGGGTTCTGACTTCTTATATCCTTAACTTCAGGCTTCTTGAAGTCTCTCCCTTTCTTAAAGTACCTTCTTTCTGACTGATATTTTTTCTTAGCTAGAATACACTGCGTCTTCTAGAGAGAAAAGCTTCCCCATCTTCACTGCTTTCATCACTCCTGTCATTTTTTGATTCTTCTTCAGAGCTGCCTTCTGTAGCTTTCAGAGCATTACTGTGCTTCTTCCAACTGGAGGATTCTCCAAGCCTCTCCATGTTTATCTCATGGGCCATTAATGACCTAATGAGTTTCTCAAGTGACTTCCTTCTTAGATCATTAGCTTCTTCTATGGCTGTCACCTTTGGAGTCGATGAGGCTGGTAGAGATCACAATATCTTTCTCACCATATCTCTAATGTCATATGTTTTTCCAAGCCCAGCCAAACCATTTGTGATGTCTATGAATCTGCTATACATTTGTGTGATGGACTCTCCGGATTGCATCTGAAATCTTTCATATTGGGCTACCAAGATGTCTATTCTTGTTTCTTTTACCTTGTCAGTTCCTTCGTATGTGAGTCTTAGCTTCTCCCACATTTCCATAGCAGTTTGTAGCAGAAATCCTATTGAACTCTTTCTTACTAAGAGCACAACACAATATACTCTTTGCTTTGCTGTTTAGAGATATTTTCTTCTTGTCTTCATCTATCCATTTGTCTTTTTCATTGGTTACCAAGAGATCTCTTCTTCGATAATAGACCAAAGTTGGAAATCGAGACCTTGAAGAAAGAACTCCATTAGAGTCTTCCAGTAATTGTAGTCTTCACCATCAAATAGAGGGGGTCTGTTGACGGGCTGACCTTATGCATGCCCTTGAGCTGCCATTTATCTTTGCTCTTCAGATCGTGAGATCTTCTTTCTTGAAGAGACTTGGCTCTGATGCCACCTGTTGCCCAGATAGCAAGCCCATAGGGGGTGAATGGATAGCTAAACGCTCTTTTTAAATTAAAACCTGTCAATAAAAACACTAACAGAAAAAACTAAGATCGATAGTTAGTGTTAGTGAGAGAAGACAAACAAGCAAACACACACCACAGGAGACTTTATCCTGGTTCGGACCTCCTATCCCAAGAAGTCCTACATCCAGTCCCCAAGTAACAACTTGAGATTTCACTAACCAAGGTACTGTCCCCCTTAAGGACACTTACACATCCAACAGTAGCTGGCCTTCTCTTCTAACCCGAAGAGGTACAAACCAACACCTGATGCAACAGGTCTTCCTTCTTCAATGAAGGGAATAACAACCACCTGTTTCCTACATGTCTTCTCTTCACAACAGAAGAGGAACACACACAGAGAATGTGAGTAAAAGGCGAATGCCCCTAGACCAAGCTTATAAGAGATTGCTTGATCTGAGGCTGAATCTGAGAGACAAAGATTTGCAGTACAAAATCTCTCCAAACTACACTAGCTCTCCAAAGACTAAGTAAATGAAATACAGAGAGCTGAGAGCTAAAGGTTGGTGCGGTAAAAGGAATGAGCCCTTCTTGCTAATTCTCGCAAGTGCTTTTTAGATTCTATGTATGTTACTTAGTTATATCACTTGTGTTTTCTTCATGGAGTCATCAGTCTTCTTTTTATCTTCTGCAACTTATTTTGACCGTTGAAGTAGCCGTTGAAATGCCTGTTGTCTCACAGCTTCATGCTCGTTAGAGAGACTGGTCGTAGGCATGTGGAGATGAGCCTGCAGCTATAAGCTCTTGGATTGGTCCTTGCATCCCTAGGAAAGATTTTCTGAATCTTTTATCCTTTCGACAGGTTTGACAGATCCATCTTTGAAGTGCTTTACTACAAAAGCCCTGCATGCATTAAACACAGATACCTAGACAACTCCTTTTTATCTACGTTGTCAGTCAACCCTGATAGTGTGCAGTATAATGATATGCTTAAACTAGAAAGGCTACCCTGACATCACACAAATCAAGATTCTATGCGATACATCAAGTAAGCAAGAGGATTTCGTGTGGGATGATCAAGATCTTAGTATGCGCGGGAAGACTTGAACTCCACAGAGTTTTGAAAATATGTTTGAATAATGGTTATTATCAGGCTTTATCTGAGATATAATAATGAAATGCATGATAATTCATTCAAACCATAATCGTTGTGAAGAGTGTTGTTGTATACGTGAAATCCATTTCATAATTATAATCCATATATAAAGAAATTTTATGTTGATGTGAATAATGAAATCGTTGTCCAAGCAAATCGTTATTTTAGTAGAAGCAAATCGTTGTTTGAGTAAATCGTTCTTTGACTAAGGCAAATCGTTGTTTGCTATCAAATCGTTGTTTCAATCAAATCGTTTGAAGTGATAGCGATCGTTATAACGATCAAATCGTTGTTTAACTTACCGATTCGTTACAGTGATCGAATCATTGTTTTAACTTACCGAATCGTTACAGTGATCAAATCATTGTTTCACTTATCGAATCGTTACAACGATCAAATCGTTGTTTTTCACTTATCGAATTGTTGTTTCTCTTATCGAATCGTTACATTGATCAAATCATTGTTTCACTTATCGAATCGTTACAACGATCAAATCATTGTTTAACGTAGCGAATCGTTACAACGATCGAATCGTTGTTTTAACTTATCGAATCGTTACAACGATCAAATCGTTGTTTTACATATCAAATCATTATACTATAAAGGAAATCGATGTGTACTAGAAGAAATGCATGCTCTGAGCTTTAAAATGACAGTGAGTGAGAATAACTTATAGATTTTGCTTGAATTATTTCCTGTGGATGAACTTCAGAAAAATTTGTTAGAAAATATTTGTTATGATTTTTTTAATCACCAAAATTGTATATAATAAATAAAATTATATGGAGATGGACTGATCATCATAAAATCGATGTCAAGTTATAAGTCTTCATGAAGGATTGTAGCATTTTCTGCGCTCCAGACATTGCGTTTCTCTTTGGATGAACGCGATGTACATGTACGTCGCGATTCTGATAAAGCAACAGACTGTTCCGTCATGTTTTGATGTCTGACCAGTCAACCTTGACGCATGAAACTGTGCGCCACATGGGTTTCAGCGCCCCTTTTGAACGCGACAACGTGTGCCGTCGCGATTTGAACGTTTTCCCGCCCAAGATCACTTTTGGTTGTTTTTATATTTGGATTTTGAAACTTATTCCTGAACGCAACAGGTAGAACTGTCGCGATTCAAAGGTCATCGCGGCATATCGATCTGCCGCGTTATGAACGCGACAAATGGGACCGTCGCATTTCTGATTGGACAATCGATCTGACAATCGATTCCTGCCCTGAAAGGGTACGATCTGACCCGTCGCAATTTGAACGTGACGGGTAGGTCCGTCGCGATTTAGAAACTCTACACAATGTTCTATTTTGACTGTGTACGGCCATTTGAAGTGCGACAACTGTGTCTGTCGCAATTTAAAGGCCAACCCGAGACTGTTTTACTGCGTTGTACAGTCAACCATATGCATGTCCTATTGTTATATCATGTTATGTAGCTACGCAATGGCCTAAAAATGATCAACCAACATGAAAGCCATAAGAATATAAACTTCTATTCTAACTATTAATTATTGATTGATTCCGTCTACCATGTGATTGGTATGAGCTAAACTATGTCTTGTTCATAATTGAAAAGTGTATATGCTAAAAGTACAGCAACCATGTGATAGATTGAGTTGCATACATGTCATGCATGTTTGTTAAAGGCTTTCCATCTTGTTTTAAACCGGTGGATTGTGGATTGAGACACGCTCTACACGTCACATTGCACATATAGGCAGCCCTTTCTTGGGGGATTAGAAACTCACGGCCGGTCATTCCGTATCGACAATCTAGTGACCTTTCTCTTAAGACCTCCGTAAATCTCCGTGCTTATGGATTCCTCATGGACACTGAGTTGGTTGTGTCAATGAAGTACCTGGAAGATAGAATGCACCTATATTCTTTTCTACTTCTTGTGAGATTGATTATTACATTGAAATCAGCCATTAACTATAAAGATTGAACGTAAGTAATTACGCCGTATGCTGTCAAAATTTACTCCGGATCATGTCCACCTACCTTGTTCTCTATAATCATTGGCATGATCTTGAGTACATATTGTCTATTGATTGGAATTCGTATTGGCCATAAATGAATGAATGGAATTACCAGAAACTATTGGAACTTCGGTTCATAACTATGCCTGTGCAAATAGGGCCCAGTCTGGTCTTGGGAGGAGCACCCGAAATACTTATAATTGCAAGAGTATATGATCCATTGAGGTGTCTGGCAATCACCTAATTGAATGCAAGATTGATCGGGGTAATTTTCACACTGTTATTGAACGATTGAATGAATGATAGATTGATTGAACTGTTATATGTAAAATGGCCAAATCTATTGTACATGTCATCGTTATTGAACCCAATATGTTATTGTTCACTAGAATCCTAGAGAATTTAACTTGTGATATCTATTGTACATGCTATATATTATTGAATCTCTTCCATTGATAAATGATTGTACTGTCATCCTTCTCATTATAATTCGTTCCGTCTCGCATGAGAACTGTCATGAAATTTGTCACTGAACCGTCCTTCTACATATTATAGCTTGGATTCGTCACTATCGCTATTGTCATGAGTATTGCATGATAGCATCTTACCTGTTAACATGTTAATTACATAAAGTATGCCCGCACCATTAGATATAAATCCTATTGGGCACTAGTGCGCTGACACCTGTTTTCCTTAATCTTTTCAGGTAATGATTATGAAGAACTGGAAAATGATGGGACCAGGGAAGAGTGACGAGTCTCGAGTGTACCTGTCATGTCAGCCAAGAAGACTAGAATTTATAGAGTCTATAATAGATAGGTTACTTTTTCTTGATGTCTTATGTACTTAAGATACAATATTGAGCCCTATGTTTGGCTTTGGTTATGTAAGGTTTTGAATTAGCTGATGGAAATGAAATAAAGAGTATTTGGCTGGCAATATTATTGTCTCGAGTCATTTAGTTGTTGCTTTGGAGTACTCGATTGTGATACTTATACTTGTATCGTTCACGCTCTCAATGTTTATTTTCCGCTGCTAAATGTCGGGGCGTGACAAACAAACTGCTCCCAGGTCACTTGATGACCTTGCAGTGTTGCTTCTATCAACTCCCACCAAGCCTAGCATCCCTTTCTAGTTGGAAAATTTCCAGCAATACCTTGTCCTTGTCGTTGCATGCAATACTGTCTCAATCCTTGATCCAGTGTCAATAGTATCTAGATCAGTACTACCCTTGAACCTTGGCAGGTTCTGTAAGGCCCTCGAACTTTGTTCCTTATTTAGACTTTGTCATATGGTGGTTAGATGCTTGGTGTATATATATTATATATATATATATATATATATATATTATATATTATATATATATATATATATATATGTATTTATTTTTGTACATATTGTATTTGAATAATGTTGTACATATGTATACATGTGTTTATTTATGTACATGCTGTTTTATTAATTGTACATATGGTGTTTAAATTATACATTACATGCATGTATATATGTATATAGTGTATGTATGTTTGGGCATTTCTGTGTTCTGTCCAAGAGGCATGTTAACGTCAATATGAGTGGACGTTATAAGGGAATCGACGTCCAGATCGATGGACGCCAATTCCCAGTAAATGGCAACAATGTGGCCGTCTGTTTCCCTAGAATTTGTTCGATTTCAGATCTGGAAACGGCCGCGCTTCCTTCGGTTCTTATTTTGGAAACTGACTCCCAACGGTAGGATTCCAACCTTAAGCGTAGCCAACCTTCCTTAGCTTATAAAACACCCTTTTTGGCCGGATTAAGTCTTTTGGCTCTTGGAGAAAACCCTAGAACTCTGTGCGAAAAATCTGAACTTTGGAGGCTTGGATCTGGTGTTGTGGTGCATCTTCCGGCGATCTACAACGACTGGAAGATACTTTGGACTTTGGTGAGGCTTCACCGACTTCGGTGTGCAATCAAAATCAACACAGAAGCCAGTTCGGGAGGAGATTTGGGTGCTTCTTGGCTTGGCCGAGGAGAGCATCTTCGGCAAAATAATCCTATCCAACAATTTTTCTAAGGCAAGTAACCTATGGATATCAACCCTACACATCTTGTAGGTCTCAGGATTTTTACAGAATTTTACTAGTGTCCTGGAACCCCCTATTCTCTTGTATTTGTGCACCCTGTCTATGTTTCAGCAGACAGAAGATTGGCGGCCACATGTGTGCCGTCATGTTCTTGAGTTGACGGCAACATCGGGTGTCGTTAACCCCTGTTGGCGGCAACCCTTGTGCCGCCAAGTTCATCAGGTTTTACAGAATGTATGTTTTGATCTCTGTGATGTATTTTCCAGATTTTTGGGTATATGTGTACACTTTAAAATCATGTTTAGTTAGGAACAGTCAGTAGATCACGCCAGAATAATGTTTGAATTTTTGTAAATTTTTTTATTTATTAAAATTTCTGAAATGGGATATTAAGCATGATTTGATCTTGATAATTCCTGATTAATTAGATCCATGATGAATTAGGGTTTCATAAATTTTGTATGATCATATGGTAATTGTCTTCAAGTGTTGGCTCTGTTAGATACAACTGTTTTACTGTGAAACCTACTTAAGTGAATTTAGTGATAAAAATGCCTGAAATCCATTTTGTTTGTTATAAATATGTTACAAATCCGTAAAATCTGAAAAATTGAGCATGTGACATGTTAGCTATTTAGAACTACTGATAAAAGTTTCATTCTATTTTGATGACAGTAAGTGCAGTTATTGATTTAGCAATGAAAATTAACACTGTTGAGCATATTAAATTTAATCTTGTATGATGCAATGATTAACAACATGATTTGGACTGTGATATGAGTTATTTAGCACTGTGAATAGTAGCATCATTAGGTAAAACTGAAGTATGTGTAATTGTGCGACGACCCTCTTTATACCGATACGGTTATACCAACCCACGTCGGTAGCGAGCGTCATCACAGTGGGACATTTACCCAACAATGACATTCAGCTGAGATACACGTGAATATAAGAACAGAGTAGCGGAAGTAAAAGAACCACTGTCTTCATTCATTCATCATCCACATTTAACATACATGATTTGATAACATTTAAAGAACTAAAAGTCCACATAATTTAAATTGCTGAAAATCAAATTCATAGATGTCCACACTTATACATTCTTCCATGATAAAGATAATACAATGTTCAATTTACATACTATGAAAGTCACAAAATGTCACAAGTACTCCAGTAACACTCTAATCTCCGCGCTTGGAGTCGGTCTCCAACGTCTCCTCCACAAGTGTCTCATCACCAACTACACCTGTACGCCGAAGCAAGTAGTGAGTCTAAAAGACTCCGCAAGTACTTCTACACATACCGCACATGCACATATCATAGTAAGTTCCACATACACATTCATAAGACACAACATGTAGCATGCTTGACATTTAATTTTTCAACCTATCATGGTGAATCTACAATTTAAACACATGGACTATGCTTTCAGATTTCCTAAAATAGAATCACCTATCACATGCTTTCTATTCATCCTCACATAGAAATTCTACCTTTAACCAACTAAGGGATGAAAACCATTAACATCAATTTCCGATCATGCATGAAAGGAAACATACCTAACATGGAATCTACACATTCTACACATATACATAACCATTTTACATGCTTTAAACTTGCTAGTTTTACATGCTTTAGCAACCATAATCTAACACATGAGAGTTACAACGACGATTTAAATCACAACATGTGAACAATCAAGCATGGAAGTTGTTTATATATGCTTAACAATTATCCCTAGCATGGATTCTAGGCATTTTGCATACATAACATGATCATAACATAGTAAAGCTACTGTTTAAGCATGATTTCAGATTGTCATAACATGGATTACAACTCACATCCTCACATTTGGTTTCACATCTTTACACAATTTCGAATTCGCATAATTCACACTTTACACATGCACTTTTACACATTGTTCACATTCACATTTTTCACATGAACACATACACATTTACACATTCACATTTAGTGCCGTGACACATAGTCCAAACCACCCAAGAAGGACACAACACATCACATCACATAGACGCCATCTAAGCAATACAATGGCGACTCTTGGACTGCGCAGACTGGGAGAACAAGTCTCCACCCTAACCAGTGGTACTTGTCCACCTCCAGGATTTCCCCCTAATGCCCTTAGGGTCACTACACATTGAACCTTCTCAGGGGGACTTTTCCCTGATACGGTTCCACTGCCCTCTGCGGAAGCAGTGTCACATTGGCACAAGTTACACATTACACATTTTTACCGATTTTAACACATAGGTTACACATGTCACTCTCATTTCATTCACTTTCTCACTCACATGCACACTTCTCTATTTTCCCTAACATGGCACTACAATTACAGAATTTAACACTAAGGAAATTTCACTAATAAGTTGCTATATACAAAATCAAATCATTTTACAAAGGTATGCATTAGTTTCACATTTTTACATGGAAAATTCATATTGCGTCATATACTGGTCCAAATGACCTGAAATTTTAACCACAGGCTAATTTAGGGTTTAGGATCCCACATGCAAAATTTCAGATTTTTCTAAGCTAAAATGAAATTACAGAAAATCTAACATTAATGCCACATGCTATTCACAATTCAGTTTAACATGGAGTTGAATACCAATCACAATTTTTAACAATTCACTGCCTGAACCCTAACAGACATGGAGCTACAAAATTTATTCCTGAAATTTTTGGGCAATACATGATTTACCGAAGATTTATCATGACCTACGCATGATTTCTATTTTCCCAAACAATATTTCCATTAATTCACACAAGCATGGGAAAAATCTCAGAATTTCAGAACAGAGACTGACTAATACATGCATGACCCATAAAATGTAGGACATTCTGACTCGTCCTAAATCATACAACAAGGGTTGACAAGATTAGCAACTCATCATACATGTATTGCATGAAATAAATAAACTTTATCGTTTACCACCTTGCACAAAATTCATCCACACACCACATTCACTAGTATACATAACATATAAGAGATTACATTATATCCTCATCGTGAAACATATCGAAATTAATCATATAGAAGGGCAGAATAGCTTGCTATTCTGCTCAGATGAACTTGGCGGCGGTCTCTGGCCGTTCCAGGAGTGGACGGCAAGATCGCTGGACGCACACTGGATCTTGGCGTCAAGGCATTGACGCCAAGTTCCTGTCTGTGTACAGAAACACAGACCGAACTCAAATGAAAAGGTGAAAAAGGGATCCAGGACACGAGGAAAAATACATAAAATTTATAAAACCAACCTAGACACATACAGAGATGTTATGGGTAGGGTACTTGCCTCTAGAAAATACACCAAACGGATCTAGGGCTCGGTGAAGCTCTCCTTGGGCTGTCCCAAGAAGCTCCTAGAAAAGCTTCACTCCGGATTCTTGAGCAAGCTCCAGTGCAGTCCGAGGTCGGGGATGCCTTCCTCGATGATCCAGCAAGCTCCTTGATGCAGCAGGTGGCCGGATCAAGCTTCAGAACTTCAGATTTGGGGTTGCAAAAGTGGGGGTTTCTCACAGTCCGAAAATAGGTTTTTCTCTCCTTTTTTTCTTCTTCCTCTCTTGCAAAGGGCAGAGAGAAGGGTGTGAGTTGCAAAGAGGGCTTTGTATATAGCCAAAGACCTCTCACCCACGCAGGAGATGATGTGATACCCCTTTCAGACCGTTGGGGACAGCCCCGAATGGTTGGGGTGGCTTGCTCCCGGAATTCTGGGCTCTGCAACGCATGCAGGTCAGAGAAGTTGGCATCCACATCGCTGGACGCTGGAATTAGTGTTGGCGTCCATGGGGTTGACGCCTACTCAACTCAAGCGTCCATTGATATTGACGCAAATCTGGCCTTCGGCCAGAACTCCAAAACATGCAGAAACCATGCACATCTATACCTATATACGTGCCATAAGTATACGTCATCATGTACACACTACATCATACCATTCATACATTATTAATCATCTAATTTATACAGAAGCATACAATAGTATACTAACTAGTACTTACATAGATATTTACACATGTACATACACAACATGAATTATTTACATGCAATACAATAATGCAAAAAAATTCGAGGGCCTTACAAATTGTGTAAAAGTAAATGCAATTGTGTTAAATGGTGCATGAGAAATGTGTGAACAATGTGATTAATGCGAATTGTGTAAATATGTGCCGTTAGTGACACTGCTAAATAGAGGGCTATGGAACCGTACCGTAGTAAAGTCCCTACAGGAAGTTTCAATGTGTGTGATATCCTATGGCATTAGGATGAAATCCTGGGGGTGGACAAGTACCACTGGTTAGGGTGGAGAGTGCTTCTCCCGGTTCTGCGCAGTTAACCAAGATCTATCACTATGTTGCCTAGGTGATGGATATGTGAATGTGTATGTGTGTCCTTTAGTGGTAATTTGGACTATGTGTCCGGCAACTAAGTGTAAATATGTGGATGTGAATATGTGAACTGTGCAATGTGTAAAATGAGCATGTGAAATTGTTAAGTGAATAAGTAGTATGTGAATAAGTGTAAACCATTGTGATATATGTTTATTCATGCCAAAACAGCAAGCTAAATGTGTATATAAATGTGATAAATGCATGAGAAAATGGTTAGATTTCATGCTAGGTATGCTATTTACTTTGTACATAGTTCCATACTTTAATTGTGTATAGTTGCAAATGCTTTGAATAAGATTTGAATCTTTGAACCATGTTGAATAGAATGTGTAGAAAGCATGCTATAGGTTTTATAATTAGTTGTTTAAGTAGCATGAAGCATGTACCATATTTATTTCCTAGATACTTAAGAGACTAGTTTGTGATGGTGATATGAGTAAGATTGTATTCTTAGATTGCTTGCTGGGTCTCTTTAGACTCATCCTTGCTTCGGTGTACAAGTGTGACAGGTGTCTCCACTTCTGAGGAGGAGATAGTTAGGAGCGACTCCGAGAGGGAGGAGTAGCTATTTTGGGGAGATTTCTACATTTGTACTTTTCTTTCAAAAGTATGTAATGAATAAAAGTGTGTAATTTTTGGACAATGTACTTATTTTTTTTTGAAGTTGTAATAAGTGGACACTTGTATTTCTTTATTGCTATCTAGACTGTGGATATTTGATGATGATGATGGAATGAGAATGAACTTATTTAATTATTCGCTGTAATCTTGTAATATTTGTGTACATCTCAATCTAATGTTAGTGTTGGGTAAATGTCCCACTGTGACGACGTTCTTTATACCGACGTAGATTGGTATAATCGTCCGGTATAAGGAGGGTCGTTACAGGTTCATACTACAAAAGTTCCCATGGAGTTTACCAACTCACGGTTTTCCACACCCTAAGTGGCTGTGTGGGGTTGAGTGTGAATACAATCATTTCCCCTCATATTTTGATGATGACAAGGTGTGATTTTAATGCAAAATAATTGGAACATGTTAGATGTACCACACATGTTATGACCACATTTAAAAAGCATGTTTCCAAACATATTTATCATTTATATTCATGATAAATCAATGGACTAATGATCTATATGTTATTTCTCAGGGACACACAATTTCTTCAAGGGTAGTGTCGACACACCCCATACTGGTGTCGACACAATGCTCCAAGCCCTAAGCCAAAAGATGAAGAAATGATCAAGTGGTCGACATAACATCAAGTCAGGTCGACACTAGACCCAGTTCCCAGTGAGCCCTGTCAACAGGCCTGGACAGTGTGTCGACACTAAACCAGATGGTGTCGGCACTAGAGACCTATCCCAGAAGCCTGTTTTGCAGTATTCGTCGACACGAGATGAAGTGGTGTCGACACTAGAGACCTCTCTCAGGGAAGTTAGTCTGCCAGTCTGGGATATTGTGTCGACACTAGACCAAGTCAGGTCGACACACTCTGGAAACTTTATGACTTAAAGTTTCTCCTGGACACGTGGCACCCTAGGGAATTGCTGGATCAGCCTTGATCGTGTGCCCACGACCCCCAAGGGTACATTTGGACTATTTGGGGTATAAATACCCTCCTATTGGCCATCCAACATGAGAGAACCCTTTTCAGAGCCCTCCAGAAATCCTTTTGGC
>CM024758.1:46413225-46493264 GCA_014218235.1 Colocasia esculenta | reverse complement strand
TAACTCATTACAAATCTCATTGGACCCCTGAGCTCTGATACCACTGTAACGACCTGACCTCTCGGACCCCCGCCAGAGACCCCTGAAGGTCGCGCCGCCACCCACGGATCCGAAGACCCGGAAGGGTTAGAATTTAGTCCAGTGAGATAAGTAATGAATTCAAATAACTATAACTAGAAAGTTCGTACATTAAAAAGAAAATATGTACAACATGTCCCAAATAAAAGTATAGGTACAGAAAGAAAGGTGCAGTCCTTAAGGGGCATACCCCGAGGACTTGCAAAAAGAACAATCTCAACTCACGGTACAAGCGCTCATGCTCACAACTCACACTACTGGCAACGCACGGCGAACAGGCCGCCACCACGATCGTCCGGCAACGAAATCCTGCGACAGAGAGTTTCCACCTGAAGAGAGTAGGGGGGTAAGCCTCGCGAACAAGGCTCAGTAGGGATAACCAGTCCCTTACCAGCTAGAGCAGTAGGAACTCCAACAAAGCGGAAGAAAAACTACTCTTGTAAGGCCCTTGATTTTTCATTTTGGGTGATTTCTTATGTATGTATAAATGTATGTCATCGATGTACAAACTTTATTGTGCATAGTACTTATTTGTTTATATTGCATGAATAAGTATTATTTAATGTGTGCATTGTAGATATTATATATATATATATATATACATGTGTGGTGTACATAAATTTCTGCAGTTTTAAGTTCTGTTCTGGCGGCTAGTTGGCATCAACATCAGTTAACGGACCATAAATCAGCGGCCACATTGATGGAGCCTACTCCAAAATGACGACTTTTGATGTGTGACGTTTACTCCCAGATCTGTTGCGATTTTAGATCCGGAAACGCCTCCGAAAATGTTGCCCTTGATTTAGGAAACCGTTCCCCAACAGTAACCAACCTTAACCAACTTCGTCTCTGACCCTAGCCCTATAAAACACCCATCTCCGGCCAGATCTAACCTTTTGACTCTTTGTCAAAAACCCTAACATTTTATGTGCGAATCCCGACTTTGAAACTCCTTGATCCGGCGATTTGAGGCTTCATCCGACGTTCTACAACGACTGGAGAGGGCTCTGAACATCCGGGAACGGCTTCCCCACACTGGTGGGCAGAGGAGATCATCATAGAACTCGGATCGAGGGAGTTTTGAGGACTCTTTGCTTTGGCCGAGGAGGGCTTCTCGGATTAAATCATTGCTTGTGGATTTTCAAGAGGCAAGTAACCCTTCACATCACTCTTACATACGTCTAGTAGGTCCAGGTATTTTTCTGGAATTTTATTCGTGTCTTGGAACCCTAATTCACCAAGTTTCTTGCGTTCAGTCTGTGTTTTGCACAGATAGGAACTTAACGGCGGGATCCCTTGCCATTACGATCCTGATTTGGCGGCACTCTATGTTGCCGTTAAATGAGTAAACGGCCATACCCTTGCCGTTGAGTTCTTCAGGCAAGAACAGTGGACTGTCTGCCTTTATAAGCTATTTTTCGGATTTCTGCACATGAGGATATATGGTAAATTTTATATGTTATGTAATATGTGTAGTGGAACATGTTGTGTAATTTCTGTGAAATTTAGTTAAGTGTATTATTTATTAAAGTTTTGAAATACATGTTAAACGGGTTCTGAATATTGTAAATTACTGTTTATACTATCCTTGTGGAATTTAAGTGACAGAAATTCTCTGTGGTGCTTAAATCGATGTCAGGGCATGTTGTTAAAAATTGGAAATTTTTGATGACTGTGCAATTTTTTAGATTTCCTGAACTGAAAAACAGTGAGCATGCTTAATTAGTGAAGAAATTCTATTAAATGATATGGAAACAGTTAAATCTCTAGAATTTGGCATATGATTAGAACTATCAGTATATATGTATATAATGAATTGTGAATCCGAACAATGAAAATCCATGTTAGTATGGTTATTTTAGTCTTATGTGATTCCACTGTTAGAATTTTCATAATTAGTGTGTAATTCAAAAAAATGCAAAAATTTTAATGCATGATGGTTAACCTGTAATAGGTTTTTGGTTAAAATTTTGTATTGAAATGATGACAGTAGCTATACATTTAAATTTCATGTGTGATATTGATAAATTAAAGTATGTTAATGTGTTGGTATTAAAATCGGCAAAATTCTGCATGATTAGACTTATTTTGAATGTGTAAATTCTGAAACAGTAGTACCATGCTAGGTAATACTGAAGTGTGTAAATGTGTGAGCATGAAATGGAATTGTTAAAAATTATGCCTTAAGTGTGTGTTAGAAATTAAGAAAATGTGTAAATGTGCCAGTGGGTGACACTGTACCTTAGAGGGCTGTTGAACCGTACTGTGGTAAAGTCCCCACGGGAAGGTCATAGTGTGTGATTCCCATGGGCATTGGGATTAAATCCTGGAGGCGAACAAGTATCGCTGGTTAGGGTGGAGAGTGCTTCTCCCGTTCTGCGCAGTAACTAAGATTTATCACTACAATGCCTAGGTGATAGATAGTGATGTGATTAGTGTGTGTCCTTCTAAAAGGTGGTTTGGCTATGTGTCACGGCATTTAATAAATGTGAACTTGTGTTTAAGTGAAAGTGAATGTGTAAATTGTGAAATTGTGTAAGTGATCATGTGCTAATATGAATTTTTGTGACAACATGTAAATTGATAATTCTTAAATGATTATAATATGTACATAGAAAAACAACAAACTTTTCATGAGTATAAATGTGTTATCCATGTGAAAATGATTATAGAATCCATGCTAAAATTGTCTCTTATTTATGTGTACAAACTCCATGTTTAAAATGACTAATGTTTAGTTGTAAGTGTGTGAATGTGGTAAATGAGCTTAGTTTAATATATTGAAAAGTGTGTAGAAAGCATGTGATAGGCTTTATGTTATTGAAAATTTTGTATAAGACAATTTCCATGTGTAACATGTGTAGACATCATGTTTAGGATTTTTACTTGAATTAATTGTTAAATCCATGTTTATATGTTATTGTGTAGAATAAAAATGTGAAAGTTATGTGATGCATGTAAGTTTAGTGTGTTTGGTGTTACTTGTTGAGTTCATTTGAACTCACTCTTGCTTCAGTGTACAGATGCAGAGATTTCTACTTCTTCCGAGGAGATCGTTAGGAGTGACTCGGAGCGAGAGTAGGAGACCTTGTTTTGGACTTGGCGTTGTACTTTTATTTTTCATAAATATGTAATAAGAGTAGACTTGCTCTACTTTGGATTTGTGTACTTATTTAGTGGAAAGTTGTGGACAATGCATTTATTTCATTACTCAGTTATGAAAAGTTTAGATTCTTTTCTTCTATATGTGGACTGTGAATAGAATGTGGATGATGGAATAAGAAGTTACACTTGGCTATTTCTTTTCCGCTGCTATGTGAATGTATTTAGGTATATTTCAGCCTATCATATAACTATTGGTAAATGTCTCGCTGTAGCGGCGTTTTATATCGATGTGGGTTGGTATAACCGTACCGATATAAGGAGGGTCGTTACAGAGATTGGTATCAGAGCATCAGGCTGAAATTGTACATAAATATACACATACCATCATCTTCATTGTATGCTAAGTCTGTGTAGATTGTCCACATAGATAAGTAAATAGTTAGAAATTAGATAGTCTAGTTCTAAATTGTTATTAAATCGTTTTGCAGGGTATGGCTTGGTGGGGCGTGGGGTTCCTACTCATGAGGGTGAGCAAAGGAGAGATGAGCCTCGGCGTGAGGATCAGGGTGAGCAGCATGCCCCAGCACCCCAGGGTCCTGTGCTTCCCCCACCGCCACCAGTAGACTATGGAGTGTTTATGCAGGGTTTAGTGCAGGCCATGCAGACGTAGGCCCACAATCAGGCTGCACTCTAGGCTCAGCTGGAGGCTCATGTTAGAATGATAAAAAGGGTAGTCTGTTTTACTTGATGATATGTTTGCTATGTTGCTATGCTATATGTGTTGCTTATGACGTTTGCTGTGGCAGGCTCAAGTGCCAGTAGGCTCAGGACCATGGTGGACCCTCCATCATGGAACGGTTCAAGAGGATGTCGCCACCTTCTTTTAAGGGGAGAGAGATCCTTATTAGCTGAGAGCTGGATGAGGGAGATCGAAAAGATCTTCCGGGCTATTAGGTGCGCTGAGGATGACAAGGTCACTTTAGCCACCTATATGCTACAGGTATGTGTAATTTAATCAGTGGTTATTTCTTTAAGTATAGATTATGTTGGTTAGTCCTTATGGATGGTTTTGGCAAGAGCGAGCTGACGTGTGGTGGTCCTCGTTGTTACGTACTTGGTTCGAGGATGGTGCTGTGGAGGTTGGCTGGGATGAGTTCGTGAGGCTTTTCCGAACCAAGTTTGTTCCGGAGCACATCCAGGACAAGATGGAGCAGGAGTTCCTCTCGCTGACTCAGGGCTCCATGACAGTACTGGAGTATGAGGCCAAGTTTGCCGAGCTATCGAAGTATGCCCCTCATATTGTAGCTGATGAGCGCAGGAAGGCGAAGAAATTCGTGATGGGTCTGAGACCATCATTGAGGACGAGGTTGGTGGCTTTCGACCATCGTACCCTCGAGCAGGCGCTTAGCGCGTCATGTCGGCAGGAAGGAGAGATGGAGCAGTACTTGGAGGAGAATAAGACTTCTCAGAAGAGGCCTGCAGCTCCTTTCCGGAGGCAGGACAGGAAGAAGGTGGCGGTTTTCAGTCACCGTAGCATCCTGTGGTATCGGGAAGCAGTCAGGTACCTTCTCAGCGTTCCTCTAGTGGCCAGAAGGAGTGTCCTCATTGCGGGAGGGCACATGGTGGTACGGAATGTTGGAAGTTGGCGGGGAAGTGGTTGAAGTGCGGGAGCAGCGAACATAGGATCAAGGATTGCCCCAGACTGCAGCAGGGAGGTCAGCATGGAGCGGCACCAGCCCCAGCAGCAGCAGCAGCAGCGCCAGCGACAGGACGATAGGGAGACCTCGAGCCCCAACTTGAGTGTTTGTGTTAGCTCGTGAGGACGCCGAGCAGGCGGATCATGTTACCGAAGGTACAGTTTTGTTCTTAGGTGTGCATGCTCAGGTTTTGTTCGATACGGGTGCTACCCACTCGTTCATTTCTGAGCATTTTTCTAGGCAATTAGCATTAGAGTCGGGAATAGAGTCCTAGGATTTAGAAGTCCCTTTGTCTGTGCACACATTTGTAGGTACGATATCGACTAGGAAGTGTATTCTATCTTTACCGGTGTGCATCGAGGATAGAGTCCTAGAAGGGTGTTTCTTGCTAAAGATGAAGGACTACGATGCTATTCTTGGTCTGGATTGGCTAGAGGAGCACTATGCGTTAGTAGATTTTCATGGGAAGAAGATCGTTTTCCGCATTCCTGGTGAAGATGAATTTTCTCATCCTTTGCCAAGGAACTTGGCAGGGAAGTTTGTCATCTCTGCCATGAGGGCGATGAGAATGGTGAACAAGGGTTGTGATGCTTTTCTTGCCAGCGTGGTATTAGTACCCAAGGTTGACGAGTCACCTACTCTTGTGGAGATAGATGTAGTGAGAGAGTTTCCATATGTCTTTCCTAATGACCTATCTGGTTTGCCACCGGCTAGAGTGATAGAGTTCACTCTAGAGTTGCTTCCAGGCACCTCTCCTATCTCGAAGGCACCTTATCGGATGGCACCTGCGGAATTAGCTGAGCTAAGGAAGCAGTTGTAGGATTTGTTAGATAAGGGATTTATTCGCCCTAGCATTTCCCCTTGGGAGCGCCATTTACCTCCTGTGGAGTTCGCATATAACAACAGTTTTCATGCGAGTATTGGTATGGCTCCATTTGAGGTATTGTATGGTAGGCCTTGCAGATCTCCTTTATGTTGGGAGGAGACAGGCGATAGGCAGCTGATCGGTCCGGAGTTAGTTCAGGAGACTTCAGATAAGGTCCAATTGATTAGGAAGAGGCTTGTTGCGGCACATGATAGGCAGAAGAGTTATGCTGACAATAAGAGGAAGGATTTGGAGTTTGAGGTAGGTGAGCATGTCTTTTTAAAGATTTCGCCTACTCGTGGTGTAGTTAGATTCGGCAGGCATGGTAAGTTAAGTCCTAGATTCATTGGCCCGTATGAGATTCTCAAACGTTTGGGCAACGTGGCATATGAGCTAGCTTTACCTCCAGCGTTAGCTAGTGTTCATCCTGTTTTCCACGTATCTATGCTCAGGAGGTATGTTAGAGATCCATCTCATATTATTAGTCACGAGCCAGTGGAGATCCAGCCAGATCTTTCTTATGTGGAGCAACCAGTGGCTATTCTTGACCGAAAGGTTCAACATCTTCGGAACAAGAGTATTGCGTCGGTGAAAGTCTTATGGCATAACTTCTCGCGAGAGGAGGCTACTTGGGAGCTTGAGGATGCAATGAAGAAGAAATATCCTCAATTATTTAAGTAGCGTCGGTCCAACTTCGAGGACGAAGTTTTTTTAAGGGGGAGAGGGTGTAAGGCCCTAGATTTTTCATTTTTGGTGATTTTTTATGTATGGAGCCCTAGCTCGAGTGTTTGCATTAGCTCGTGAGGACGCCGAGCAGGCGGATCATGTTACCGAAGGTACGGTTTTGTTCTTAGGTGTGCATGCTTGGGTTTTGTTCGATACGGGTGCTACCCACTCGTTCATTTCCGAGCGTTTTGCTAGGCAATTAGCATTAGAGTCGGGAATAGAGTCTGAGGATTTAGAAGTCCCTTTGTCTGTGCACACACCTACAGGTACGGTATCGACTAGGAAGTGTATTCTGTCTTTACCGGTGTGCATCGAGGATAGAGTCCTAGAAGGGTGTTTCTTCTTGCTAAAGATGAATGACTACGATGCTATTCTTGGTCTGGATTGGCTAGAGGAGCACTATGCGTTAGTAGATTATCGTGGGAAGAAGATCGTTTTCTGCATTCCTGGTGAAGATGAATTTTCTCATCCTTTGCCAAGGAACTTGGCAGGGAAGTTTGTCATCTTTGCCATGAGGGCGATGAGAATGGTGAACAAGGGTTGTGACGCTTTTCTTGCCAGCGTGGTATTAGTACCCAAGGCTGATGTGTGATGACCTCATTATACGGTACGATTATACCAACCCACGTCGGTATAGTAAGGTTATCACAGTGGGACATTTACCCAAACACTATCACATGATTGAGATATACACAAATATAGACACAGAGTCGCGGAAGTAAAGGACTAACTGTCATCACATTTCATCATCCACATTTCTCATACATGATCCATATAGCAAATTAAAGGACTAAACTTTCATAATTGAAATTAAACCAAACTACATTGTCCACAAGATTAAAGTTCTACATTTAATACATAATTTGTCCACAATTACATAAATGATAACTCTAATACAAGCTACAATTTACATACTATGAAACAAAAAGGACACAACGTCAACTCCACAAGCTACTCTCCACGCTCGGAGTCGCTCTCCACGGTCTCCTCCAAAAGTGTGTCACCAACTAAACCTGTACGCCGAAGCAAGGAGTGAGTCTAAAAGACTTAGCAAGTAACTCCATACACATCATTCATGCATACATCATAGTAGGTTCTACTATTTCAATTTGCACGGTAATCATACAACATGCTTGAACATCAATAAGAGACAACCTATCATGGTATTTCTACAAAGTCAAAACACATGGCACATGGTTTAAGATGTTTCACATAACACTCCCTATCACATGCTTTCTACTCATTTAATCACATGAAAACTACACTTCCAATTTGACTATAACATGATGGCAATTTACATGGAGTTAGAAATATCATAGCATGAATTATCGTCTCATACTCTAACACATTCACTTCACATGGTTACACATTCCCATATTTCACATAGTTCATTTTTCAAACATTTCACATGTACACAATGTTCACATTCTAACATAAATAGTTCACATGATTTCACATTCACATTTCACATTCACATGTTCACATATACACATTTTACACATTCACATTCACATTTCACAATTTATTTGCCGTGACACATGGTCCAAACCACCGCTAGAAGGACACATCACATACACATAACACATAGCACATCACCTAGGCAATACAGTGATGACTCTTGGCACTGCGCAGACCGGGAGAACACGTCTCCACCCTAACCAGTGGTACTTGTCCACCTCTAGGATTTCATCCTAATGCCTTAGGATATCTTAACAATTGAACCTTCTCATGGGGACCTTTCCATGATACAGTTCCACAGCCCTCTATGGAAGCAGTGTCACACACGGCGCATTTTACACATTACACATTCCGATTAACACACGTTTTACATATGATATTCACTTTCTTGTTTATGCACATGGTTCTGTTCTTCCCTAGCATGTGCTACTAATAACAGAAATCAAACATTTATTAGCTCTCATGGATTAATGGAATGCACATCATTTAACCTAAATCATGGTACATGTATTTGTAGCTCATTTTCACCTGGAAATCTCATAGAGTAGGCTAATGTTATCAAATTTTCCTAAAAATTTAACCACATGCTGTTTTCGGTTATAAGAACACACATACAAATTTTCAGATTTTTATGAATTCACATGTATTATAGAAATTTAAACATTTGGTTTCATGCCATTCATAAATTAAGTTAATATAGAACATAGCATGGATTTCAGATTTAATCATGCACAGTCATGAACCACACATAGATTGGCACAAGAAAATTTTCCCAATTTAATTCCCAACACACGATTTACTAGAATTTTCGCAAGGTCTACACATGTTTTCTATTTCTAATTGTAGAAATTAAACAATTCGCATGAGTATGGGAAAATTTCCAAGTTTGCAGGGCATGGGAGATACATATAAACATGGTCATAAAATTTCACAGCCTTTAATTCCTCAGAATTCATGGGAACAAAATTAAACAGCGTAACCTCTTTCCTACACATGCTTTTTAATAATTCTAATAATTAATTCCATCCACAAAAAAATACAGGAAATTTCACACACATCACATTATCTATTTTACATAACATATAAAATTTACATTATATCCTCATGCGCAGAAATCCGGAATTTAAAGATATATGGCAGAACAGTTCACTGTTCTGTCAAGAAGAACTCAACGGCATACTATGGATGTTTACAAGAGTTGGCGGCAACATCGTTGGCCGCTGACTCAAGATCTCAACGGCAATAGATCTGGACGTCGAGTTCGGACCTGTGTAAAAACACAGTCCGAACTCTAAAGAGGTGAATGTAGGGGATCCAGGACACGAGGAAAATCCATAAAAATGATAGAAACCTCCTAGACACATACATGGACAAGGTGAAAGGGTTACTTGCCTCTGGAAAAACTCCTAAAGGGATCAAAATGGTTGGAGAAGCTCTCCTTGGCAGTCCCAAGAAGCCTCCAAGATGTCTCCACTCCGGCCTCTGTGATGCTCCCCTCTGCAATCCAGGGTCGGGGATGTGTAGCCGGATGTGTTGTCTCCCTCCTTGTCGAAGTAGATCTCCAGATGAGGCCTTGGATCGCCGATCAAAGCCTCCAAACTCCAAGTTTTCTCACAGCTCACTAGGGTTTTCTCTTATCTCTTTGCAAAGAGCCAAGAGAGCTCTAGAGGTTGCAACAAGGGCTCTCTTAAGAGAGGACCCTCTCACCCCCCGCAAGAGGTCGGTTGGAAGGCCAAGAGCCGTTGGGGAGTGGTTGGTATCTCCCATCAAGGCATGGCACACCATGCTGCTGCAGACTGGTCTGTCAGGATATAGACGTCCACCGATATGGCCGTCGACTGAATAATCGACGTCCACCTATATGGACGTTAACAATAAGTGAACGTCCATTCATGTTGACGTCGACTAACCCTTCGGCCAGAACCCAAACCATGCAAAACCCTAATTTCTCCTAAGTTCATGCATGCAATACATAGGGTGTAATGCACACACTCACTATGTCACGAAAGCAACCGATATATACATACAACTAAGTTTATACATACATTCATAAGTACACCAGATAATGTAACATAATACTTACACGATGATGCATAACATACATAAGCATAAAATTGCACACAATAAAATAATAAGGACAAAATTCGGGGCCTTACATATGAGCTGTAAAAGGAAAGAAGCCAAAGATCAGTCACTTCAGGACATTTGGATGTCCTTGCTTCATCCACAACAACGGCAAATGAGATATTGGTAAGTTAGATGCCAAATCAGATGAAGGCATCTTCATGGGGTACACTTCTAAACCCAAAGGCTATAGAGTATTTAATAAACACACTTTATTAATGAACAATCTGTGCACATTATCTTCGATGAGACTAATCCTTCCTTGAGAAGGAAGAAAATAGTGATAATGACAATACAGATGAATTGTCTGAAAAACTAAAGAATCCATCATTTGAGGACAAAGAAGATCCACCTCTGGAAGATCTGCAAGAAAAAGAAATCCATATCAAAACCTTCCAAAGGAGTGGAGATACAAAAGGGATCACCCACTGAGAATATAATTGGTGATCCAACTGTAGAGGTAAGAATAAGAGGTAATGTAATCCCTTGCGATTACCTAGTATTTGTTTCACAAATAGAGCCTAGGACAGTCAATGAAGCTCTCACTGATGAATCTTGAATTTAGCCATGCAGGATGAACTGAATCAGTTTAAGAGAAACCATGTCTGGTCACTTGTTCCTAGACCATCAGATCATCCAGTTATTGGCACCAATGGCTGTTCAGAAACAAATTGGATGAAGCTGGTGTAATATTAAGAAACAAGGACAGATTGGTAGCTCAAGACTATTCCCAAGAGGAAGGCATAGATTTTGATGAAACCTACACCCGTAGCTAGACTTGAGGCTATTAGAATTTTACTTGCATATACATCTGCACTAGACTTGAAATTATTTCAAATGGATGTCAAGTCTGCATTTCTAAATGGTTTCATTAAGGAGGAAGTTTATGTAGAACAACCTCCAGGTTTTGATGACACTGAATTTACGAATCATGTTTTTAAACTACACAAAGCACTATATGGTTTAAAACAATCACCTAGAGCCTGGTATGAAAGGCTTAGCTCATTTTTATTAGACCATGGTTTCAGTAGAGGTCAAGTAGATAGTACACTATTTATCAAGTCCAAGATCAAACATATATTACTTGTACAAATTTATGTAGATGACATAATTTTTGGTTCAACTGATGAATCTTTTTGCAAGTACTTTGAAAAGCTTATGCAGGGAGAATTCGAGATGAGCATGATGGGGGAGCTAAACTACTTCCTTGGATTGCAAATCAAGCAAGGAAAAGATGGGACCCACATCTGTCAAGCTAAATACACTAAGGAACTCTTAAAGAAATTTGGATTCGATAATGCCAAGCCACTGTCAACACCTATGAACACATCAATGAGGATGGACAGTGACAAGAATGGTAAGAAAGTAGATCAAAAGATCTACAGAGGTATGATAGGCTCCTTACTTTACCTAACAGCAAGTAGATCTGATATTTTATTTAGTGTATGCATGTGTGCCAGGTATCAGGCAGATCCTAGAGAATCTCATCTAATTTTAGTAAATTTTTTTTTTAGATATTTAGCTAAAACTCATGATTTAGGTCTTTGGTATCCAAAGTCATGTGAAATTAACTTAGTAGGATATTCTGATGCTGACTATGCTGAATGCAAGATAGATAGAAAAAGCACCAGTGGTTGTTGTCAATTTCTTGCAGGATGTCTGATATCATGGTCTTCCAAGAAACAAAACTCAGTAGCACTGTCAACATGAAGCTGAGTACGTAGCTGCTGGAAGTTACTGTACACAACTCCTATGGATCAAGCAACAACTTGAGGATTATAGGCTTAATATCAAGACAATTCCATTGTTATGTGACAACACCAGTGCCATAAATCTCACCAAAAATTCGGTACAACACTCAAAGACTAAACACATTGAGGTTAGATATCATTTCATTCGTGATCATGTAGCTAATGGTAACATAGATATTTCATTTATTGATACAAACAATCAGTTAGCAGATATCTTCACAAGGCCTTACCTGAAGAGAGGTTTACATCTCTTAGAAGGGAATTAGGCATGTGCAAATTGTGAAAGATTTATCTGGTTAAATTGAAATATTATTTTCAGAACTTAAACTATTTTTCCTCCCAAAAATTTAAGCATAATTCCAATTATTGCTAATTCTTTTAATTTTGTCATGACGGTTCGATATTTTAAAGAGTTTATTCTTATCGAACTAGTCAGTTTTGTCGTTTTCTGCCCATTATGGCGTCTCTAAATTCTAAAAGTCGTTCTTTTAATTCTCCTTTATATCCCGAAATCTGTGCGGCAACGATTCACATCTCTTCATCTCTTCCTTCTGCCTGAGGCGATACCCTATCGACTCCGACATCGACTCTCTGAAATTTCAAGCTTCCACCTCTTTCCCGCGAGAAATTTCTTGAGGGGTTTACTCCTTTCTCCATTTCGATCATCCTGAAACTCTTCCCATCCAAAACCATGGCCTCTTCTGGTGTCTCCGGCAGCGTCGGGGGCTATGGAGCTGCATTTCTTACCGCAGAGCAGCAGGAAAGATTTGCTTCAGTAAAGACCAAGCTATGGGGCCACAAAGCAGTAGATGTGGCAGACCTGCAGAAGAATGGAATGGACAGTATCGTCGTAGCTATGGGCGATTGAAGTGGACAAAGATAGCCATCCTATCAGAAGTAAGTTATCCAGACCTTGTGAAAGCGTTCTATGTTTGTCTGAAGACAGAGGAAGACGGAACCCTGACTTCCATGGTCAAGGGAACTCAGATTAGGGTCACACAAGCCCTATTAGCATCTCTCTTTGATGTGACTACCTCCGAACACAGTGGAGTTCATACTGTGGATATCCAGGCTAAAGGTCTAGGGATTGTTGGTCCCGAATACAGATTGAAGGATGGAAAGATAGACATCAACCAGTTGAATGCGTTCAATCACTTATTGCATTTCATTGTGTGTCAAATAGTAGTCCCAAGGAGTGCCACCTTCTCCACTTGCACAAAGGTCGATTCCGACCTGATGTTCTGGGCTGTCCAAACCAAGAAATCAGCACGACAGAGATCATGATTGAAAGGATGAAGTTTGCAAGCGCGCAAGTATGGGATACAAAGAGTAAGCTGAACGTTTCTCTACCTTATGCTCATCTGCTCACAAGATATTTCAACACTATGGCATCAGTGTGGTGGGAGATGTGTCTGAGAAGATGGGCCAAGCTATTCGGTCCAGAAATTTGAGAAAAAGTGGTTTTTCGGTTGTCAATGGAGTTTGGACGAAGACTTCTGTGCTGAGGGTGAAGCCATCATTGGTGAAGCCCAAGAGGTCCAAGAAGCAGAAGTAGCAGCAGCAGAACCACCAGCAGCAGCAGATCCAGTAGCTCCAGCAGAAAGAGCACAGCACCATCTGTGGAAGCAGCAGTAGCACCACCATAGCTGAATCTAGCAGCAGGATTGAGGATATCCCTCCAGAGGATATTGAGCCCGTTGGGCATAGTTCAAGGATCCTCTTCCCTCTTCCCGAGTAGGCTCAGTACTCAGAGATGTACTGGAATCCATCCAAAGCTCTTTGAGGGATCCAGTAGTTAGTGAATTTCAAATTGCAGAAGCCGTGGCATCAGGCCACATTGATTCGATTGTTTTGGAAGAAGCTCCCTTTCAGGGGGAGCAAAGAATAGAGACTGAAGATGTGCCTATGGAAGATGTTCCAGTTCAGCAATCAATTGAGAAAGAGGCAGCAGCAGTTCAGGGGAGCAAAATGCCATGCCCCCATTGATGATCTGTTTAGAGAAGGCATTGTGGAAAGTGCCTCAGAAGAAGAAATTGAAAATGTTGATCATGAAGAGCCTGTGGTTAGGGCAAGAGAAGACAAAGGAAAAATGTGGCTAAAGAAGTTCCTCTCCTCACCAGTAAGCCACATAGGAGATCTGGAAAAAGAAGTTGAAAATCAATTTGAAACCTATTGTTGAGTGCCTGGATGAGCAGGCAAAATTTTGTGTTCCATGTGGTCAGATGTGGCCTCCATTTTTATTAGTCAAAGCTCATCTGCCCGTTCTTAGGGGCACTGTCATCTGAACTTGAAAGCCTTCGAAAAGATTATGACAGTCTGAGGATATGCTTGTAGATTTGTCAGCATTTTTGAGGGAGCACTTACCATCTCATGCCCCTCCTTTTGGTAGTGTAGGGCCATCAGGCCAAGTGAAGAGTCTAATAGGCCATCATGGCCTGTTATTGCAGAGCAGCAGCAGAAGAAGAGCGGCCATTAGGGCCTTTGTCTGAAAAACCTGCAGGCCACCAGGGCCAATTCTTGTTGAGGATGAGCATGCTGAACAAGTAGTTGCTGCTGAGGAATCTGGATCAGCAGGGCCAGTAGAGGTTGCTTCACCTCCAGTGGAATCTGTGGCTGCAAGAGAAGAAGATCAAGCTGTAGCTCCAGAGCCCTCTGTCCTTCCTACCCTTCCCACTCCAGCACCTCTTTCTCCCCACCCACCTCATCCACTGCTCCTCCAGATCCTCTCACCTTCAAACGACCCCGCTCCAGAACCATTTCCTCACCTACACCTTTCACTTCCCAACCTCCTTCATCTCCTACTTCCTCCCCCATCATCTTCTGTTGAGGTTCCTCCTGCATCTTCTTCAGCAAGAGCCTCTTCTAGTGGTCCTTCTTCTTCAGGGCCTTTTGATCTCCCTTCCATCACCCCTGCTTCCCTCTTCCATCCATAACACCCCCTTCTTTCATTACTATTATTCCTGAGGGTGTCCAATTAGCTCACACAGAAATCCAGGACATCAAGGATGAATTCAAAGTACAATACTTCATTCAGTCCTGGCTGTTGGGACCCACTCTCATAGGACAGGCTCTTCCAGTCCTATTCCTAAGAAGAGGAGACTCAGTTCCACCCATCCTGTCTCTTCTGAACCTTTTTATCCTCCCCTTTGGTTCTCTCTTTCCATTTCCAATAAGCAACAACCTATCTATGAGGAATTTCTTCAAAAGGTAGTGTTTGCTCACCTCTTTGGCCTTCCTTTCCAAATATTCGGCCCATCTCAATACCATTTTCCCTTATGCTTTTCTTTCCAAGGCTCAACAGTCAAATTTTTTTCCATTACTGAAGCCAAAACTGAAGACAATGGGCTCGGAGCAACAAAGATCTGTACAATCAATTTTGTCGTACTCAAGCCGCCAGATATCCACCCAGAGACGCTCCTCTCCTTCTCTCTGAATGGTTTCAATTCATCATAAAAATCTTTTTGGACCCTTCATTCAGAAGAAATCAAGTTCATCCGGCAATACAAAATGTACTGCGATTACTACTATCTTCACATATTCCTGAGGTGCAGCTGGGCCAGTTCAGGCAAGACATCCATGATTTATGTTCCAGGGTTGCTCACACCGAACCCCTCCACGTTGACTTTGCCACTTTGGTCATTCCTGATGTGGCCTTCCTTCCTCCACTGCACTCCCTGATCATGGATTCTTCTGTGGGAACTCTCATGTTTGAGCGAGCTACTCAGGTTATGGCTAGGCTCTCTGTGCAAGAAGGTCGTAACATCGCTTCTCATAGATTTGTCTTCAAGCAGTATCTTCAGGGGTACCTCAAGGCTGATGTCCTTGCCCCTATTCTATCTGAATGTGAGCGTCTGTCACCTGCTGATTGGGAAAAGCTCTACACTTTGTCCGCTTGACAGCTTCAAGAGTTGAATACTTCTCAGGCTCGCTCCCATCAACCTCTTCTGACTCCCGCTGAATTTCTGGATGCAACTCTCTTCACCTAGTCTGGGACTCCTTCCTGAAATGGGAAGAACGGTACAGATCTTTCTAGAATTAAGAAGGAATTTCGGCAGCATCAGATCTTCTATCCCTTAAAATCACTCAATTTCTTCAGTTTGCCAGTTTTGGTTGCTTCATCTCCTACAAGGTAGCTCTTGGCAATGAAAAATATGGGATTTCATATCAGATCAGAGACAACTTCACATCAAGAGGATGACTCCCACCATGGGACCCTCCTATTGTATTGAGCTTGGAGCATTTCAAGCCTATTTTGAAGAGCAGGAACGCCAAGCGCTACCTATCATTAGGCGCTTTGCATCTCTCTGTCTCCTGCCTTCTATCTCTCTGAACCCTCCAATGCTCCATAAATCTCTTATTTCTCTCTTTCTTTGCTCTTTTCACTATTTCTTATCTTAAGCTCTTGTATCTTTTTTCTTACATGACAAAAAGGGGGAAAATATAGCATTTCTGAAATATTTCCCTTATATTCTTTTCGCAAGAATGCTTAGACTTATTTCAAATCATCTTTGCTAATTGTTAAGTTTTGTCATCACCAAAAAGGGGGAGATTGATGATCAGTTTATCCCCATGTAATTAAATTAATTACATATCTATTTTGGTGATTAACAAAACAATGATAAATGTTTAATCTAACAATTTATTATGAGATTTTAAGCACAAAAAATAAACCAGGGTAAACAAGCAAATCAACCATGATGTAAGTATTCATCACTCTACAACAATGTAAGTTTGAAGCATCATATCTAAGTTCATAACGATTTCTATGAAGATATAACGATTTCCTTACATTCATAAAGATTTCATATTCGATAAGTGATCGCAACGATTTGCCCTCACATCGATTCGATAAGTGATCGCAACGATTTGCCCTCACAACGATTCGATAAGAGATCACAACGATTTTCCCTCACAACGATTTGATAAGTGATCGCAATGATTTGCTCTCACACGATTCGATAAGTGTTCGCAACGATTTTCCCTCACAACGATTCGATAAGTGATCGCAACGATTTGCCCTCACATCGATTCAATAAGTGATCACAACGATTTGCCCTCACAACGATTCGATAGTGTTCGCAACGATTTGCCCTCACAACGATTCGATAAGTGATCGCAACGATTTGCCCACCATCGATCGATAAGTGATCATAACGATTTAGTCATCGTATCGATTTGCTTATAATCATAATGATTTGTACATCGATTACTTATAACATCATAACGATTTGTACATCGATTTGCTTATAACATCATAACGATTTGTACATCGATTTGCTTATAACGTCACAACGATTTGTACATCGATTTGCTTATAACATCATAACGATTTGTACATCGATTTGCTTATACATCACAACGATTTGTACATCGATTTGCTTATAACGTCATACAATTTGTACATCGATTTGTTTATGACTCTATAACGATTTGATTATAACGACTTGTTGATAACGATTTGCTTATAGAATCATAACGATCCACTTAAGCCAAAATAACGACTTAATATTTGGCTCACTTTTGACTACGTTGAAAAGTCAAAGCTTTCTCGCACATCTTTCTAATGTCTGTGCATTTATTACTTGAACGTATCTCTGTATTCATGCAGACGATATCTTCTATTCTTGTGCTTATTTAGAAAACATCTTTTTGGAAGAACATAATGAAATTTCTACTTCTGTATAAAATCAATCTAATGTTGACTGACAACAAGAGACAACTTAGCTATCTATTGTTTAGCATTTAATGTATGCAGGTTTCTGACAACATTCGTCATACAATGTTGGACAAAATAGAAGCCAAAGGATACTACAGAAGATCCTATCTCTTTGCGTGCACAAATGGATAAAAGACTGCTGACTGGAAGCTTCTACAGTACCATGCAGTCTAACGTACACTTATGCATAGAGACAACAGACACTCCAACGTTCAAATTTCAAACGTTGATATATATAGAAGACTGAAGTTCGACAAAAAACATAGTGAGAGTAATAACAAGCTACAACGCCTTCAATCTTCTACAAGCCATTCTTAAATCCAAGCACAAACTCTCATTAGTTTTAGCTCTTGCTCTCGGTGCTAAGTTTTTCATCTGTGTGAGAGCCTTTCAGTCTGAGAAGAGTCCTTGATTGTAGATCTCTTCTTCTTCTCATCCTTGCTTCAGATCAAGCAGTGTTCTATAAGCTTGATCTAGGGACATCATCTCTTTGATCACATTTCTTGAGTTGTTCCCTTCTATTGTGAAGGAAGACCTGGTGGGATCCCGGGTGTGTCTTTCCCTTCGTGTTGAAGGCGGACCTGGTGTGGTATCCAGAGGGTTGTAATTCCCTTCGGGTTGAAGGAAGACCAGCTGCGCCTGGGTGTAAGGTCCTTAAGGGGGACTGTACCCTTGGTAGTGAAATCCTGAGATTTTACTTAGGGACTGGACGTAGGACTCCTAAGTAGAGGAGATCCGAACCAGGATAATTCCTTGTGTTGTGTGATTGTCTTTATGTGATTGCTGTTTATCTTCACTATCACTAACATCCATCGAAGTGTGTTTTGTGTGAACATTTTTGTGTACAGGGTTAGTAGACGAAGTTTTAAAGCCCTATTCACCCCCCCCTTTGGGCTTGCTAGCTGGGCAACAGTCGCGACGCCCTACCTTATCGCGACACTATCGCGGCGGCCCAAGCTGTCGTGACCTTGTCGTGACACACAAGAGCGTCGCAATGATGTCGCGACGGCCTGCTGGTCACGACATCATCGCGACCTCTATAGCAGTCGCGTCTTCAGCGGAGGGGGGGTTCCGGTGCTGTAACGACCCACTTCCACCTGGTACAGTTATACCAACCCACATCGGATGAAAGCAAGCCGCTACAAGGGAGAAAACCCACAAGTAACAAATGGGCTGAGATATACACACATAGAGAATACTAATGCAACAAAATTTAAACCAATTCTTATTCCATCAACTTTAATTCACATACCACAGTCTATATAGTCCAATAAGGAAATGACATAACATATAAACATTAACATGAGCCAGTTTCAAATATATATCTAGATTCAAATACAATTTACATATTGGAAATAAATTTACAAGTCTTCATTATTCTCTACACCTCGTCGGACCTTGCTTTCTCCTCGGCTTCTAAATTTTCTGAAATGTTTAGCAAGGGTGAGTCTACACAATAGACTCAGCAAGTAACTTAAATTCAAACTATATACCTATCACACATGCTTTCTAACCATTTAACACCATTAAATTTCAGCAATTAAAGTCCTACATGCTCATGCTATAACATAAATGATTTAACAAGGAAGCGTATTAAACAACTAATCTAAACACATGTAAAACAATAATCTAAACATTATTACTATTAACATGGTATCATTTACATGAGTTCAAACATACAATCACATGTTTTCATACTTTATTTAAATCATTGTGCAGTTCTATAAACTTAATCATGGAAGCATGTACAAGATAGGTAGCACCCCTAGCATGATCTCTATCTCACTTCACATGCATATATACTTTACTCTACACTTAGCTTGCTGTTTTTATAGAAAATTTATCACATTTATATGACACTTGCAATGGATCACATTAAACTACACAACATGATATTAAACGTGTAATCACAATTAATCTAATTCAAAATAACACGTGCATTATTTCCTCATGACATACACACATGCATTTACTTTCACACCATACACTTTCCTTTACACATGATTTCCCATCGTTTTCATTTCCATATTCACACATTTCTTATCACTTCACTTTGTACATAACATGTGCCACATTCACATATATTTTTGCACATACCTTGTGCCACAATCACATGTCATTTTCACATTATACTTATGTTCATTTATTTTACACAATGCCAAGACATAGCCCAAACCACCCCTTAGACGATCATGTAGCACATACACATTCACATTCATGTACTTAATCACCATACTTAAGCACTAAGCATAGTAATGAAGTCTTAGTTCCTGTAGAACCGGGGAAAGCCCTTCCCACCATTACCAGTGGAACTTGTCCACCTCCAGGATTTCACAAGCCCCTTGCCTAAGCTATCACAATTTAACAAGCCCCTTGTCCAGGGTATCACAATTATAACAAGACCCTTTTCTAGGGTATCACATATATGTTTGAGCTTTGACAATGTCTTATGGGCACAATTTAATTATCTTATCACATTACACATTTTACCCACACATGCATTTATTCTCTCACTTTCCAAGCACTTACACATACATGCACTATGAAACATAGCTTATCACCTTCAGACTCTCAATCAGTCATAAACAGTCATTTGACAGTAGCTAAATGACAATGTTAATCACATTCTAACATAATTGAGATTTGATACAAACATGGTACAAAAGATTCAAAAATTTATAACAATATGCACAATTTCAGAATCATATAAAATTTTAACAACAGTTTAATTATAGCACAAACAACATATCAGTAATTTTTCACAATTTTCGGAGTAGTAAAACCATTTTTAATGATTATCACATATTCATGAAATTTAACAAGATAATTCATTTAACATGAAAGGTAGTGAACTACCTGTTCTAACAGTTCTAAATCATGCATGCAATGGTTCTAACTTCATTAAAATCTCTAAAACAATAACAGTTAACATATACAACTTTTCTATATTTAAATCTATCTTATCATGGTGTAGCTAGATTCAGAAACTAATGGTATTCTGCACAGTACTTAGAATCCTACCAAATTTACCCACAGTTTACATACAGTACAGGGAACACATATGAAAATTTCCACATTTTTTCAGATATGTACACTAATTTTGATAATTGAAATAGGTTTTCATCATAATATCATTAAAATCACTTCAACAGGTGTCATACTATTACAGCTACACCTAGCAGTGGTAACATATGAATACAGTCATTATAGGGTCACAAGAAAATTCCGGAGCCCTAATTCAACATGGATCTAATTAAACAAAACTTACCAATGTTAAATCATGCTCAGTACCTCATTTCAGAATTTCAAATAAATAGGACAATTTACAAAATTCAACCTAACCACATGGTATGACCTACCGAATGTACTTGGCCATATACAAAATTTACAACATGTATTGATGTCCAGAAATCCGAAAAATATGCCACAAAGATCGGACATGCTTTTTGTCAAAACTGATGAACTTGGCGGCACAATGGCTGCCGCCAACATATGTTAACGGCACCATAGGTAGCTGCCAACTTCGGATCTCAACGGCATCAGATGCTGCCGTTAAGTTCCTGTCTGTGCAAAACACAGATCGAACACATGAAGTCATGGTGGAAGGGGGGTTCCAGAACACGAGGAAAATCCGAAAAAATGATAAAAACCTAGAGGATAGGTCTATGGCTTGAACCCTTAAGCTACTTGCCTGCAGATAAATCAAATAAGGAACGATTTGGTCAGAGAAGCCCTCCTCGGCCAGTGCCAAGAAGGTCCTCAAATCTCCCGTCGATCCGGCTCTGTGTTGATGGATGAAGCACGCTGGAGTCGGGGAAGCCTTCCTCGATGATCAGGGAGTCTCCCAGTCGATGAAGATTGCCAGAACCGCACCAGGTTAACGGATCTAAGGTCTCAAGTCTCTGGTTCGCACATGTTTTCTAGGGTTTTTGGACAACAATCAACAAGGTCTAATCCGGCAGGGGAATGGGTGCTTTATAGAACCTAAGGGTCGGGTACGCATTAGGGGTAGGTTATCCTTCTGTTGGGAAGGTTTCCTAAACAAGAACCGGGCGAAACCGCTACCGTTTTCAGATCTGAAAACGCACACAGCTGGAGAAGTAGGCGTCCACATTTGGTGCCACCAACAGGGTGATTGGCGTCCATCGATCTGGACACCAACTTGGCATGTTGCCGCCAACCTGCATTTCGGCCAGAAAGCAAATGTACATCCACATAGATGTACCAATACATCATAAACAGTTTAATGGGTACGAAAATAAGTAGATATTACATGCACAAGGTTAAACATACACATATATATTCATGCACACAACATAATTACGTTCCATATGCATATATTTAATTAAAAATACCATGTACTTCAACAATTGATAATGCACACACATTTAAATATATATTACATGTACAAAAGTACCTTGTGTGTACTTACAAGATATATCACAATAATTACATACCATATACACTATATTATTTAAATACACATTGCACATAATAATAAATATAATATACACTCACAAGAATAACATATACTATACTCATGCACATAAGTGAGTAAGTATTTTTAACATGCACCAATTAAACAATATTAAATGCACAAAATTCGGGGGCCTTACAAGTGCAGTCCTCCCAAGAACCACCCTAAAACGCGATACAAACATTCCACAGGGGGAGGGGAGCATGCTCAACATGTATGAAAGCCATTAAACTATGCAAACCACCCTCAAATCCCCACAAACATGGATTTACAAGAATCTACGCTCGATGGAGAATCTCACTCAACCACGAGGATTCCTCACACTCCCATGCCCCAACCCACGAGGAAAACACCATCTCAAGGGGGAGGGAAGCATGCTAGGGTGAGAGGATCAAGTGTCCCTACCTCCAAGTGTAGAGCCGACCTGTTGGGACCTTCACGTTGGAAAGGCCACCTCCTCCTCGCACCAAGCTCCACGAGCACGTCCCCTGCACGAACAGGATGACACCACCTGAGCACGAGCACCACGAGCATGAAGAACTGTCGAGAAATCGCAAGGGAGCTCGAGAGGGGAAGAAGAGGGAAGAAGGAGAAGAGAGAGGGCGAGAGGGGGAGAATGGGGCGCAGCCTCGGTTTTAAACCGACGCCCCCATAGACGCAACGGGTCGACCTTGCACGACAACGACCATGTTGCGATGCCCCTAGGCGTCGTGACCATGTCGCGACGGCCGCCCCCGGCGTGACCCCAAAAGCAGTCAAACCTCGAAGACTGGGAAAAGCAAACGCGATGGCCGACTAGGTCACGTCAATGTTGTATGCACCTGACACCCGACACGACCGTTTTGACAGACAAGACAATGGTCACGTCTGTCAGAAACACAGTCGCGACACCGCCAGACATCGCGACAAGAACGCGACGCCCACCCCCGTCGTGACTATGTCGCAATGGCCAGGTCTGTCGCCACAAAACCATGTCACGACGGGCTCCCCTAGCACGACCATGTCGCAACCAGGGAGCCTTCCGCGACCCTAAGGATAGGGCCAAGTGCCCAGGAGGACCGGGTCTTACAGTAGCCTCTCCCCTTCGCTCAGAATCTAAACTCACCCACTACTTGCCAAAATGTGAAACTATAATTGGAGGACACAATCTCTCTGCCGACCTCATCTGTTTAGACATGAAGGGTTATGATGCCATACTGGGTGTCGATTAGCTAATTGAATATGATGCCGATGTCAATTGTCATCATAGAAGGGTCACCTTTAAAAGACCAAACCTTCCACTCTATCACTACTTGGCACCCGTTATCATAAACGCCCTGTCCTGATATCCTCTTTAAAGGCTTCCAAGCTGATCAACTAGTGTTGTGATGCTTTCCTAGTTTTAGTCATGACAACTGAAAAGAAGAAACCAACCCTAGAAGACATTCTCATGGCGAGAGACTATCCTGATGTATTCCCAGAGGAATTACCTGGTATACCACCTGAGCGGGAGGTAAACGCCACCATTCAGTTACTCTCTGGGGCAGCCCCTATTTCAAAAGCTCCATATCACATGTTCCCTATTGAATTGTAGGAATTGAAGAGCCAGATCCAAGAACTACTAGATCAAGGTTTTATTAGGCCCAACACATCCCCTGTGGGAGCACCTGTACTGTTTGTCAGGAAGAAGGACAGATCAATGAGGCTTTGCAATGACTACCGTCAGTTGAACCAGTTGACAACAAGAACAAGTATCCACTGCCCCGCATCGATGAACTGTTTGATCAGATCTCCGGTGCACAATATTTCTCAAGATAGACCTAAGATCAGGATACCATCAACTGAGAATAAAGAAGAGGATATACACAAGTCTGCATTCCGGAGTAGATATGGTCACTATGAGTTCGTGGTCATGCCGTTTGGTTTAACAAATGCTCCAGTGGCTTTCATGCAACTTATGAACAATATTTATAGGCCATACTTAGACCAGTTTGTAGTGGTGTTCATTGATGACATCCTCATTTACTCCAAGTCAAAGGAAGAACATGAAGAACACTTGAGGGTTGCTCTGCAAGTTCTTAGAGATAATCACCTCTATGCAAAACTTAGTAAGTGTGAATTATGGATAGAGGAAGTGTCTTTCCTTGGCCACATCATATCCATGGAGGGAATCTCTGTAGATCCATCTAAGGTGGAGGCGGTAAAGAACTGGGCAAGGCCGACAACTGTGTCAGAGATCAAGAGCTTTCTGGGTTTAGCTAGTTACTATCGTCACTTTATTAAAGATTTTTCAAAGATAGCTGTACCATTGACCACGCTTACCAGGAAGGAGAATCCATTTGCATGGACTGATGAATCTGAAGAAAGTTTCAGGGCATTGAAAGAGCACCTCATCTCAGCACCTGTACTAACACTGCCAGTCGCTGGGGGTAGTTTTGAAGTATACACAGATGCATCTGGGATCAGCCTAGGTTGTGTGCTGATGCAAAATGGGAAAGTCATATGCTATGCATCGCGACAATTGAAGAAGCACAAGGACAATTATCCTGTACATGATCTGGAGCTAGTTGCTGTAGTCTTCGCCTTGAAAATATGGCGTCATTATCTATATGGTGAGAAGTTCATTGTGTTTTCTGACCATAAAAGCTTGAAGTATATATTTTCTCAGTAGGAATTGAACATGAGATAGCAGAGGTGGTTGGAGTATCTCAAAGACTTCGACTTCACTATCCAATATCATCCAGGTAAAGCAAATGCTGTGGCAGATGCTCTAAGTAGAAAGCCAATGATTACAATGTCAAGTCTAATGGTGGGCGAATGGAGATTATTAGAAGACTTTGCCAAGTTAAATATTGATGCTGACATCAAGAAGAAGGGATGTCTTATTGCTTGTGTTAGAGCACAACCTACACTATTGGAGGACATCATAGCACTCCAAGACAATGACCCTGTGCTTGTAGAGATTAAGGCTAATCTAGAAAAGAGGTCGGAATTTTCTCTAATGGAAGAAGGAAGATTGTTGTTCCGGGATCGAGTCTGTGTACCCAACCATGTGGAGACAAAGAAGATGATTATGGACGAGGCTCACAAGACCAAGTATACCATACATCCTGGAACTACTAAAATGTATCAGGATCTTAAAAGAAGCTTTTGGTGGCTAAATATGAAGAGGAAGTGGCGGAATATGTCGCCCGATGCTTAACATGTCAAAAGATCAAGGTAGAACCCTTGCGACCTGTAGGTAAACTTAAACCCCTAGAAATCCCAGCATTGAAATGGGAAGGTATAGGGATGGACTTTATTTTCGGACTACCTAAATCTAGAGGTGGATTCGATGGCATAGGGGTAATAGTCAACCGCTGAACTAAGTCCGCTCACTTTCTGCCAGTAAAGAACAAGTGGTCAGTGGATGTCTTAGCTGCATTGTATGTGAAGTAAATAGTCAGACTATATGGAGTACCGGTGTCTATTGTGTCTGATAGAGACCCTAGGTTTACATCCCACTTTTGGAAAGGACTGCACTATTCCTTGGGATCTAAACTGAACTTTAGCATGGCTTTCCATCCGCAGACTGATGGTCAGACGGAGAGAACAAACCAAGTGATTGAAGATATGCTTAGATCTTGTGTTCTAGACTTTGGAGGTAGTTGGCATGAACACTTACCTCTTGTGGAGTTTGCCTACAATAATAGCTACCAAGCTAGCATACAAATGGCACCATTTGAAGCACTCTATGGCAGGAGTTGCCGATCTCCAATATGCTAGTATGAAGTTGGTGAAAAGCAAATGCTAGGACTAGAGATGATAAGGGAAACCATAGAAAAGGTGAAGCTTATCAGGGAAATAATGGCGGTGGCATAGCAAAGACAAAAGGCATATGCAGACAATAGAAGGAGAGACCTGGAATTTCAGGTTGGTGATCATGTATTCTTAAAGGTGTCTCCAGGCCGCGGGATTAGGCGGTTTGGAATTAAAGGCAAGCCGTCACCAAGATTCATCAGCCCTTTCGAAATCCTCAAAAGACTAGGTGAAGTTGCATATCGTCTGGCTTTACCACCACAACTTGATGGAATACACAATGTGTTCCACATATCATGCTGAAGAAATATGTACGCGATCCATATCACGTCATAGAACATGAACTTTTGGAGTTCAACAAGAACGAAACTTATCAAGAAAGGCCAATTAAGATCGTGGACCGGGAATGCACCAACTAAGGAACAAGGTCATCCCACTAGTAAGAGTGAGATGGAATCAACGCATGGACGAAGACGACACGTGGGAAACCGAGGAAGCTATGCGCAAGAATATCGGGAGTTGTTCACAAGTAAGTACATATCGCTTGCGTCATAAATTGTATATGATTTGGCAAGTAAATTCTCTTAAGTGGGGGAGGGTGTAGCACCCCGGAAAAATTCAGTAGAATAAAATTTTAAATAAATGGAAATAAATAATTTCCGTAATTATCGAAAGGTAGAACTTATGTACCACTATCTTACGTGAGGGAACACATCGGAAAATTCTGTAAAAATTATAAATCAACTCCAAACATTATCCTTAATGTTTCATAAAGAAATTCATGCAACGAAAAATTCATTGACCAAGTGTATGTCACATTGTGACCAATATCCAAATTAGGAAACAAGTTGGAAAACCGTTAACACAGAAATAACATGGTCATAAATTAAATAAACAGTTGGAGAGGTTTCCAACATCATGTAGTGATGACCCATTATTGGAATTGGTCCAATGGATCACATTTGGCCCAACAATAAAATGGAGCAAGAAAATACCCATAATTCGTAACCCTAATTGGGCTGAAAATAGGAAGAGGTAATTGGGGCAAATCCTAAGGCAATTAGGCTTTCTTGGCAACCCAAATTCGTGCCTAGCCATGGTATGGTTGCCTAAAACTTCATACACTCTATTGGGGTGGGAATCATCAAAACATGGAAGGTGGAAACCCAAACCCACATCCTTCCTTTCCTACACCCAATGGACTTCTAAAGAGCCCTAGATGCATACATACATGTCATGAACCCTAGGGGACGAATTTACACATTGTTGGGGTCATGGGAGGCTGTTCTTGAGCACCCAAAGGAGGAGGAAATCCCCCTAACTCAGAGCTTTCTTCCCTACTGCATCTGCATCAACCTGCGCAGATAGCTCTTCTTGGAGTCGACCTAAGGTAGCCAAACCCTAACCAAACCGTGCAAGACTTTTACCCCTAGAAGAGGGTCAAGTCTAGTTCCTAATCCCACTGGTTTGCCCAATTTTCATCCATAGGACCAGGAGTATTAAGTGTTCTCCTCCAAGTGGTCTGATCGAGGGCTTTTTAGAGGATGAGACTTCTTCAACCAAAAAGGTAGGTGATCTCGGCCAAATCTAAATAAATCTTATGTCAATGTGTAGAGTATCGAGTCTACTTTCATGTCCAAGGTATTTCATCGAATTTCATTGAGTACATCTCGAGTATCAGGCATTTTGCCAAAGTCACGCATGTTAACAGCTTTTTATGTTCATGTTGATTTCTCACGCATTCCGAGGCCAATTTTAATGATTCAAACCATAGTTCTCTTCTATTCCTTGTTCCCAACAAGTTTCATGTTTACACTTTTTGTTCAAAAGCCCTAGATTAAAAGTTATAAGCATTGCATGAATCGAGTGACTGTTTTCTGCATTTTCGGGTAAGAACCCAAAACGCGACGAGACCGGACGTCGCGTTTTAGCCTACAAGAACGCGATGTAAGATTCCGACGCGTTCATGTGAATCGCGACCGTGCCCTACGTCGCAATTTTTGATCATGACAGTACCGTTCTGGCACCTCAAACTGTGTGCTGCATGGTTTTCAAAGCCTGCATGAAATGTGACGTGGACCCCTGTCATGATTCGGCCGTTTTGCCGCTCAAGGTTTTTACGTTATTTTTATATTATTATTTTGAACCTATCTCATGAACACGACGGGGTAAACCTTCATGATACAAGCATGAAGGCGACGGTATAGGCCGTCGCGATTTGATTCTTCACCAGTTAGTCTTGTTCCGACTGTACAATGCATTATGAAATGCGTCTACTATGTCCGACGCAGATTTCAAGACGTACCTGAGACCTATTTTACATGGTATAGAGTTCATGTTTGCTAGTCTTGGTTCTGGTCATTGCACGAGGTCTGTTTAATGGCTTAAAAGCAATCAACCCATGTAAAAGCTTTAACTACATGAATGTTATTCTAATTGCTCATTAATGATGTGACCATTCATGCACTAGTGATTCGCTTATCTTACAGTTCTATCTTGCTTAAATGATAATTGTTATATTAGAAAGATTGCAAACCATGTATAGGTAAATGCACAGTTCATCTCATGCTATCATGTCAATGTTTTCCGCAAGATTGAAACCGATGGATTGTGGGTCGAGACACGTGCTCACTTCGAAATTGCACATATAGGCAGCCCTTTCTTGGGGATTGGAAGCCCTTTGTTGGTCATTCCATACTGGCAGACTAGCGACCTCTCTTCCGTAATTCTCCGTACTCCATGGATTCCCTCATGGAGACCCGATTGGTTGTACCATTGAAGTTCCTTAGAGATAGCGTGCACTTCCTCTCTCATCTTATTCTTGTGAGTGTGATTTATAATCTAGACTTAAGCCATTAATGTAAAGAGATAACTAAAGCCTAAATTGCTCCGTTATGCTGCCAAAATTATCTCTTGACTATTGTATCATGAAATCATGTTCACATTACTTACTACTTGTTCTCATCATCATCATGAACATGACATTACATATGCTTACATCTTGAAACTCTTATTGGCCATTAATGACTGTGGGTATCTACATTTAAAAATAGTGAGATGCTAATCGGGCACAGAGAGTGTCCAAGGGCTCCAGTCTAGCCCCAATGACAAGAGTCATAATATACTGTTAACCATGGGTATAATGATTACTGACGTTGCATCTGCACTGGGAGTACTTGCGTGTTGAATGCTAGATACAATAGCCATATACACATGTCCTAGTGTGCATTTCAAGGTGGATCTTTCCTGTTGTACAATAGTATCTTCGTGCTTGATTAGTGTTACATGATCGTTCTTGTGCTTGCTTGCTTGCTTGTGTGATATGGCCATCCTGTAATTATTGCAATTTAAGTGATATCTTGCGTGCTTGTTACATGCCTCACTAGGGAAAACTTCTTGCTCATTATAGCGTTCTAGATCTTGCTCTATCATGATCACTCTATCTATGTAGCAACCTGGATTTTTTTCAAAAAAAAATAAAAATAAAATCAATTAGAAAATAAAGAAATAGAATTAAATAAAACCCATCAAATGAAAATAAGTAATGGGCTTTATTAAATGGACCCATTAGAAATTAGTGGGCTAAAATAGAGATTTTTAAAAGGGAATAATAGAGAAATACCCAAAATTCGTACTAAATATTACTAAAATAGAAAAGAGGTATTAATGCAATAAAAGTAGAAGTTTGAGTTAGATTGGGATTCCTTAACCTACCCTAATGGGTTGGCCACGAAATCCTCTCTCTCTCCCAACCCAAATAGAAGATCTCTTGCTTAAAAAGGGGAGAGGAAATATAGGAATTTTGGAATTTAATAGGAATTAGACTTAACTAGGAAATGGAATAGGGAGGAGCTTAAATACTTCTCTTAAACCCACATGGCCGGCCCTAGCTCGTGCCAAGAGGTTCCTGGACCAGGAGGACAGCCAAGAGGAGGAGAAATCGTGGAGAGGAAGACCCATCAAAGCTTCTTCCCCGAGTTCATCAAGTCTTAACCCTAGAAGAGGAAACGATCAAAGGTAGGCATTCTCACAAGCATAAACCATGAAACTTTTTCTGTAGGATGTCTCGTCTATCAGGAACAAAAGCCCTTTGGTTTCATAATTTTCCATTGCATATCTTTTGATCTTGATTTTTCATGTTCTGCAACTTACATGACCCCGAACCCTCTTCTAAATTCTTGATCTCCTTGTATACTCAACCCCATACCACGAGATTTTTACTGTAGTAACTGATGCATGTTAGGCATCTTTTGCCCAAAAGACCTCAATTTGCTTCATCCTATCTTGTGAATTTAATCATTGATCTCAACTATGTACTGTTTCATGTTCATCATGAATACCCGTGTTTAAAACATCTCTAAACCCTGGATTTTTCCAATTCCTAATTATTGTAAGTACCCATGCATGTCTAGTCATTTTGCAACTAGTTTCATGATTTTTCGTTGACTATACAATTAGTTGTGATTTTCTGAATCACCCTGTGTCAATAGGGTAGTTCTAGCCCGCAATCCAATGAATGTCCTTTCCCTATCGGACCCGGGCGCAGACCCTGTGAACGAATGGCCCGATAGGCGCGTTCACAAGGTGGTCGCGACAACGCCCTCTATCGCGATCTGATCGCGACAGGGCCTGTCGTCGCGATCTGTTGCCCGACCAGACTAAGCCTATCACGACCCGTACAAGCACCTGTCACGATCTCAGTTGACCCCGTCGCGACCCTCATCAGGGTACGTCGCGATCTGGGTTCTTTTTGCATGAACCCCCTGTCTCAGCATGCTTGATTACCTACAGTGTTTGTACTCTTGTTTAACAGTCATACATACAAAAAAACTCTTGTTATAAATTAAACATTTATGTATGATTAAATACATGCACATGATCTTTCTATCTACAATTTCATGACAATTACACACACATTGAACCATCCAATTATGGCATAAATTGGCATGAATTATCTCATAATACATCTGGTAATTTATGTAATTAATAGCCTATTTTAAATATACTTGTCTATCGTTTCTCGTGATGTTTTGGGAATATCGATATCGACGCTCCACTGTTCTAGAATTCCTCTAGAACGTCGACCACTTGTTTCTATAGACACTCTCTCTTGACTTGGACGAACTCTCCGTCGGATACTCCATCTGCCGACTAGTAAGTCTTTGTTCAAGGCCTCCGTAAGTCTCCTCTGTCCATGGATTCTCACATGGTCGATGAGCCGGTTGTACCCTAACACCTATGATACCCTTTAGGGATCTATATGATCCAAACGGCTATTAGAAGTTCACTCTCGTCTTGAATCATGCCGACCTCTGGACTTGTGCTTAACATGGCCACGGAAGGGTCGTGAGTTCCGCCTGACTGCCAACACCGGTGCGCGTGTTGTGCAACTGTTACTATCGCCTGGTTACTCGATGCGTTACGTGCAATGTCCACCAGCTCTCATCTATACTCTACTCGCTCATCTATTCACGTTCACTCTACTATCTCGTCTATTCATCTAGTGCTCTCATCTACTTCTTGGTACTCTATATTGGTCATTGACTGATTGTCTAAAGATAAACAATATAACCAATGCCTGGCAATCTATAAAGGCCCGATCTGGTCCTGGGATGTGCGCCCGAAAGTGCTAGTGCCCATGGGAGTTAAATGATCAGAGTGTTTGGCATTACACTCAAGTGCTATCTATCTTGACTATCTAAATGACAATCAAAAGTGCTATGTTCTCTCGTTGTCCATTGACAACAAAGTGCTATCTATCTTGACTATCTAAATGACAATCAAAAGTGCTATGTTCTCTCATTGTCCATTGACAACAAAGTGCTATCTATCTTGACTATCTAAATGACAATCAAAAGTTCTATGTTCTCTCGTTGTCCATTGACAAAAAAGTGCTATGCTATACTCGTGCTATGCTATACTCGTTGTGCTATCTGTACTATGACCATCTTGCTATACTTGACATTGTGCTATCTTCCTATTATTGTGTTATTCCCGACAATTATGCTATTTTGGAAAGTCTATATTTGGAAAGTCTTGCTAATTCGTTCACATACTGTCCTGCTATATTTTTACGTGACTCTTTCGCTCTATCATTAGTTACTCTGCCTTCAATGCATAATTACTTAAAGCCTGCTGAGCCTGAGATTTAAGTCCTACTGGGCGATGTTCACTCACCCTGCATTATTTGTCATTGTATTCTCAAGTGAGACCGAGGATGAACCATACACTCAAGAGGACGGGACGACCTGGAGTGATGTCATGAGTACCCTAGTGTCCTATTGCTATGTTTGGCGTTGTAGTAGTTAGGTGTGAAGTTTCGTCTTTTGCTTAATTTCAATGTAATTGGGCCTTATAGATTGGATCTGATATTAGTGGTTGTAACTGGACATTGGAAAGTTATTAATGAAATGAATTTGCTTTAGTATTATCCACTGTGCAATGGTTTGATGTCTAGTACTCGCTCTATACCCTTTACTTGCAATTGCCTCGCGTTTCGATATTCTGCGTCGGGGCGTGATAGTTTTGTGGTATCAGAGCCTAGGTTATTCTTAGTATAGGATGATCTAGGTTAACCTGTCTCGACTAGAGTCAACTATCCTACCTATGTGAGTTGTGGTTAGAGCCAAGGGTAACTAGCAAAAATAAACTCACACACGCACGAATTAAATCTCACATCAGTATCATAACAGTAAGTTATTTTTGCAAGAACTAAGCAATCAAGATGACTGCCGAACGTGCTCAAATGAGGGGCATGCAACAAACCATCCAAGAACTGACACGCGCCATTGTGCAAGCCACTCAAGGAGGTGGCAATCGTGGTGTAGGCGACCTACATCGCAACTTCAGAAGTCTGAACCCACCTAGGTTCAGCGGATCCACGGATCCGGATGAAGCTGAGCACTGGCCCCAAGAGACGGAAATAATTTTCCATGTCATGCAATGTGCAGCGGGGGACAAGCTGCTACTTGCCACATTCCAACTGGAGAAGGATGCCTGCGCCTGGTGGGAGTCAGTGGAAGCTACTAGAGAGAATGGGCCATTCACTTGGAATGAGTTTAAAGAACCATTCAACTCCAAATACTTCTCCGAGCTGTTCAAGAAAGGAAGGCTGCGGAATTCGCTGCTCTTAAACAGTGGAGCTTGACTGTGGCCGAATATGAAGCCCAGTTCTCTAGACTGGCACGCTATGCGGTACATCTGGTGAACACTGAAAGGATGAAGGCTAAGCGCTTTCTAAACGGCCTTAAGCCCCACTACATCACTCACTCTCACCTTTCGACATCCCGACCTACGCCGAGATGGTGAAGAGGGCTCAGTTGCTAGAAGATGCTACGACTTCACCGACCGTATAAAAGGGAAGTTCGTCAAAAGGAAGTGACCTCGGGTCAGTCATCTGCTAAGCCTACCAACGGCATGAAGCGTCCCTTCAACATCACGGAGGGATCTAGCCAAGAAAGGAAACCCAAGGTTTTTGTACCCAACACTCCAACAAAGAGCCACTGCAAACACTGTGACAAGCCTGGTCACACGGCTGATGAATGCTGGAGGAAAGTCGGTGCATGTCTGAACTGCGGAAGTCGCGAGCACTGTATCCCTGAGTGCCAGCTACTGAAAGAGAATGAAAGGCACCCTAATGCACCTAAGAAAAATAGGGCCAACTGCAAGTCCTACATGATGAGGAACCGCTATGGAGGGTGGCATGGTAGAAGGTACCCTTCAAGTTTTCTCATTATCAGCATTCGTTTTATTTGATACTGGAGCCACTCATTCATTTATATCTCAAAACTTTGCTGATACTGTAACTGCTAAACCTATATCCATGGGTAGTGAGTTCTCTGTCACAACGCCATTAGGGGAAAAGGAGAAACTGAATAAATACTTCCCTCTGCCGATGTAATGATCGGAGACCATAACCTAAAAGCCGACCTGGTGTGTATGTCCATGGAAGGCTATGATGTAATTTTGGGAGCCGACTGGTTGTCCGCGTATGGGGCAAGTGTCGATTGTAAGAAAGGAAGGTTACCTTTAGTGACTTTCCTAAATTGGCATTCTCTGGGATTAGACATAAGAGACGGATGTCTCTAGTCTCCGCCATAAAAGCCCACAACATGATGAAGAAAGGTTGTGCTGCTTTCCTAGCAGCCATAGGAGTAGAAAAGAAGGGTTCCAAATAGAAGACATGCATATAGTACAGGACTACCCAGATGTATTCCCCGAAGACCTGCTAGGGATTCATCCTGAACGAGATGTCAACTTCACCATTGAGCTGATTCCTGGAGCCGCACTGGTATCGCGTCAACCGTACCAGATGTCACCTACCAAGCTGAAGGAATTGAAGGTGCAACTGATGGAGCTACTGGAAAAGGGGTTCATCAGACCAAGTACTTCCCCATGGGGAGCACCTGTGCTATTCGTAAAGAAGAAAGATGGATCGATGAGGCTGTGCATCGACTATCGACAACTCAATCAGCTTACCATCAAGAACAAATACCCATTGCCTAGGGTCGATGAACTATTCGACCAAATTTCTGGAGCGCAATATTTCTCCAAGATCGATCTTCGATCTGGCTATCACCAAATGGATCAAGGATGACGATATTTTCAAAACGACTTTCAGGAGCAGGATGGACATTATGATTCGTCGTTATGCCTTTTGGTCTAACCAATGCTCCTGCAGCCTTTATGCAACTCATGAACAACATATATCGGCCATACCTCGACAAGTTCGTGGTCGTCTTTATCGACGACATCCTTATATACTCCAAGACCAAGGAAGAGCATGAAGAACACCTAAAGACAGCACTGCAAGTTTTGCGAGACAACAAGCTGTATGCAAAGCTTAGCAAGTGTGAATTCTGGATCGAAGAAGTATCCTTCTTGGCCATGTCATCTCAAAGGAGGGCATCTCTGTTGATCCCTCCAAAGTCGAAGCTGTACTCAACTGGGAGAGACCAACCAACGTCACCGAAATCAGAAGTTTCCTAGGACTGGCTGGCTATTACAGGCGATTCATCAAGGACTTCTCAATCGTTGTTCCTCTCACGCGTCTGACACGAAAGGAGAATCCATACTCTTGAGTAAAGAGTGTGAGAAAAGTTTCCAAACCCTCAAGACTGTCTTACCTTAGCACCTGTTCTCGTTCTGCTATAAGGGAGAAGGTTTCTCTATCTACACCGATGCCTCAGGAATTGGGCTAGGTTGTGTACTCATGCAAAAGGAGAAGGTCATCGCCTATTCTTCAAGACAACTGAAGACACATGAAGTCAACTACCCTGTACATGATCTCGAGCTGGCTGCCGTGGTCTTTGCCTTGAAGATTTGAGACACTATCTATATGGCGAGCAATTCACTGTCTACTCAGACCATAAAAGTCTGAAGTATTTATTCTCTCAGAAGGAACTCAACATGAGACAAAGGAGATGGCTGGAATACTTGAAAGATTTCGACTTCCACATCCAATACCACCCAGGCAAGGGAAATGCCGTGGCTGGTGCTCTTAGTAGGAAGCCAATGACATTTGTCTCAAGTCTAGTCCTGGTGAGATGCAACTACTAGAACAATTGCAAGGTTAGACTTAAGTATCGAACATAGAGATGATCGAGTCTTGGTTGCCAATATCAAGATTCAATCTGATCTGCTAGAAGAGATCAAAGCTCAACAAGACGATGATCCATTCTTAGTTCGCGTCAAAGAAACTCTAACTGAAAGACCGGACTTTGCAGTGACTGAAGACGGAAGGCTTGTCTTTCAAGGAAGGACATGTGTTCCTGACAATGAAAAACTAAAGAGAAGACTAATGGATGTCTCACAAGACAAGGTATACTATTCATCCAGGAGGTACCAAAATGTATCAAGATATGAAAAGAAAATTTTGGTGGCCGAACATGAAAAGAGAGGTAGCTGAACATGCCGCTCACTGCCTTACTTGCCAACAAGTAAAAGTGGAACACTTGCACCCTACTGGTGTACTCAGACCGCTTGATATTCCGGAATGGAAATGGGAAAGTATCGGCATGGACTTCATCATGGGTTTACCCAAAACTCGTGGTGGACTCGACGCCATATGAGTCATTGTGGATCGACTAACCAAATCCACCCACTTTCTGCCTATAAAGAGTAAATGGTAGTAGAGGTACTAGCTGCCTTATACGTCAAGGAGATTGTAAGACTACATGGCATTCCATCATCTATTGTTTTGGATCGAGATCCGAGATTCACATCTCATTTTTGGAAAGGACTGCAAGGTGCACTGGGTACTAAACTCAACTTTAGTACTGCATTCCATCCACAAACCGATGGGCAAACTGAAAGAACCAAGCAAATAGTTGAAGACATGTTGAGAGCTTGCACTATAGATTTTCAAGGTTATTGGAATGAGCACCTACCACTAATCGAGTTTGCCTATAACAACAGTTATCAGGCAAGCATTAAGATGGCACCATTCGAAGCGCTCTACAGAAGGAACTGTAGATCTTCTGCATGCTGGAATGAGGTTGGCGAACAACAATAGCTAGGCCCAGACATGGTGCAACCGACAACAAAGGACATTTAGGTAATCAGAGACCGGCTCAAAATCGCCCAATCCAGACAGAAGAGCTACACCGACAAAAGAAGGCAAGATTTGGAATTTCAAGTGGGTGATCATGTATTTCTAAAAGTGTCACCTACTCGTGGCATTCAAAGATTCGGTGTAAAGGGAAAGCTCAGGCCTAGATTCATTGGTCCTTTTGAAGTACTCGAAAGGGTTGGTGAGGTTGCATACCAGCTGGCGTTGCCACCGGATCTATCATGTGTACACAATGTGTTTCATGTTTCCATGCTTAGGAAATATGTGTACGACCCCACACACATCATTCGCCACGAGAAGTTGGTGTTGAACAAGGATGTGACATACGAAGAGAAGCCAGTCAAGATACTGGAACGGAAGGTACAACAGCTCAGGAATCGTCCCATTCACGTGGTGAAGGTCTTATGGAATAACCGCGGAGTGGTATAAGCCACATGGGAACCATAAGGAATCATTAGACGCAACTACCCCGATCTTTTCGGTAAGACATTTCCTCCCATATGATCAGATGAATTTGGGGACCAAATCTTTTTAAGAGAGGGAGGATGTGGCAACCTAGATTTTTCAAAAAAATAATAATAAAAGTAATTAGAAAATCAAAGAAAAGAGAATTAAATAAAACCATCAAATGAAAATAAGTAATGGGCTTTATTAAATGGACCCATTAGAAATTAGTGGGCTAAAATAGAGATTTTTAAAGGAGAGTAATAGAGAAATACCAAAATTCATAACTAAAATATTACTAAAATAGAAAAGAGGTATTTAATGTATTAAAAATAAAAGTTTGAGTTGGATTGGGATTCCTAACCTACCCTAATGGGTTGGCCATGAAATCCTCTCTCTCCCAACCCAAATAGGAGATCTCTTGCTTAAAAGGGGAGAGGAAAATAAGAAATTCAAAATTTAATAGGAATTAGACTTAAACTAGGAAAGGGAATAGGGAGGAGCTTAAATACTTCTCTAAACCCTCATGGCGAGCCCTAGCTCGTGCCAAGAGGTTCCTGGACTAGGAGGAGAGACCAAGAGGAGGAGAAATCGTGGAGAGGAAGACCCATCAAAGCTTGTTCCCCGAGTTTTCAAGTCTTAACCCTAGAAGAGGAAAACGATCAAAGGTAGGCATTCTCACAAGCATAAACCATGAAACTTTTTTGTAGGATGTCTCATCTATCAGGAACAAAAGCCCTTTGGTTTCATAATTTTCTATCGAGCATATCTTTCGATCTTGATTTTTCATGTTCTGCAACTTACATGACCCCGAACCCTCTTCTAAATTCTTGATCTCCTTGTATACTCAACCCCATGCCACAAGATTTTTACTGTAGGAACTGATGCATGTGAGGCATCTTTTGCCCCTAAAAGCCTTAAATTTGATTCATCCTATCTTGCGAATTTAATCGTTGATCTCAACTATGTACTGTTTCATGTTCATCAAGAATGCCCGTGTTTAAAACATGTCTAAACCCTAATGTTTTCAAATTCTAATTATTGTAGTACCCATGCATGTCTAGGTCATTTTGCAACTAGTTCATGATTTTTTGTTGACTATACAATTAGTTGTGATTTTCTGAATTACCCTATGTCAAATAGGGTAAGTTCTGGCCGGCAATCCAATGAAATGTCCTTCCCTATCGGACCCGGGCGCAGACCCTATGAACGCGACGGCCCGATAGGCCGCGTTCACAAGAGTCATCGCGACAACCCTCTGTCGTGATCTGATCGCGACAGGGCCTGTCGTCGCGATCTGCTGCCCGACCAGACTAAGCCTATCGCGACCCGTACAAGCACCTGTCCCGATCTCAGTTGAACCCGTCGCGACCCTCATCAGGGTACGTCGCGATCTGGGTTCTTTTTGTGTGAAAACCCCTGTCTCAGCAATGCTTGATTACCTACAGTGTTTGTACTCTTGTTTAAAACTCATACATATAGAAAATAAACTCTTGTTATAAATTAAACATTTATGTATGATTAAAATACATGCACATGATCTTTTCTATCTACAATTTCATGACACTTACACACACATTGAACCATCCAATTATGGCATAAATTGGCATGAATTATATCATAATACATCTGGTAATTTATGTAATTAAATTAGCCTATTTTAAATATACTTGTCTATCGTTTCTCGTGATATTTTGGGAATACCGATATCGACGATCCACTGTTCTAGATTCCTCTAGAACGTCGAGCACTTGTTTATATAGACACTCTCTTTGACTTGGATGAACTCTCCGTCGGATACTCCATCTGTCGGACTATTAAGTCTTTGTTCAAGGCCTCCGTAAGTCTCCTCTGTCCATGGATTCTCACATGGTCGATGAGCCGGTTGTACCCTAACACCTATGATACCTTTTAGGGATCTATATGATCCAAACGGCTATTAGAAGTTCACTCTCGTCTTGAATCACGCTGGACCTCTGGACTTGTGCTTAACATGGACAGCGGAAGGGTCGTGAGTTCCGCCTGACTGCCAACACCGAGTGCGCGTGTTGTGCAACTGTTACTATCGTCTGGTTACTCGACGCGTTACGTGCAATGTCCACCAGCTCTCATCTATACTCTACTCGCTCATCTATTCACGTTCACTACTATCTCGTCTATTCATCTAGTGCTCTCATCTACTTCTTGGTACTCTATATTGGCCATTGACTGATTGTCTAAAGATAAACAATATAACCAATGCCTTGCAATATATAAAGGGCCCGATCTGGTCCTGGGATGTGCGCCCGAAAGTGCTAGTGCCCATGGGAGTTAAATGATCAGAGTGTTTGGCATTACACTCAAGTGCTATCTATCTTGACTATCTAAATGACAATCAAAGTGCTATGTTCTCTCGTTGTCCATTGACAACAAAGTGCTCTGCTATACTCGTTGTGCTATCTGTACTATGGCCATCTTGCTATACTTTACATTGTGCTATCTTGCTATTATTGTGTTATTCCCGACACTTGTGTTATTTTGGAAGTCTATATTTGGAAAGTCTTGCTAATTCATTCACGTACTGTCCTGCTATATTTTTACGTGACTCTCTCGCTCTATCTAGTATTACTCTGCCTTCAATGCATTAATTACTTAAAACCTGCTTGAGCTTGAGATTTATGTCCTACTGGGCGATGTTCGCTCTCCCTGCGTTATTTGTCGTTGTATTCTCAAGTGAGACCGAGGATGAACCATACACTCAACAGGACGGGAACGACCTGGAGTGATGTCATGAGTACCCTAGTGTCCTATTGCTATGTTTAGCGTTGTAGTAGTTAGGTGTGAAGTTTCATCTTTTGCATAATTTCAATGTAATTGAGCCCTATAGATTGCTCTGATATTAGTGGTTGTAACTAGACATTGGAAAGTTATTAATGAAATGAATTCACTTTAGTATTATTCACTGTGCAATGGTTTGATCTCTAGTACTCGCTCTATACCCTTTACTTGCAACTGCCTCGCGTTTCGATATTCTGCGTCGGGGCGTGACAATCTAGCTTGTTCATATATCATGTTTTCAGTGAGTTTTATTCGTACATGCATATCAGGACAATCATGCTTACCTAGATCTAAATTGTTAATCACTTATATCATTGCCCGCACGTTGAGATATAAATCCTACTGGGCTAGTTTGCTCATTCCCTACTTTTAACCATTGTAGGTGACTATGAAATACAAGAAGAGGAGCAAGTCGAGGATGGAATGCGTCTGAGTGATGAGCATCCCAACACTTGAGTCTATCTATAGTAAGCATGTCTGGAGTGTTAGATTCGTGTAGTAGGTAGTGAGGAATAAATGTACTTTTCCTTTTATTGAGTCTGAGTCCTGTTATACAATGTTAAGAGTTGTATTAGTTCCTTTTGATACAATGAGATGAGTTTCGAATACAATTTTAATTGAGTTCATTATTTGGGCCCTATTATGATGCTTTGTGTATACATTTAGTGCGTACTAGCTAGAGGCTTATTTTCCGACTGTTCACATCTCAGAATATCGCCTCGAATTATCCAAATTACAATCCGCTACGTAATTCTCTGGACGTGACATGGTTACTCAGGAGGATGTGGAGCTATGAAGAGGGAGATAAGGGGACACGCATGATAGTCCACAATCATGACTTATGAACCTCATAACTAGCCACGCTGCCTATGATGGCCACTCCTCTGAGGGAATATGTGCACGAATCGATCTTAACGGTCGTCACTTCGTGGAAGACCATTCAGAAAATTGATTACCTTTATAATCACCAACGATGGCCCTTTAGAAAAGATAAGACATCTGAGGACTAAAATTGGTGGAGAACGATCTCAAATTGTCTCCCCTTTGTCTTCTACTCTTGCCCACTCTGACCTAAGCATCATTGGGTTATCCTTGGGTTCACCCCCCAAGACCACTGATCCTTTGTTTCTCCTTGAAGATCTAATCTTGGAGAGCTCAAGTGTTATTTGATTTCAAAAATCTCAAGACAATTCAATGGTCTACACGAAGATTCAAGATTACCCTCTACATTTCGCGCCATGTGTGGGAACCGAACTCCCAGGGGGCCTAGTTTTGAGGAAGGTCGAAGCCTCTCGTCCACTTAAAGTAGATGGGAATCTAGCTCTTAAGTGGGACGGCCCTTATCAGGTAGTTAATGTCTACAGAAAGAGAGAGTATAGATTAACAACACTCGATGGCAAGCCATTATACATATGTGAAACACCAAAGCTCTTAGAAAATTTTATGAGTTCTCCATCCCTTCACCTAATAAACTCAATGCAGCTTGCAGGCTAGACAAGTTTTACTTGTACTAACTCTCTCTTGAATTGGGTTTCCATGTTCCAGTTCACCCTTTTATGCCTGACCTTTTGAACTTCTATAGGTTAGCACTGATTCAATTGATATCCAGCTCGTATTCTTTTATTTTCACCTTTGCAGTGCACTACAGGAGGCTAGGAGTCATTCCTAGCATTCGACTCTTTTGTGTCTTCTTCGAACTGAAGAAGCACATTCAGGCTAGTGATGGCTTTTTCTTCCTCAAAGCCCATCGGGGTTGGAGTTTCTTGAGTCTTTCTCCCCCAACTTCTTCCCATAAAGGGTGGAAGTCTCATTATTGCTGAGTTTCCTAATGTCCTGATGCTTTTAAGTGTGATTTTCCATTGTCCCCAAACTTCTCTTTTTCATGCATCCCCATTCCAACTCCGAATGATAATGGGTTGGAAGATCATGCTTATTTTATGATGTCCTACCATTGATATGCGGATGAGCTGGCAACCTTTAATAACCTCCTAGATTATGGGAATGCATAGAAGCAACATTTCCCTGACTTCCAAGATAGCGACATATTTTGGGCTAGCTTCCTTTAAGCATCTTGAAGCGATTGCTTAATTAGGGTCTCCTTCTTTATATAGGTTTGCCTTGGTGGTTCGATCCCCTATACGGCTAGGGAGATTGGTTGTCTTTAGGAGACATGAGAGAATTGTCAGATGAAAAGAAATTCCCCTTAGGCAAAAAATTTTCTAAAAAATGGCCTAGCAGAAGGGGAAATAAAATATGACTAAGATGCTAGAGAAAAAGAGTTCGGTCACTGTAATGACGCACTTCTATCCGATACGGTTATACCAACCCACATCAAACGAGAGCAAGTCGCTACAGGGGAGCAAACCCCAACGATAGTCATATGGGCTTAGATATACACAAATAGAAAGGAATATTGCAGCGGAAAATGAACAACTCTTATTCCATCAACTCTATAATCTATATACCACTGTCTATATAGTCCAAGCAGAAGAAATAACATAACATAACATCCACTAAATATAGACAGTTTCCAAGAGTTAAAATAACCAAAGTCCAAATTATAATTACATCACATAGTAAGAAGTAAACTATAAATCTTCAACCTACTCTTCACGCTCCATGTCGGATCTCGCTAACTCCTCAGCTTCTAAGTCTCCTGAAATGTTAGAAAGGGTGAGTCTATGCAATAGACTCAGCAAGCAACTTAGAATGCAAACATGCACTTAGCACACATACTTTCTAACAATTTAAACACATAGCTAACTATCATAATGTCATTAGCTTATTAGCAATTAACAATTAAACTAGCACATGCTCATGCTATAACATGGATAATGTAAACATGGAATCTATTAAATAATGCTATACTAACTCATGTATAACAAGAATTCTAAACATGGTCATTATAACATGGTGTCATTAACATGAGAGCATTCATATAATCACATGCTTGCAACTCTTACTTTCACATAACACTAACACATGACTTATATTAAAATTTATAACATGATACTACTAACATGCTCATCAAGTAATTACTAACTCATGGACATAATTAACATACTTCTACACATAGTATTAAACATGATATCACAATTATCATTTAACATAAATCACATTAACACATGCATTATTTTCTCATGGCATATTCACATACCTTTTACCTTTGCTTCCACATGCACTTATTCTCACATATATCACATTCACATTCACTTACACTGGTTTTACATAGCTTTCACATAGTTTTTTTCACTTTGCACATTCACGATCACATATCACATCACTTGCACATACCTCATGCCACGTTCACATATTACTTTACACATTATTCACATGTTCACTTTTACCCTTGCGAGACACAGTCCAAACCACCACTAGAAAGATCACACGATCACAAAACATACTTAATCACCAGGCAAAGCGATTAAGCCTTGGTTACTGTGCAGAATGGGGGGAAGCCCTCCCCACTATTACTAGTGGAACTTGTCCACCTCTCGAATTCACATGACCCATTGCCCCGGGTTTCACGTAACACAATTGAGCCTTCTCGTAGGGGCACTACTATAGTACGGCTCCACGCAATCTATGGTGGCAGTGTCTCATTGGCACTACTTTTATCTTTCATATAACACATTATTTTATGCACACATATAACATGACACATATATTAATCACTTCCAGATACTGAGATAATCATGAATAATAATTAACAGAACCTAATCATGATGCTAATCACATTTTAAAGCATATTTGGGACTTATTATTAAAATATGGTACTGAAAGCTTCAGAAATTCATAACTAATTGTACAGTAATCAGATCAAGATCAAATTTTAACCACGGGGTGAATATAACACATGGAACATCTCTATAATTTTTCAGAATTTTTCAGAACAGTAAAACTATTTTTCATAATTAAAGATAAAATCAGATTATTATTCACAAAAACACTAATTATCTATAAACAGAAATAAAACGAGGTAAAGAAGCCCTAAATCATGTTTACAGTAGTCTAACAAATTGAAGTATAACATATAATGATTTTTATAACATGTATACATCATGGAAATCAACAAGTGTTCACATGCTTTTTCATATAAACTGGAATTCAAATAATTACCATAATTAACAAAAATTAATCTAGGGTTACCCAAACACATCAAGATAATTAACAGATCAAGACAGAATGAAAATAATTAAAAAACCATCACAGAATCTCATAAAACCATCACATATAGCGAAACTATAAATTTCTAGACAAGATGAACTTGACGTCAACATATGTTGCCGTCAACCCGAGTTGATGCCAACATACCTTGCCGTTAACCTCCGAGACTGTAGAAAGTGTAGACCGAGGGCAAGAAGACATGGCAAATGACATCTAAACAATTTTCTAAAAATTTAGAAAAATAGGACAACTCTAAGGAACAAGTCCACATAGAGAAACCCTAAGTTACGTACCTCAAGAAAATTTTACAACATGAGAATTTAGCCAATAAAGTCCTCTTTTGCACCTAAAGAGATATCCTCCAAGCACGATCAAATCCTTCGTCTTGAGCACAATCCGGCCACAATCTCCTCGTCCAGAGTCTTCCTCTTAGGCCGTGGAAGCTTTCTCTTCTCAACAGCAACCTCGATCAAGCAGCAACACAACCAATCTACCCTCAAGATTGCCCTCTTTCACTCTTCTCTCACAACGCCCAAACCCAAGCAATAGAGCAAAAGTTCTCACTCCAGAACGAACCCTCTCTATATATAGAGAGCCAAGGGTCATAATTGGGGTAAGATCCTTGCCCTAACATACTCTACCCCTTCAACCTATCTAAAGAAAACTGCTAGTTTCGGAGAGAAAGTCGGACTGGAACACAAAAAACTTGACATCAAACTATGTTGCCGTCAAAAGGAATATTGAAGACAATCGACATTACCGTCAAAGGAACAAAAATATGAAAAATCCAAGAAATATTGACGTCAAAATATGTTGACGTTAAAACAAAATAGATAGAAATTGAAATTACCGTCAGACCAAGTAGCAGGTTCACGTCAAGGCCTATTGATGTCAACCTCAGCAAACCCTGATTCAGTCAAAATACGTCATCTGGGGTCCCAAACGCCGACCGAATGATCTTCTGAAAGTGCGAACATGTAGAAAACTTGCTGGGCCTTACAGTCACTCTAAGAGGGCCTAAGAAGAAATTACTCACCAACGCCATAGAGGCTTGGCACTATGCCAACAAAAGAAAGGCATCGGCTATTGAGCAACTATATCTTTAAAACATTGTTAAACTTTTAAGCATTGTGTTTTTTCTATGACAAAATCTTTTAAGACTTTCTACAAACAAATCTATTGGAATATACCACAAGAAATATGATATGTATGATACAGTATCTATCAGCACTGTCTTATGGAAATTTCTCTAAGCCCACAGCATATACTATGTACCATACTAACTCCGACTTCAGACTCCGACTCTAGAAAAGTCGAAGTGTTGTATCAATTGATGAACAATAATACTCCGACTTCGGGAAAGTCGAAGTCTAGCAGTACTCCGACTACTGAAAAGTTGAAGTCTGTCTGGACTTCGACTCCCTTAAAGTCGAAGTAAGATATCGATTGATGAACATACTTATCTCACTCCGACTTCTAAAAAGTCAAACTCTTCTTACTCTGACTTCTAAAAAGTTGAAGTCCTCTTACTCTGACTCCTGAAAAGTCGAAGTCCTCTTACTCTGACTCTTGAGAAGTCGAAGTCTTTGTATTTTATTCCAACTCCTTGAAAGTCGAAGTCTATTATTGTTTGCACTCCAACTCCCCAGAAGTCGAAGTATGACATCGATTGATGATGACTCTTATCACTCTGACTTTCCGAAAGTCAATATTTATGATCAATGTCTCACTGCAACTTCTATATAGTCGAAGTTATCATGCATCTCTTATCTTTGACCTTGACTTCAGAGAAGTCAAAGTATCCTATATCAACTCCTGTGTACTTGATACTTCATAATTTTTTGTATGAATTTTTAATCTCTCAAAATCCATGAAATCTTAATCTTATGTATTTCAATATGTTTGTTATCCCTATGAGATACTTTACAGAATGAATAACACTTACATATCTTACAGAATAATGCTTTTCTTCCTACCATCATTTAAATATTTTGTTAGGTAGGAAAATTATATTCAAAATAATCACATAAATTATCCTTGATAATATCTAAAATAATTATACAAATTGGTCTCTTGCTTTTTGTCAGAAGTTTAGTTCTTCTCCATTTAATAGTTACTTTATAGTAATTGCGATGGTAGGTATAAGCAACATGGGGTATCTATCAAAGCTCACCTACCACTGTCAAAACCTCCCCTTACCTTCAGGATACAAATGTCTGACTGTTCTTTATTGCACTAAACATCTGTCCATTCGAGGTTCTTTATACTTTACATATATTCCCATCTCACCTACGTCCGGAAGTATGGAGGTATCTTTTTCTATCTTATCCTTTCTTGCAAAACATTTATGAAGCATGACTTAGCATTCAGTCTTGAGCATGGAGTTTATAGAATATTAATGAAGACTGTCTATCAAGCCATGAAGCTACCAACATAGCCTGAAGACGTTGGAACTCCAAAAGCTGAAGGACTGATGAATATAACAGAAGTCTCAAAGTGTCTACATCCAAAGGATCAACGACTATTCTTCAAATGGCTAGTTTTCTAATGGGTAGTTTCAAATGGAAACTTAAGGGCTCTGAAGTTCATATATAGAAGCTGGAGTTTTTGAACAAGACACACACATATACACTTAGACAAACCCAGCAATGCACACAACTCCCATCTGTTTTTGCAAGCAAGAGTCTTCAGAAGCCTTCTACTAAAGTGAAAAGAAAGAGAGCTGCTTCTTCAATCTACAACCTTCAAGCTCTCTAGTTCTTTTTAGAAGTCTTTTTCTGTTGGGTGGCATTTTGTGACTGTAGATCTTTCTCAGTCCACCCACTTAGATTCAGAAAGAGTTAAAGCTTCAATTCTCATTTGTATTCCTTTATGTTTTTCTGTGTTTGCTCATTTTTCTAAGCAGGCACTCAAGTGTTTTTTTCATTTCTGTGATCAGATAACCCGCAACGGGTTTGTTCCCTGCAGTGCCCCTCTTGTGAAGGGAAGACCTACTGGTGTAGGTAGTCTTTGTACCCCTTTGTAAGGGAAGACTTACTTGGGAGCAAGTGGGATTGTAATACCTCTCAGGTTGAGAGAAGGCCAAGTTCTCTTGACAGTTTAGTGAAATCCCAAGAGGTTGCTTGGGGACTGGACGTAGGACTTCCATGTGGAAAGGGCCGAACCAGGATAAAATCTCTTGTGCATTTGTGTGATTGTTTCCACCAAGTTTTCACTTGTTTCACACACACTACACTAAATACTAACAACTCTATTTAGTGTTGTTTATTTTTAGTTTTTTTTTAAGCGCAAGAAGTCCTATTCACACCCCCTTTAAGACATCATTAGTGCCATCTCGATCCAACAAGTGGTATCAGAGAGAGGTCTTCTCAGAAGAATCGAAAGATTTGAGAAGAGATGGCGTCTGAAGCTTACAACTACGAAGGTCAGTCAGTCACCAAACCACCATTCTTTGATGGTGAGGATATCAGTACTAGATGATGAGAATGGAATGCTTCATCAGAGGCACAGACTTTGATCTGTGGCAGGTAATAAAACAAGGTGATTTTGCTATACATAGTGATGGAACTTCTGCTTTATCCATAGCTGACAAAAGAAATATGTCCCTAAATTATAAAGCCAAGAACTATCTATGCTGTGCTTTACCTAAAAGAGAGTTTAATAGATTATCTGCTTGTAGAACTGCTAAGGAAATGTGGGATAAACTACAAGTAACCTATGAAGGAATTGATAGAGTAAAGTAAACTAGAATAGATAATCTTGTCTCCCAGTATGAACAATTCAAAATGCTTCCTAATGAAAACATAACTCAAATGTATAATCGTTCCTCAAATATAATAGTAGGTCTGAGTTCACTAGGTAAGATTCTTACTAATGAAAAATAGTAAGAAAAATTCTATGGTCATTAACTCATGTTTGGACCCCTAAGGTCACTGCTATTGAAGAGGCACATGATCTAACACAACTTTCTATTGATAAATTGATTGGTTCTTTAATGGCTCATGAAATCAATATGGAAAGATTTTCTGAAGGTTCTTTGAAAAAGAAAATGCCAAATGCTTTGAAAGCTGCAGATTCCTCTTCCTCTGAAGATTCAAAAGAGAAATCATATGACAGTGATGATGAAGCCATGCTATCAAGGAAACTGCAAAGGATTCTTGCCAAAAAGAAGAAGTTTGGTTCAAAGAGATTTTTCAAAAAGGATAAGAAGAAAGAACCAACTTGTTACGAATGCAATCAACCAGGACATTACAAATCTGAATGTCCTAAGCTCAAGAAGAAAGATCCGGCTAAAAGATTTGAGAAGAAGAAAGGTAAAGAAAGAAAATTTAGAAAGTACAAGAAGAAGGTAATGGCTGCAGCATGGGATAATGAAGAGGCTACAAGTTCAGACTCTTCATGCTCAGAATCAGAAGAAGAAGAAGAAAAAGCAAATCTAGCCCTCATGGCAGGACTGGATCAAGTAACTTCTGAAACTTCTTTTACATCATGTTCTGAATCCGATTCTGATAGTCTTGAAGATGCATTAATGAATTATATGAAAAAATATAAAACATTAGTTAAACAGATGAAAATAGTAAAGCTAAACTTACTTACTCAAGGAAAATCTAATACCTTTCTAAAAAATGAAGTAGAAAGATTAGGACAAAACTTAAATGAAACTAAAAGATCAAATGAACTACTGTGTGAAGATTTAAAAAATAAAAATAGTAAAATCATGGAAATTGAATCAAATCTAAAAGAATTGAAGGAGAAGAAAAATTAAGAGAAGAAAATAACTATTTAAGAGCTACCATAGATAAAATTACTAACTGTAAAACATCTCTATTTGTAAAACTGAAATGTGCTAGAACTGGTAAAAAAAATATGGAGTAGGATATACCCTCCAACAAATGAAGAGAATATTATCTATCCTGAAAAATATCCAACTCCTAAATTTGTAAAATAAAAAGAAATTAAAAATCCTTGAAAGGTCAATTAGTATGTTTATAAACAAAAATTGAACTCTAAAAACACTACACATATAAAGAATTCATTTGATCTATGTTGTAGTCATTGTAACCAACTAGGACATACTGTCAGCACCTACATAACTAAACACTTGCATGGATTCCTAAGACTAACCATCAAGGACCCAAGAAAATTTGGGTACCAAAAGTTACAACTTAAATTTGTTTGCATGGTCACCTGAGAGCATCCAAATGGTATTTGGATAGTGTGTGCTCAAGGCATATGACAGGTGACAGAAAGTTATTTACAAGTTTTAGTGATGAGAATGATCAAGTCACTAATGGAGATAATGGAAAAGGCAAAGTGTTAGGATGTGGAATAGTAGGAACACAAGAAAAGGATTTAATAGAAGATGTCATGTATGTAGAAGGATTAAAGCATAATCTCATTAGCATCAGTCAACTGTGTGACAAAGGTCACTTGGTAAATTTTTAGAATGATAAGTGCATTATTCAAAAGGATGGAAAAACCGTTTTTGAAGTTCAAAGAGTCAAAAATCTGTTCACTCTACAATTAGCAGAATTGAAAGAAGTTAACGTATGTCTTGCAACTACAAAGAGTGAGGAGACTGATTTATGGCACAGAAGACTAGGACATACAAGCACATCAGTGATAAAAAAATTAATCGAGCATAATCTAGTTGAAGGTCTTCCGAAGCTTAAACTGAAGAAATCTGGAATCTGTACAGCTTGTGCAAAAGGAAAGCAAACTAAGACATCATTTCAGTCCAAAATAGTTGTGACAACTTCCAAGCCTTTGGAACTCATTTACATGGATTTATTTGGACATATAAGAATAGTAAGTCTTGGAGGAAAAGTTTATGGCTATGTAATTATGGATGATAATTCAAGGTACACTTGGGTATCATTTTTGGAAGCCAAATCAGAAACATTCTCAGCCTTTCTGAAGTTCAGTAAATTAGTACATAAAAATTAGAAATTTCAAATAATCAATATTGGATCTGATCATGGTGGAGAATTCATGAATGAAGAATTTGTAAGTTTCTGTGAAGAAAATGGCATAGAACACAACTTCTCTGCACTAAGAACACCTCAACAAAATGGAGTAGTAGAAAGGAAGAACAGAACACTGCTGGACATGGCCAGAACTATTCTTACAGAATACAATCTACCAAGATATTCCTGGCAGAAGCAGTCAACACAGTCTGCTACATCATCAACAGGGGTATGATCAGACCAATTTTAAAGAAGGCCATATGAGCTATATAAGGAGAAAAATCCAAACATCAGTCATCTTCGACCCTTTGGTTGTTTCATTTTAAACAATGGTAAAGATAACTTAGGAAAATTAGATGCTAAAAGTGATGAAGGTTTTCTACTAGGATACATCTCAAAACCTAGATGGTATAGAGTGTTTAATAGAAGAACTTTAACTGTAGAACAAACAATTCATATTTTATTTGATGAAACTAACCCTTCTATTAAGAAAATAGAAGAAGAAGAGGATTTTATTGAAGATTTATGCAGGGATCTAGAACAGACATCTCTTGAAGAAAAAGAAGAAGAGAAAGAAGATCCACCACTAGAAGAGCTTCAACGGCAAGAAGAACCATATGAAGGACTACCTAGAGAATTGAGGTATCACAGAGATCATCCAAGAGAAAATATTATAAGTGATCCTCAAGATAGGATAAGAACAAGAGGTATGAACATTCTTTGTGATTTTTCTGCATTTGTTTCTTAGATTGAGCCTAGGATAATCAATGATGCACTGGTAGATGAATCTTGGATCCTAGCTATGCAAGAGGAACTTAACCAATTCCAACACAGCCAAGTTTAGACTCTTGTCCCTAGACGTTCTGACCATCCAGTTATTGGGACCAGATGGGTCTTCAGAAACAAAATGGATGAATCAGGAGTAATAACTAGGAATAAGGTCAGACTGGTAGCACAAGGATATTCCCAAGAGGAAGACAATGATTTTGATGAAACTTATGCTCCAGTCGCTAGATTAGAGGCAATTAGAATTCTATTAGCATATACATGTTCTCTTAAAATAAATTTATTTCAAATAGATGTCAAAAGTGCTTTTCTGAATGGTTTCATAAAAGAAGAAGTTTATGTTGAGCAACCACCTGGTTTTGAAGATACTAAGTATCAAAATCATGTTTTTCATTTAAAGAAAGCATTATATGGTCTGAAACAAGGTCCAAGAGCTTGGTATGAAAGACTAATGCTTATCTTATATCACACGATTTTATAAGAGGTAAAGTAGATAGCACCCTATTTATTAAGAAATTTTCAGAAGGAATCTTGATTGTACAAATATATGTTGATGATATTATTTTTTGTTCTACTAATGAATTACTTTGAAAATTCTTTAAAAACCTTATGCAAAGTGAGTTTGAGATGAGCATGATGGGTGAGCTTAACTATTTTCTTGGGTTACAAATCAAGCAGACTAAGGAAGGTACTCACATTTGTCAAACCAAGTACATTTCAGATTTGCTTTCTAAATATGGTTTTGACAAGTGTAAGCCTTTAGGAACACCCATGAGCTCAGGAATTAAGTTAGATAGTGATCCACTTGGCAAGAAAGTAGATCAGAAGATCTATAGAGGCATGATTGGGTCATTACTCTATCTTACTTCTAGTAGACCAGATATAATGTTCAGTGTATGTTTGTGTGCTAGATTTCAAACTGATCCTAAAGAATCTCATGTTAATGTGTTAAAAGATTTTTTAGATATCTTATAAACACAAGTAAATTGGATTTATGGTATCCCAGATGTTCTGAATTCAAATTGATTGGATACAGTGATGCAAACTATGCTGGATGCAAAATAGATAGAAACAACACCAGTGGTACTTGTCAAATTCTTGCAGGATGCTTAATTTCCTGGTCTTCTAGAAAGCAGAATTCAGTAGCCTTGTCCACAACAGAAGTAGAGTACATTGTAGCTGGAAGTTTCTGCACTCAACTGCTGTAGATCAAACATCAACTGGAAGATTATGGTCATACACTTCATGAAATTCCAATGTTGTGTGAGAACACAAGCGCAATCAACTTGACCAAAAATCCAATCCAACATTCAAGAACCAAGCATATTGAGGTCAGACATCATTTCATCAGGGACCATGTAAGTAATGAAGATATTTTACTTGAATTTGTATCTACAGATAATCAATTAGCTGATATATTCACTAAACCTCTTCCTAAAGATAGATTTACATCTATAAGAAGAGAAATATGTATGTGCAATCCTGATTAGAAATGTACTCTTTACTGTACTGTATGCTTATTTCATGGCAAATATTTCTAAGTCCTGGAACTTCGACTGTTCTGAAGTCGGAGTTTAGGCTCTGCGACTCTCATGAAGCCGGAGTCCACTATGACTCTCATGAAGTCAGAGTTGTATACTGTGACTTTTGTGAAGTTGGAGTTTTGTACTTCGACTCTTGCGAAGTCGGAGTTTGTGAAGTCAGAGTCTATGACACTTAAAAAAATTATTAATTTTTTTATTTTCATTTAAATAGGAATTAAATATAACAGTTTATTCATTTAATCCCAGCCATTCATCTCCTCATCAATGGTCCGTTACATATTCCCCTTTCTTTATTAAGACCCTTCCTCCTCCATTCCCAAATCACCCGTTTGAAGTCTCTCTGACTCCTCTGTCATCTTCTTCCTGGTTCCCGCGCGTGGTGTTCACCCTAACAGAACCGTCTTCCGAGCATCTATAGGATCTCTCATTTTCTTTGAAGAAAGGTAGGATCCTTGACCTCTGTGGCCCTTTTTGATACCTCCTATGTCATCCCTCTCAGTCTCCTGTTTCATTTCTATCTAGATGGCCTCATCTAGGGCTCCCGAAGGCACCTTCTTCACACCTGAACAGTTCTAGCATCTATCTTTTGCCAAAGCCTCGATTTGTCTAGGGAAGATAGTCAATTTCAGTCAGTTACTGCTAGACTAGGTTGAGTAGAAGAAACCCAAGAAGCCATGGGCTGGTCAAAGCTCTGCAAGATTTGTGAACCGACCTTCGAGGGCATACTGAAAGCATTTACCTTTCCCTCCGAGTCACAGGAGAAGGTTCAGTATCAGGCTCTGTTAAGGGTACTACTATTACAGTCTCAGAAGAATTATTGGTTGAAACGTTGAATTGCTCGAATTCTAGACACAAAATCGGTGAAGCTGTGTTCATGGAGAAGCAAAGATTAGGGGTAGTTGGAAGTTTAGGGTCTATCTCTAAGAAGGGGCTCCTAGTCAATGAACTATCAGCAGAGAAGAGAATCCTCCACTCTATCATCACCAACATCATCACCCCTAGAGTAGGAACACATTCTTCCATCACTGCCAGAAACAACAGTTTATTTTTTTGAGCTATTCGGAGGTACAGGGTGAACTTTCCTTCCATAATCTTCGAAAGGATGGCATGTTCCAAGAATCTGTAGGAGTCTCTTCCCTATGGACCCCTATAGACACCTGATTCTTGCCCATAAGTCGAACCACATTTCTTGTTATCTTAATGAGGCCCAAGTTGGTTACTCACCTTGAGCCCATCTGTCAGCCATGTGTTGAGCCCATTAAAAGCCCAATTTTTACCCTATCCCGTCCAATTATCATTTCAAGAGTCCTTGTGCTTAAATAATTGATTATTCTCCTAAATAATTGATCAAAACCAAAGAATGATCGATTATCCGTAACGCGACGTGCCGTGGCGTCGTATTAGTCATGATCGCACCCCTCTTGGTCGTCGCGACAGCCCAAGCATATCCATTCACGTGCCTTTATGGTCACGACCACCTCGGCCGTCATGACAATACTTGTCGCATCCCTACGACCTGTCGCGACATGATCTCCATGCACTGGCCTCCGCAACCACCTCCACTTTATCCTCCTTTGGCCTTATCATCATCCAAACAACCCCCCCACAACCCCCAACCGTACGGATCCATCTCTCCTTGGAACCCTCCTAGGACTCTTTCCATCCAGATTTACATAGCTTTTATCACTTTTATGGGTCATTATCACTTATGGACGAGATTTTCTCTCTCCTTTCTACATAAGTGACACTCCACTTTCAGAGGAAGGGGAGGAGCCCATTTTGCCACGAAGTGCTGCCAAAATCTCTCCAGGACTTGTCCTTAGCTCGTGGCTCTCCCATTTCCACCCATTTCCTCTCTATCCTCTTCATCAAGTCATGGCTTTTCCTTCAAATATGGAGCTTGGTGACTAAGGAGGCGGCTTCCACTCTCATCCAAGGCTACTGCACGACCAAGGACTTCACCCCATGGCCAGGGAGTCGCCCCATTGGGGCTCTTTCTTCCTTCCCTTTTCTCGTTTTCTTTATGCATGTTATTATTTTCCTTTTAGATAGGGACTCTCTCTTCCTTTCCCATGTTTTTATACAACCCAAGAGGTTTAAAAACCACCCCCAGGTTTGTTCCCTCCATACTTCATCTTTCTCATTTCATTTTGGATAGTTACTTCACTTAAATTAGGTCTAACAGGGCTTTCTTTGTTGTTTTCGTTGTTTTGGCAGGCACTTAGGCAAAGGTAGATGAGGAGCTCTTGCTCTACAGCTGGATGGAGGGCAGAAAGAAGGTCCCCCCATCACTCTCCTGCACTGCAGAGAACACGTCGGCCATCTGCGTCGTGACAAGGATAACGCGCCTGGTTGGGGCATCACGACAGCGACAGTATCGCGACGGGAAGACCCATCGCGACACTAGTAAGTGCCCAGTTCTCACTCCTTTTCCTCGCACGTTAGCCTTAGTCTCATTCATATTTTAGGGCAACTTGTTAGGTGGCGATCACATTCCTTAATCCATGCCTTGAATATTTTAAGCATGTTGTGTGTTTCAAGGGGCGCGCAACCCCGTGATTACACATTTTGGCGATCACAGTGGGACCTTCATTGCTAGCCTCGTCGATTTTTACTTGTTTGCCTGCCATGTGGTGTGTTTATGTGTTTAGTAGAATCCTGTTAGGTTTATTTCTGTATTTTTTCTATCCTTCTGTTCTTGGGTGTTGACATGACGCATCGTGTGGTCGCGACCATATCGCGTCCATACGGGCAAACGTGACTCAAGGTACGCATTACCCCTCCCTGTCCTTCATCCTGTTCTTTTTCTGAAAGAGTTCTTGTGCCTCCTTCATGTTGCTTTGTCATGTTTACTCATGTTTCTCTTTGCTAGAACCTTGCTAGGGCTCGTGTTTTCCTTTTATTTTCATTGTTTGTTTTCGGCCCTATCACGACTGGTAGGGCCGCCGCGACCTTGTCGCGCCGGCGTTGGAGGATGCGACTATAGGTACACTTTGTATGTTATTATTTTCTATCTATGAATCGGTTTCTGTCTGTCTAGGGAGTCTTCCTCTGTTGTTTACTTTCTTCCATGTTGTATTGCGCTTTAGGGTAGTCTGTTTGTACATTGTTTGCGTGCAGCTGTGGGTTTCTGCACTCTGTGATTATTGCAGTTGCACCCTAGGTCGCAATAAGGTCGTGACGGATCTGGTCATCGTGACTTCAGCAGAGACCTGTCAGTTGCTGCTTGTTAGGTTAAGATAGAATTTGCATGCACCCTGGTGCACAAAGGTTCATGAATACACGACTATTTAGTGTAGATTAGGTTTCCTCCTTGTTAGTGGAGACCCTCTCACCCGTGAGCACTTGTGGGCTGACTAGGGCCTGCTAATGAGGGCCTCCCCAAGTCCCCGTGGCCGTACGCACATTGCGGTTGTCGGGCTGGTTGTAATGTTGTACCCCTAGTTCAGGCCGTTTTGCGCGTGAGTTGTGTACCCCCACTAGTTACACCGGACTACTTGAGTACCTACCTATTAGGGTCCCATTTAGCCAAGTGAAACCTCATTAATTAATCCATTAAAGGCTAGGTGTGAACCCTAAAATCTTAACGATAATCATGTCAACTTGGGTCCTTGTTTGATATACTCCCTCTTATCTTACTGTCTGTTCTTGTGTGTTAGAGTCTAGGTTTTGTTTGGTGGTCGTGTCATCTCCCCTAATTACTTAGGGGTAGTGTATGTGACGGAACGCCTCGGCCAAGCCCGTTAAATCGATAACGTACTTGATTCGAGTCCGCCTCCCGCGAACGGGCGAAGCCTCGCAGAGGATACCAAACCACAGTCCGTGTAAACATAAAGGAACACACCACATTTCATATATTTCACAATTTTACATAGCCAAATTTCCACAAAAACTGAAAAGAGGTACAAGAGCTTGGGGCATACCCCGAGGTACAACTAAAGAAAGTAAGCAACTACAAAGCTACACTGCTGGAGAACTACACAGCTGGAACTACTCCGCTGGAGGTACTGACTCTGCACCGCTACGACGCGGCCCTGAACTGGACATCGGACGAGAAACGTCCTCCTCGCCTCACCTGTGGGGGTAGGGGTGAGCCTCTCTAGTCACTGGCTCAGTAGGGAACTCCCCCAAAACGAGCTAACCAACACACAAGTATGAATAGTAAAACACCAACAATTTATATAACAGCTAAGCAGATAAGTAAAGCTGTAAAAGTACTCACCGTCTGCCGACTACGAGAAACAACAGTAATAATTAAACGGCAAACCAGAACAGGTGTACAAGCTAAAGTAGAGACAGCAACACGAGCCACGTGAACTGGTTCGTGACACCAGAAACTGACTCAGACAACTAACATAGGTCTACCTCTCAGTCTCGCAGCCACGGACGGAAGGTCCAGCTGCCGCTCCACGTAAAAAGGTCAAGCAACTGTAGAGACCAACTAAACACCACCACCTGCAAACCACACGGTCACAGGCCCATGCCTGACACATCCAGAGACCTTGGCCTAGGCTCGCTATAGTGAGGCACTGGAAAAGGACTAGCTGGGGTCCAGTACGTCTACTGGTGTCCGTACCCCCAACTATGAGCGCACTACAAGTGACTAAAAACAAACACAAGTGTCACTGTCCCACTGTCGTCTTTCCCTCAGCCGGACGTACAACTCAACACAGGAGTGAGGGTGTCCAGGTCAGACGACACAGACCTCGACGGTACAACACAAGTACCGGGACAAAGCCTCGAGCTAACAGCCTGGCTCACAAAGAACCTGGGGCACCCAACTGGAGAGGTAACCACGGTAGGCGTCATACTACTCGCCACGTACACAGAACCACGTGCACGTCACACACAAACCACGCGAAACCTCACGTAAACCACAAGTAACCACGGTCCACCACACGTGAACTCAACTGACTCGCGTAAACAATGCGCAATCACTGAAGTAAGCAACTAACTGCATACCTTGTATGCTAAACACGAAAACCAAGTGCACTCAGTGCACCTCATTTGTCAACACACATGCATTATCGGTAAATATCATAATTCAGTCATTTCTGTTCATAACCAGTCGGCGGCAACATCGACTGCCGCTTACACCAAGTCAACGGCAAGGGACCTGGCCGTTAACATCTTGGCTGAGGAGCTTGGCGACAAACGATGTTGACGCCAAGTTCTTCGGCCATATACCCTGCAGAAACCCTAATCCGGCTCTGCGGGTTTTCTAACCGTTCTAACTACAGGAAAACATATAAATGTAGTTCCTTTAGCATGCCAGAACCCAATACAACCCATTACAACATGCTTCGTACATTAAACTACTCAAACCACCCATTATCCCCGTATGGTGCAACTCTATCCAACATGCATTATCACGCTGGTTCAAGTGGTTATGATGTGTTTTAATGTTTCTACGGAATTAAGCGGGTTCGTCCCCTACCTCAGAACACGCTAGAACTTCCCGCAATCTCCTGGTTCACGCCGAGCCCTCCGCGAGCTCCTACGGGAATTGCACCACGCCGCGACGTTTCCTCGCGCAATTCGGCAACGCCACGCGTTCTACGATCGACCAACCACTCCTCGGTACCTGTTAGAAGCTTCAGATACACGGGGGCAACAAACTGGGGCAAGAGGGAAAGAGAGTGAGCTGAGAGAGCTGCCCTTGAGTGGGCCTATAACCTGCAGAATTCTTAGGTTGGCGTCAACCCCTATGCGCCAATAGCAACCGCCACCCTTAGCGTCCACATCTACTGCCGCCAAGTTCAAGAAGTCAACGTCCACTAACATGGACGCCAACCAGTCAACGGCCACCCCTAGCCGCCAACTCCAACTGAACAGCAGCAGGTCCTGTTTCATTTCAGGACCAACCCTGCTCTTCACCTGCTCAAGCCACACATTCACATCACACATTCCACACAACTAGCTCACATTGGCCTCACAACGGCCTACACAACCAACACACACATGATCCGCATGGATTCGAAAGGCACGCGACGTTACATTACTATCATCTAAAAAGAAAATTTCGACCTCGAAATTCATAACACAATTCAAAGTTAAACAACTCATACATACACACTTTTACAAGTACTATCATCTAAAAAGAAAATACATAAGCTTACTCAAACAGATAGGGATACCCTTTAGCCATTTCCGCGGCCAACTCCCAGGTATCCTCACCACCTAATCTATTTTCCCATCTCACTTTAACTAGCTCAATTTCTTTATTTCTCAGCTTCTTCATCTTTCGATCTGTGATCTGCACCGGATACTCTGGCATAGTCATGTCCGGCCTCAGGTCACCACCTTGATATCTAATTATTTGAGCTGGATCTTCAATACACTTCCTCAACATGGAGACATGGAAAATATCATGCACATCTGCAAAATCAGCTGGCAAATCCAACCTATAAGCTGCTTCCCCAATTCTTTCAATTACCTGGAAAGGTCCCACATACCTTGGACTCAACGTCCCAGATTTGCCAAACCTCATGATTCCCTTACTTGGAGAAACTCTTAGGAAAACAAAATCTCCCACCTCAAACTGAAGTGGTCTTCTTCGAACATCTGCATAACTTTTCTGCCTACTTTGAGCTACCTGCAATTTTTTTTTAAAAGCTTCACCACTTCCGTGGTTTGCTGAATCAATTCAGGACCCACCAATTGCCTTTCTCCCACTTTATGCCAGTTCAATGGGGTTCTACATGGCCTTCCATATAAAGCTTCATATGGTGCCATCCCAAGACTGGTATGATACTATTATTGTAGGCAAACTCAACCATTCCCAAATGATGCTCCTAGCTACCTCCCCAACTAAACAACAAGCCCATAACATATCTTCAATTGTCTGAATAGTCCTCTCTATCTGACCATCTGTCTGGGGATGATAAGCGGAGCTATACCTCAATTCAGAACCAATCACTTTCTGCAGACTTCTCCAAAAACCAGAGGTAAATCTTGGATCTCTATCTGATACAATAGTCTTTGGAATACCATGCAGTGGAACAATTCTTTCAACATAAATATTTGCCAACCTGTTCACTGTCCAAGACATACTTACTGCCACTAATCTGCATACTTTAGTCAATCTGTCAACAAACACCCATATTCCATTATGCCCTGAACTCGTCCTTGGTAAACCTGCCACAAAGTCCATCGCAATATCATCCCATTTCCACTGTGGAATAGGCAACGGTTGCAATAGACCTCCAGGCTTCTGATGCTCTGCTTTAATCTGCTGACAGATAGCACACCTTACTACAAATTCTGCTATTCTTTCTTCTATGAGGCCACCAAAAATGCCTTCTTAAATCATGGTACATTTTAGTACTACCCAGATGAATAGTGTACCTAGATTATGAGCCTCTTCCAGAACTTGTTGCTTCACCTCTCTTTCTGCAGGAACAAACAACTTGCCCCTGAGTCTGACCACACAATTATCATCAATAGAAACTCCTTCCATTTTTGCAATTTCAGCTAAACCTGCATCTGCTCTCTGGGCTTCAATGATCTGCCAATATAAAGACGGCTCTACTGCACTAGCAGCTAAAATTGCCCGTCGCTGACTGCTGGGCACATACAAGGAATTCTCTGCTACTTCTCATATAACTTCCATTCTTTAATCATCATCAAATTCATATATGCCTTTCTGCTCAAGGCATCCACTACAACATTGGCCTTACCCGGATGGTAAGCCAAACTGAAATCATAATCCTTCACATTCAACCCATCTGCGTTGGCGAAGATTCAAATCTTTCTGCGAAAAGATATACTTCAAGCTTTTAGATCTGTAAAAATCTCAAATCTCTCGCCATACAGATAATGCCTCCACATTTTTAAAGCAAACACAACTGCTGCCAATTCTAAATCATGAGTGGGGTAATTTTCTTCTGCTGGCTTCAATTGCCTGGATGCATAGGCTATCACTTTACCATGCTGCATAAGCACTGCACCAAGTCCTCTCCTTGAAGCATCAGTATACAACACAAAACCACCACTCCCTGCCGGTAATGTCAAAATAGGTGCTGATGTAAGCTTTTCTTCAATTCCATGAAACTTCTTTGACATTCACCGGACCACACAAAAGGCACTCCTTTTCTGGTCAATCTAGTCATAGGTGCTGCAATCTTAGAAAAATCTTGAATAAAGCGCCTATAATAACCTGCCAACCCCAGAAAACTTCTAATCTCGGTTATTGACTTAGGCACTCCCCACCTAGACACAGCTTCCACTTTACTCGGGTCCACTGCTACTCCTTTGGCTGAGATAACATGACCAAAAACTGAATTTCCTTCAACCAGAATTCACACTTACTGAATTAGAAAACAACTGGTTATCTCTTAACAACTGTAAGGTAAACCTCAAATGAGCTGCATGCTCCTCTTCAGATGCTGAATAATTAGAATATCATCAATAAAGACCACAATGATTGATCTAAATATGGATGAAAAATTCTATTCATCAGATCCATAAAACCTGCAGGAGCATTAGTCAACCCAAAAGGCATTACCACACAACTCATAGTGACCATATCTAGTTCTGAACGCTGTCTTATCTATATCTTCCTCTTTAATTCTCAACGGATGGTACCCGGACCTCAAATCAATCTTAGAAAACACCTTTGCTGATTGCAACTGATCAAAAAATCATCTATCCTCGGCAACGGGTACTTATTCTTGATGGTCACATCATTCAATTCCTATAATCAATGCACATCCAAAACGTTCATCTTTCTTTTTCACAAATAAAACCCGCGCTCCCCACGGGATGACTAGGTCTAATAAAACCTTTTTGCAACAATTCCTCTAACTGCATTTTCAATTCTTTAAGTTCTGCTGGTGCCATCCGATATGGAGCTTTAGAAATCGGCATGGTACCTGCAGCAACTCAATAGAAAAGTCCACCTCTCTATGTGGAGCTAACCCAGGCAAATCTTCCGGAAAAACATCAGCAAATTCCCTAACCACGGGAACTGCTTCTACTGGCTGACTGGCTTCTACCAAACTTACCGAGGCTAAATAAGCCACACACCCATCATTTCAACTTTCTAGCTTTAATTGCAGAAATTAGAAACTTGGAGGATAAAAAGCATACCTTGATATTCAAACATTTGGGTTTTCATATATCATGTTTTTGATGATCACATTAACATCCTTGAACATTGATTTAATGCAAAATTGATGTGTTAACTAACATGAAAAACACCATGAAAGTGATTGAGTTAAACATTGCTAAATCATACAATGTACATCACTAACAATGTATTTGCATGTAGGTGCACAAGCATGAAGATGGAGCATTGAAGAGGCATTGAAAAGATGAGCAAAAGGCACAAAAATCTGTCAAAGAGGTGCATCTGTCGACAGATGCAAACTGCCTGTCGACAGATTCATACAGTTATTCCAGACAGAACTCAGGTTTGCATCTCTGAGTGTATCTGTCGACAGATGCAATGTACCTGTCGACAGATACACACAGACAACCCAGCAGAGCTCAGGTTTTCAATCCTGAGTGCATCTGTCGACAGATGCAAACTGCCTGTCGACAGATACACTCAGAAACTCATTTTCCTGAAACCCAGTTCTCAGCCTGAGTCTGCCTGTCGACAGATGCAAGTGCACCTGTCGACAGCCGACGGAAACTTCAGATTTTGGGTTTCCAAATCCGGCCCCACTTGGGTGTTTCCTTCCTCCACGACCCCCACCTTTACCTAACACTATATAAGCATCCTTTTGGAGCCAATTTCGCAGAGAGCAGCCTCCCATCCAAGAGCCTCCAAGGGACCAAGAGGAAAAGCCCCAAATTGCTGCTCTGCTTCAACCTTCCGCCCAGATCGTCGTGGAATCACCATCTATGCGGAGCTGAAGCCGGATCGTCATCAATTCAACCTTCTACATCGATCAATCTACATCCAATCAAGTTTGAAGAGCGTTTGGACGATCCACGAGAAGAATTCCAACTGGATTTGTTCCCTAATTCCAATTCTTCTCCATTTCATAATTTCCATTCCATCGTGTGTGTGTGTGGTTGTGTTTCGAGCATCCCTTGTGCTTGATTCACGTATTTGTGGTTGTTCTGATCGTGTTTCATCAGACAACGTGTGTGTGGTTGAGTTGTAGTGTTGAACTCGCTCATAAGCAGTCGTTTCTGCGTGTGTGTGTGGACGGTGGATGTAGGATACACGAGTTGTGTACTCCGAACCACCTTAAATCATCGTGTTCTGTGGTTTGTTCGCGTTTTGCGATAGATGATTGGTAGGCACGGTGTTCATACGCACGTTTGATTCTCTGTTCTCTCTTAAATCAACTCAAGCGGTCTCATACTTAACTGAATTCTAATCAAGTTTCATTAAGATCGCTGTAGCATCGAAAAGAAGCCATCAATAGTTTAAAATTGCCGTAATCTATTCAACCCCCCCTTCTAGATTACCGTATTGTGTACTTCCGCATAACTCTTCAATTGGTATCAGAGCGGGTTTCTCCGATTTACAGCTTTTCGTAATTTGATCTAGCGATCAGGAGATTTTCGATCTTATGGATTCTAGCAAAGGGTATATGGCCGAGGGACATTCAGTAACCAGGCCACCCTATTTTGATGGCACTGACTATCCTATTGGAAAAATCGTATGCAGGTATTTTTGAGAGCTCAACTACGAGCTGTGGAAGATAGTCAGCAAAGGACCATATGTATTGCCCGAGGACGAAGACACCTGGACGAAAGACCAAATAGCCAGGGAACTCTCAACTGGAGTGCACTAAACATGATGCAATGTGCGGTGCATCCAAAGGAGTTCTCAAGAGTCTCCACATGCTCAACAGCAAAAGAGATGTGGGACAAGCTTGAACTATCTACGAAGGTACGTCCGAGGTAAGGGAAACTAAAGTTAGCATGTTAGTGTCTGAATATGAAATGTTCAAGATGAAAACTGATGAAACCATATCAGACATGTTTGCAAGATTCATGCTAATAGTTAACGGGCTAAAAGGTCTTAAGAAGGAATACTCTGAAAGTGACTTAGTGAGAAAGATCCTTCGATCTCTTACTTCATCTTGGAATACTAAGGCCACTGTCATTGAGGATTCCAAAGACCTTTCCAAAATGAAATTGGATGAATTAATTGGCTCTCTAATGACATATGAAATCAACATCAAAAGAAAAGAATTAGAAGAAAATCCTAGAAGTCAATTGCTCTAAAAGCATCCAATAAAACATCAACAAGCTCCAAGAAATCTATTCAACAAAATAGTGATGAGCAAGAAACATCTAGTGAGAGTGATGATGGTGAAATGGCAATGCTCACTAGACAATTCAAGAAATTTTTGAAGTTCAAGAGGAGAGACACAGGTAATCCAAACCCTTTCCTAAGAAAAATTTTTCACAGAAATATGAGTCAAACAAAAAATCTGACATTGTTTGTTATGAATGCAAGAAACAGGGGCATATGAGAGGAGAATGCCCGGAACTCAAGAAGAAGCTGAAGAAAGACAAATTCACCTCTAAAAGGCCAAAGCAATGTTGGCCACCTGGAGTGATGAAGATGAAGATGAAGATGCACAAGAAACATCCGATGATGAAGAAGTGAAATGCTTGATGGCAAGGAGTGATGACTCCAGTGAGGTAAATTTCTCATTTATGATTTCACTGCAAGTGAATGGGAGGAAGCATACACTACTTTATTTGAAAAATTTTGTGAATAAATCTGAAAATAGAGCATTAAAAAAGAAATGCAACTCCCTTGTGCATGATAGGAACAATGATGAACGAATTGCATTCCTGACAAAAGAATTAGAAATGATGAAAGTTGATGAAAAGACTCATAATGAAGAAATGGATTGCTTGAAAATGAATTGCAAGAAATACAAAAAGAAAAAGACTGTTTAAGCCATTCTATTGAATTCCTTCAAGAAGAACAATTAGAAACAAAGAAAAAGTTGGAACAAACTGAAAAGGAGTTGAAAGAAAAATCTGAGGACTTAATGAAATTTGTAAAAGGGAAGCAAAATCTAGATGCGGTTTTGGGCACCAAAATACATGTAACCAAGCATGGGTTAGGATATCAACCTGTAAAACAAAAGAAAATAGGAGAATCTTGATTACTTCCTTTGTTGATCTTAGCCCAAACACAAGCAAGCATGCTCCCACAAAGCATAATTCAAGAAAGTCTCAGACCAAGCCAATGCCACTCAAACAAAATGCTCCCAACAAACAAAAGAAAAAGCCACCTGTCGACAGATACAATGGTGCCTGTCGACAGACAAGAACAGTTTCAATGAATAAACAGTCTATCAAGCAACAGAAAATTGAAAAGAAAATCCTTCATGCAATGTGTGTAAAAAGATTGGTCATGATGAAAAACAATGTTGGAATAATCCAAAGAAACAAAAATTCAAACAAGTTTGGATTCCTAAACATTTACTTTGTTGCATGAATGAAATTTTGGGACCCAAAGTAATTTGGGTACCAAAACCTCTTGTCTGATCCACATATGCAGGAATGCCTAGCAGCCCAACATCAAAACAAATGGTACTTGGATAGCGGCTGTTCGAGGCACATGACGGGCGACAAAGGTAAATTCTGTTTCCTAGTGGAGAAAGACGGAGGACAAGTCATTTTTGGAGGTAACAACAAAGGCCAAATCATTGGCACAGGTAATGTTGGTAAGTGTTCCTCCAATTCAATTGAAAATGTACTGTTGGTTGATGGCCTTAATCACAATTTGCTTAGCATAAGTCAATTATGTGATAGAGGTCACAACGTCATTTTTGAATCAAATTCATGTCAAATTGTTGATAAAGAAACAGGAAGTGTAAAATTTTCTGGAAAAAGAGTGAATAACATTACTTAGTTGATTTAGATGATCCAGAAAATGACAACTTGTGTCTTGTTGCAAATAGACAGGATGAATTGACCTTGTGGCATCGTAGGCTTGGCCATGCGAGCTACAACGTGTTGCACAAGATCATGAAGCTCAAATTGGTAAGTGGACTTCCTGACATCTCTTTTAGCAACAACGAAAGTTTTTGTGATGCATGTGCACAGGGAAAACAAACCCGGAAGTCTTTCAAATCTAAAGCACCGGTAAGCACATCTAAACCATTTGAACTGTTGCACATGGACTTGTTTGGACCAACTAGAACTTTAAGTCTCAATGGCAAACGTTTTGGTTTTGTCATTGTAGATGATTTCTCTAGGTTCACATGGGTCAAATTCTTGGCACACAAAAGTGAAACACTCACAATCTTCCAAGAATTCTTTAACAAGATTGAGCATGGCAATGTGAATAAAATATGTTCAATACGCACCGATCACGGGGGAGAATTTGATAACAATGCATTTTCTGATTTTTGCAGGCACCAAGGAATTGAACATCTGTTCTCTTCCCCAAGGACTCCAGAACAAAATGGAGTAGTGGAGAGGAAAAACAGAACATTGGTGGAAATGGCTCGCACTCTTCTGGTTGAAGGCCAACTCTCCAAAAGGTTTTGGGCAGAAGCAGTGAACACTTCGTGCTACATTCTAAACAGAGCCATGGTAAGACCTGTGATAAAGAAAACCCCCTACCAGTTATTGAAAGGTAAGAAACCCAACCTTGGGTACTTCCGAGTTTTTGGCTCAAAGGTATTTATTCACAACAATGATAAATCTGATTTAGATAAATTTGAAGCCAAAAGTGATCAAGGTGTTTTTCTAGGCTACTCAGAACACTCTAGGGCATATAGGGTGTTTAACAATAAAAACGAACTGTGGAAGAAACTCCACATGTCATTTTTGATGAGACTTATGCCAAATCTAACAGATTGAATGTTAACAGGATTGAAGAAGAGGATGAAGGAACATCGCTTAAGGATCTACAATCAAAGCAAAAGACAAATCTGAAGTAGACTCCAAGACCAAAGGTGGATATCTTCACCGGGACTACGATGAAGATGATGAATAGCATTCAGAAAACAAGATGAAACACTTGAAGAGAATCCACCAGAAAGTGATCCTCCTGAAGAACAACATTCACAAGATCAAATTCCTCAAGGACAAGATACTCCCGCCCTTCAACAATCACAAATGTGAGGTATTCCAAAGATCACCCACTTGATGATGTGATAGGTAGTTTAATGATTCTGTTCAAACGAGGTCTCAAGTAAGAAAAATAATTGAACATGATCTTTTTGCTTTTGTCTCTCAAGTGGAACCCAAAAATGTTGAAGAAGCCTTAAAAGACAACTCATGGATTGATGCTATGCATGAGGAACTTGGTCAATTTCAAAGAAATAATGTATGGAGTTTAGTTCCTAAAACCCCTGAAATCTCTATCATAGGAACTAGATGGGTGTTTAGGAATAAACTTAATGAAGAAGGAAAAGTGATCAGAAATAAAGCAAGACTCGTAGCAAAAGGATAGTCAAGAATTTGGTGTAGACTTTGAAGAGTCCTTTGCTCCTGTAGCCAGGTTAGAAGCAGTCAGAATTTTATTGGCATATGCATGCTCCCATAAGTTTAAACTCTATCAAATGGATGTTAAAACTGCTTTCTTAAATGGCTATATCAAAGAAGAAGTCTATGTCTCTCAACCACCAGGTTTTGAAAATTCTGAAATGCCTAACCATGTGTATAAATTGCACAAAGCTCTTTATGGTTTGAAACAGGCACCTCGAGCTTGGTATGATAGACTAAGCAATTTTCTGGTAAGCAAGAACTACTCAAGAGGTAAAGTAGACCAAACACTCTTCACTAAGAAAGTTCGCAATCACATAATTGTTGTTCAAGTTTATGTGGACGATATCATATTTGGTTCTACTAACCCTTCACTGTGTGAAGAATTTTCTAAACACATGCACAGTGAATTTGAGATGAGTCTAATGGGGGAGCTTCAATTCTTTCTTGGTTTGCAGGTGAAACAACATAAAGACAGATTCTTCATAAATCAAGAAAAGTATGTCAAAGAGCTTCTCAAACGATTTCAATTTGAGCAAGCTAAACCGGCCTCCACCCCAATGAGCACAAGCATCAAATTGGAAAATGATGAGAAAGGTAAACCAGTAGATGCAAAGCACTTCCGAGGTATGATTGGCTCACTCCTTTATCTTACTGCAAGTAGACCGGATATTCAATTTAGTGTTTGCCTTTGTGCTAGATATCAATCTAGTCCAAAGGAAAGCCATTTAATTGCAGTCAAGAGAATTTTCCGATATCTCTCCGGAACATGCAATTGGGTTTTTGGTACCAGCAGGCAGTAGCTTTGATTTGATTTCATATTCTGATGCTGACTATGCTGGATGTAAAATCGATAGAAAAAGCACTAGTGGATATTGCCAATTCCTTGGCGGTTGCATGGTTTCGTGGGCATCCAAGAAACAACACTCGGTTGCACTCTCACTGCAGAGGCAGAATATGTCGCTGCAGGAAGTTGTGCAGCTCAAGTGTTGTGGATCAAAAGTCAGTTAGCTGACTATAATGTTCAAATTGGATGCACACCTATCCTATGTGACAACACAAGTGCTATCAATCTTTCAAAAAACCCTGTCGAACACTCACGGACTAAACACATAGAAATCCGTCATCATTTCTTGAGAGATGAAGTTGCCAATAAAACCTTGGAACTCATTTTCATTCCCACAGAAAAACAATTGGCTGATATTTTCACCAAACCCTTGTCTGAAGATAGATTCACATCCTTAAGAAGAGAATTGGGTTTGTGTAAAATGCAATGAAACTAACTCTCCATATGGAGTACATGCTCTTTATGTGTGAATGACTATGTGGTATATCAAATGGTGAACTGTGGAAGAACAAGTTCGGCTTGTTTGGAAACTTCATCATGCGTGAGGAAATATTCTCCGCCAAGTATCCATAATCCCATTACATATAAAGGTCCTGTACTTCACATAGGATTTTTAGTTTCCTTACATTACAATGTTTTTTTTCTGTGATCATGTGCTTGTGTGTTACTTTCTTTAAATGATCATGTTTGTTTTGTATCAAATGCTTGTGTGAATCCTTGCTTAGATGTCGTGTCAACACGTGCACACACTATGGGGGAGTCAGTTAAGGATTGTAGAGTTTTTTTTTTTTTTTTTTGAAACTCTTCCAACATCTACTTGTTGAATTCTCACTTCCTTGAACTCAATGTGCAATCAATCTGAATACCAGAAAAATCCACTCTGTTCATATCTGTCGACAGACACGTTCCATCTGTCGACAGATACAATCAGTCTTGTTCTGACAGAAACCTCAACTCCTCAGTCTGTGTGCATCGGTCGACAGACAGACTTCTTCTGTCGACAGATACACACATTCTTCCTTATTTTTTTTCAAATCCTTCTTCATACTTTTCAAGAAAAGTGTTCCTTACTTGATTTAAAGGTAAACCTTGGTTTGTTGTGTGCAATATAATCCTTCATATCCACTTCATGTCAAGTCATGAACCAAGTCTAAATGTCTTTTTGATGCATAACCTGATTAAGGTCTTTTTAGATCATTTTGAACACAATGATCAAACCAATGATTTTTAAACATCTCTTTTGAATAACTCCGTTGTCATGTAAAATGAATCTAAAATGATTTGAAAACTCAGAAAGCTCTTGAATTTAATGTTCTACATTACAACTTGCCTAAAGAAATCTCATGTACTTGACAAAAAGCAAAAATAATAATAATAAAAAAAAGGGAGAAAAGCTACCTATTTCTTCGGTTCAATCAAAGTTATATTTCTTTATGGGATGGAGGTAGAGCAATGATGAAAATGACTAAGTAACCGGGGACATAGGCATCAAAATGTCGGTCTTCGCGTCAAAAGGTTGTTTCATTATCTCTATACAATGGCTTGATGGACACTCACATTGAGTACTGGGGGTATTGGCATCACAAATGTCTACCTTCACATGAAAAAGTGAAAGTGCTCCTCATTGCCACTCTTTTCCATCTCCGTTGTTTAAAGATTCTAAAAACATACCAGAAATAGAGTGAAGCCTCCGAAAATTTTTGTGTCAAGTCCAATGGGTGTCTTCGGTAAGACGTTCTTGTGGCCATTTAATTCAATTGTCATCTGACTATCATCTCTATTTAAATGCATGTTTCTCTTCAACGCATTAATCAAAAGAGTTATTTAATTTTCACTGGTTTTTGTGAAATGTGTTCCTCATGATCTAATTAAAGAACTTATCATTTTTAATTCAAAATCATTTTAGATTTGTGTCATGTCTTCATCTTAATGGATATGAATTTTTGTCTTGCACATACACCCACTTTGCCTTAAAACAACAAATGAACACTTGTCCCTTTGAAAATTTTGTCAAAATCAAGTTTTCACCAAAAAGGAGTTATCTGTCGACAGATAGACTTGCATCTGTCGACAGACGACGGCCCAGATTCGTTTTTTCAGAAAACCCTCGCGCCGGTTCACCTCCTTTTTGTGGGGCCTTCCTTTAAAACCTCTACTCTGAGAGAATGGATCCCGTCCACCCTCCTCCTGCTGGACATGACGATGAATAGAGGGTCTCCGGGTCATAGAGGTCACTAAGAGTCTTAGATGGGAATTAGTCTCACCTGTCTTCTCATCTTTTGTTTTTCATGTTATCTCCCTTTCCTTTTATTGAGTCATGTAATGATTATCAAATGTACTGTGAAATTTCAATGATAAATCAATGAAAACTCAGTTCATGTTTAATTGTCTCTAAATGTGCATGACTTGACCTTTTGAATGTTGTCAAAAAGGGGGAGAACATCATATTATGCATCAATTGAATATTTTTGTCATCATCAAAAAGGGGGAGATTGTTGGGTTTCCATATATCATGTTTTTGATGATCACATTAACATCCTTGAACATTGATTTAATGCAAAATTGATGTTTAACTAACATGAAAAACACCATGAAAGGATTGAGTTAAACATTGCTAAATCAACAATGTACATCACTAACAATGTATTTGCATGTAGGTGCACAAGCATGAAAGATGGAGCATTGAAGAGGCATTGAAAGATGAGCAAAAGGCACAAAAATCTGTCAAAGAGGTGCATCTGTCGACAGATGCAAACTGCCTGTCGACAGATTCATACAGTTATTCCAAGACAGAACTCAGGTTTGCATCTCTGAGTGTATCTGTCGACAGATGCAATGTACCTGTCGACAGATACACACAGACAACCCAGGACAGAGCTCAGGTTTTCAATTCCTGAGTGCATCTGTCGACAGATGCAAACTGCCTGTCGACAGATACACTCAGAAACTCATTTTCCTGAACCCAGTTCTCAGCCTGAGTCTGCCTGTCGACAGATGCAAGTGCACCTGTCGACAGCCGACGGAAACTTCAGATTTTGGGTTTCCAAATCCGGCCCCACTTGGGTGTTTCCTTCCTCCACGACCCCCACCTTTACCTAACACTATATAAGCATCCTTTTGGAGCCAATTTCACAGAGAGCCCTCCCATCCAAGAGCCTCCAAGGGACCAAGAGGAAAAGCCCCAAATTGCTGCTCTGCTTCAACCTTCCGCCCAGATCATCGTGGAATCACCATCTATGCGGAGCTGAAGCCGGATCGTCATCAATTCAACCTTCTACATCGATCAATCTACATCCAATCGAAGTTTGAAGAGCGTTTGGACGATCCACGAGAAGAATTCCAACTGGATTTGTTCCCTAATTCCCAATTCTTCTCCATTTCATAATTTCCATTCCATCGTGTGTGTGTGTGGTTGTGTTTCGAGTATCCCTTGTGCTTGATTCACATATTTGTGGTTGTTCTGATCGTGTTTCATCAGACAACGTGTGTGTGGTTGAGTTGTAGTGTTGAACTCGCTCATAAGCAGTTGTTTCTGCGTGTGTGTGTGGACGGTGGATGTAGGATACACGAGTTGTGTACTCCGAACCACCTTAAATCATCGTGTTCTGTGGTTTGTTCGCGTTTTGCGATAGATGATTGGTAGGCACGGTGTTCATACGCACGTTTGATTCTCTGTTCTCTCTTAAATCAACTCAAGCGGTCTCATACTTAACTGAATTCTAATCAAGTTTCATTAAGATCGCTGTAGCATCGAAAAGAAGCCATCAATAGTTTAAAATTGCCGTAATCTATTCAACCCCCCCTTCTAGATTACCGTATTGTGTACTTCCGCATAACTCTTCAAAACACTGCACCATTAGGATGACAAAATCTGATCCTTTTCTTTCTGCAATCTAACATTGCTCCATACATCTCAAGCCAATCCATACCCAAAATGATATCATAATCTGACAACTGCAGGGCATACAACACCCGACATCTGGTTCCCAATCATAACAGGAGCTTCATCTATATAGCTCGAAGTGAGCAAGAACTCACCTGAAGGAACCTCCACCACTAACTCACAAGACTTCTCTTCTAAAGGATGAGCTATGCAATCCAGAAATTCTTTGGAAATAAAAGAATGAGAGGCACCCGAATCAAATAAGACTCTTGTTGAATATTCATAAAGAGTAAAGTACCTTCTATCATATTTGATGCCTCTGCCTGGGCTCGGGTGATAGCCATAACCCGGCCTCTCCCTCGCTGCTGCGGTGCTCCTCTGCCATGACCTGCCTGTGGCTGCTGGAACTGTTGAGGCTGCTACTGCTGCACACCTCTGCCATACCCATATTCTCTTGCATAGGGACAATTGCGGATCAAATGTCCCGGCTGATTACAAATATAACATTTATACCCTGGAGGAACCATAGGCTGCCTGGCAGTGCTCTGCTGCGACTCCTCCACCTCAGGCCTACCACGGCCTTGCTGGAATTGCGGACGACCTCCCCATCCTCTTCCTTTTCCTTTAAGTGCTTGCTTTAATTTCTGACCCCATTTACCAAAGCCTGATGTAGAAGGTCTCGCTGGTGCTTTGCCCTTGCTTGCACCTACTGTCTGCTGCGGTAGCCGGAAACTACCTGAACCTGACTCACCCGCCTGGCGAGTACGAATAGACCTCTCCAAGGTAGCTGCCCTCTGCGCTGCCTCTTCCACTGTCTTGCACATAAGAGGTACTATCGCATCCTACAATTCCACTCTCAATCCTCTGATAAAGTACTCAACCATCATGCTATTATCTGAAACCACATATGGCGCATAACGGCTAAGTGCCATAAATCTCATCTGGTACTCTAAAACTGAAGAGTTACCTTGCTGGAGAGTTCGAAATTGCTCTCTTTTTCCTTGCTACTACACTTGGATCGAAAAGAATGTATCGTTAAATACATCAAGAAACTCTGGCCAAGAGATAGCTTCTTCCGTCCTGCCTGCAAAAGTGGTTTGCATCTTCAATCGCCACCATTCCAAGGCAAAGCCTCTCAACTGATAAGCAGCTAATACCACTCTATCCGCTGCCGGACACCTCATAGTCGCAAAGACCCTCTCAATTTCATGAACCCAATGCTCAGCTGTATCTGGATTCGGCCCTCCTGAATAAGTAGGTGGCTGCAATCTCAGAAATTTCTCCACCTGCATCACTGGTTCTTCTGCTATCAACACTGGTGGTGGTGGTGGCACAGGTGCTACAAAAGGTACCTCCACTCTCGGCGGAACTGGAGCAACAGGTATTGCCTCTCCATCCCCAGGTGGCACTGTAACCAGTGGTACTGGCGCCTGCTGATCCATTCTCGCCCGAATATCCGTGAGGCTCTCCCAATTCTTTCTATCATTCGCTGGGTGCTTTCCTCCGGATCATCTCCTCCACCACCCAAATCTCCCTATCTGCCATTTCAGAATTTCTACATACATAAAACACCAGGCAAAAATCAAAACCACGATTATCAAAAACCAGGGTCCCTACCAGCAGTGTATAATGACCGAAATAAGGCTATGTATCTTTCTAATTCCCTTATTTAACATGGACCTTGCTCTGATACCAACTGTGACGGAACGCCTCGGCCAAGCCCGTTAAACTGATAACGTACTTGATCCGAGTCCGCCTCCCACGAACTGGCCGAAGCCTCGCAAGGGATACCAAACCACAGTCCGTGTAAACATAAAGGAACACACCACATTTCATATATATTTCACAATTTTACATAGCCAAATTTCCACAAAAACTGAAAAGAGGTACAAGAGCCTGGGGCATACCCCGAGGTACAACTAAAGAAAGTAAGCAACTACAAAGCTACACTGCTGGAGAACTACACAGCTGGAACTACTCCGCTGGAGGTACTGACCCTGCACCGCTACGACGCGGCCCTGAACTGGACGTCGGATGAGAAACGTCCTCCTCGCCCTCACCTGTGGGGGTAGGGGTGAGCCTCTCTAGTCACTGGCTCAGTAGGGAACTCCCCTAAAACCGAGCTAACCAACACACAAGTACGAATAGTAAAACACCAACAATTTATATAACAGCTAAGCAGATAAGTAAAGCTGTAAAAGTACTCACCGTCTGCCGACTACGAGAAACAACAGTAATAATTAAACGGCAAACCAGAACAGGTGTACAAGCTAAAGTAAGAAAGCCAACACGAGCCATGTGAACTGGTTCGCGACACCAGAAACTGACTCGGACAACTACACAGGTCTACCTCTCAGTCTCGCAGCCACGGACGGAAGGTCCAGCTGCCGCTCCACGTAAAAGGTCAAGCAACTGTGGAGACCAACTAAACACCACCACCTGCAAACCACACGGTCACAAGCCCATGCCTGACACCTCCAGAGACCCTGGCCTGGCTCGCTAGAGTGAGGCACTGGAAAAGGACTAGCTGGGGTCCAGTACGTCTACTGGTGTCCGTACCCCCAACTACGAGCGCACTACAAGTGACTAAAAACAACACAAGTGTCACTGTCCCACTGTCGTCTTTCCCTCAGCCGGACGTACAACTCAACACAGGAGTGAGGGTGTCCAGGTCAGACAACACAGACCTTGACGGTACAACGCAAGTACCGGGACAAAGCCCCGAGCTAACAGCCTGGCTCACAAAGAACCTGGGGCACCCAACTGGAGAGGTAACCACGGTAGGCGTCGTACTACTCGCCACGTACACAGAACCACGTGCACGTCACACACAAACCACGTGAAACCTCACGTAAACCACAAGTAACCACGGTCCACCACACGTGAACTCAACTGACTCGCGTAAACAACGCGCAGTCACTGAAGTAAGCAACTAACTGCATACCTTGTATGCTAAACACGAAAACCAAGTGCACTCAGTGCACCTCATGTGTCAACACACATGCATTATCGGTAAATATCATAATCCAGTCATTTCTGTTCATAACCAGTCGGCGGCAACATCGACTGCCGCTTACACCAAGTCAACGGCAAGGGACCTGGCCGTTAACATCTTGGCCGAGGAGCTTGGCGACAAACGATGTTGACGCCAAGTTCTTCGGCCATATACCCAGCAGAAACCCTAATCCGGCTCTGCGGTTTTCTAACGTTCTAACTACAGGAAAACATAAAATGTAGTTCCTTTAGCATGCCAGAACCCAATACAACCCATTACAACATGCTTCGTACATTAAACTACTCAAACCACCCATTATCCCCCTATGGTGCAACTCTATCCAACATGCATTATCACGCTGGTTCAAGTGGTTATGATGTTTTTTAATGTTTCTACGGAGTTAGCGGGTTCGTCCCCTACCTCAGAACACGCTAGAACTTCCCGCAATCTCTTGGTTCACGCCGAGCCCTCCGCGAGCTCCTACGGGAATTGCACCACGCCGCGACGTTTCCTCGCGTAATTCGGCAACGCCACGCGTTCTACGATCGACCAACCACTCATCGTACCTGTTAGAAGCCTCAGATACACGGGGGCAACAAACTGGGGCAAGAGGGAAAGAGAGTGAGCTGAGAGAGCTGCCCTCGGGTGAGCCTATAACCTGCATAATTCTCAGTTGGCGTCAACCCCTATGGCCGCCAATAGCAACCGCCACCCTTAGGGTCCACATCTATTGCCGCCAAGTTCAAGAAGTCAACGTCCACTAACATGGACGCCAACCAGTCAACGGCCACCCCTGGCCGCCAACTCCAACTGAACAGCAGCAGGTCCTGTTTCATTTCAGGACCAACCCTGCTCTTCACCTGCTCAAGCCACACATTCACATCACACATTCCACACAACTAGCTCACATTGGCCTCACAACGGCCTACACAACCAACACACACATGATCCGCATGGATCCGAAAGGCACGCGACGTTACAGTGTATGCGTCATTGTCTAGCTTTTTTGAGTCAGTCTCCCCAAACCATTGTACTATATCATAATCCTCTGTTCGGTATGGATCATTTCTGTGTCCTTATCGGCGATTGTTTACCCATTGGGCTTCTGGAGGATGTGGCCCAACCTTCCATGGCCACCCTCATGGGGCAGATCCAGCCCCTTATCATCGTGGATGATCGGTCTCGCCCCCCTTCTCCTTCTGGGGTAGATGACCCACATGCGCAATTCAGTCAACTCCTCCCCTATCTAAGCCCGACCCAAGTTCGGGAATTTCTGGCAGCTGCCAAAGGCAAGCACCCTCTATCTCCACCCTCAAATAGTTCTGCCCAGTAGGCGGCCTCCTGTGCCCCTGTTGCTTTTGTGCCACATATACCCTCTACTGTGGCAGATCCCACTCCCCTTCGTCCATGGGCCATTCACTTCTCGGAGCCCAGCTACGTTCCGGCATGAGAGGTTCGGCCCAAATCTCCCCCAATCTCTTCATTTTATTAGGCTGAACATAATACTATTCCCCGTGAGAGGTCCATTTTTTGGAGCAATCCCGCTCCCTTGTTCCCACTCACCATGCCTCATCCCCTTCCAACTTCCTTGCGGAGTGGACATCCATGAAGAGGGAACTTCATGATCTATGAAGGCAATTGGACCCCCGAAAGCCTCCGATGTGTCCCTCCCTTCTTTTCAACACCTCCGAGTTCCGCCCCAATCAGAGCTCCCCGTCTAAAGGCATTACTCTGGGGTAGGTGACCCTTATGTACATCTTAAGGATTTTGTATATGAATCTACTCCACACATGTATGACCGCCACCTCATGGCATACTTGTTCAGAAAGTTATGGATGGTTCGGCCCTCGAATGGTTCTACTCTCTACCCCCAGAGGAGAAGCCGAAGATTTTCAAATTGTTCAGAAAGGTTTCTGCAGCAATTCTAAGATTGGGTCAAACCCGAGTATTCTTTTGTAGATCTGGTGGCCGAAAAGATGAAGGCCGATGAAGAATTTGTAGTCTATGCTGATGGTGGCGTGCTCTGGCTGCAAAGGTCTGCTGCCCTATGCCCGAGGAGGAGAAGGTCAAGCTGCCATTGCCATGCTACACCTACCTACCGATCCATTCTGGCCATGAATAATATCACTACAATGCACCAACTTTATAGTTGAGCCCGTTTTATCCAGACCCAACTCAAGGACTCGCCTATTCACTCCATGTTTGAAACCCCAAAGTCTCGCTATCCCAAGAAGCCTCAAGGTCCTATTACTGAAGGGGTACAAACCAATGAACAGGTAGGTGTTGTCAATAATCTCCAGGGTCTGGTAGGTAGGCCACCCTATAACCAACCCCCTCAGTAGCCATGGAACAACAGGCCGCCACCTCCTCAAACCCAAAACCCCCAGCAAGACCAACGCCAATACAACCAAGTCCCTCCACCTCAAAATGGCTATGCTACTAGAAAGCCCAATGGACCCAAGAGAGCTCAATACCCTCCTCTTCCCAAGAGTCTAGCCAATATCTTTGCAACTCTTATGTCTCTCAACGCCCTTAGACTCCCTCTGAAGAAGGCAAATTGGAACATGGCAGCGGGTCAAACTAAGTATTGTGTATACCATCGCCATCTAGGGCACAGTGTATCAGACTGTTTTCAATTTAGGGACATTATATATGATCTCCATGAGCAGCAGCAAATTGACTGGGCAGAGATGAAGAGGTTGATTAAGACCCTGAGGGACCAGCAGGGGCAAAGACAGCAACAGCAGCAGTAGATGCGACAGCAGCCACCACAACAACAACAGTTGTAGCAGTAGCAGTTCCAGCAACAGTAGTTCTAGCAGCAGTTTCAGTAACCCCAGCAACCACAACAGCCACAACAACCAGCTAACAACCTCGGCATAATCCGAAACCCTATGCCGCAACACTAGCCCACTCTGAATCCCCAACCTACTCCACCACCTCCTCCACCCGCTCAAGTAAACCCAGTCATTCACCACCAGCCGCCACTTCGGCCTACGATGATGAACACGAAGTAGGCCAATTATTGGCTATTTCCCACACACTGCTACCTCCACTACACATACCATTGCCACAATCACCTCACCACTCTACAACACCCCCATCATACCACCCATCAGTCCATCACCCATTAACATCCCATTCTCCACCATGCCAGCACTAATAATAGTCAACTCGTCCATCATCGACACCACCCCACCTCCACTACATCACAACCTCGCCCTTCAGAGCGGGCGAATGTTTCACCGGATGTATCCCAATGCATCCGTGTCTATACCTGGTCAACCGAACCACAACTACCAACAACCAACAACAACAACAAGATGCCGAAGAGGTAGATCCGGTCCTAGGGACCCAATATGATATTCTGAAGCACCTGGAGCAGACCCCTGCAAAGATATCTATCCTTGAATTGATCAAGAGGTCACAGACCCACCAGGATGCCTTAAGAACATTTTTGCAAAGAGTTATGGTTAATGAAGACATGAATCCTAAAAATTTGCCATCGTTCCTGTCAATTGTCAATAGGGGGCCGACAATTACCTTTGTGGATAGTGAGTTGGCTCCTCCTAAAGCAAGAAGAATGCTGCTATGTGTGACATTGACTATAAACAAGGTGGCCATTGACGCCGCCCTAGTTGACATAGGGGCATCGATAAATGTGTGTCCTCTCAGCACTCTACGGTTGTGTAACATCTCTAAGTGCTGCCTGCAGCCAACTCCCACTACCATTGCAGCCTATGATAATTCTAGGCAGGCCTGCCATGGTGTCATCTCCTTATAGGTAGAACTGGGCCCGCTCGTAATGACCATGGACTTTTATGTACTTGATATCAACCCAACCTTCAAAGCTATTATGGGTCGGCCTTAGATTGGCTAGGGGAAGTCCCCTCCACAGCACATCAATGTCTGAAGTTTCCATTCCAAGGATGTATTGTCAAAGTCAAGAGTGCAGCGACCACCTACACCGTGGAAGCCATTGAGAAAATCATGCTGACAGTCTAGCCCTCCAACAAGCCCATTATCTTTGTGCTTGATGTGAATTTCCCATCGGCTTACACTTTCTCCTCTAATCGCCAAACAGTGTCTCCATCAGTGGCGGCTGTCAAAAGGGGCACACCATCAAACACCAAGGGCTGGAATATCATGTTTAAAATTGGCTACCAGCCAGGAAAGGGTCTTGGGGCTCACCTCCATGGGAGAACACAGGCTATCTCCAGCTCCAAGCAAGTCACAAGACACAGCTTAGGGTACAAGGAAGAGATCAAGCCATGGACCACTTATTCCTCTACTTTAAAGACAGAGCGAGAACCTCTCACCTGGTCATTATACAATCACTTTGTCAAAGGACCTATATAGCCAGATACAACATTGTCATGGTAGGGGCAGACCACATGACACCAATGTCCACATATGAAGCTCTGGAGGCCATGTGGCCCAGCAAAAAGAAGAAGACTAAAGAAACAGAAGTAGAAGGGTCAGACATGGAAGACATAGTGACAGCACTCAGTCGCCTGTTCCGCGATGGCGATTTCACTTGGCCCTCGGCAATGGTAGAATCAGTAGAACCACCATCAGCAGCCACCTCTAAGCGACAGTTGCTTGGGAATGGTGAGGACATCGAAGAGTTGGATCCATTTTACAACAACAACAACCCTGTAGACGAGCTCTGGCCAAGGTATTCCTAGCCCCCTAAACATTCTGTGTTTTCGATTATTATTTCTAAGTTTTCCTTCATCCCTCATTCTCCTCCCCTTGTTCTTCAATTATCGTCCGATGCTCTTGAGGTGTTAACCACTTCTTCATCCTACTTTGCCCTCTCTTTCAACGGCACGAATCTCTCCTCCTCTTGATGCCTTCTGATGTAGGGTAGTTTGTTTCCTTTCTTAGGATGCATGCTATGTTTATTTAAAAAAAAACAAATAAAACAAAGCAAAAAAAAAAAAAAATCTTCCACTCCTTCCTCACTCTCCCCGATGATCGGACGGTATCCCCGTCTTTCTTCCTTTTCTTTGGACAGTGATCCCCGTCTTTCCTCCCTCTTTCTTCAGACGGTGATCCCCATCTTTCCCTTTCAAACGCCAATCCCCGCTTTCATCCCGCTGTACACCAGCTTCTAACGGCGATCCCTGTCACTCCACGCTCCTCCACTCCTGACGGTGATCCCCATCACCCCCTACTTTCAACTCTCGGACGGAGATCCCTGTCTCTGCGCTTCCCCACTCTTGACAGTGATCCATGTCACTCGTGCACTCCTCCTTCCTCGGCAGTGATCCCCGCCTTTTCTTTCCTCCTTGCTGGAGCGGTGATTTCCACTCACCAACCCGCATGATCATCATGGATTCCTGGGTGAGGGGCCTTCTGTTCCCCAGCACCCCGCTCTGCTGTAGGCACCCTGAGCTTGGGTGCCTGCCTCCACCTCTAGACCCATCGGAGGAACCCTGCGGCTGTGCTGCACCCTTTCCTTTCCCTTTCATAAACCTTTGGATGCTTCTCCAGAGCCCTATAAATATCAATTCCAGTTTAGGTTCAAGGTAGGATCTAGCAAGTCCCCGTCCCCATCTAGGAAGAACAAGGGTATAGTATACTCCTTAGATACCTAGTAGATCTGGTGCAAAGGTGTGGCGCTCTTCTAACTATTGAAGAGTTCGTCCAAGGAGCGATCGTTCTGAACATAGAAGCTCAGCATGAGAGGGGAGGCTAGACGACAGATTTGGAGTTTATGAAATCTTGGATGATGAGGACCTAGCGGATGAAGAAGAGGGTGAAATAGAAGATGCTGTTGAAATGGACGCTAGTGACATGAGGAGATTTGATGAACC
>CM024758.1:46290674-46413125 GCA_014218235.1 Colocasia esculenta | reverse complement strand
ATCTAGAAGAATTCTTTCCTTGCGTGCATGGATCATGTAGAAACCCGGAAAATAATACTTAAAAAATCCGAAATAATAATTTCTTTAAATCGAAATAATAGAAACATACGTACCATTATTGTATGTGTAAGAACACATCTAAAACTTCCTTAAAAATTATCATCAACCCCAAATATTATCCCTACGTGTTCCATGAGAAATTCATGCAACGGAAAATCCGACTGGCCAAGTGTACGTTGCAATGTGACGAATTATCCAAATTAGGGAACTAAGTCGAAAAACCGTAACACGGAAAGATAACACGCCATAAATTAAATGAACATGTCAGAGAGACTTCTAACATCATGTGATGATAACCATTATCGGGTTTGGACCAATGGACCTCTCATAGCCCATGAATAAATTCAAATAAGAAAATGCAATAAATTCATAACTCTATTATTCCCTAATTAAAAAGGGAAACATAAAGATAAATTCCAATAAATAATGGGCTTAGTTAAATGGACCCATTAGAAATTAGTGGGCCAAAATAAGGATTTAAAAAGAAGAATAATGGGAAAATACCCTAAATTCGCAACTTAAATATTACTTAAATAGAAAAAGGCATTTAATGCATTAAATAAGCAATTTGGGTTGGAATTGGATTCCTAAACCTACCCTAGTTTCTTGGCCACGAATTTAGCTCCCTTCCCAAACCAAATAGAAGTTCTAATACTTAGAAAGGGAAGAGGAAATAGGAAATTCAGAATTAAATAGGAGTTAGAGTCCTATTAGGAAATAGAAAGCAACGAAGCATAAATACTCTCTTAATCGCCCAAGGCGGCCCTAGCTCATTGCTGGGACTTGTTGAAGGTGGAAAAGAAGCCAAGGAGAGGAGGAATTCGTGGGGAGAAGGCTTCATCAAGCTTTATCCCGTGTTCTTCAAGTTCTAGCCCTAGAATAGTAAAACGACTAAAGGTAGGCATTCTCACGAGCAAAACCTAATTAATTTCGTCAGTAGATTGTTCCATGTACTAGGAACAAAACTCTCAAGTTTCATATTTTTCCATCGAGTCAATCTTTTATGGTGATTTTTGAAGTTCTGCAAACACCATGAATCCGACCCTTCTTCTTTATTCTTGATCTCCATGTATACTCAACCTCGTGCTCTCAAATTTTATGGAGTTACTGATGGATGTTAGGCATCTTTTGCCCCTAGAAGCCCTAATTTTCATCCATCCTTCGTCACGAATTAAATCTTGCATCATCTTGACAATGTATTATCGTGATTTAACCTTGACTTGTGTTGCAAGTTCCATACCTCTTATGGAGTTGTTTTGAGACCAAGCGTTCAACATAGAACTTGTTACTCTATAATCTATTTTCATTTGGCACTGGTTTCTCCAATTTTGTTGACCGTGCTGAGAGTATTAATCCAAACATGAACACTATGTCAGATTCACATAGTCAGTCCTAATACGTCTTATTACATAGACAAACAACCTTTGTTTTTCGATTATTGCTATTGTACAAAGTATTAGAAGTACTCTAACTAACAAGGTGGTTTCAACCGATTTAAATCACCCTAGCATTTGTTTTGATTTTTCAAACCCATAGGTGTCAAACCTAATCCAAATCAGAGTTGGAAATAGGTAGAAAAAGCAACCCAATCGTCATTTTCAAGTAGCAACAGATCGACACGTCGCTACCATAAAGTGACAACATCATGATCGCGACCCATACCAAAAATCAGATAGTTTTGTGGTCTTCTTCTGAGGCGACAAGATGATGGTCGCCTTCACTTTCAGAAGGCGACAGGCAATGTGTCGCGTTCTGCCTATGTCCACTTCGGCCATAACTTTTTATATGACCTTGGATTGACGAGCCGTTTTTTTGCTGGTTTCTTCATTCAAAGGGTCAATATGGTATATTCATGTGTGAGATTTGAATAAAACATAAATGAGTTATGACCTAAGGAAGTGAAGGGATGGGACTGCATTGGCCTTCTAAAAGGCATACGTCTTGGTTTCCATCGTTTTGTGTCGTTCCTTGCATGTGTGAGTTTGATCTATTCTAGGAAGGTTCTAGAAAGTATTATCATGCAATTAACAACCATATGAAAGTTAAAACATGTTCACATGATTTTTAATTAATCTTAAGTTCATGATCATGCTCTCTACCTACCGATTATTCACTTTCTTGCCTTGTTAACGAACTTGCTAAAAATGCATAGTACTTACTAAAATTGGTCATGCATGTTTTAGTACTCATGATACTTGCCATATATAGAGTTCCAAAATAAAGTTTCCATAAACAGAGTTTTTATAACTAGAGTTTCCATAATCGGATTCAAATACGCACTTGAGCGATTCTCACGCGCGGCATGCGCATACACTCTAGCACGATAGAAAAGCCCTTTCTGGCTTGTGGTGAACTCTCCGTCGGATATTCCTTTCGCCGGACTAGTGACCCTTGACCAAGGCCTCCGTAAGTCTCCTCTGTCCATGGATTCCCACATGGTCAACGAGCTGGTTGTACCCTAACACCTATGATATCCTTTAGGGATCGGCAAGATCCAAACGGCCTTAGTTTGCTCTCATTCTTATCTTGAATCACGCCGTACCTCTGGACCTATGCATAACGAGGCCAGTGGAAGGGTTGTGTATTCCACCTGACTGCCAACGCCGTACGCGTGTGTTGTGCAACTGTTACTATCGCTCGTTACTCGACGTTTCTTGTGCAATGACCATAAGATCTCATCTATACTCTACTCGCTCGTCTATTCACGTTCACTCTACTATCTCATCTCTCTTGTCTATTCATCTAGTACTCTCTTGGTACTCTTTGGGCTGTGTGGCTCCTACTTTTTTGTACTGTTCATGACTGTCTAGCGCTATAATATGGGTCTTGTGACTCTACTGTATCCAATACATACTGTGCAGGGCACGGAGAGTGTCCGAGGGGCTCCAATCTAGTCCTGGGGGCAGAGAGCCACTCGAAAATACCTGCAGGGGCTATTGATGGTGTTCTACATTGCACGGTTCTGACTATACTGTATTGGCTAGACATTTGACTACTATCCTTTTAGTATGAGGAGTTACTACTATCCTTTTAGTCTGAGGAGTTCAGACGTACTGTGATATTACTGTGCTATCACAAACTGTTAGACTATTAGTCTGGAGAGAGTTCAGACGTACTGTGCGATTACTGTGCTATCGCAGATTGTTACTGAACGGCTGCTGTCTTAGAAGTGACTACTGTCGTATTCTACTAGTGCACCATTGTGCAACCATACACGCTATCTCATTACACGCTATCTCGTTACATGCTATCTTGTCATACGCTCTACTTGCTCTACTTGATACTTGTTGTCTTGGGTTATTGCGTTCTATCGTGACCAGATCGCATTCAAAGTGCTATACTCTCTCATTGTCTATTGACAATAAAAGTGCTATATTTTCTCTTGGCTATCTACGAATAACCAAAGTGCCATTACTATTTCGATTGACGAAAGTTAATCAAAAGTGTTATACTATCTCGATTGATGAGAATCAATCAAAGTGCAATTTACTCTTTACATGACCATCTACTATCATCTCTTCTTGCTATACATGTTGCTTACTATTCTTGACAATATCGTTACTTGCTATTATTGTTATCGTTTTCTATCATGACTTGACTTTAGTCATCGTGCTATACTTGATTTATCTGCTATTTGAACCATGTTACTTGTGCTATTACTTTCTCGACTTTACATGACTCTCTATCATTAGTTACTCTGCCATTAAAGCATTAATCACTTTAAGCCTGCTTGATCCTGAGATTTAAGTCCTACTGGGCATTATCGCTCACCCTCGTTATTTATTATTGTGTCTCAGGTAAGTCGGATGATGACGTTATACGTACCAATGGGACGGGACTAGAGTGATGAGTGACCTAGAGTCAAATGACGAAGTTACCCTAGCACCATGGAGTCTAGTAGTGATGTTTTAGATTTCTTTTCAATGTAATGATGTCATTAAACCTTATGTGTGGCTGAATTAGTGTGGGTAATAGTCTTAGTGATTTTACAATGAAATAAAGAGTTTATTTCAATTATTGTTTATTAGATGCTCTGATGTTTGCGAAAGTATGCGCAATTGTCGTTACTATACTCGTTGTTCGCGTCTCCCTCCGATTTATTCCGCTGCTAAATTGGAGGGGCGTGACAGATCAGAAAACATTAAATGACTGCAAGCACACCTGACGTACATGTCAAACCATGCAGTCTAATGAGCATCCAACATAGAGACAACAGATACTTCAACGACTACATTTTTCAAAGAAGATATAAATAGAAGACTGGTGCCTACATGAAGATCATCTCTTGAGAATTCAAAATCCGCAAGCACCATAGAAGAGCTCAAGTCACTTCATTATTTTGCTGTAGCTCTTAGCTCTCTGAATTCATAGCTTAGCCTTTGAGAGCCTTTGTGTACTGAGAGAATTCTTCTTCGCATATCTTTCTCTCTCAGTCCTGCTTCAGATCAAGCATTGTTCTATTAGCTTGATCTAGGGGCTTGTCTTCTCTTTAACACTTTTCTATGTTGTTCCTCTTCGTGTGAGAAGAGAAGACCTTTGGTAACAGATGGCTGTATTCCCTTCGTATAGAAGGAAGACCAGTGAATCAGGGTGCTTTGTACCTCTTCGGTGAGAAGAGAAGGTCAGCTGCGGCTGGATATGTAAGTGCCTTGAGGGGGACTGTAACCTTGGGTAGTGGAATCATGAGTTTGCTCAGGGACTGAACGTAGGACTCCTGCGGAGAGGAGGTCCGAACCAGGATAAAACCTGTGTTGTGTGCCTGTCTATTTGTGGTTGTTATTATCCTTTTACTAACGCTAACAATCGATTGTAGTGTGTTGTGTTAAACATTTTTGTGCATAGGTTTAGATAATCAATTTTTAAAGAATCCCATTCAACCCCCCCCCCCTCTGGGCTTGCTAGCTGGGCAACACATAGGACTAGATGAGGCACATGCAACATATAAAGGGATGGATTGGAGAACAGATGTAACGACCCCCTTTATACCAGTACGATTATACCAATCCACATCGATATAAAGTGCGCCGTCACAGTGGGACTTGTACCCAATTCACAACGTAGTAGGTAGAAATGTACACAAATAACAAAGGAAAGTACAGCGGAAAAAAAAGATATTCTTATTCCATCATCATTACACACATCCCACAGTCTATATAGTAAAGAAGTAAATAAACAAAGTCCATGAATAATAAGTCCATAACATTGTTCACATACAAGTAAATGGAAAGTACAAGCTATGTAAATACTCTTCCACTAGCTCCACTACTCCTCTCGCTCAGAGTCGCTCCTTACTATGTCCTCCTCAATCACGGGAACACCTGTCTCACTTGTATGTTAAAGCAAGGATGAGTTTTCACACAAGACTCCGCAAGCAACCTATTGGCACATCCTTACACATATCACATTCATTCTACTTAATTTTAACATAAGGCAGTTTATCACATGATTCATGTCACATTTAAACAATTACAAATGAATAATCTATAACATGCTATCTACACATTGACTTAACTGAAATCATGGTGTCAATTATAATTCATTCATGGCACATTTCCAACGAACTTAAGCATGAAACTAAACACATGTTTACTAGTAACACTAGCATGATATCCATCACATTCCACATGCTTTCATATCACATATTCTCACATTTTTTTCTTACTGTTTTAACATAAATATAACATAATCACATAGTTTCACATTAGAACACATTAGCACATCACTTTCACATAATCACTTGGCACATTCACACATAGTTCACATTTTTACACATTATTTTACCGTGACACATAGTCCAAACCACCATAAAGAAGGACACACATAACACATACCCGTCACTTAGGCAATATAGTGACGAATCTTAGTAACTGCGCAGAACCGGGAGAAGCCCTCTTCACCCTAACCAGTGGTACTTGTCCACCTCCAGGATTTCATTCTAATACCCACAGGATATCACATACACATTGAGCCTTCCCATAGAGACTTTTCTACAGTACGGCTCCATAGCCTTCTATGGTAGCAATGTCAATTTCAGCACAAAATTCACTTAATCACATTATTCCAGTTAATCACATGTTTAACACTATTTTACATGCACTCTGTGGTCCATTCACATGCTTATAATTCAAACACCTATATTTCAGGTTACAGAATTCATCATGACTATCTAACAGTACTAAAACATGCTTAACAGAACCTAAACATGATACTAATCAACAGAAAATATTGTTTTGTGATTAATCATGCTAAATATGACTTTTAATGACTTATAATTCAAAATAGTACTTACTAATGTCATAATATGCTCAAATTTTAACCATAAACTCTACGCATAAAGTGCATTAGATGGTTAATTTTTCAAAATTTTCACGATAGTACACCTATTTTTAATATTTAACAGAGATCTCATGTAGTTTAACAAGATAATTCAATTAAACATAGTAGACAGTGCCCTGATGGTTCTAACTATCTTGCAACATGCATATAGTAATCCTAAGTTCATGAAAAATTCCTATGACAATATCACACATCATACATATTAACCCGAATTTAATTCTGACCTTAACATGCTTCTTTACTCATAACAAAAAACATATAATTTACAAATATACGCAAGAAATTATCAGGACATCATGGTTTGATCTACTAAACATATCTGATAAGGAAAAATTTTATAAACATGTACATACATTCAAAAATCATCGAAAGATCACATCACATGGTTGAAAACATTGTTTTGGAAAATCAGAAGAACTTGACGGTAAGGGGCTTGCCGTCAGGAGGGGTTAACGGCACGATCGACTACTGTCAACTCATGAACTTGACGTCAAGGATGTTGCCATCAACCTTCTGTCTGTAGAAAGTGTAGATCGAACATAGGAAAATAGAGAATTTGGGGGTCCAGGACACGAGTTAAAAATCTGAAAAAATCCTAAAACTCTAGGTGATAGGTCTAGGGATGAAACTCCTAAGTTACTTACCTCTCTAAAAACCCCTGAAGATCGAATTTTGGCGATGAAGCCCTCCTCGGCCAAGCCAAAGAGGTGACTTTCCACACCTTGATTCAACCTTCACGCTCTTGCAGACGATCCCCCGTCGTTAGGAGAGCTTCTCCACCTTCAGCAGAGTCTCCTCTTTGCAGTAGATCGTCGGTGCAGCCTCTGGATTGCCGGATCAATCCTCACAAACTCTCTCTTTTCTCTCCCGAAAACATAGAAACCCTTCTGAGCCAAAGTCCTCTCTTTGCAGAGATGACTTGATTTTATAGACGATTGGGGTCATGGGAATTCTAGAAAATAAAGTCCTAACCATTGGGGGGGTTTCCTAATCTGTCTCCCGGAGAAAACAGGACAATTTCAGATTCAGAATCCCAAACACAGCTGGGGAAGTTAACGGCCACTTTGCTACCGTCAACAAGAAATAAACGTCAATCAATGTTGACATCTAGATCTTCTGGCCTCACAGTAAATGCACACACATCTTTCCGTCAACCAGTCCTTAACATCAATGGATGTTGACGTTAAGAGGAATCGAGCAAAAAATAAAACATTAAAAACAGTCACAAAATACACAAAAATTTAGGGTCTTACACTCTCTCCCCCTAAATGAAAACTTTGTCCCCAAAGTTAGAGCAAAAGTACTAACCGAACAGATGGGGATTGTAAGGCCCTCGAATTTCCGTCGCATTAATTGTATTACGTGTGTGTATTTGTGCTTGTGTATGTATAACATATTTACGTACGTATTGATTAGTATATTACGTGTGCATGTTTATATTAGATGTAAATAATGCATGTATTGAATGGTGATAGTATGGATACACTGCCATATACATATTGCATGTATATATGCATGGTATCCATAGTTTTCTGCATATTTTAGAGTTCTGGCCGAAGGCCACCTTGGCGTCAACCCCTAGCCGTTGAGGTAGTGTCAGCGTCCAGACATGGACGCCAACACTAATCCTGGCGTCGAGCGATATGGACGCAATCTCTCTGGCCTGCATGCGCAGTAGAGCTGCAAACTTCTGAAACAAGAAAGCCAGTCATTGGGGGGTTGTCCCCAACGGCTCTGAGGGCTGTCAAATCACCCTAAGAGTGGGAGAGGGCTCTCCTTAAGTCTGAACCCGGAGCTACTTCCCACCCCTCTCTTCACCTTGCAAGAGGAGAAAAGAGAGAAGAAAACCCTAGAAGAAAAACTGAGAAAACCCCACTTTTGCACCCAAGATCAGGCTTCCTAGAGCTAGATACGGCCATCTTCTCCGACAAGAAGATAGCTGGAGTAAAGGAGGAGGCTTCCCCGACATCCCCCTACTGTGGAGATCATCCAGGAGCTCGGAGGAAGAAGATCTAGGAGGCGTTTCTGCACCATCTTGGGACTGCCCAAGGAGGGCTTCACCAACACCCTAGACCCTTGAAGCAATTTTTAAAAGGCAAGGGCCTAACCATGATGTCCCCGTATGTGTCTAGGCGTTTCTAATATTTTTATGAATTTTCCCTCGAGTCCTAGACCTCCCATTCACCCAAACTTGAGAGCTCGGGTCTGTGTTTCTGCACAGACCTGCATTGACGGCAAGGTCAATGGACGCTGAGATCATGCTTGGCGTCCATCGACCATGCCGCTGACCCAGAGTCAGCGGCCAGAGATGCTGCCACGTCCTCTGGACAGAACAGTGACCTGTTTGCCTTCTATACACTATTTTCGGTATGGTTTCCGTGATGAGGATATATGGTAATCATATACACTATGTATATTGTTATTTGTGGTGTGGGGATGAGTGTGATGTGTGGTGATGGATGTTAGAAGAGTGTATTCATGAATTTATAAGCATGACTTGTTGATGATCTTGCCAAATTTAGTTTTATGATTAGGATTAGTCTGAATGCCTCAGTTTTATTAGATCATGAAGATTAGTGGATCAGTGTACATGTACTCAGTTTTGATAATTGTCCATGCTTGTATAAATTGCTAATAACTCGGTTCGGTAAATTAAAACGGCATGCAAGAATGATTTGTGGTGATCAATCTATAGATGTATGATTTAGGGTAAATTCTGCATTCTCATATCATGTATGCGACAGTGATCTCTGTTCAAAAGTAAGTGGCAAAATTGCATGATGTGTTAAACTCCATGTTAACTTAAATTGTGAATGGCATGCGAAATAGGTATTTGATTTTATGTAAATTCTATCTAGCTCAGAAAAATCTGAAAAATTGAGTGTATGACCTTGAACCCGAAAATGGCATGTGGTTAAAATTTCAGGTCATTTGGACCAGTACATAAGAAGTCATGTATTTTCCATGTGAATTATAGTAATCTATATATGTTATCGTAATGTGATTAGATATTACTTAAACCTAACTTGATTGGTAAACTTTACTGTGTGTTAACCCCTAAAATCTGTAGTGCCATGTCAGGAAAAACAGAGAATGCATATGAGTGAGAAAGTGAATGAGATGAAAAGTGCTATGTGTAAAACCATGTGCAAACCGGTAAAATGTGTAACTGTGCCAATGCGACACTGCTTCCGTAGAGGGCACTGGAACTGTATCATGGAAAAGTCCCCCTGAGAAAGTTCAATGTGTAAGTGACCCTAAGGGCATTAGGGGGAAATCTTGGAGGTGGACAAGTACCACTGGTTAGGGTGGAGACTTGTTCTCCCGGTCTGCGCAGTCCAAGAGTCGCCATTGGAATGCCTAGATGGCGTCTATGTGTAATGTGATGTGTATATGTCCTTCTTTGGTGGTTTGGACTATGTGTCACGGCACCTAAAATGTGTAATGTGAAATGTGTAATGTGTATGTGTTCATGTGTAAATGTGTAACTGAACAATGTGAATGTGTATGTGCAAAGTGTAACCGTGTGAAAGAGAAAACTTGTGTAAAGAAAATGTGAAATTCTAAATGTGAAAATATGTTGTTGAATCCATGTGAGACAAATCTGAAACCATGTGAAATCAGTGAATTCATGTCGTTATCATCATGTTTATATGTGCAAAAATGTCTAGAATCCATGTTAGGGATAATTGATGATCACGTATGCAAGTGGCATGATTGGTTGTTCACATGATTTGTTTTAAGCGATATTGTAGCTCTCATGTGTAGGTTTACAACCATTAAACCATGTGAAACCAGCAACTTAAAGCATGTGAAAATGTCTATGTATATGCTTAAGAACATGTAAAACTCATGCTAGTTGTGTTTCCTTTCATATATGCACAATGTCCATGTTGGTAGCTCTCATGTCTTGGTCCTTTAAAGACAAAATTTCATGAGTAAATTAAATAGAGAGCATGTGATAGGTAAAGTTTTATTCTTAGAAATCTGAAAGCATGATCCATGTATCAAATTGTAAAACTTCATGATAGGTTGAAACCTTCAAATAATTAGCATGCCATGTGTTGTAAGTTCTGAATGTGCATGTAGAAGCCCCTATGACTTATACGTGTATGTTATGTGTAGTGTCGCTTGCTGAGTCTTTGGACTCACTCCTTGCTTCGGTGTACAGGTGTAGTTGGTGACGTGGCACGTTGGAGGAGACAGTGGAGACGGACTCCGAGCGCGGAGATTAGGCTTGGAGTTTCTTTGTGACTTGTGTATTTCATAATATGTATTTGAACATTGTATTAGAGTATCATGAAAAGAATGTATAAGTGTGGACATTATGTATTTTTATTTCAGCAGTTTAAATTATGTGAACTTTTAGTTCTTTATTGTTAATTACAAATCATGTATGTTAAATGTGGATGATGAATGAATGGAGACAGTTGTCTTTTACTTCCGCTACTCTGTTGTATATTCGCGTGTATCTCAGCTGTTAGTATCGTTTGGGTAAATGTCCCACTGTGAGGACTCTTGCTATACCGAGTGGGTTGGTATAACCGTACCGGTAATGAGGGCCGTCACAGAGATTGGTATCAGAGAAACCGGTTGAGATTGCACATGAATATACCTAAGTCATCATCCCCATTGCATGCTAAGTATGTCCACATGTGTAGAAAACACTAATGAGAAGTGAAGATAGATAAGAAATGGTAGAAATCTTAGTAACCTAGCTCTAATGTTGGCTGAAATTTTATTACAGCCATGGCCTCGAGTGGTAGGCGTGGTGGAGCGTCGGCCCGGGAGGACGAGCGGCGACGTGATGAGCAGGCGGAGCAATAGGCCCCGGCACCGCGAGGTCCGTACTTCCCCCACGCCGCCTGTGGACTACGGAGTATTCATGCAAGGTCTGGTGCAAGCCATGCAGACGCAGGCTCATACCCAGGCAGCACTCCAGGCCCAGTTGGAGGCCAGGCAGGTAGAATAATGAAGCAACTAGTAATTTGCTATTTAAATGCATGATATTGTGTTTATTTTGTATTGTTATTGTTTATGTAGCAGGCTCAGGCCCCAGCTCAGGACCATGGTGGACCATCCATCATGGAGCGATTCAAGACAGACCTGCATTGACGGCAAGGTCAATGGACGCTGAGATCATGCTTGGCGTCCATCGACCATGCCGCTGACCCTGAGTCAGTGGCCAGAGACTGCCGCCAAGTTCCTCTAGACAGAACAGTGACCTGTTCTGCCCTTCCTATACATATTTCGGTATGGTTTCCGTGATGAGGATATATGGTAATCCTATACACTATGTATATTGTTATTTGTGTGTGGGGATGAGTGTGATGTGTTGTGATGGATGTTAGAAGAGTGTATTTCATGAATTATAAGCATGACTTGTTGATGATCTGTCAAATTTATGTTTTATGATTAGGTTAGTCTGAATGCCTCAGTTTTATTAGATCATGAAGATTAGTGGATCATGTACATGTACTCAGTTTTGATAAATTGTCCAGCTTGTATAAATTGCTAATAAACTCGGTTCGGTAAATAAAACGGCATGCAAGAATGATTTTGGTGATCGATCTATAGATGTATGATTTAGGGGTAAATTCTGCATTCTCAGATCATGTATGCGACAGTGATCTCTGTTCAAACAGTAAGTGGCAAAATTGCATGATGTGTTAAACTCCATGTTAACTTAAATGTGAATGGCATGCGAAATAGGTATTTGATTTTCTGTAAATTCTATTTAGCTTAGAAAATCTGAAAAATTGAGTGTATGACCTTGAACCCGAAAATGTCATGTGGTTAAAATTTCAGGTCATTTGGACCAGTACATAAGAAGTCATGTATTTTCCATGTGAATTATAGTAATCTAATATGTTATCCTAATGTGATTAGATGTTGCTTAAACCTAACTTGATTGGTAAACTTTACTATGTGTTAAACTCCTGAAATCTGTAGTGCCATGTCAGGAAAAACAGAGAAATGCATATGAGTAAGAAAGTGAATGAGATGAAAAGTGCTATGTGTAAAACCATGTGCAAACCGGTAAAATGGGTAACTGTGCCAATGTGACACTGCTTCCGTAGAGGGCACTGGAACTGTATCAGGGAAAAGTCCCCCTGAGAAAGTTCAATGTGTAAGTGACCCTAAGGGAATTAGGGGGAAATCCTGGAGGTGGACAAGTACCACTGGTTAGGGTGGAGACTTGTTCTCCCGGTCTGCGCAGTCCAAGAGTCGCCATTGGAATGCCTAGATGGCATCTATGTGTAATGTGATGTGTATATGTCCTTCTTTGGTGGTTTGGACTATGTGTCACGGCACCTAAAATGGTAATGTGAAATGTGTAATGTGTATGTGTTCATGTGTAAATGTGTAAGTGAACAATGTGAATGTGTATGTGCAAAGTGTAACCATGTGAAAGAGAAAACTTGTGTAAAGAAAATGTGAAATTCTAAATGTGAAAATTGTTGTTGAAATCCATGTGAGACAAATCTGAAACCATGTGAAATCAGTGAATTCATGTCGTTATCATCATGTTTATATGTGCAAAAATGTCTAGAATCCATGTTAGGATAATGATGAGCACGTATGCAAGTGGCATGATTGGTTGTTCACATGATTTGTTTTAAGCGATATTGTAGCTCTCATGTGTAGTTTTACAGCCATAAACCATGTGAAACCAGCAACTTAAAGCATGTGAAAATGTCTATGTATATGCTTAAGAACATGTAAAACTCATGCTAGTTGTGTTTCCTTTCATATATGCACAATGTCCATGTTGGTAGCTCTCATGTCTTGGTCCTTAAAGACAAAATTTCATGAGTAAATTAAATAGAGAGCATGTGATAGGTAAAGTTTTATTCTTAGAAATCTGAAAGCATAATCCATGTATCAAATTGTATAACTTTCATGATAGGTTGAAACCTTCAAATAATTAGCATGCCATATGTTGTAAATTCTGAATGTGCATGTAGAAACCCCTATGACTTATATGTGTATGTTATGAGTAGTGTCGCTTGCTGAGTCTTTGGACTCACTCCTTGCTTCGGCGTACAGGTGTAGTTGGTGACGTGGCACCGTTGGAGGAGACAGTGGAGACGGACTCCGAGCGCGGAGATTAGGCTTTGTAGTTTCTTTGTGACTTGTGTATTTCATAGTATGTAATTTGAACATTGTATTAGAGTATCATGAAAAGAATATATAAGTGTGGACATTATGTATTTTTATTTCAGCAGTTTAAATTATGTGAACTTTAGTTCTTTATTGTTAATTACAAACTTCATGTATGTTAAATGTGGATGATGAATGAAGGAGACAGTTGTCTTTACTTCCGCTACTCTGTTGTATATCACGTGTATCTCAGCTGTAGATCGTTTCGTTTGGGTAAATGTCCCACTATGAGGACTCTTGCTATACCGATGTGGGTTGGTATAACCGTACCTGTATAATGAGGGCGTCACAGGGATACTGCTTCTTCATGGCCTCCTCAAGCTCCCATGTAGTCTCCTCCCATGAAAAATTTCTCCACAACACCTTCACAGATGCAATAGCCTTGTTCTTGAGGTGCTGAACCTTACGATCTAAGATGGCCACTGGTTGCTCCACATAAGACAAATTTGGTTGAAGCTCCCCTGGCTCGTGGCTGATAACATGTGACGGATCTTGCACGTATCTCCTGAGCATAGACACGTGGAAGACAGAGTGCACACTTGCTAGCACTGGGGGTAAAGGTAGCTCGTACGCCACATGCCCATCCGCTGAGATTCTCAAACGGGCCATTGAACCTTGGACTCAACTGGCCATGCCTTCCAAACCTGACCATGCCTTGTGTAGGTGAAACCTTGAGGAAAACATGCTCGCCAATCTCGAACTCTAAGTCCTTCTTCTGTTGTCGGCGTAGCTCTTCTACCTATCCTACGCTGCAATCAACTCTACCTGATGAGCTGAATCTTATCTGAAGTTTCTTCTACCAACTCAGGTCCCACCAACTGCCTATCACCAGTCTCCTCCCAACACAACGGAGACCTACAGGGCCGACCGTACAAAGCCTCGAATAGAACCATGCCTATACTTACATGAAAATTGTTGTTATAGGCAAACTCCACAAGAGGTAGGTGACATTCCCAGTTTCCCTTCCAGTCAAGCACGCACGCTCTCAACATGTCCTCGAGTGTTTGAATCATCCTCTCGGACTGTCCATCTGTCTGAGGGTGAAATGTCGAACTGAGCTTTAAATGAGAACCCAAAGCCTTCTAAAGACCCTGCCACAGTATCGATGTAAATTGCGAGTCTCTGTCAAAAATAATAGACTTCGGCACACCATACAATCTCACAATGCTGCCTACATAAAGCCTTGCCAAGCTCTCCATAGATTGTTTCTTCCTCATTAGTAAGAAGTAAGCAGTCTTGGAGAAATGGTCCACGACCACCCATATTGAGTCATTGCCCTTAGCTGACTTGGGCAAACCCGTCACAAAATCCATGGTGATCGCTTCCCACTTCCACGCAGGTATCTCCATCTTTTGCATAAGGTGATGGTCTCTGACATTCAGCCTTAACCTGCTGACACACCAAACACCGGGATACAAACTCTGCCACATCCTTCTTCACGCCTGACCACCAGAAGGATCTCTTCAAATCCTAGTACATCTTGGTGTTGCCTGAATAAATGGAGAACTATGACCTGTGAGCTTCTACAAGTACTCGCTCACGAACTTCCACGACATCTGGTACACATACTCGGTGCTGAAATCTAATAACACCATCCTCATCATGAGCAATGCCTGCCTTGCCCACCATCTCCTGAAGTCTGGGATCAGCTCCTTGCTGCTCAATCACCTAGTCCAACACAGTGGATCAGATAGACAACTATGACATGAAAGCTTGACATAACTGTGGCTCTAACTCGATCATAGCACATGTTGCATCCTCTAACATCTTCCAATCTTTCTGAAGTAAAGACCTCTTCCTACTGAGTGCATCTACCACGACATTTGTCTTCCCGTACTGAAGCTCAAAGTCGTAGTCCTTAAAGAACTCAATCCACCTTCTATGTCGTAGGTTCAACTCCTTCTGAGGGAATAGGTACCTCAAGCTCTTGTGGTCTGTGAACACCTCGAACTTGACACCATAGAGGTAGTGTCTCTAGATCTTCAGTGCATGGACCACAGCTACCAACTCATGCTCCTTTAGTTGGCGAGAAGCATAGGCAACTACCTTACCATGTTGCATCAAAACACAACCAAGGCCTATCTGTGAAGCATCCGAATAGATCGCTAAACCCTCGGCACCACTAGGCAAAATCAACACGGGTGCAGATGTGAGCCTTGTCTTCAGCTTCTGGAAACTACTCTCACATTCTTCGGACAACACATACTTAACCCCTTTCCTGGTCAGCTTGGTCAAAGGTGTTGCTACGGAGGCAAAGCCTTCAATGAATCACCTATAATAACCTGCTAACCCAAGAAAACTCCTAATCTCATATGGTGTCCTCAGAGTCTCCCACTCTAATACTACCTGAACCTTGACTGGATCAATAACAACTCCAGCGCCTGAGATGACATGCCCAAGGAAGTGAACCTCGCGCATCCAGAAGTCGCACTTGCTGAACTTGGATGTAGCTTGTGCTCTTGGAGAACCTCTAGAACTGTCCTCAAATGCTCATAGTGTGTAGCCTCATCAGGGGAGTAGACTAACAGGTCATCTATGAACACCACAACAAAGCTATGCAAGTATGGTCTAAACACCCTATTCATGAGATCCATGAATGCTGCAGGGGCGTTAGTCAGACCAAATGGAAGCACAAGGAACTCATAGTGTCCATAACGGGTCCTGAAAGCAGTCTTGGAAACATCCTCCCCCTTAATCCTCAACTGATGGTAGCCCGATTGCAGATCTATCTTGGAGAACACGGATGCATTCTGCAGCTGATCAAACAAATCATCAATGCATGGAAAGGGGTACTTGTTCTTCACTGTCACCTGGTTGAGCTTCCTGTAGTCAATGCACAACCTGAGGGAACCATCTTTCTTCTTCACGAATAGAACAGGTGCGCCCCATGGTGACACACTAGGGCGAATGAACCCCTTGTCAAGCAACTCCTGCAACTACTTCCTCAGCTCAGCTAACTCCGTAGGTGCCATCTGGTAGGGAGCCTTAGAGATAGGTGAGGTGCTTGGAAGCAACTCTATAGTGAATTCTATCTCCCTTGCTGGTGGCAATCCGGACAAATCATCAAGGAACACATCTGGGAAATCCTACACAACCTCGATCTCCCCAAGCATAGGTGACTGATCGGCCTTAGGGACTAAGACCACACTGACAAGGAAAGCGTCACAACCCTTATTCACCATCTTCATAGCCTTCATGGCGAAGATCACAAAACTTCCAGCAAGATTCCTTGGCAACGAATGTCAGAACTCATCCTTTCCAGGAATACAGAAAGTAATTCTCTTTCCTCTGTAATCGACCAAGGCATAGTGCTCCTCAATCCAATCTAGACCAAGTATGGTATCATAGTCTTTCATCTTAAGCAAGTAGAAGCACCCAAACAGCCTCGATCTTCAATGCACACAGGTAAAGATGGGATGCACTTCCTGGTCGCTACTATACCTACTGGTGTGTGCACAGACAAGGGAACCTCTAACTCCTCTGCCTCAACTCCAGATTCTGCCGCTAACTGCTTAGCAAACTGCTCGAAAATAAACGAGTGTGTAGAATCCGTATCAAATAACACTCGAGCTTGCACACCCATAACTAAAACAGTACCTTCTGTGATGTTCTCTACCTGCTCTGCATCCTCACATGCTAGTGCATACACTCGGGCTTGGGTCGAGGCCTTCCTGGTTTCCTGTCACTGGTGCCGCTACTGCTGCCATTACTGGGGCTAGCACTCCTCTCTACACAGACTACTGAAGTCTGGAGCAGTCTCTGATCTGGTGCTCGGTGCTGCCACACTTCAGGCACTTCCTTGCTAGATTCCAACATTCTGAGCCTCCGTGTGTCCTTCTGCAATGAAGACACTCCTTCTTGTCGCTGGGCCTGAAGCGGGGTGTCTGGGGTGCAACCGTTGACTGACACGGAGTTGTTGTACATTGTGGCTACTAGTACATGGCTGTCTTCTTCCTGTCCTGCCTCTGGAAAGGTGGCGTCGACCTCTTTTGGGCTGACCTCTTCTCCTCCATGTACTGATCCATCTCGCTCCTGCCTACATGCTGTGCTGAAAGCCTCATCTAAGGTCCGGTGATCAAATGCTACTAGCCTCGACCTGAGTGATGGTCTAAGTCCCATCACGAACTTCTTAGCCTTCCTGCGCTCATCTACAACAATATGGGGAGCATACTTGGAAAGCTCAGCAAACCTGGCCTCGTACTCCAGGACAGTCATGGAACCCTGCGTAAGAGATAGGAACTTCTGCTCCATCTTGTCCTGTATATGCTCGGGGATGAACTTGGCCTGGAAGAGTCTAGTAAACTCGGCCTAAGTCACCTCCAAAAGCTCCATCCTTGTACCTTGTACGTAGCATATAGGCCTACAAAACATCGGCTCTCTCCTGCAAGATACAACCAATAAGCACCATCCAATCTAAAATCTTAATCTTACACAAGTACATATACTCTAAGTACCTATAGCATGTAAGTCGCCAGGCTAAATTTATCCTCTTCCGCACACCTGATAGCACGGGAAGATCTTCTCCCCTCTCTCATCCAGCTCTCTGCCTGAAGGGGCTGACTCTCCCCTTAAAAAAAGGTGGAGCCATCCTCTTGAACCTCTCCATGATGGACAGACCACCATGACCATGCTTTAGAGGAGCTGGAGCTAGAACCTGAGCCTGAGACAAAAAGCAACCCATAAGCAATCATACAATCAACAAAAAAGGTTACCCCTATTTAACAACTCTAACCTGTGGCTGCAACTGGGCCTGCAACGCAGCGTGAGTCTGTGCCTACGTCTGCATCGCCTGGACCAGGCCTTGCATGAACTCGCCATAGTCCACAGGTGGTGGTGGAGGAAGTACCGTGGGACCCTGGGGTCCTGGGGCCTGCTACTCACCCCTCTCCTCACATCTCTGCTCGTCCTCCTGAGCCTAGGTACCACACCTACCACGGCTCGCCATTGCCTGTAAAACAATCAACTCAGTTAGAATCTAAATTACTTAGTTCTAACCATTTTCTTAACTATCTTTAATTCATTATTAGATGTTTTCCACGTGTATGGACTAATTCTATAAAGACTTTGAAATATTGTGTAGATGATGGCTTATTTATGCACAATCTCAACCTGTTGCTCTAATACAAATCTCTGTAATGACCCTTTATACCAGTACGCCATCACAGTGGGACATGTACCCAACATAACGTAGTAGGTAGAGATGTACACAAATAACAAAGGAAAGTACGGCGCAAAAAAAAAGATATTATTCCATCATCATTACACACATCCCACAGTCTATATAGTAAAGAAGTAAATAAACAAAGTCCAAGAATAATAAGTCCATAACATAACATTGTTCACATACTAGCAAATGGAAAGTACAAGCTATGTAAATAGTCTTCCACTAGCTCCGCTACTCCTCTCGCTCGGAGTCGCTCCTTACTATGTCCTTCTCAATCACGGGAACTTCTGTCTCATCTGTATGTTAAAGCAAGGATGAGTCTTCACAGAAGACTCTGCAAGCAACCTATTGGCACATCCTTACGCATATCACATTCATTCTACTTAATTTTAACATAAGGCAGTTTATCACATGATTCATGTCACATTTAAACAATTACAAATGAATAATCTATAACATGCTATCTACACATGGACTTAACTTAAATCATGGTGTTAATTATAATTCATTCTTGGCATATTTCCAACGAACTTAAGCATGAAACAAAACACATGTTTACTAGTAACACTAGCATGATATCCATCACATTCCACATGCTTTCATATCACATCTCTCACATTTTTTCTTGCAGTTTAACATAAATATAACATAATCACATGGTTCACATTATTTCACATTAGAACACATTAGCACATCACTTTCACATAATCACTTGGCACATTCACACATAGTTCACATTTTTACACACTATTTGCCGTGGACACATAGTCCGAACCACAATAAAGAAGGACACAATAACACATAACACATACCGTCACCTAGGCAATATAGTGACGAATCTTGGACTACGTAGAACCGGAGAAGCCCTCTCACCCTAACCAGTGGTACTTGTCCACCTCCAGGATTTTATCCTGATGCCCACAGGATATCACATACACATTGAGCCTCCCATAGAGACTTTCTATAGTACGGCTCCACAGCCTTCTATGGTAGCAGTGTCAATTTCGGCACAAAATTCACTTAATCACATTGTTCCAGTTAATCACATGTTTAACACTATTTTTCATGCACTCTATGGTCCATTCACATGCTTATAATTCAAACACCTATATTTCAGGTTACAGAATTCGTCATGATTGTCTAACAGTACTAAAACATGCTTAACAGAACCTAAACATGATACTAATCAACAAAAAATACCATTTCATGATTAATCATGCTAAATATGACTTTTAATAACTTACAATTGAAAACAATATTTACTGATGTCAGAATATGCTCAAATTTTAACCATAAACTCTACACATAAAGTACATTAGATGGTTAAGTTTTTAGAATTTTCACTATAGTACACCTATTTTTAATACATAACAGAGATCTCATGTAGTTTAACAAGATAATTCAATTAAACATAGTAGAAAGTGCCCTGATGATTTTAACTGTCTTGAAACATGCATACAGTAATCCTAAGTTCATGAAAAATTCCTGTGACAATATCACACATCATACATATTTAACCCGAATTTAATTCTGACCTTAACATGCTTCTTTACTCATAACATAAAACATATAATTTACAAATATATGCAGGAAATTATCAGGACATCATGGTTTGATCTACTAAACATATCTGACAAGGCAAAATTTTATAAACATGTACATACATTCAAAAATCCTCGAAAGATCACATCACATGGGTTGAAAACTGTTCTGGAAAATCAGAAGAACTTGACGGCAAGGGGCTTGCCGTCAGGAGGGGTTAAGGCATGAGCGACTGCCGTCAACTCATGAACTTGACGACAAGGATGTTTCCGTCAACCTCCTATCTACAAAAAGTGCAGACCGAACATAGGAAAACATAGAATTTGGGGGTTCAGGACACGAGTTAAAAATCCAAAAAAATCCTAAAACTCTAGGCGATAGGTCTAGGGATGAAACCCCTAAGTTACTTGCCTCTCTAAAAACCTCTGAGGATCGAATTTTTAGCAATGAAGCCCTCCTCAGCCAAGCCAAAGAGGTGACTTTCCATGCCTTGATTCAACCTTCACGCTCTTGCAGACGATCCCCCGTCGTTAGGAGAGCTTCTCCACCTTCAACAGAGTCTCCTCTTTGCAGTAGATCATCGGTGTAGCCTCCGGATCGCCGGATCAACCCTCACAAACTCTCTCTTTTCTCTCCCCGAAACCTAGAAACCCTTCTGAGCCAAAGTCCTATCTTTGCAAAGATGACTTGATTTTATAGGCGATTGGGGTCATGGGAATCCTAGGAAATAAAGTCTTGACCACTGGGGGGGTTTCCTAATCTGTCTCCCGGAGAAAACGGGACAGTTTCAGATTCAGAATCCCAAACACAGCCGGAGAAGTTAACCACTTTACTGTCGTCAACAAGAAATAAACGTCAATCGATGTTGACGTCTAGATCTTCTGGCCTCACAGTAAACGATACACATCTTGCCATCAACTAGTCCTTAATGTCAATGGATGTTGACGTTAAGAAGAATTCAGGCAAAAAATTAAAACATAAAAAATAGTCAAAATACACAAAAATTTAGGGCCTTACAACATACTTAATCAAAACCAAACGAACACTTTGAGAAAGAACTTTTGATTGCCACCACTCAAGTCTAGTAGCAACCTTACTGACCAGATATTTGTAATGAGCAACTTTTTGGCGACCAATTCAGATTGTAATTCCAAGGTAAGAGATTGAGGTGGCCTTGTGACAGAAACCAGTAAGGTTTAGGACAGTCAATGTTTGAGACAGTGTCTAAGGGTAATTGATGTCCAAAAAGGTAATCGATGTTTTAAGGGTAATCGATGTTCATGTAATCGATGTGAAAGACAATCAATGTTTAACTATAATTGTTTAAGTATAACTGTAATCGATGTTTAGGACAATCAATGTTTGAGACAGTCGATGTCTAAGGGTAATCGATGTTTCAGTGGTTAAACACATGAACTTATGAATGACAACAAGGAGGAATACTTACAATGGTGATCTTTGAAATATAATTTATTTCCTTTGAGTTTCCTTTTGACAGACTTAACCATAATGATATTAAGAAAAATACTCATAATTTAGATAAATATAGAAATATTCTGATAAGTTTTGTTATCACCAAAATATATAATCATGGAGATAAAATAGAGGTGGAGCGGCATCTGGACTTTTTGTTCGTGGCTGCGAGACTGAGAGGTAGTCTTGTAGCACCCCAAAATTTATTAATTAAAAATTATTAAATAAAAAAATTACCAATTTAATAATTCAAACTAGTTAAAAAAGTACGGACCATTATCGCATATGTATAAACACATCTGAAAATTTTGTAAAAAATAATCCTTATACTTTAAATAATATTCTCTAAGACTCATCAAGAAATTTGGGCAAGAAAAATCATTTGGACCAAGTTTAAGAATTATTATGACTTACTATCGTAATTAAGGAATAAGTCGGAGAACCCATGTCATGTGTACTAAAGTGAATCATAAATTAAAATAAAACTATGGGTAGACTCCAAATAATGTCTATTGATAGCCTATCATGGGATTTGGAGCAATGGACAAACTTTTGGCCCATGAATAAATTCAAGTAAGAAAATATCATAGAAATTCATAAGTTTAATTAGGCTTGAATTAGAAAGACCAATTAGGGCTAAAAACTAGTTTAATGGACTCTTAAAACTACCAAAATTCATGCACAACTAGAATATGAGGTTTCCTAATAGATTTCCCACTCATATTGGGATGGGAATCCTCAAATGAAGGAAGGGATTAACAAAACTTAGAATTTCCAATTCCTAGTTACATTAGGACTCCAAACAACCGTAAATCTATAAATACTCTCCCTAAACTCCTTGGAGACGAGTTTACCATATTGGGGATGTGAGGAGGCTAGCAAAAGCACCAGTGGAGGAAAAATTCGTCCCCAACCCAAGGCTTCTTCCTCAATTTGTGCTCTGTACAACCTGTGTAGAAGACTTCCGTTAGGAGTGATCAAAGGTAGGTGATCTCGGGCTCAAACTTAACATAGCATATACCATGTGAAAGCTCTTCAAGCCTACTTTCATTTGCCCCTATTTTGTCCAATTTTCATTGGCTGTGTTAAGAGTATTAAACATTTTCCCATCATCGCACAGTTTTAGGGCTTTTCTTGTTAACCTCATGATTCATGCTTCCCTAGGTCAAATTAGGTGAAACCAAAGCCATATGGTTCTTCCTCTCCAAGTTTCCAACAAGTTTTATGTTGATCATTTCATCTAAAAACCCTAGAACCTTGAGTTTCGAGCCAAAATACGAGATCGCACAACCCAGTCCGCGATCTGTCTGCCTGTTTGAATCGCGACCAGTCCAGTGGTCGCGATTCAGTGACTTAAATGACGACGACTGAATCCGTTGCGAATTTGACATATTTTTGATGATTTTTAGTTGACCAAACATGACTTATAGGTTTACCCTCACCCCCATATGCTTCGTTTTGCACGCTATTTTGGTTTTCAGTCATTTGTGAATTGCGATGACTCAACCCGTCACGATTTTCAGTCGGAACCACTTTACATCTCAAAAAACCATATTTTTCTGTATACACCATGGAGATCCGTGATGATTAAACCCGTCGTGATTTCTAAAGCCTACCTGAGACTTTTTCAATCAGTCTAGGCCATATGTCTTGCATGTTATGATGACTAGAAAGTATTGTTTAGTCTATCAAGTGGCCTAAAAGTTATCAATCCATGTAAAAGCTATAATAACATGAAATTCTATTCTAATTGTTTCTAATGAATTGCTTGATTCCATCTATCATGTGATTGCTATATTCTACCTTCATGATCTAGCTTGATATTAACCTGGAAGTGTATTGTTTTAAAAGTGCAGAAATCATGTTATTGAAATCTGGTTGTTTCCATGTCATGCGTTCATGTTAATTGTTTTCCGCTATGTTTTAACCGATGGATTTGTGGATCTTAATACATGTTCTACACTACACATTGCACAATAGGCAGTCCATTTCTTAAGGGATTGGAAACTCTCTACTTAACATTCTGTTCTGGAAGACTAGGGACCTTTCCACTAAGACCTCCGTAAATCTCCGTATTCCGTGGATTCTCTCATGGAGACCGAGTTGGTTGTACCATTGAAGTTCCCATAAGATAGAAAGCACTTCTGTTCTCATCTACTTCTCGTGAGAGTGATTTTGTTACATGGAAACCAAGCCATTAAATGTAAACATTGAACTAATGAAATTAAGTTGTTATGCTACCAAAATTTACTCCGAATCATGTCCACTTGCCTTGTTATTCTTATAATCATCGACATGATCTTTAGTACATAACTGTCTATTGCTTGGAAATCATATTGGCCATAAATGAAATGGAATTACCAGAAATTATTGGAACTTCGGTTCATGACTGATGCTTGTGCATATAAGGGCCCAATCTGGCCCTAGGAGGAGCACCCGAAATACTTATAATCGCGAGAGTATATGATCCAATGAGATGTATGGCAATTACCTAAATGAGTGCAAGATTGATATGGGTAATGAATGATTGAATGAATGATTGAATGAATGAATGATTGAACTGTTATAAGTGAAATGACCAAATCTATTGTACATTATCATTATTAAATCCAATACGTCATTGTCCACTTGAATTCTATGGAATTCAACTTGCACAATTCAATGTACATGCTATAGATTATTGAATCTCTTCTATTTGATAAATGATCGTACTGTCATCCATCCCATTATTAATCATTCCTTCTCACATGATAAATACCATTGGATTTTGTTACTGAATCGTTCTCGTACATGTTATACCTTTGGAGATTGTTCCATATCGTTATCATGATCGTCTTTCCATGAGTATTGCATGTTAGTATCTTGCCTGATAAATTGTTAATTCACGTAAAGCATGCCCGCACCATGAGATATAAATCCTACTGGGCGTTAGCACACTCACACCTGCTTCTTGAACCATTTCAGATGATGACTACGAGGATTTAGAGAATGATGGAGATGGGGAAGAGTGAAGAGCTTCTCAGAGCATATCTATCATGTCAGCCAACATGTTTAGAGTATGTAATAGTTAGTTTTACTTCTTCATGAGTCGTATGTACTTTGAATGACAATAATGGGCCCTATGTCTGGCTCTATTTTTGAAAGGTTGTAAGTTAGCATTGAAGGAATGGAATAAAGACTTATTTGGCTGACACAATTATTGTCTCAAGTTTTTTGTTATACTTAGTTGTCGCTCTAAATTACTTGATTGTTGATACTTGTACTTGTATCGCTCACACTCTCGATATTTAATTTCGCTGCTAAATTTCGGGGCGTGACAAGTCCTATGTGGTTTGTTCGGGTCAGTAATTGGTGTCGCAAACCAGGTTTCGTGACCCGAGGGTGGCGTTACCCTTCCCTAGCTTGTACTCTTGCGCATGGTTTGCCATTTGTTTATTAATGAATAGTTCATATTAGCAGTTTAGAATTGTTTGTTTAATTGCAGTTGTAGCATTCATGCGTAGGTAGCTCTATTAGCTGTTTAATTTAATCCTTTACTCTTGCTTCTCGTGAGATTGGTGTTCTTTCAACTTTTGAGGGAGTTTCCCTACTGAGTTAGTGACTTGTGAGGCTCACCCCTACTCCTTTCAGATAAAGGAGAGTAGAAGAGTTCCTGTCTCTCTTCCAGTTCGGAGCCGCACCATAGCGGAGTTGGGTCTGCACCTCTAGCAGTATAATTTTATTTTCTGTTGTATCTCGGAGTATGCCCTAGACTGTTGTACTTTGTACTTTGGCTTTAGTTGAGCACTAGCTATGTAAACCTCATGTAAATGTATGTGAGATGTGCAATCATATATATGTTTAATGTGTTCCTTTTATATTTCCACAGATATTTGTGATGTTACCCCTTGCGAGGCTACGACCTGTTCGCGGAAAGCGGAGTCAGTTTAAGCTCGTTATTAGGTTAACAAGTTTGAACGATGAGAACCGCTACCGTTTCAAACGACATGGCAACAATTATGGCTAGTTTGTAGGCATAAGTCTATGGTAGTGGCCATCATGGACATTGGTGCCCGTTATGAGAATCATGGGTACGATCGTGGACGACCCATTATCTTCCTCTTAAGAGTCCGCTTCATCTTGAGTGACCGTTGTTCAAGTTGGATCCACTGACCAATTTTAGGTGGGAGTGTCGATTGCTTCGTTTCCACTGAGCCAAGGGCTTTATTAGACTAATGACCTACTGGGTTAACTAGTGAAGCGTGGACCGAGCTAGCTTGCTGTCCTAGCATATGTTAAGAGGCTACTTCGGGAGCCTCTCACTATTGCCTTGGGCTTTTCTCCTGGCTCCAATGTCAGGTTTAGGGGCCCTCCACTAAGGCGGCAGATTGGGTGCTTGTGGCGCTTCATATTGAGCCATGGTTGATAATTGGACTTTTGCTTATTAGGTTGAGTTTGTTATTGGGTCTTCAATAGATTGGGTCAGAGAGTCGAGATTCTCTCTTCCACAAATTAAAAGACCTAAATTGTTTAAGTCTTCATGTGAAGTTTAAATTTATAAGTAAGGTTAATTTTTAAAAGTCTAAGTTTATAGGTTAAAGTTTGGCATCTCCGTTGATATAAATATGTGCACCTTATTTATATGTTAAAATTTACAGGGTTAGAAATGCATTTCACAGTAGTGGTTCGATACTCTGACATTATGTGAATTTGAATATTATTTGAGAGAGAAAATACATTTTATCTATAAGATAACATTTAAAATTAGCCATGGAAAATGATTGGCAACATATTTTATGAACATAATTTTTAACACACCAATTAAAACATGCCACAACCTGTTTATGAGTTCCTCTTGAAAAATGATGAGGTGGTAGATTTTTATTATTTTTTGTCAAATTTGATCCGTAAGAAATATGTTATTGAACCATTTGTCTTCCGACATTGCACATGAATTTACTCATAGGTAATGTCTGCTTCGTTTTGACAGCCCTACGACGGGTGACAACGATGCCAAGAGCCGTTACCTCATCCCGGTGTATCCATTTATCGGGTCCATTTCGGTCCCGGATACAAACTTGCGACGGGCTTACAGCCAGGTGACCATAGATTTGAATTTTGAAACGCTGGCTGTGACCCCGCCGAGCGCTCCGAGCCAGCGTAGGTATTACTTTACTCTGCCACGCCAGGTCCCTTCCTGCATGCACATCGATGCGCATCGCGAAAAACGTTTGTGGCAGCGCCAAATCCGCAGAACACGACAGACCGATCCAAGTTGAGGGTGTAGCTCATTGACCAGCATTGTTCGATGCGGGCCGATGCGCAGCCGATTAGATTTCCTCAAGAGAGGCGAGGTGGGAGCCCACCGATCAGACGGTGAAGGATGATCGAGAACCCACCGATCAGACGCCGAAGGATGATCTAGTCATTTTCTGGAGAAGATGATGCCAAACATTTAAAAGGACTATCTGAAATCTGGATTCTTTGAATCAAACTGTATGTTACACTAGAATCACATACTTTATTTACTTTCTAATCTCAAAACTTTAACTTGGATAAGATTTAACTAATCCGAACTATCCCATCTGAGATGGATCCAGGATCCGACAGGACGGGAAACCATCCACTCTCCCCAACGGACTCGAGGAGGGTTCACGTATGCGGCGTCTTCGAATCCGAAACGGCGAAACACCCACCCACCCGCACTATAAATAGCTCCCTCTGTTCCAATCTGGCCTCTCCGCCCTCTCTCTCTCTCTCTCTCGCTCTCTCTCCCTCTTCAAATTTTGGAGCCGACCGCGTTCGACTCACGCACGGATCTCCCTCTCTCCTTCTCCACCCGTCTTCTTCTCTCTTCTCTCTCCTTCGGGGCTGTGAACCCCCCGGCCGGAAACCCTAACCCTACCTGCGGAGGCGATGAGGAAGCTCAAGGCAGGGACAAGGAAGAGGAAGGCGGCCTCCCCCCCAAACAAGGAGTCGGAGAGGAGCCGCAGCAGGTCGCCGGAGGAACCAGTCAAGGACGACGCCGTCAAGGACCCCGCCATAAAACGGAGGAGGAAGCCGGCACCGCGGAAAGAGCAGGAGGAACCGGAGTACTTCCCAGAGAAGAGGAATCTGGTCCATTTTTACCTTCTGTTGTGTGGAGCATCTCCCGTGTTCTTATTTTGCTTTAAGTTGTCGGCTAGTGTTCTCGGATTCGATGTTATGTTCGACCATCTTGTAATTCGAGTAAAATGCGGATGCCTATTCCCGTTTGCTTTACATTGATTTTCCCCTTTTTTCTATTTAGTTTTGAATGTCAACTTAATATGATGCTCTATTATGTTAACGTCGCTCTAGAATCCTGCTCCGTATTGTAGAAGGCCCTTTCTTTTTCTGAATTTTTGTGTTGGGAGTCTGGCTGCTGATTTGGCAACTAAGCTGCAGAATTTCAAATAATTTGTTCGTTTCTCCTGCTTTCTAAGATGCAATTTTCTAACCTTGCTTTCTATTTTGTAGGAGGATCTATGGCAAGCTGCTTTTCCTGTTGGCACTGAGGTTTGTCTGCTTCCTTGTTTTTTTTTTTCCTCTACGTTTGTGAAGCGGACTGGGGACACTCTCTGTCTATGCACTTGAAGAATCGTCTGCTTTCTATGCTTGAGGGGAAACGTTGATGTTTGTGTAACTTCATACATACTTCTCTCTGTTGATGGCAGTGGCATAATCTAGATGCGCTCAAAGAAGTTGATTGGAAATTCACCAACTTGGAGGTACGCATTATTCTACCTAGTTGGACATGTGTTTTTAGGATAAAGAGTTGCCGTAGGGAGGTTGTACTTTTCTTAAAAAGGATGGAGGGAGTACTATACCTGAGAAAAGGTTTATACCTAGATAAAATTATTCTTTCAATGGGCTTGTATTTTTTGGGGAAATGATGTATTTGCGTGATAGATGAAACACATTATTTTTGCAGTGCTTTTGCGGTGTTCTATAACAAGCAAACCAATGTTTTGTCATAATTGCAAATTTCAAATATTAAAATATTCTCTTCTTTGTGAAGATCATTCTAAATTTTCACTTTTTACTTCTCTAGGATGCTTTCGAGGAGGGTGGTGAGCTTCATGGGAAAAAAGTGTATCTGTTTGGCTGTACTGAACGTGAGTAGCAATTTATTCTTCAATTTCTGTAGGTGCCTTCAAGGAATAACATCACTCATGTATGACAGCAGAATGACTCTTTTTATTGTAAAAGATATTTATCTTTTTCTGATTCAGGAATATCCTTCTGTTATTTTTTGCAGCACAATTATTGGTGATAAATAATGAGCAGAAAGTTGCATGCATTCCTGTTGTTGTTGGCAGTAAGTCAACATTTTAGTTCTAGTTCTTTTCTTCCCCCATAAAGGACCATGGATAAGAAGTGTCTCTTTTGAGAGTAGAGATCTGAGTTGTTTTAAACTATCATTAGTAGGCTGGAATGAAAGTGGTACTGTCTTTGGTGCATAGGTCATCATCATCATCATCATCGGGGCCTTATCCCATTATTTGGGGTTGGCTACATGAATTCTTTTCCGCCACAAATTTCTATCAAGTGCTATCGTCGTGTTTAAACTCAAGAAGTCCAAGTCTTCTTAATAACATCGCACTATCTCATATTAGGTCTTTCCCTAGCTTTTTATTGTATCCACTAAGATTTTATCACATCTTTAACCGGCGCCGAGTTAGGCGACAGTGCACGTGTCCAAACCACCTAAGTCTATTCTCTCTCATTTTTCTATCATCGGAGCTATTCCCAAATCCTCACGGAAGCGCTCATTCCTAATCTTATCTTTCTTAGTATTACCACACATCCATCTCATCATCCTCATCTCCGCCACACACATTTTATTAATGTATTCCTTTCGTACTGCCCACCCTCTGTACCATATAATAATGCAGGTCTCACTGCCGTTCTATAAAACTTCCTTTAAGTTTCATTGGTATATGACGATGCGAGGACTCCTGATGCACTTCTCTCATTTTTGCCAACCTACCTTAATCCTGTGTGCCATCGTCATAAATCTTCCCATTCTCTTGGATGATAGACCCTAAGTATCGAAAGCTACTACTCTTTGATGCATAGGTCTTAGTAGAAAATATTTTCCTTTCCCAGGAATATAAAATTTTCATAAACACATATCCCAGATATAGTCATGGAAAAGTCCAGCCATATGCTTTCACTCTCTCTGTTGTGGTTTAGTCCCATATTGGAAATCCATGGGAGTTTCACCTCTATATATGTAGAGGATTCCCTCAACTCAATGCTTATGTTTTGGGTTTGAGTTCGGGCCTTTAACATGGTATCAGTGCGGCTGACCCATTGGATTGTCTTTCTGTATGTGGATGCTTGTCCCTACCCATGTTGCGTCCCAAACTAGTTAGCCGGGGAGGAGAGGGTGTTGTGGTTATTGAAAATCCATGGAGTTTCACCTCTATATATGTAGAGAATTCCCTCAACTTAATGCCTAGGTTTTGGGTTAGAGTTTGGGCCTTTAACACTCTCAAGACTTTTTTTTGTAAGTTTATTTTGTAACTCATAGTGTAGCTCATCTATTGTATTCTCTGTTCACTTATGATAATCCAGCTGTTGCTACTCATGATAATCTAACTGGATCAGGTGGAATGCCTAATGATAATTGCCAACTTCTCTGAGAATTGTATTTTACATCCCTTCATGGTTTGGCAACCTTCTACTTGTTACAGTGTGAAATAATTGGCTGGTAACAAGTACTTTTGCACGACATTTATTTGTACCTTTTATGTTGTAATGTATTTTCTCTTGGTACAATGATAGATCAATGAGTATGGGAGACTATGAATTTCCATGTTGAAGCACAATAATCATTTGAATTTCGCCTATAATCTTATAGCCTTATGGGCAATCATTTAACTTCTACGCCATGCCATTCTCATCATCATACTTATTACATCATTTGTTGCCTCGCTTATGTATTTAAATGTTAAACTGAGAAAAAGAAAAGAAAAGATCTGGAGATATCCCTCTGGTTGATTACTAATTTGATGCAAACATCTCTTTTCTAATGAAAGAAAATGTCAATACTTTTTGGTTGAAGTTGGACTAGGTCTGCCTCTCTAGCTGTTAACATTGCAATGCAATGCATCCTCAAAATGCCTCAGGGCATAAGCAATCCTCTGATGTACACATGAAAACCAAGCATATGTAATGCACTATCATACAAACTAACATATAGTATATGAAATCCACTACTAGGTATTTATCAAACGTACAAAGTACTAGGAAGTTAGACTAATGCTATACTAAAATAAAAAAATAGGTGGTAACTGACTAACTGTACAAACAAATGCCGAGATTGAGTAGGCAAGAGAAAAATCAACTCCCCCCGCCCAAAGGTATCATATGCAAATAGATTTTGTTATAATTATGGTTTTTCTTTCAGCCATTTGATGTCAACCTATTTCCGCATATCAGTTTGTTGTGCTATTCCTCTGTTCTTAATTGCCTCCTATCCCTACCTGACTCCACTTACTGACAGGCCTTCTCTAATAAGTATTGGCAAGTCATTACTCCTCTCATAAACCTTCCTTCAATTGCTTTGTTCACTTTATTCACCATAATGTTAAGTGTTAGCCTTCCACTCTCTAGCTAGAGCAAAGACCAATCCTCGATTGACTCTGTTTTTTCTTAAAGCAGATAGCTGTTTCCGCTGCATTCTTTTTGTCTTTGCATTCTAGCTCATTGGAAGAGTAAAGGGCTTTTTATACAAGCAACTGGAATTTTCATAATGCTCGCCCACTCAAAAAGGTGGCAAAAAAACATCTCATCTTCCCATCCACAACAAAAGCTGAGAATTTAACTCATCAATTGCCCCCAAGTGTTTATCCCAAAAAGAGACTCTATCTCTAAGAAAAGCAAAAAGACACTCCTCAGAACGAGCTTCCCTTCAATCTACTGATATTAAATCTGTTGAAATTGGAAATGGCACTTGTAGTTCTCTCATATCTCTCCATAAATGCACTACTTGCAGTTATTCTCCATGTATATCCTGTTACTACCAATAATGTACTGGATGGACTTGATGCCTGACACAAAATCATAATCTTGTTTATATAAAGTATTGCCTGTATAATGTGGACGTCTTTCATCACATGTTTGTTCCTTATTGTTGAGGTATTGCTTGCTATCCTGAATGAGCACCACTGAATGTGTCAAGTTTCCTAGTTGCTTTGACTGTTTTGCATGCGTTCTATTGAATCATGTATGCAGTTGTACCCTCTTGATTCCTGTTGTCTGAATTTCCCAGTTTGCTTATACTTGTTTTATGTGCAATGTTCACCTAATATGTATCTTTTTGTCAAGAAACATTAACTCTTGACAAAAAAATACATACCAGGTGAACATTACATATGTTTGTGTAATGTGCTGTGCTTCAAACTTATATATACGCATTTCTGAATCTTTGCACAATTAATTCTTTTACTTCTACACCCCATATGCTTTTGTTGATGGCCAGTCCATAGTGGATACATATCAACCTGCTTCTACGTTGCCATTCAGACTGTTTCTGGTCTCTGGGTTGTATTTCCATTTACACTCTCTTAGTTGAGTTTAAAACCTATTTCCAACATATGCTTTATGATTTTTTCTCAATCATTGCAAACAGCTGGGTTCTGCAGAAAAGTGTGCACCATGAGATACATCACAGGACTTTGAACAAATGGAAAACTATGAGGCCAATAAAGGAGGGGTAGTAGGTTAATCATGTTGGTACTATTCTGTCATGTGATATTTTCAAACTGTACGGAGTTTCATATTCATATCTTTATAATCAATGCCTTTGAGCTGGAATGGAGTAACTGCATGCCATTTTATTATTTGAGAGACATACCTGTTTCTCATCATGCATCTGTTTACTTATTCATTGCCTGTGGACAGGTGGTGTCTCCATTTCCCCCTTCTGATAAGGTAGGCATAAAGTCTATTCAGAGAGTAGAGGAAGAGATAATACCAATGAAGGCAATGAAGTTGGCTTGGGTGCCATACATTCCTTTGGAGAATAGGTAACTTCTTATGTTTTTTTATTGCTTTACACAATCTTTATTTTGGTAGTTTCCTGCCTAATTCTTGTAACTGATTATTGTAATATTGTTTCTATAGGCTGAGTCAGGTGGACAGGTTGAAGACTCAAATTTTTACTATGGGCTGTGTCCAGAGAAGGTACTTAAAGGATTTTTTCTTTGATGATTCCTCAAGTAATGCTTTGTAAAGTGCCAACAGTTTTTTTTTCTTTTAACTTGTTATTTACATGTCTCAACTGGGTGTGCATCTTTTTGTTTGTGTTCAGTTACTAGAATGGGTTTAAATCGTATCTGAACTTGGTTATTTTGTGCTAATTGCTGTATCATATGCCAAAATTACAAGCTTAGAGTAGTTAATGAATGCCAGACTGATTGTCTTTCTGAGGGTTTATTCTAATAAATGATGCTATTGAACTAGGGACTGGGGTTGGTCAATGTGCAAACTGGAAAATTTTCATTGTCAATACAGCCAAAACATAAACATGCAGTTATAATTCATATGAAGGGTAAAGTCAACAACATGGTGCTTATTGTGCTGTCTCAGGTTTCCTATATTCATTTGGAAGTGTTCTATACTGTTGTCATGGACATTCTCTGGAAAGAGTTGAGTTACCTAGTGAAAAGAGGGTAAAATACATGTTATTGTGTCAGATATGAGGAGTTTCCTTTCACAAAATCCTTTGCAGATGTTACTTGGAGATGACTGTTTTTATTGCAGTCATTTCAGGAAACAATTACTGTCAGTCCTGATGGATGTTTGCATGATGGACTCTGGTTGGTGACCCTTTATTTGACATCTGTGTTCCAATTTGAATTTTGCAACTTGAGAAAATAATGTCAAATTTTCAAAGATATCTTTGCATTTAGTTGTTTCCTTTTCGGTTAGTCTGGTATCAGGTGCCCAAAACTGAAGTCCACAGTGCGAACAAATGCAGCCTAAATGTGACATTGTGCTCGGAAGTAACTGTGACACATCACTTAAAAACTTTTTCCACAGCATCTCTGCTTGGGTTCTCCAACCAGACTATGCCTTTTGCTACAGCATCCAACAAGTATAATGATTTAGGATTGAAAATCTATTTCTCTTTTCATTTCTTATGAAATGTCTCTTCAATGTTTTCTTGTAAAAGTTGCAATCACATCCTCGTTCACAGTGACATATTGATGCGGGACAGAGTGGGGGACAGTGGAGGAAAAAGGAAGGATAGCCAGAGTCTCACAGGAGTGGGGATACGTGTAGGCTTCGCGCCTTCCCTTTCGCAGGGACCACCTTGGGGTGGAGCTTCTTCTCAAAGCTCCTTCTTCTCCATCGCAGAGAACAAAGTGGCAAACTTTTCTTTTCTTCAATTCATCAATAATCAACCATCTCAAAATAGAGCAATACATGTGTTTATATAGGTTTGGGCTATTCCAAATCCTAATGGACTTCAAATTAAAGATAGACTTCTATCCCTAATAAGACTCATCATATTAGAAACCTAAAGAAAGAAAAATACTGACTCCTTCCCAAATAAGACTTTACTCCAATAAACAAATGAAAATTACACAATAAAAAGCTAATTGGACTCTAATATGACTCTTTCGGATGATTTTACCATTGGACTTAAAAATAGTGCGAAAATTGCACCAAAATTACAGAAAAATAAAAAATCTCCAAATGGGCCAAACCAATTATGTAGCTTCTTGCTCCCCATCACATATCTTATAGGAGAGGCCAAACATGCACATGATAAACATGTAGACATAAGAAGTCAAATCAGTCAAATAGTTGTTTCTCTAGTTTCCATGATTCCCCATTTTCCTGATCATTACTTGAATGTTCACTTGTTGCTGATTTGATATTTGTAATTCTGAAATACCGATAACTGAACCATGTTTATATTTTCATATCACATTTTTTTTTAAAAAATTCAGATGGTTTTGACTTTTCACCATAATTGCATAATGATTCTGATTTCAGGCACTCATCTACCCTTAGAATGAGTCACAATATTGATTAACTATCTTTGTCTTACCTATGTTTATTTCTGCTTTCCAGGTCTGCTGTAAAACACCTAAAAGATGAACGTATCAAGCAATATGAGTATTGCCTCCCATGTGAGTATTCCTGAGTGACAATTTCCTCTGCTATTTTTGGAATAACCCTTAGTTTGGATTTGAAATCACTATAAGTATTGCATCCTATGTGAGTTTGCTTCCTATGTTTCTTAGGGAAGACAGTTATTGCTAGTTCACTTCAGTTTAATATACCTTTTCTGTGGGGTAACAATACTTTTTGATTGGAAACAGAACTCGGCAGTGTTCAGGTAGGAAACAGAATTAGGATAATTTAATAAAGGGATTTTCTTTCTTATAAACCATTCTTTCAACAAATATTGCAATTAGCAATCCTGACTAAAATATTGTAAAAATTATCACTGTTAGATCTCAAATGTTGCAAAATGCTACCCTAGTTGACTTCTATTGAAAAAGAATATTCCTTTCAAATCCTATTATTCCTATTAATTGAACATTTTTTTGGACAAAAATACCATTATTACTCTCTTTGTTAAAGGGTTGGGCAACTTAACACCCATGGTTTTGCCCTTAAGCAATCTTGTCATTTTTCTTCATGGGTTACATTAAATCATGGTCACTGGATGTGGGGTGCTGTCTCATACCATCAATGATTTTTTTTTGCAACATTTGAGATCTAGCAGTGATATTTTAAACAGCATTTTAGCAAGGATGGCATGTTTGTAATATATATTTTAATGAATGTTTACATGCAAAAAACCAATTAAAATATACTTCATTTATAATGGAAGAAGGCATGACAACTTTGCCAATGAAAGGATAGATTTTAAATAACAATAAGAAAGCAAGAAAAAAATAAAGTAATTGAGGGAAGAAGATGATGCCTGTTTCAAAATATCCAGTAAAGTTTTAAGATTTAAATGTTTTTTTTCATTAGTGGACATCCCACTCAACAAGCACCTTAAAACCAAAGTAGTAAATTTTGTAGTGAGAGTTGCTGCCTTCCACACTACTTTCAACTTTCCACCATTCTCTTCCCACACATAGGCATATCTTTGTATCCAGACGTGCTGTTCTGTTAAAAGCTGCTGCCTTATCCATTGATTTGGAATGTATGATGTGGGATTAAGCTTTCCACATTTAAGCCCTAGGGTTTTAAATGTTATTGTCTCAAGGAGTTTCCCCCTTCATTTTTCCCCTTGTGGGTCATTTTTCCCATGTGGACTAAATTATTCTTATAATTAATGGAATTTTTGTTTTCTATAGGATTGATGTTTGCATTTCTTACATGTGGAACAATTAGAGTCTATGTGAAGGTTGGATATATGTGTGTAACCATGTAATGTTCCAAGGATAAGTAAAAAATTCTCGTTACTTGTATTTACTGTTTTAAAACCCCAACACAGTTAGTAGAGGAAGATATACTGAAACTGTCTGCATTCACTCAGACTCTCGGACAAGTAGCCACCATAGCATGGTATCAATTATGTTTAATACCAGATTATTCCATAGAAATGAGGTGCACTTGAACAAAGAAAAATGCAAACCATCTTTAATTAGCTGTAATTGTGTACGATGAAGTTTACATTGTCACTGTGGATCTTGATCTTTTAATCATAATTGAATTAACTTGTTAGCTGTATTCTAACTAACTCTTCCTAAGTCCAGTCTAAGAGTTTTTACATGTAAAATGGAAATGAGATGGTCAACCCTTCAATTCCCTTTTAAGTCCCTGCAGTCAAGCTTGAACATTTAAGGGTGCAAGAAGTAATGGTAGACTTGATCAGGCCTTGACTATTGTTTAAAGGTTTGTCGTTTAAGTTTCTGTAGGAGCATAAAAGGACATAGAAGGTTCAAAAGCCATTTTAGGGAATGAGCATGTTGTAGCACCAGGAAAACCTCTCATATTGTTAAATTTCATCTGTCATGAACTGATTAACCAAGCGTGTAGTTTGTTGGTTGCCTAATTCCCAACTTTGTATTCTGTTTTTTTACTGAATATAAAATGTGGGATTCCATGATTTAAGGAGGGAATGCCTCTCAGATTGTTAAATTTCATCTTGGCTTGACCTGAATTGTTGGTAACACAGGATTGCTGGCTGTTTAACTCCCATTTCTTGTAGCCTGTTTCTCAGTTTACTAAAGTGGTTACACACACTTGTACGGTCATACTCATCCTTTGCCCATTTTCCTTAGTTCTTCATTCCTCTTTTCTTTTTCAAAATTATGATGTCATACTTCCCTTTTACAAGATGATATGCTTGTACCATGATATAATATGTTTCTTACTTTAAAAAATTGCTCTCTTATCCCTGACAGATTTCTACAATCCATTGAAGCAAGATGAAGATGAGGAGGATACAGTTGTTTCAATTATTTATCCTTCTGAGCCACCAGTAAGTTTGTTCTCAAACGTGTACTGGGCCATTTAGACTATTGTTTTTAATATTTCTTTATGTGATATATGTTATTCCATTTTTCTTTTATTAAAGCCAGGTGTTATCTTATCCCCTCTGAAAATTATTTTCTCAATGGTCCATGACTTTCAATGAGATCAATGCTACACTATGTAGATCCACTTTCCTGATCTAATTTACTAGCAAAATCTAAATAAACTGAGGGTGCTTGCTTGTTTAAAATAGTGTTTGATATGAGTTCTTTACTTCCTATAATTCTGATTAGTCATCTCATTGCTTTGATAGTGGTATCTTTTCAGTTTCGATGTTGTGATCTTGTTTGTATGTGCAGATTGTCCGTGATTTTGATTACGAGCTAGATGAACTTGCGGTAATGATCTTTATACTGAGATATTTTTGGGCATTGTAATTAGGATTTCAGTTCTCATGCTTTGACTGCAATAGCAGTCAGTTCTCCAAAGGTCAGCTTGTGAAAGTTCTCTATGAGCAATGTCAGTTATAAACAGTGGCTTATTCTTGGAGTAGATAAGTTTGATGATAAGAATATGATATTTTTAATTTGTAATGGATATTCTTCTCCTTACATTTCCTTTTAAATTGTCTCTAATCTGAAAGTAATGGGTCTCTCTGTAACTATCCAGGAATTTACAGATGGACTTGTTAGTGAAGAAGTATTAACAGAGGACCAAAAAGAAGCCTTTAAGGTATCTTCTACAGTGAAAGGCTTGCTTCCTCACTAATTTGCTTATAATTTAACTAATTAATTACATGGTTTTGGTTCAGCAATTTGTGAAGGAGCAGGTCAGAGAGAGGAAAAAGTCTCAACGACAGGTATCACACTAATAGCATGATGGGAAGCTCCATCTTGTTAATATAGATGCATCCATTGAGAAGGAAAGGCTAATTTTCTGTTTATTGTGGGCCTTTGCAAGTATTGCCGCTTTTGGTTATGCACCAGATGCATTTTCTGCAGTGTAAATATGCATTATCACATGTGCAGGCAAAGGAGGCTCGGCGAAAGGCTATTGAAGAGATGGATGAACAGACAAAGGCTGCATATGAAAACATGAGATTCTATAAGTTCTATCCTGTACAGACGCCAAACACTCCAGACATAAGCCAAGTAAAGGTGAGAATTTCTATGAACCTTCCATTATTGTTGTTCTACACTGAGGTCAAGGGTGGGGGTAGAGTTGGAGAATGGATCCACACCCATTAGTTTGGACCCAAAAATTAAGGATCCAGCATGCCTGTTTCCCCAATGACATCACCAATATGAATCTGTACATCAAATTGTGATTAAATTTCTTTGAATCTGCGCAAGAAATCAAGCCCAAAATTGTTTATAGGCCAACACTAGACATTTATAGCATGTTTGGCAAAGCATTTGGTTGGAAGCCATTTTTAGCAACCACTTTGAAAGTGCAAATAAAGTGAATAGTGCTTATAGCCAGTTTTAGGTACTTTACACCCATGTAGGGAGTTATAAGTTGGAAGCAAAATGAACCTCGAAACTGTGTAAATGGCTTCCAAAGCTTGCCATCCCTCAAAATAACTGGGCAAAACTTATGGAAGCCTGAAAATGTTTATATTTCAAACAGATGCCTAGGCTGTGTTTGGGGCAGCTTCCAATTTGAAGCGCTTCTTGGCTTCCACAGATTTTGTCCCAGTCATCTTGAGGATGACAAGTCTTGGGAGTTATTTTGTTTATGCAGTTTTAGATTTTTGGCTTCCAATGTCAAAGTCTAAATCGTATCTTGCTAAGTTGCTGCAAAAATGTGTGTGCTAGGAAATGCTTGTCTTTTGGAACTACACAAAATTAGTTAGAATTACTTTTAATGGATACCTTTCATGTTGAAAGCTAAAGCCAAAAACTGTTTTTCACCGAACATGCCCCTTTGTGTCGAGTAAATTAAAAGTTTTTTTTTTTTTTTTGGACACAAGTAAATTAAAAGATAGCATTGAGATGCGATCCACATGTTTATGAAATAACTTTATTGGGTGTGAGATGGGTATAGGTGTGCTGTTAACAGTCTTAAATCAACTCTGGAGCTTCAGAGTTCAACATGATTCCATCCTTATATTCTGGCCTTGCATGTATGTTTACTAAAGAGACTTCGTTTTGGCTGTTGAGCAGGCAGCATTCATTAACAGGTACTACGGAAGAGCTCATGCGGTGCTCTGATGTGTCCAGTCACCAAGTCCACTCTACCTCCATTCCCTGCGTTCTGTTAGGTGTGACCTGCTTCTGCTGAGAAGATTGGCTGGAAGCGTAAATTTTGATGGTAGAGAGAGAGAGAGAGAGAGAGAGCGTGGGATCTTTTCTCCATCCCACGTCTGACTTGATGATCTTGGTTAATCATCATCCATTTGTTTGTTACAAGACTTGCCCCATGCAGAGTGCATATGTAATTTTATGATCTCCTGAGGCATGGATAAGATGCTCTTTTGCCTTTTCCCTGTGAATGTGTGCATCACCCGCCGTCCAAGCGCGAGACGTGTCTTCCAAGTCTTCCTGGACCAATCAATCCTCACTGGTGAACCAGATTCGCTCCGAGTTCTCGTTTTCCTTCGTTACTCCTGATGGCGTGGATTTTTTGAGAGCTCGCACGGAGTGTGACTTTGTGACGGAGATTCTTGCAACCTTACGCTGATGATTGTTGCCAACAGCGCTATCAATTTTGCTTGTCACAGCCGCACATGGATATCATATCGTATCTTAAAAAGGATTATCCAATTTTTGGTCTGTACGAGTGCCACGTCACGACTGCTCATTGGCAAGATTTTCCGAAGGGCCGCGGGGCCTCGATGCTGCCGGCGTGTTGAGAGATGCCAGCTCATGAGCCCAAGTGTCTCTTGCTTCGACTTGACTGGAAGATGGTACGGCCATCACCCAACTCAATTCTCAAAATTCATGAATGTTGAAAGGTGAAGTATTGCTACGGGGAAATGACTAAATCTTGGCCGGCACTCCTTACTATAAAGTAGTTGGGGAGGGGGAATTTTGGCTCACATACATTGTAAGTTTCAATTACTGAAACTTAACTCAATAGATGAAGATTTAGTTATTAAACTAAAGTCTCTATTGGAGAGCTCAGTGCCTTCAACACTAAGGATATAGTTGTAAACGAATCAATACATTCAACAATTAATTTAACTTCCAACTCGAATGTTATTCGAATTCAAATCATTTAATAAGATTAATGAGTCGAGTTCAAATAAATTTTAAACTCGTTTTATAAACCAGCCAAGTACGAGAAAAGTTTAATTGGCTCGTTTAAATTTGCAAATGAATTTGTTTAACTTTTTAATTATATAAATATATTTTAAATACTATTCAAAATAGTTAAACCAAGTAACTTATCAATGTTCTTGAGATATGAGCTTGAAATAAGATACATTTGGCTTGAAATATATATATATATATATATATACAATTCAATTGGACTCGTTAATATACGATTAGGACCTCGAGCTCGAGAGTATTTAAATGAACCAAATTTGAACAACTATTTTTTAATTTGTTTAAGGATCTAACGATTCAAGAGGTAAAGTTCAAGCTACAGAATCAGGGGAAGGACATTCTATCAACTGCTCTCTATTGTTTGATGGGTCTGACTATACTTACTGGAAGATCCATATGATCCTCTTCATTAAGAGTCAGTCACTTGGCATCTGGAATATGGTTGAGGATGGTGATAGAGTCGTAGTATCCTCTAGCTTTGAACAAACCGAATTTGACAAAGCTTTATTGACCCTCAATGCTAAAGTCAAGAATATATTGTGTTGTGCACTATCAAGAAAGGAATTCAATTGTCTCAACTTGCAAGTCAGGCCAAGAAATGTGGAATAAACTAGAGCTGACATACGAAGGCACAAGTAAAGCCAAAGAGACAAAGGTCGACATCCTTATGACACTGTGAAAAGTTCAAGATGAATGAGGAAGAAACCATCTCAGCTATGTACAGGATGATGACCAACTCATCCTCATATATTTATTTTGGTGATAACAAAATCCTGAAAGATATTTTAATTAACATCTCTTCTAAAAATTGTCAACAGGTCAAGAGAAATGACTCCAATAAGTTATATAAACTCAATTTAGTTAGAAGTCATTCTCATATGATTTTTCTAAGTCTACATTGATTACTATTTTAATATCATCGACTGCTATACAAACTCACATCGATTATATAATTAAGATTGATTGGATCACATCAATTACAGTTCACTTAAACATCAATTGCGTTCACATCGATTGTCTTTCACATCGGTTGTCTTAAACATCGATTGTATTAAAACATCGATTGTCTCTTTACATCGATTGCGTTCACATTGATTGTCTTTTACATCGATTACCTTAGAACATTGATTGTCTCAAACGTCGATTGCATTGGAACATCGATTGCACTCAAATATCGATTGCGTTCACATCGATTGTCTTTCACATCGATTGTCTTGAGCTTCGATTGTATTGAAACATCGATTGTCTCTTAACATCAATTATCTTTAGACATCGATTGTCTTTGGACATCGATTGAATTTAAACATTGATTGCCTTTGGACATCAATTGCCTTTGGACATCGATTGCCTTTAGATATCGATTGTCTTCAGATATCGATTGCCTTTAGACGCCTATTGCCTTCAGACATCGATTGCTATTTAGACATCGATTGTTCTCGATCGATTGCTCTTGGACATCGATTACTGTTAAATATCAACTGTCTTTTAAATATCGATTGGCATCATATTATCTATTACTATTTTAGATATATTATTTTTAATATCTTGAAAATTATTTATGCAATAACCTTATTGATTATAGTTGCAATTAAATTATATTGATTGCCCTTATGATTAATCTTTGTTATGAACAAATCTTGGCGCGTAGTATTTTCAAACTATTTTTAAAGATGTGCATTTCAAATTTACCGCCATCTGTTGCATATCTTCATATGTATGGTCTGTAAGGCCCTCGAACTTTGTTCATTTTACTTGAACTTTGTTCATGTTATGTTTGTATATGTATATATATGCATATGGTATTTGTTGTAAGTAGCATATTATTCATTTACTTATGTACATACATGTTTAATTCTGTACATGTTGTTTTATTTAATTCTGCACATATTATAATAATATGGTGTATAGTGTATGTACTTAATATGTGAATGTATGTTTATTTAATTTTCTGTGTTCTGGCCGAAGTGCCAGTTAACGTCAATATCCCTTGACGTTGAGGGCAGGTTGACGGCAACTAGTGTGCCGTTGACTCAAAGTCGGCGTCCAGATCGATGGACGTTTATTTCCTGTAAACGGCAACAAAGTGGTCGTCTACTTCTCCGTTTCTGTTGCGATTTCAGATCTTGAAACGGCTGCATTTTCCCCAGTTCTGGATTAGGAAACTACCCTCCAACAGTAGGAACCCAATCTAATGTGTACCCAAACCCTTTAGCCCTATAAAATACCTAGTCTTGGGTGAGATTAAGCCTTTTCACCCAAAGGACAACCTAGGGTTTTGGGTGAGAAAAATTGAACATTTGCAAGAATCGATCTGGCGATTGGGAGTTGCTTCCAGCGATCAACATCGACTGGGAGGTGCTCCTAGCATTGAGGAAGCTTCCCCGTGTTGTGGGGGGGAACAAACAACACTCACTCTCTCACACTACCCACTCGTAGATACCAGAGAGAGAGAGAAGGAGGGAGGAAGGAGAACACAGGAACACCAGATTTTACGTGGTTCGGAGGCAAGAAGCCTTCCTACGTCCACGGCCACAACAGCTATCAATTACTTCTTCTCCAAGAAAACACACACATACAAAGAGAACGTACCCTCCCTTTATATACTAGGCGGAAAGGTACCACAAATGAGATTTACAAGGACAAGAATTCCCCTAACTTAAAGCCGTCTCAGAGCTGCCAAGTCGCCTGTCCTGGGGTAGAGTGAGTCGAATGCTTCATATTGACATTCGACTGCATGAGTCGAATCCTTCATGCTGACATTCGACTGCATGAGTCGAATCGTTCACATTTGACATTCGACTGCATGAGTCGAATCGTTCACATTTGACATTCGACTGCATGAGTCGAATCATTCAATCGACTGCTTCATTTCTGACTTCGGCTGTGGCAGTCGAATGTTGAGTCCGCCTGCAACACTTAGTCAAAATTTAGCTTCCGGGGGCGCTGCCCCCTGGAGACCCCTGCAAGGGGCGCTGCCCCCTTGACCCCCGCGACCTGACCCCTTATGGAGATCTGCTTCAGAGTTCGGGCTCCACAATCTAACAATCTCCCACTTGGAGTCAGAACTCCAAACAATATCAGGCACCTCCTCCTCAAGGTAGCAAAAGAACAGCTGGCTGTGGCACCCCTCCATCAATCATCCATGGAAACAACTGAAGCTTGGCATAGCTTCAGTTTGTCTCTTGTGACCACCTTGGTTAACATGTTTGTAGGATTTTCTGACCCTCTTATCTTCTCAAGCAAAAGTGTACCATCTTCAATCAGCCCACGGATAAAGTGATACTTCAGCTGTATATGCTTTGTCCTTGCATGGAAGACAGGGTTCTTGGCAAGGTGAATGGCACTTTGACTGTCACAAAACAACACACTGTTGTTTTGTTTCTTACCCAACTCCTTCAGAAAACTTTTCAGCCACACCATCTCTTGCTGACTTTGGAGACAGCAACATACTCTGCTTCTGTGGTTGTGAAAGAGAAACAACTTTCTGAAGTTGTGAAACCCAGCTCACTGCAGTCCCACCCAAGGTGTACACATAACCAGTGGTACTTCTTCTTGTGTCCAGATCACCACCAAGATCTGCATCAACAAAACCTTGCAAAATAACATCACCTTTCATGAAACAAAGACATTTATCTGAAGTGCCTTTCAGATATCTCAAAATCCATTTTACTGCCTCCCAGTGTTGTTTTCTCAGATCTGCCATGTACCTGCACACAACTCCTACTGCATGTGCTATATTCGGCCTGGTACAGACCATTGCATACATCAAACTTCCCACAACTGATGCATAAGGGATTTTCTTCATGGACTCACACTCTTCAGTAGTCTTCGATGACTGCTCTTTAGACAACTTGAAGTGACTTGCTAGAGGAGTGTTGACTGGTTTTGCATTTTGCATGTTGAACCTGCTCAACACCTTCTGAATGTAGCCTTCTTGAGATAGCTTCAGAGTACCAACTGCTCTATCTCTCACAATTCTCATCCCAAGAATTTGCTTTGCTGCTCCCAAGTCCTTCATAGCAAATTTCTTTGACAATTGCTTCTTCAACTTGTTAATCTCTGTCATACTTGATCCTGCAATGAGCATATCATCCACATACAACAGCAATATGATGTAACAATTGTCAAACTTCTTAAAATAACAACAATGGTCCATGTTGCACCTAATGAACCCGTTACTACATATGAATCCATCAAACTTCTTGTACCACTGCCTGGGGGCTTGTTTCAGACCATACAAGCTTTTGTTCAATTTGCAAACAAGGTTTTCTTTACGATGTTCATGAAAACCTTCTGGCTGCACCATATAAATGTTCTCCTCCAAATCACCATGGAGAAAAGCTGTTTTTACATCAAGTTGTTCCAGGTGCAAGTTCTCAGTAGCAACAATACTTAACACTAATCTAATAGTGGTTAACTTGACAACTGGAGAAAAAATTTCAGTATAATCAATACCTTCCTTCTGTTGGAAACCCTTCACAACCAGCCTTGCCTTGTACCTCTTGCTGCCATCATGTTCTTCTTTTAACCGAAAAACCCATTTGTTTTGCAGTGCCCTCTTGCCAGGTGGTAGTTCAGTCAGCACCCAAGTTTCATTCTTGTAAAGGGAGTTCATTTCATCTTTCCCAACTCCCACTTGACTGAATCCTCCACCTGCGTAGCTTCATCAAAGCTCTCTGGTTCATCTGCATCTGTCAACAACAAGTAGTACATAGCATGTGAAAATCGTTCAACTGGCCTGCGCAATCTGCTTGACCTTCTCACTTGAACCTCTGGTTGCACTATAGTATTTTCAGGATCTTCTTGAGACCTTCTCAACACATCCTCTTCTGAAATTCCCTCCATCTCAACCTGTGCACTTTCTTGACCTGCATCTTTGGATTCCACATCAGATCTGTGCTTGTAAAGCAATCTTTCATTGAATATAACATTCCTTTGTCTAATGATTTTCCTACCTTCATCATCCCAGAAGCGGTATCCAAAATCATCAGAACCATATCGAATGAAAAAACATTTCCTTGACTTAGGATCTAACTTGTCTCTGTCATTCGAATCAACATGCACATATGAGAGACAACCAAATACTCTTAGGTGTGAGAGAGTTACCTTGCCGGTCCAAGCCTCTTCTGGTAGCTCACCATTTAGAGGAACACTGGGTCCTCTATTAATCAAATAAGCTGCTGTGCTAATAGCATCTGCCCAGAAAGTCTTCGGTAGGCCAGCATGTAGCCTCATGCTTCTATCTCTCATTCAAGGTTCTGTTCATACGTTCAGCAACCCCATTATGTTGTGGAGTATTTGGAATTGTTTTCTCCGTACTGCATAGAAATCTTTAAATTCCTTGCTGCTATACTCTCCTCCATTGTCTGACCTCAAACACTTGATCTTTGCACCAGTCTGATTTTCCACTTCAGCCTTCCACTTTACAAAAGTAGAGAACACATCAGATTTATTTTTGAGAAAATAAACCCATACCTTCCGAGTGGAGTCATCAATAAAGGTGACATAATAGAGTGAACCTCCAAGGGATCGAACAGGGGCTGGCCCCACACATCAGTGTACACAAGTTCTAACTTTTCTTGCTTAGAACTTCTTCCAGCTTTAGAGAAGGTGACCTTTCTCTGCTTTCCCAATATGCAGTCTTCACACAGTCCAATATCTATGGACTTTAGATCACCTAACTTCCCTTTTGCAGCCATCATCTTCATCCCCTTTTCACTCATATGCCCAAGTCTGCAGTGCCAGGTCTTGGAGTTTTCTTCTGAATTTGCCACTGCCACTAAGTCTTTGTCATTTGCAGTCATATAAAGAGTCCCCATCTTGCTGCCCCGTGCTATAACCATGGCACCCTTGGTTATCTTCCAGCACCTATTGACAAAGGTAGTGACATATCCTTCATCATCAAGATGACCAATGGAGATCAGATTTCTCTTCAAGCCAGGAACATGTCTAACATCTCTCAGCTTCCATACAGTCCTATTTGCTATTTTCAAGTGAACATCACCCTTCCCCACAATATCTAGGGGCTCATCATCAGCAAGATAGACCTTCCCAAAATTACCAGCAACATAATTTTGTAAAGTCTCTTTGCATGAGGTAGAGTGAAAAGATGCTCCAGAATCCAAAATCCAGGATTCGATGGGACTGTTAATGCTCAAAATTAGAGCATCTTCGACTCCCTCTGCCATGACATTAGTAGAGTCTTCTTCCTGTTTCTGCCCCTTATCCTTCCTCTTTGGAAGTCTGCAATCCTTCTTGAAGTGACCCTTCTTACCACAGTCCCAACAACCATCACCACAGATTTTGGACTGATTTCTTTTCTTGGACTTAGATCTATTCCGATTCTGTCCACGCTGATTTGTTCTTCCCCTGCCTTCAGTGTTTAGGGCAGAACCTGAAGCTTCACCAGATTCCCTCCTGCGAACATCCTCGCTAAGAATCAAATCTCGAATCTCTGTGAGTTTTAGTTTACTTGAGCCTAAAGAACTACTAACAACCGTCACAGTAGCACCCCAACTTTCGGGTAAGGAGGACAGAAGAATCAAAGCTTTAATCTCATCATCAAAATCTATTTCTACAGAACTCAACTGAGTTGTAATCACGTTGAACTCATTGATATGATCTGTGACCGAGGAACCTTCGGTCATCTTGAGATTAAACAGACGACGCATCAAATGTACCTTGTTAGAGGCAGATGGTTTCTCGTACATGTTTGATAACGCCTTCATCAACCCAGCTGTGGTCTTCTCGTTCACGATGTTGAACGCGACGTTTCTGGCCAACGTCAAAGAACAACTCCGAGAGCTTGCCTGTCCAGAAGATCCCAGTCTTCCTTCTTCATACCATCTGGCATCGTTCCAAGAAGCGAATGATGCAGCTTCTTCTGATACAAGTAGTCTTCGATTTGCATCTTCCATAAACCGAAGTCCTTGCCATCAAACTTCTCGATCCTCACCTTTCCTTCATCCGCTGCCATAGCTTCCCCTAAAAACCCTAACCCTGAACCTGGGGCTCTGATACCAGTTGTTGTGCGGGGGGAACAAACAGCACTCACTCTCTCACACTACCCACTCGTAGATACCAGAGAGAGAGAGAGAAGGAGGGAGGAAGGAGAACACAGGAACACCAGATTTTACGTGGTTTGGAGGCAAGAAGCCTTCCTACGTCCACGGCCACAGCAGCTATCAATTACTTCTTCTCCAAGAAAACACACACATACAAAGAGAACGTACCCTCCCTTTATATACTAGGTGGAAAGGTACCACAAATGAGATTTACAAGGACAAGAATGCCCCTAACTTAAAGCCGTCTCAGAGCTGCCAAGTCGCCTGTCCTGGGGTAGAGTGAGTCGAATGCTTCATATTTGACATTCGACTGCATGAGTCGAATCCTTCATGCTGACATTCGACTGCATGAGTCGAATCGTTCACATCTGACATTCGACTGCATGAGTCGAATCATTCAATCGACTGCTTCATTTCTGACTTCGGCTGTGGCAGTCGAATGCTGAGTTCGCCTGCAACACTTAGTCAAAATTAGCTTCCGAGGGACCTGCCCCCTGGAGACCCCCACAAGGGGCGCTGCCCCCTTGACCCCCACGACCTGACCCCGCAGGTCGAACCGCGACCTGACCCCTTATGGAGATCTGCTTCAGAGTTCGGGCTCCACAATCTAACACCCCGACCCCGGTGAACGATCTACATCGACAGAAAGACCAGATCTGGGAGGAATTGAGCATCTTCTTGGCTTGGCCGAGGAGAGCTTCTGCAACCAATTAAACCCTTTGTAGATTTATTCTTAGGCAAGTAATCGAGGGATTTCGTCCCTGCACATGTCCTTTAGGTCCTAAGATTTTTATTGATTTTTCCTCGTGTCCTGGAAACCCCAATTCGTCAAGTTATGTCTGGTCTGTCTGCACTTTCTGCAGACAAGAACTTGACGACAAGCTTGCTGCCGTCAATATCTTGAGTTGGCGGCACATCATGTTCCGTTAACCCCGTTTGGCAGCAACCCCTTTGCCGCCAAGTTCTTCAGGTTTTTCAGAACAGATGTTGTGACCTCTGGGTGATGATTTTTGATCTTCTGGTTGTCTGTTCATGCTATAAATTTTATGGTTGGTCAAGTACAGTTAGTAGGTCATATCATGAGGATTGGTCAATTTTTCGAGCATGATAGAAATTAGGGTAATTTCGGTAATCGGAAAATAAGCATGATCTACCTGTGTTAATTCTAAACAAATTGATTCGTTACAAGTTAGGGTTTCATAAATTTTATATGATCTTAGGATGACTATTTTCAGGGTTAGGAACTGTTAGAACTGATTGTATTGATGTGAACCATGTTTTAATGAATTTCTTGATAAATCAACATGAGATCTATTTTAATTATTAAAATTAGTTTACTATTCTGAAAAATCTAAAACTTTAAGTATGTGATATATAGCCTGTGTGATACCTGTGATATAAATTTCATGCTGTTTTGACAACAGTAGGTACTGTCATTAGTTTAACAAGGGTAATTGACCAAGATGAGCATGTTTAACTTTGATCATGTGAAATTCAGTGTTTAACAGCATAATTAGGGCTTTGTTGTGATTAATTATCATTGTAAAATAGTATGGTTATGTTCTGTAACTGATATATGGATATATGTTAAGTGCATGAAAATGAGTTAAAGTGTGTATGTAAGTGAATGAAGCATGTGATAATGTGATAATGTGTAAAATTGTGCCGATATTGACACTGCTACCATAGAGGGCTGTGGAGCCGTACTGTAGTAAAGTCCCTATGAGAAGGCTCAATGTGTGTGATATCCTATGTGCATTAGGATGAAATCCTGGAGGTGGACAAGTACCACTGGTTAGGGTGGAGAGGGCTTCTCCCGGTTCTGCGTAGTTAACCAAGATTCATCACTGTGTTGCCTAGGTGACGAGTATGTGTGTGATGTGTGTCCTTCTTATGGTGGTTCGGACTATGTGTCATAGAAAATTAATTGTGAATGTGAAAATGTGAATGTGAAAATGTGCAAATGTGAAAAGTGAACATGTGAAAGTGTAATGTGAATATGTTAGCATGTGAAAAGATGTGAATTCATGTAAATGTGATTTATTTGTATTAAAACAGCAAGCTAAACATGTGAATAAATGTTAGAATCACATGTGCAAATGATTAGATATCATGCTAGGTGTGTTATTTACCTTGTACATATTTCCATGTTCTAAATTGGTAGAACTGTGTAATGATATGAATATAGTTTGAGCTATGAATCATGTTACATGTATGTGTAGAAAGCATGTGTAGGTTGTTTATGGTTATTGTAAATTATTATAAGCATGTACCATGTATTCTTTCTTATTGTTAAAAGATAGCATATGTATGTGATATGTGTAAGGGTGTATCTTTGGATTGCTTGCTGAGTCTTTTTAGAAGACTCATACTTGCTTTGTCGTACAGGTGAGGCAGGTATGCCCATTCTCGAGGAGGACATAGTAAGGAGCAACTCCGAGCGCGAGGAGTAGCTTCACTTGTGGACTTTGCTACCTAGTTCCTTTTCTTGCATAGTATGTAATCAAATGTGATGGACAATGTATTTTATTTGGAGTTGTAATAAGATGGACATTGTTATTTCTTTCACCGCTATATAGACTGTGGATTATGTGATGATGATGGAATGAAAATAATTATTTATTTTTGCTGTAATCTTTTGATATTTGTGTACATCTCAATCTATTGTTTAGTGTTGGGTAAATGTCTCACTGTGACGATGCCCTTTATACCGATGTGGATTGGTATAATCGTACCGGTATAAGGACAGTCGTTACATGGTCGGTCAATAGATAGGTTCCCATGCACACCATCTTCTACAATTTGCCATTTTCATGACATGTCCTCTGTGGCTTTAAATAATGACAGAATGAGATTATCCTCTCTGACATATCTTCTTACAGCAGACGTATAACGTTGACTGACAGTGAGGATACCCATATGACCCATCTGTATCCCAACATTAATTGCTTGTAGGTTTTCGGTATTCGGTTTCACACATGACTACAACGTTGGACAGGCTACACAGAAGATATCTATATGATCTCTCTCTCTCTGTCTTTATCTAAACATTTAATATCTGCAAGTTTTTGGTAGTCTCACACTCATCATACGTTGGACCTGCTACATCTGTCAGGAGACAAGTTTCAAGACAAGAGACATAACAGATACTTCAAAGAATACTTCACAAGAAGAGAAGATAAATAAGAGCATGTTGACACAGTGAAGATTACCAGTTCGACACACTGAAGTGCATAGATAGAAAGCCAACAAAAAGTGTGCGATATAGAGCTTGACTCTTCATTCAGAAACCATTCCTGCTCTTAGCTCTCCTCGAAGCTTTGTTCATCATCCTTCTTGTGAGAGAGAGCTTGTAATGATTTGAGAGAGCTGCTTCCTATTGTAGTTCTTTTATTCTCTCAGATTGTGCCTCAGATCAAGCATTATATTGTTGCTATTAGCTTGGTCTAGGGGCCACCACTTCTATACTCTTCATAGAGTGTTCCTCTTCTTAAGTGAAGAAAAGATCTGCTGTGTAGTAGGTGGTTGATTCCCTTTTGTAGAAAGAAAGATCTGTTGGAATAGATGGTGTATTGCCTCTTCGTGGGTTGAAGAGAAGGCCAATGGGTGCTGGATGTGTAAGTGTCTTTGAGGGGGACTGTACTTAGTGGAATCCTAAGTGATTTCTTGGGGACTAGATGTAGGACTCCTGGTGATAGGAGGTCCGAACCAAGATAAAATTCCTGTTGCATGTGTGATTGCCTTTGTCTTTATTTCCGTTGCTAACTAATTCTAACCTCTACGTTTAGTGTTTCTAAAGTTGTTTGTTACAGAAAATTTTAAAGATGAATTTTTGCAATCTATTCACCCCCTCTTTGGACTTGCAACCTGGTCAACAAGTGGTATCAGAGCCAAGTCTCTTAAAGAAAGTAGATCTTACGATCTGAAGAGCAAAGATGAATGGCAGCTCAAGGTTGTGCAAAGGGACAGTAAGCCAATAAGCCTCCACTATTTGATGGAGAAGACTACAACTACTAGAAGACAAGAATGGAGTTCTTTCTTCATGATCTAGACTATCAACTATGAACTATAATAGAAGATGGAGATCTGATAGTCCTAAACTCTAAAGAGAACTTGATAGATGCTGACAAGAAAATGATGTCTCATAATAGCAAGGCCAAAAGTATATTATGCTGCTCATTAAGCAAGAAGGAATTTAACAGAACATGTGCATGCAAGTTGGCCAAAGAAATGTGGGATAAGTTGAAACTCACCCACAGAGGAACATATAGGGTAAGAGAAACTAGAATAGACATATTGGTAGCACAATATGAAAAGTTCCAAATGCATTTAGGAGAATCTATCTCCCAAATGTACAGTCGCTTCACTGACATTACAAATGACTTGGATGAGCTTGGAAAAAGGTATGAAACAGGAGATATGGTGAGGAAAATATTAAGATCCTTAGCAACCTTATGAACTCCCAAAGTTATATCCATAGAAGAAGCAAATGATCTCATGGCTATGTCGCTTGAAAAACTCATTGGGTCTCTAATGGCTCATGAGATAAATATGGAGAGATTAGGAGAATCCTCTACCAAGAAAAAAATGTAACAATGTGCTGAAAGCTATAGAGAACACATCTTAAAGCGACTCAGAAGATGAAAGAAGTGAAGAAGACAGTGAAGAAGAAGAAGCCTTCCTTTCCAGATGACTACAAAGAATACTAGCCAAAAAGAAGTATCAGCCAGGAAGAAGGAACTTCAAGAAAGGCAAAGAGTTCAAAAAGCTTAAGCCTACTTGCTACAAATGTAAGAAGCCTGAACATCTCAAGACTAATTGTCCAAAACTAAAGAAGGGAAAATTCAAGAAGAAGGAAAACACCAAAAAATTCAAGAGATACAAAAAGAAGGCGATGACTACTGCCTAGAGCAATGAAGCAGACTCAAGCAATGAGGAAGAAGAAGAAAATGCTAACCTAGCCTTTATGGCCAATATTGATGATAAGGTAAACTCTGACTCTTCCTTTAATTCATGTAATGATTCTGATAATCTGGAAGAAGCATTTAATGAATTATATGGAAAATATAAATATATATGTAAACATTTAAAATCCATTAAGAAAAATTTCTCGTGTTTTGAAATAACCAACTCAGATTTAAAATCTGAAATGAAACAACTAGAAAAGAAATACAAGAGTTAAAACAAAGAAATGAGCTGCTGTGTGAAGATGTAAAAAACAAAATGAAAAATGTTAAGTTTAGAAAACTAGGAAACCAAAGAGGAAATAGAAGCATTAAGAAAAGATAACAATTATTTAGCATCTACAATTAAAAAATTAACAAATGAGAGATCTTCATTAATACTAAAGGTGCAAGAAGATCGGGTAAGAAGAAATATGGAATTGATTAAACCCCCGAAAATGAAGAAACAATTATATATCTTGAAAAATATCCTCCACTAAAATTTTTAGCTGAGCAAAAATCTGCCCATAAAACAAAAAGAGAGAAATACAGTAAGGTAAGTAAAATATAAATATATTATTTGTTACACTCATTGTAACAAACTTGGTCATACTAAAAGCACCTGTACAACCAAACATTTAAAATGGATACCAAAAAGTAAGTTTGTTGAAACTAACCAATCAGGATCCAAAAGAACTTGGTACCTAAATCTCATTGATCTATTTATAGGAGAGCCTTAGAGCATCAAAGTGGTACCTGGACAGCGGGTGCTCAAGGCATATGACGGGCAATAAGAAGCTGTTTTCATCAATCAAGACTGAAGAAGGAACAGTGACATATAGAGACAATGGAAAAGGGTCAGTAATTGTTTGTGGATTAGTTGTAAACAAAGAAAAGACTCTCATAGAAGAAGTACTTTGCATTGAAGGTCTGAAACACAATCTGATTAGCATAAGTCGGTTATGCAACAAGGGTCATCAAGTTAAGTTCCAAGAATCTAAGTGTCTAATTATCAAGGAAGGAATAATAATTTTTGAAGCCTACAGAGAAAGTAATCTTTATGTTTTACGTTTGGAAGATTTGAAAGGTCAAGATGTATGCTTGACAATAAGCAAAGAGCAAAATGTAGAACTTTGGCACAGAAGACTAGGTCATGCCAGTTTGGATGGAATCAAAAAGCTCTTCAAACATGACTTAGTAGAAGGTTTACCAAAGATTAACTCAAGTCTTGATAAAGTTTGTGGACCACGTGCAAAGGGAAAACATGTCAAATCTTCCTTTAAATCAAAGACAACTGTCGCCACATCCAAGCCTCTAGAACTACTTCATATGGATTTATTTAGACCTATGAGGACTACCAGTTTAGGTGGCAAGAATTTTGGTTTTGCTATTGTTGATGATTTCTCAAGATACACATGGTTCTCATTTTTAGAACATAAGGATGACACTTTTGAAGCATTTGTTAAGTTTAGAAAATTAGTTCAGAAAGATAAGAAGTTCAGCATTATTAGTCTATGATCAGATCATGGAGGAGAATTTTAGAATGACAGGTTTATAGAATTTTATAATAATCTAGGAATCGAGCAGAATTTCTCAGCATTAAGAACACCACAACAAAATGGAGTAGCTGAGAAGAAAAATAGAATATTATTGGATATGGCAAGAACCATGCTATCTGAATACAACTTGCCAAAGTATTTTTGGGCATAATACAACATGCTACATAATCAATAGAGCCATGATAAGACCCATATTAAAGAAGACAACATATGCGTTATATAAGTAGAAGAAGCCCAAAATCAGTCATCTCAAGATATTTGGATGTCCTTGCGTCATTCACAATAATGGTAAGACAAACATTGGTAAGCTGGATCCAAAATTCGATGAAGGTATTTTTTCTGGATTATATTTATAAAACCAAGGGATATAGAGTTTTCAATAAAAGAAATTTGCTAGTTGAATAAACTGTACATGTTATATTTGATGAATCTAACCCTTCATTGAGAAAGAAAATTGTTAGTGATGATGAAGGTACAGAGGACCTATCCAAGAAAATGCAAGATTCATCTATCAACGATGATGAAGATCCACCCCTGGAAGAACTACAATAAGAAGAACTAATCCATGAGTGTAAGACCCAGCTTCTCGGCTTTCCGTCCGGTGCCTTAGATGACTGGCCGCTAATGCGTCTAGGCTGGGTGACGCGTTAGTGTCGCGTCGTGGGTGTGCGACGTGACAGTCATCCTTGTCGCGAGGAGCTTGTGCGTCGCGTTCTTGTCACGCTCGACTTTTCCGTCGCATCTTCGTGTCGCGCCCGGTCAACGGGTCGTGATAACTTTCTGTCGTTTCGGTCGTCTGACGCCTGTCAGGGTGGCAGGTGTGTCAGTACGACCTGTCGCGTTGTCGCGACGTCCCTGGGGGACGCGTTCTTGTCGCGGTGCGTTGACCCATCGTGTTAAGGTCTTTAACGTGACGCGTCGCCCCGTCGCGTCTTGGGTGCCGAAGGCATAAGGCCTTGGCCGGCGACCCTTCCCCCTTTCTCCCTCTTTCCCCTCTCTTCTCCCCCTCTGGCGGTGCTCCGCCTCCCTCTCTCCCCTTTGTGCATTTCAGGTGAGGAGGAGGGTCGTGCTCGTGTTCCCGGCGTCGTGGAGCTTGCGTGGAGTGAGGAGGAGGTGGCGAATCTGACGTGAAGGGCCCTATTGGGGTTCGTTCTTCGTTTAAGGTAGGGATTGCTTGAACTCTTCTCGATCCGGGTGGATAGAGAGCTTCTCGTGCTTTCTATTTAGTTTAGATAGCTTCTCCATGCTCCCCTCCCCCGTGTGGTATGTGTGTGGCTTGTGGGCGGCCCCAGGATGGAGCATCCTGTGGGTCTGCCTCTCTGCTAGTGTCGCGATCGCAGTGCGCGTCGCGACACCAGAAGAGGTGTCTGCCCAGTCGGGCGTGACCTTATCGCGATGCGTTTTCCTGTCGCGATAAGGATCGCTATCGCGACGCGTTTTCCTGTCGCGACATGGTTTGATGTCGCAAGGCTCTGCCCCGTCGTGATATGGTTGCTGTCGCGGTGCCCTTTCCCGTCGCGATGGTATCGCGACGGCCTAGGGGGACGCGACAGTGCCTGTGTGTGCCTCGGGTGTTCCGTGGTTCCGGTTGGGGTGTCAGCGTGTGCCCCAGGGCTGGCTTGCCCTCAGGACCTTCAGGTGGGGAACACGGCAGGTTACCTAGCTGCGTTCAGTGACTAAAGGTGACACCTTCGTGGCTGTGTCCTGGCGGCGGTGCCAGGAGGGTCGCGTCTGTCTAATAATCGATTGACCGATGGTCAATCAATTATTAGCAGAGCAACGTGCTTTCCATACTTCTGGTAGTGTTCTGAGGTTCTGGCTTGCTCGTGTGCCTTGGTTGGCCGACGGCCCTTTTGAGGGTTCGTGTGTGCCTCTCGCTTGCTGGGCTTGTTGGGGTACAAGCCAGCGGTTTGGCGTGGTTCTTGTTGTGCTTGCCCTCCTGTTCGCCCGGTTCTTGGCACTTGAGGACTTGTCCCGTTCAGAGGTTGTCTCCATTGCCTGGGACCCCCATCCTCGGGATCCTGTTGAGGAAGTACTCCGGGCTACGAGCGTGCTCGAGTTGGCAGCCGAGTCGGCGGACTCTAGAGCTGAGGGGAAAACGTAGTGGTGCTAGGCGTGGAGCCGTAGCTTGGCCAGGCTGCGGAGTTGCGTGCATTTGTGTGTTTCTGTGGCAGCTCTGCCTCGCTCTTCCACGGAGGGGAGGCAGGAGCTAGGCTAGCGAGCAGAGGGCGTGGACGGCGTGTCGCCCTCTTGGCTGCTAGCAGCGGTGGCTTGGTTTCTGTTGTTGTGACGACATTTCCTCACGACGTTTTCCAAGTACGACTTGTTGCCCGAGCTTACATGGCGGTTACAGCCTGGCTGTGTCTAGTCTCTGTGGGCGTCGTTGGTCTGGCCTTGTGCAGACTCGTGCTTCTGGTGGTTTCCGCTTGGTGTCTTCTCGGTCCGTAGTCCCGCTCTTGGGTGCCAGTCTGTGGTGGCACCGGTGCGTGTGGCTTCCCGACCTCGTGGTGTGTCCAGGGTATGGGGTGGTTCTGTTTGTCAGCCCTCGACCTTGTGGAGGACTGAGGTGGCCGTGCTTGTGGTGAGACGTCGTTCTCACTTGGTGTTGCGTGGTCTCGGCGGGTGTGCCGAGGGTTGCTTCCGCTTTGTGCCCGACTCCGTTGGTTTCTGCGGGAGTCGTGTGTGTGTCACGACCTTGGTTGGTGATCGTGGTGTTGCACTGTTCTATTACGCTGCCTAGTAGTAACCTACTGTAGGTGTTCCTCGCTTTACAGCTTTCTAGGGTAGTTTCCTATTTTTGGAGTTCCTGCTGCTCTGGCCGGTGAGGGACTGGTAATCCCTACGGGCCTTGTTCGCGGGCTCACCGCCCTACTTCCTTCAGCTAGGGGCTCGTCATCGTGGGAGCACGGTGTCAGACGGGTTGCGGAGGAGGCTGTGGCACCGTGTGTTGTCAGCAGCAGTGAGAGCGAGTGTTGTGAGCTCTTGTACCTGAGTGAGTTGAGAGTTGTGCTTTGCAAGTTCTCGGGGTATGCCCCTAAGGACTGTAACTTTCTTCTTGTACCTGTGCTTTTACTTGGGACACGTTGTACAGTTGTTATATTGTTATAGTTATTTAAATTTAGTACATATCTCACTAGACTATTTCTTATAACCCTTCCGGGTCTTCGAATCCGTGGGTAGCGATGCGAACTTCGGGGTCTCTGGCGGGGGTCCGGGAGGTCGGGTCATTACAGTTGGTATCAGAGCGTGGGTCTATTGAGATTTGTAATGAGTTGATAACTATAACTGTCCCAAAGAAAGGTACTAGTACGCTGCTGACACCGTCCGACTAGTGTTAGGCTTGTGCTTTCAATTGTTTTACAGGTGTGCGGCTTCCCTGCAAGTTTCGTGTGCGCGCTGCAGTGGGTTGCAGCTGTTTCTATGTCACTTGCATGGTGAGTGTGGTCGCTCGGTGTGTTCGTGCCTTGGTGGCGTGGTTGGCGTTGGACTCACTGGAGTGGTCTTCCCCGTGTGGAGGACGGTTGCAGGCAAGTCCAGGTGCGGTGCTCCGGGTCATCTTCGGCGCATTTGGGTGTGTGTGCCACTGTGGCTGAGAGAGCCTGAGTGTGGTGTGGCCTTCACCGATGCAGAGTTGTTGTCTGTGGAACCGGTCGAAGTGTCTTTGCCTTGTTGGTTGTCCCCTGTTGTTGGGGTGTGTGTTGTGTTGGTCTTGTGTGTGGCCTTCTGTTTGTGCGCTGTTGTGCACTGTGCTCTGCTCGGAGGCTAAGCAGATGTTCTGTGTGTCGTGTTGCATCGCTGGTTAAGCACTGCGACACTTGCCTGTGGTTGTTGTCGGCCTGGTGCTGGCTGGTTGTGAGCTCTGGTGAGGTGCTCCCGGAGTCCTCTTTGTTGGTTCTGGCAGAAGTGAGGTTTCCCTAGAACTGGTTTGTGCTCATTTTCTGTTGCTGTTGCGTTGCCCTCTGGGTTGAGTGCATCGCTTGGTTGCCCTGTGTTCTGGTGAGGTTTCCCAGAACCATTTGGTGTTGTCCTGGTGAGGGTTTCTCAAGATTATTCCGTGCTCGTTTGTCTGTTGCTGTGCTGCCTCAGGGTCTGAGGTATGCTGTTGTTTTGGCTGGTGCGTTCTGGCAGGTTTTCCCAGAACGGTGCCTTGGTGGTTCTGGTGGGGGTTCTCCCAGGACCGGCTTGCATTGCTTCTGCTTGCTGCAGTGTTCTCTCTGATGGTCCGTGTTGTTTGGTCGTTGGGTTGTGCGTTCTGGTGAAGGTTCTTCCCAGGATCGCCCTTTTGTCGCTTCTGGCGGAGGTTCTTCCCAGGAGTGCTCTATGCTCGTTTCGGGCCACCGTTGTGTTGCCCCTATGGTTCGAAGTGTGCCGTTTGGTTGGGCTGCGTTCTGGTGAGCTTCTCCCAGGATGGCTCTTGGCGCTTTTGGTGGAGGTTCTCCCCAAAGCTGCTTCGTGCTGTTTTGGTTGTCGTTGCTCTCTCTCTCTCTCTCTCTCTCTCTCTCTCTGTAGAGATGAGCTGTCATTGTTGTCGGTTGGACTATCTATGTTACAGTCTGCCTGGGCGTTTCTGGTCAAGGTGTGGTGCCCTTGGCTGTGCGTCTGGCTGCTGCGTTGGCCAGGTTGCCTTGCTGTTTGTTTTCGAGTTTCTCGATTGCGCCGGTGGGACTTTGTGTGTCCCCGTGGCTCGGATGGTTTGTTTATTTTCCTGTGCCCGGCGTGCTCTCCCAGATGGTGGTCTGGTGAGTGTAGTGGGTGTTTGGCTAGCTGTGCTTCTTATGGAAGTGTCAGTCTTGCATTGTGGTTTTTCCCTCTGGCATGTGGAAGAGGCTCGTTGTGTGTGTCTTCGTCCTCTGCTTTCCGTTGGTTGCTCGGGGGTGGCAATGCTCCACTGTGGTGTTGTGTCGCCAGGGTGTGCATCGTTGCGACTTCTGGTGGAGTCATCCCTTGAGTTATTTTTGGGTTGAGTTGGTTGCTCTCCTCGTGCCGATGTTTCCTGTGGCACCGGGTCGGTGGACCTGTTCGTGCCGTTTGTCGTTGATTGTTTCTTGCTACCTGCCTGAACAATTAGGGCATTGGGTCCCTGTTGGTTTAGTGCGAGGTAGTACCGTTTTCTGTTGGGTTGCTTGCGTGAGCATTGTTCCGCTGTGCATTTCGTGCTTGGCTTGCTTGTGCAAGCATTGTTCCGGTGTGTGCTCCATTGTGCCTTGGCTTGTGCCTTGGAGGCTTTTCGTGTCATCATTTTGGTGTTTGGCCCCTCTACCGATCGCGATAAAGGTGGGGCTTCTTGCTCGTGCGCGCTAGGGAGTTGCTGCAGTTTTTGCTCCCCATGCGGCAGAGTCGGTGCTCCGTGTTTTGTGTGGTCTCCGGAGCCGACGTGGTTGTTGCGCTTTTGAAGTTGTCGGCTTTCCGTGTGCTTCTGTTGTGGGTCTCTGGTGGAGAGTCCCCTTCGGTGGGCCCTGTGTCGTCTCGGGCCGTTGGTGCTGTTGTGTGTGCTGCACCTTGAGCATTTTTCGATGCTTCGTGTTTTGTGCCTCAAGGGCTGGGACCGGCATGGCCTGTTGTGCCCTTTCAGGCTTGCAGTCCTTTGCATGTGGCTTTTGGCGGTTCTCTGGTGAAGAGTCCTTCCTGTTAGCTCGTGGTGTTGTTTCAGCCGCTGGTGCACCTGTGTTGCACTTTGCTTAGTTTCTGGTGCTTGTGGTAGCACCGTGTGCTCGTGCTCAAGTGTTTCGGTTTTTGTGCCATCTGGAGCCTGGTGCATTGTGTTGTACCTTAGGTGGCTCCTGGTGCTTGTGATGGCACCAGGTGTGTGCCGTGTGCCTGATCGTGAGCTTCGTGCGTCGTTTCACGAGTTTGCTCGGTGTTGGAGGCATTGGGCTTTCTGCCTCTGGGGCACGTGTGCTAGCATGAGTCTTGTGGTTGTACCATTACTGCTGTGGGGTGGCTGCTTTGCCTTGTCTAGGTAGCCCTATTGGTGGTACGCCAGGCTTTGGTTGTGGCCTGTGTCTAGGTTTTCCCTCTCGCTTTGGGAGCGAGTGTGTTCGGTTGTGGTACCCTACTTTGGCCTGGGTCCCTCTGAGGTCGACGTGTTGTCCTCGACCTCTGTAGTTGTTTTGGCTCCTGTGTGGTTGTGCGTCTTTTTGGTGGTTGCCATGTTGGTACCCGCGCTGAGCTCTATGTGCGTGTGGCGGGTGTGCTGCCAACGCTCGTTGGTTCTCCGGTTGTGCGTGGTGTTGGTGAGTCTGGAAGCCGACGGCGGAGTCTCCTATCGGGTCATATGGTGACAGTGAGGCTTATTGGCTTTCTAGTACTCGACCACGTGGTTTGTCGACATTGTGAGGTGCCATGTTCTGGCTTGACTTCAGACGTCTTCCGTGTTTCCATCGCGATGTGCCACGTTGTGGAGCGTGTAACTCCCAGTTTTTGTGGCTTCGCGTGCGTTTGGTGTCCTTGTCGGACCACGAGGAAGGTCTTCGTGAGACCTAGTGGTGACAGTGGATGCCGTTTTCGCGTGTTGAGGGTTCTCCGCATGCGTTTGTTGTCCCTATTGGACTGCGAGGAAGGTGTGGGTGAGACCTAGTGGAGACAGTGGACGTCGTTCCGTGTGTTGCGGATCCTCCGCGAGCGTGATATTGCTCTGGTTCTTGTCGCTCGCGTGGCTTCTTGGTTGGGCCGGTGACCGATGCTAGTTGCTGCTAGTAGCGTGAGGCCGTTCCCCTGAGACTTGTGGTTGGTTCTCAGGTGTTTCTCGTGTTGCTGTCGGCAACTGCGTCCTCTGTCGGGTTTTGCTGGTGACAGAGTGGGTTGCTAGTCGGCTGGTCCCAACAGCGGGGTCTGTTAGTGGCTGCAGCCATGCGGTTTTTGGCTGGCGTTTTTCTGCCGCTTAGGCTAGTTTTGGCGTTGCTCGGCACCTGTGGGGTTGTCATCCGGTTGGACGCCCCACGTGTGGCTGGGGCGAGCCGTTGGTTTTTGGTTGTGTGCCCCACCTGTGTGTTTGGAGCCCGTTGTGTGAGCCGTTGGTTTTCCGGCTTCGTGTGCTCGCACGCGTTTGGCGGTGCAGTTGTTGCCACGGGGAGGTTGTGGTGAGACTTAGTGGCTCTTCGCACCCACGCTTTGTGTGCTCCACGTGTGTTTGACTGTGCGATTGTCGCCATGAGGAAGTCGTGTTGAAGATAGGGCTTAATCGCATTGGTCTTATGTTTACTCCCTGTGCTTCATTTTGTGCCTCGGGATCTTTTAGGCGTGCCTTAAATTTCGAGGATGAAATGTTTTAAGGGGGGTAGGATGTAAGACCCGGCTTCTCGGCTTTCCATTCGGTGCCTTGGATGACTGGCCACTAACGCGTCCAGGTTGGGTGACGCGTTAGTGTTGTGTCGGGGGTGTGCGACGTGATAGTCATCCTTGTCGCGACGAGCTTGTGCGTCGCGTTCTTGTCGCACCCGGATTTTCCGTCACGTCCTCGTGTCATGCCCGGTCAACGGGTTGCGACAGCTTTCTGTCGTTTTGGTCGTCTGAACGCGACGGGGTGGGGCATCATGTTACCAACCGTAACACGATGGGTGCCCACACCGTGACCAGAATGCGCCCCCAAGGGATGCCGCGACAACCTGACAGGTTGCTCTGACCCGCCTGCCACCCTGACAGGCGGCAGACGCCTGTCAGAAGACCAAAAGCGGAACCCTATCGCGACTTGTTGACCGGGCGCGACAAGAACACGACGCAACCACTGGTCGCGACCTGGATGACTGTCACGACGGGGGGCAGCACCATCACGACACTAACGCGTCGCCAAGGCCGACGCGTTAGTGGCCAGTCATCCCACACACAACGGAAAGCCGGAAAGCCTGAGATGTTACAATACATCCAACCAAGAAAACAAGAAACCAAGAAAACACCAGGAGGTCAGCCAGGAGGTCAGCCAAGATAGCTAGCTGTGCTGGGCTGGGCTGTGCTGGGCTGTTAGACAGAGGACACAGCTACTGACAACAAACCAATAAAACACCAGGAGGTCAGCCACAAGACTCCGTCGAACAGCCCAGCACAGCTAGCACTAGCTAGTGCCTACTGCCTAGCCAAACGAGAGTCTTACGGGCGACCTGAAACCAAGTGATAGCATGCATGTGGAAAACACCATGGCACGTCGAACAGTGTCCCATGGCACTACTCGATCTCACCTAGATCGTCCTCGTGGTTCGACAGGGACACCCAACGACTGTGGAGCCATAGAAAACTAAAACAAGAGCTCCACATACATACACGCAGAGACAAAACCAGGGAAGGCGTCTGAGGTTGGCAAAGCCAAGCAACTCAAGATGTCCGCGAACTGCACGGGAAACGAAACAACTGCAAAGGTCGAGAGCAACGCGTCGACCTCAAAGGAATCCAAACCAAAACAAGGTACCCCAACTGAACACACTCGCTCCCCAAAGCGAGAGGGGAAACCGGACACAGGCCACGCCAAAGCCCGGCGTACCACCGATAGGGCTGCCTAGACAAGCAAAGCAGCCTCCCCACAGCTGTAACGGTACAACCACAAGGCACGGGCTAGCACAAAGTGTCCCAGAGGTGGAAAGCTCAACGCCTCCAACACCGAGCAAAATCCGAAGCGACGCACGAAGCTCACGATCAGGAAAAACAACACAACACACGGTGCTCACACAAGCACCAGGAGCCACCCAAAGTGCAACACAATGCACTAGGGCTCCAGATGGCACGAAAACAAACCACTCGAGCATGAGTAGAGGATGCCACCACAAGCACCAAAACTCGGCAAGATGCAATACAGTTGCACCAACGTCCGAAACAACACGGCTAATAGGAAGGACTCTCCACGAGAGACCTGCCAAAAGCCACCCACAAGAAACCACAAGACAAAAAGGGTAGAACAGGCCACCACGGCCACGAACCCTCAAGGCACATGGGCACAAAACATTGAAAAAGAAACACGCTCCAGGTGCAGTACCAACCGCACCAACGGCCTAAAACGACTCAAGGCCAACAGAAAGGGACTCCCACCAGAGACCCATAAGAGAAACGCGTGAAAAACTAACAGCTTCAAGAGCTCAACACCATATTGGCTCTTAGAAGCGTGCAAACACAGGGCACCGCTCCTACCACCACAGGTGGGGAGGGCCACATGCCAAACGGTGACAAGTGCCTCCCAAGCACAGCTGAGGCACAAGAGAAACATGCACCGGAACGATGCCTACACAAGCAAGCCAAACAGAAGAACACCCAGTGCCGCCTCACACTGAACATAGGGCACGTTGCCCTACATCATCTAGTCAGGCGACAAGAAACTAGCACAGCAAGAGACGGGACAATAGGTCACCACAACCTATCACACCATAAGGAAACCATGCGCACGAGGGGAGCAACCAGCTCAACCTCAAGACAGCACAAGGGGAGGGACCTTCGCCACAAAGGTCGCCACGGTGCGCGACATGGCACCAAATGCCATGTGAAAGCACCACCACCCCAAGCAACCCACGGAAGGCAAGGGAGGAGAACTCTCACAACGAGTCTCTTCCACACGCAAGGGGAAACCACGAAATGAGACTGGCACTTCCACAGAAGCACAACTAGCCAGGACACCCATGGCACTCACCAGAATACCATCTGGCAGAGCCCACAGGGGGGGAGAAACGAAGCCAACCTCCCGACCTAGGGACTCACGAAGTCCCACCAGCGCAGCCGGGAAACCCAAAAAATAATCAGGAAGACAACCTGGCCAGCACCATGGCCAGAACACGGTCAAAGGCACCACACCTTGACCGACAGCACCCAGGCAGACTGTAACATGGACAGTCCAACCGGCAACAACGACGCTCATCTCTACAGAGAGAGAGCAGCGACAAACAAAACAAACATAAGGCAGCCTGGGAGGACCTCTACCCAAAGTGCCAGAGCCGTTTGGGAAAACATCACCAGAACCCAGCCCAAACAAATGGCCAACAGAGGAATACAACAGATAGTGGAAGCAACACAACTGGTTCGGGAGAACCTCCACCAGAACCACCAAGGCGCCGTTATGGAAAACCCACCAGAATGCACCAGCCAACACAACAACAACATACCTCAACCTGAGGTAGCACAACAACCAGTAGAAACAAGCCCGGAATAGTCCTGAGAGCGAACCTCACCAGGACAACAACCAACAGTTCTGGGAAAACCGCACCAGAACACAGGGCAACCAAGCGATGCACCTCAACCTCGAGGGCAACGCAACGGAGACCAACCAGACAACAGAGACCTCAAACCAGGAGGAGGTAACATAGCAGAAGACTTTAACGAGCACAGAAGCAATCTCAGAGGAAGAGGAGCCCTCACTAGGACAACAACAAAACAGTTCTGGGAACCATCACTAGAACACAAGCAGCCAAGCGATGCACCTCAACCCAGAGGGCAACGCCGCAACAACCAGAAACGAGCACAACACAGTTCTGGGGAAACCTCACTTCCACCAGAACCAACAGAGAATAACTCCGGAAGCACCTCATCAGAACTCACAACCAGTCAGCGCAAGGCCGACAACAACCATAACCAGGTGTCGTAGCACTTAACCAGCGACGCAACACAGCACACAAAGCATCTGCTTAGCTCGAGCAACGACGCCGACTAAGCAGAGCATAGCGCACAACGGCGCACAGGCACACAAGGCCAAACACACATCCAACAAGGACACACACCCCTACACAAGGGGACATCCAACAAGGACACACCCCAACAACAAGGGGACATCCAACAAGGCAACTACCTTCTACTGGATCCACAAGCAACAGCCCTACACCGGTGAAGGCCACACCACACGTAGGCTCTCTCAGCCTTCGCGACACACCCACACGGACGCGCAGGCCGACGACGAACCCCAACCGCAGCACGAGCGAAAACACCAACCACGCTCGAAGCACGTGCACCCAGCAGCAGCAACAACACTCTCCTGCAGCTCACACTCGGACCCTGTTGGAAAGCTAGCCACCTGCAACAAAGAACCAAATGCTCACCTAACAGCAACTATACACGGACAGGCCAGTAGCGTACTAGTACCTTTCTTTGGGACAACCATAGTTATTAACTCATTACAAATCTCATTGGACCCCTGAGCTCTGATACCATTGTAACGACCCGACCTCCCGGACCCCTGCCAGGGATCCCTGAAGGTTGCGCCGCCACTCACGGATCCGAAGACCCGGAAGGGTTAGAATTTAGTCTAGTGAGATAAGCAATGAATTCAAATAACTATAACCAGAAAGTTCGTACATTAATAAAGAAAATATGTACATGTCCCAAATAAAAGTACATGTACAGAAAGAAAGGTGCAGTCCTTAAGGGGCATACCCTAGGACTTGAAAAAAGGACACTCTCAACTCACGGTACAAGCGCTCATGCTCACAACTCACACTGCTGGCAACGCACGGCGAACAGGCCCCACCACGACCGTCCGGCAACGAAATCCTGCGACAACGAGTCCTACCTGAAGAGAGTAGGGGGGTGAGCCTCGTGAACAAGGCTCAGTAGGGACAACCAGTCCCTTACCAGCCAGAGCAGTAGGAACTCCAACAAAAGCGGAAGCAAAACTACTCTACAAAGTATTAAAGTGAGAAACGCCTACTACAGAGTACTACAAAGCAGCGGAATAGAGTAAACGCCATGACCGACAACTAGGGTCGGGCCCAACATGACTCCTGTAGAACCAGCGGAGTCAAACACAATGCGAAGCAACCCTCGACACACACCTACCGAGACAAAGGAGCTCACGGAACACCGGAGCAACCACGTGAGACCAGAGTCTTACGACACAAGCACCAACATCCCAGACCTCCACGAGGTCGGAAGGAACAACCAGGTGTCACACGAGAGACACCGAGCAACCATGTGAGAAGCACCGTCTCACCACAGGCACGACCACCTCAAACCTCCACCAGGTTGAGGGCCCACAAGCGGAACCACCCTGGACTCTGGACATGCCACGAGTTCAGGGAACTACACACTCCGGTGCCACCACGGACGGCACCAAGGAACGGGTTACAGAAACAACAGTTGGGTGTCAGCACTCGACACCCTGAGAGAACCCGCAGAGCGGAAACCACTAAGCACGGACCACAAGGCCAAACCAACCAAGCCCACATAAACTAGATATGGCTAGGCTACAACCACCATGCAGGCTAGGGCAAAGAGAATACATTCTCGGAAACAGCGTGAGAAACACTGTCACAACAAGAGCAACCAAGCCACCGCCACAGGCAGCTAAGAGAGGGACACACAGTCCACCCCTCTCGCTCGCCAGCCGTCGACTCCTGCCTACAACCTCCCCGCTAGAGTGAGGCTAGCGAGTCACAGCAAGAACAACCACAACCACCGCAGCCCGGCCGAGCTGCGGCCCCATGCCTAACCTCCCTACGCGGCTCTGGAACCAACGTAGAGCGAGGCAGTGAGAAGGACTAGCTGGTCCGCACCGGAAGAGCGCCTCAACCATCTCGGAGACCCAGACCAGCTAAGAGATCTCTACAAACGGCTCATGCCGCTGTCCCCACCATTTTCCCCTACCACTACCAGAGTCAGCGACTCGAGCAAACCCCGCCGCCCGGAGCAACACCCTCTGACACAGACGCACGGGGACTGGGGGTCCGAGGTAACGGTAACAACCTGTCTCACGGACAAGCCCTCAAGTGCCTAGCACCGGGCGAAAAGAGAACTGGGGGGCAAACACCACAGAAAACGGCACAGTTGACTTGTAACCAAGACAAGCCCAGCAGGCACAGGCACACACGGCACCCCTTCTGGAAACTCCCAGAAGGGCCGTCGGCCAACGCCGGCACACAAGGCACGGCCTAAGAAACCGGAACACCACAGACAGAATAGAAACCACCGCTCTTCTAATAATCGATTGACAGACAGACAATCGATTATTAGACTACGCGAGCCTCCTAGCGCCGCCGCTAGGACACGGCCACCTTCGGTCACTGAACGCAGCGAGCCAACCTGCTGCATTCCCACCAGAAGGTCCTAAGGGAAAACCCTACCCTGGGGCACAAGCCGACACGACAAACGGGCCACGGAAGCACCCGAGGTAGACCAGATGCTGTCGTGCCCTCCTAGCCTGTCGCGATCCCATCGCGATGGGAAGGGAAACTGCGACAAGCACCGCGTCGCGACGGGGAAGTGGGCCGCGACAAGAACCTTATCGCGACAGGGAACCGGGACGCGACACGACCCTTATCGCGACAGCCACCTGCATCGCGATAAGGTCGCGCCTGACCGGGGCGACGCCTTCTCTGATGTCGCGATGCACTCGGCGGTCGCGACATCAGCTGGAAGGCAGACTGCCGGGATGCTACCTCCCGGGGTCCCCCACACAACTACAATCACACAAACGCAGGGAGGGGATCGTGGAGAAAGCTGTAAAGCATGCAAACAAAATACATGGGACTTCCAATCCCCACCAACAAGAAAGGGCACAAGCATCCCCACACATTCCCAAAGGGGTCTTCACGAAGCCACAGACGCCTCCTCCTCGCTCCTCGCCGCTCCGCCGCTCCATCACGAGCCGCCGGCACTGCCACCGGGCTCCAACGCCGGAGAAGGATGAGAGGGGGACCTCTCCACCTCGGAGAAGAGAGGAAAGGGAGAAAGGAGAGAAAGAGGAAAATGGGGAAACCGGCCAAGGCTTTTAGCCTCCGTCCCCCAGAATGCGACGGGGGGGTGGGGGTCGTGTACCAACTGTAACATGACGGCTGCCCACACCGCAACCAGAATGCGCCCCCAAGGGACGCCGCGACAACCTGACAGGTCGCTCTAACCCACCTGGCCACCCTGACAGATGGCAGACGCCTGTCAGAAGACCAAAAGCAGAACCCCATCGCGACCTGCTGACCGGGTGCGACAAGAACGCGACGCAACCATTGGTCTGACCTAGATGACTGTCGCGATGGGCAGCACCATCGCGACACTAACGCATCGCCAAGGCCGGACGCGTTAGTGGCCAGTCATCCCACACACAAATGGAAATCCAAAAAGCCCGAGATGTTACAGGGCAGCCCCGAGATGGAGCATCCCGTGGGTCTGCCTCTCTGCTAGTGTTGCGACCGCAATGCGGGTCGCGACACCAGAAGAGGCGTCTGCACAGTCGGGCGCGACCTTATCGCAACGCGTTTTCCTGTCACGATAAGGATCACTGTCGCGACGTGTTTTCCTATCGCGACATGGTTTGATGTTGCGACGCTCTGCCCCATCGTGATATGGTTGCTGTCACTGTAATGACCCGACCTCCCGGACCCCCGCCAGGGACCCCGAAGGTCACATCACCACCCATGGATCTGAAGATTCGGAAGGGTTAGAAGAAATAATCTAGTGAGATATGTACTGAATTTAAATAACTATAACAATATGTACAATATATAAAGGTTTATACAACGTGTCCCAAGAAAAAGCACAGGTACAAGAAGAAAGGTGCAGTCCTTAAGGGGCATACCCCGAGGACTTGCAAAGCACAACTCTCAGCTCACTCGGCTACAAGGGCTCACAACACTCAGCTCTCACTGCTGCTCATAATAGACGGCGCCACAACAGCATCCGCAACCCATCCGACACTGAGCTCTCGCGACGATGAGCCCCTAGCTGAAGGAAGTAGGGGGGTGACCCTCGCGAACAAGGCCCAGTAGGGATTACTAGTCCCTCACTAGCCAGAGAAGTAGGAACTCCGAAAATAGGAAACTACCCTAGAAAGCTGTAAAGCGAGGAACACCTACAGTAGGGTACTACTAAGCAGCGGAAGTGAACAGCGCAATGCCACGACTGCCAATCGAGGTTGGACCACATGCACGACTCCCGTAGAAACCAACAGAATCAGGCACACAGTGGAAGCAACCCTCGGCACACTCGTCGAGACCATGCAACAACCAGGTGAGAACGATGTCTCACCGCAAGCATGGCCATCTCAAACCTCCACAAGGTCGAGGGCCCACAAGCAGAACCACCCTGGACGTGGACATACCACAAGGTCGGGAAGCCACACACGTCGGTGCCACCATGGACTGGCACCCAAGAACGGGACCACAGAACCAAGAGAACATCGAAGCAGAAACCACCAGAAGCATGGGTCTGCACAAGGCCAGACCAACGACGCCCATGGAAACTAGGCACAGCCAGGCTATAACTGCCGTGCAAGCTAGGGCAATGGATAACACTTGGAACGCCGTGAGGAAACGTCGTCACACAACAACAACCAAGCTACCGCCGCTAGCAGCCAAGAGGGGGACCCGTAGTCCACACACTCTGCTCGCTAGCCTAGCCCCTGCCTCCGCCCCCGCGGAAGAGTGAGATAGATCCGCCACGGAAACACACAACACACGCAACACGCAGCCTGGCCAAGCTATGGCCTCACGCCTGACACCATTACATGGCTCTGGAACCAACGTAGAGAGAGGCAGTGAGATAAGGGACTGCTGGGCCGCGCCGGGAAGAGAACCGCCTCAACGACCTCGGCATCCCGCCCCAGACAGAGAGCTCTACAAACGACTCAGCGCCGCCGTCCAAACCACCGTTTTCCCCTCAGCTCTAGAGTCTGCCAAGTCAGCTGCCAACTCGAGCACGCTCGTAGCCCGGAGCACTCCCTCAACAGGCTCCCGAGAATGAGGGTCCCTGATAACGGTAACAACCTCTCAGATCGGGGACAAGCCCTCAACTGCCAAGCACCGGGCTAACGGGCATAGCAGCACAACAAAAACCACGCCAACTGCTGGCTTGTAGCACCCGACAAGCCCAGCGAACAAGAGGCACGCACAGACCCCCAGGAGGGCCGTCGGCCAACCAAACATGCACAGAAAAACCGAAGCCTCAGAACACTACCAGCAACATGGAAACTCGTCGCTCTGCTAATAATCGATTGACTAGACGCGACCCTCCTGGCACCGCTGCCAAGACACGAACACGAAGGTGTCACCTTCAGTCACTGAACGTAGGGAGGTAACCTGCCGCGTTCCCTACCAGAAGGTCCTAAGGGCAAAGCCTGCCCTGGGGCACACGCCGACACACAACCAGGCCAATGGAAGCACCCGAGGCAACACAAGTACTGTCGCGACCCCCAAGGCTGTCGCGACACCATTGCGGCGGGGAAGGGCACTGCGATAGCCCTTGTTGCGACGACCGAGCAAGGTGTCGTGATAGGAACCCTGTCACGACTGGAAAATGCGTCGCGACAGTGACCCTGTTGCGACCAGAACGCACATCATGACAGCCTTATCGCGATCGCCAACAGCATCGCGATAAGGTCGCGCCTGACAGGGCCGACACCACCTCTGATGTCGCGACGCGCCGAGCCGTCGTGACACCAGCAGAGAGGCAGACCAATGGGATCCTCAATCCCAGGCTGCCCACAAACCGTACAAACACACCACAAGGGGGTAGGGGAGCATGGGGAAAGCAGTAAAGCTATCTATAAACCCCGAGGGGCTCCCAATCCACCCGGATCGGGAAGGGCACAAGAAATCCCTACCTCTCATGAAGAACCGAACCTCATAGGGGGCCTTCACGATGCATAGCCGCCTCGTCCTCACCCCACACGTGCTCCACCACTCCGCCACGAACCCGCCGGCGCCACCATGCCCTGATTGCCATAGGGGAGCCTCCCCCATCGCCGGAGAAGAGGGGAAAGGGAAGAAGGAGGAGAGAGGGGAAGGGGCACCGACCAAGGCTTTAGCCTTCGGCCTCCGAGACGTGACGGACCGCTCCGTCGTGTTAAGCACCTTAACGTGACGGTTCACGGACCGCGACAAGAACGCGCCCCCCACGGGCGCTGCGACAACGCGACAAGTCGTACTGACACACCTGCCACTCTGACAGGCGTCAGAGACCGACACGACAGAAAGCAGTCGCGACCCGTTGACCGGGCGTGACACGAAGACACGACGGAGACACTGGGCGTAACACCGATGTGATTTGGGCACCCCCGATGTGACACTAACGAGTCGCCCAACCTGGACGCATTAGTGGCCAGTCATCCCAGACACCGGATGGAAAGCGGGTCTTACATTCTACCCCCCTTAAAACAATTTCATCCTCGAAATGGAGCAAGCCAAAAGATCCCGAGGCACAAAACGAAACATAGGGAGCAAACGTAAGACCAATGCGAATAAGCCACTAAGTCTCAACACGACTTCCTCGTGGCAACAACCACACCGCCAAATGCGCACGGGCACACGAAGTCGGAAAACCAACGGCTCACACAATGGGCTCCAAACACATGGGGAGCACACAACCGAAAACCAATGGCTCACTCCAGCCATAAACGGCGGGGGGGGGGCGTCCGAACGGAACGACAACCCCACAGGTGTCGAGCGACGCCAAAAACTGCATGAACAGCAGAAAATGCCAAAACAAAAAAAATCGCACGGCTGCAGCCACCAACAGACCTCACTATTGGGACCAACCAATGGACAACCTACTCTGTCGCTGGAAAAACCCGACAGAGTACATAGTTGCTAGCAGCAACACAAGAAACGTTGGTCAGCAACACACTCTATCGCTAGCAAAACCCGACAGAGTACACAGTTGCCAACAACCACACGAGAAATGCCTGAGAGTCAAGCACGACACTCAGGGGAACGGCCTCACGCTACTAGCAGTAGCTAGCACCGGTCACCAACCCAACCGAGAAGCATGCGAGCGACGAGAACCAGAGCAACATCACACTCGCGGAGGATCTGCAACACACGGAACGACGTCCACTGTCACCACTAGGTCCCACCTAGACCTTCCTCGTAGTCCAACAGGGACAGCAAACGCACGCGGAGAACCTCAACACGCGAAAACGGAATCCACTGTCACCACTAGGTCTCACTCAAACCTTCCCCATGGTCTGACGAGGACACTAACGCACGCCGAGCCACAAAAACTAGGAGTTACACGCTCCACAACGTGGCACACCACGACAGGAACACGGAAGACGTCTGAGGTCAAGCTAGAGCTGGACACCTCCCAACGTCGACAAACCACATGGTCGAGTACTAGCAAGCCAATAGGCCTCACTGTCACCGAACAAACTGACAGGAGACTCCGTCATCGGCTTCCAGACTCACCAACACCACGCACAACGGAGAATCAACGAGGAGTTGGCAGCACACCCGCCACGTGCACACATGACTCAGCACGGGTACCAGCATGCCAACCACCAGAAAGATGAACAACCACATGGGAACCGAAACAACCGCAGAGGTCGAGGATAGCACGTCGACCTCAGAGGGACCCAGACCGAAGCAGGGTACCACAGCCAAACACACTCGCTCCTAGAGTGGGAGGGAAAACCGGGACACTGGGCACGACCAAAGCCTGGCGTACCACCGATAGGGCTACCTAGACAAGGCAAAGCAGCCACCCCACAGCGGTAACAGTACGACCACGAGGCATAGGCCAGCACAAAGCGTCTCAGAGGCAGAAAGCTCAATGCCTCCAACACCGAGCGAAGTCGTGAGACGACACACAAATCTCACGGATAGGCACCCGGCACAACACATGGTGCTATCACCAACACCAGGAGACACCCAAGGTACAACACAATGCACCCAGGCTCCAGACGGCATGAAAACAAAACACTCGTGAACGAGCACACGGTGCTACCACAAGCACCAAAACTAAGCAAAGTGCAACACAGGTGCACCAGCGGCGGAAACGATACGATGGGATAACCAGAAGGACCCTTCACCAGAGACCCGTCAAAAGCCACACGCAAGGAACTGCAAGCCTGAGAGGGCACAACATGCCACACCGGCCCCAGCCCTCAAGGCACAAAAACACAAAGCACCGACTCTGCCGCATGGGGAGCAAAAGAACGCAGCGACTCCCTAGCGTGCCAGAGCAAGAGGCACCACCTCTATCGCGACCGATAGAGAGGCCAAACACCAAAATAATGACATGAAAAACCTCCAAGGCACAAGCTGAGGCACAATCGAGCACACATTGGAGAAATGCTCGCACGAGCAAGCCAAGCAAGAAGACCGGTGCACAGCATAGCAACGCTCACGCCTATAGCCCAATAGGAAACGGTACTACCTCGCACTAAACCAACAGGGACCCAATGCCCCAAATTGTCCAAGTAGGTAGCAAGAAACCTTCACGATGACAACCAACACAAACAGGTCACCGACCCACGGTGCACACACAAAGTAAGGAGGAGAGAAAGAAGAGGAGATCTTCACCATCAAACCCAACAAATGCACAACCCTCACAAGCACAACCAACACTTACCAAGACAAGCCACAAGCCTCCTTCCCAAGCTCCCACGGAGCACACACAAAGGGGAGATCGCTGGAGGAAGAAAACACAGAGCAAAGAGGCAAATAGGGCTTTTGCTCTCAGCTAGAGCAACTTAAACACAGACGTTGAGAACGCGATGGCCCTGGTCGTCGCATTAGCAATGCTAACGCGACGCCCTACTACATCGCGATCTTAACGTCTACGACCCTGACGGTCAAAGCCACCACGTGGCATGCATGCAATGCTGACATCTGATCGCGACGGACCAGAGCGTCGCGTTCATGCATGCAAAGCTATAGGTGTCACCACTTCTCTGACAGCAAGACGACAAAAGAACTGTCTGCTGTCAGAGTCCAGTTGCGACAGGGGTAGCCGGTAGGTTCATAATTGGAATGCGACGGTCAACTCCGTCACCTTCAGAAGGCGACGGGTCGCTCTATCGCGACCTCAGCCAAGAGGGCAAACCCACAAAAGGGGACAGGGATGTTATAATTCCACTGTTGTGTGACAACACCAGTGCTATTAGTCTCACCAAAAATCCTATGCAGCACTCGAGGACCAAACATGTTGAGGTTAGGTATCATTTCATTAGAGATCATGTAGCAAATGGTAATATCAATATTACTTTTATAGATATCTTAAATCAGTTAACAAACATTTTTACAAAGGCCTTACCTGAGGAGAGATGTTTTATTTGCATATAACTGAAATATATCAATTTATTTCAAAGTAAAAATTATCTTCTCCTTTATGCAAATTGATTCTATCCTATCTTATGTTTCATTCAATATGCTTCCGTCAGCAATTGATATCTTTGATATATGCATCATTCGGAAAGAGATACACCCTAATTTTGGTCGTTTTGTGTAATCAATACTTCTCAGACTTCGATTTTCATCATCTTTTATTTATTCTACTATGAGATGTAACTCATATCCCATCGATTCTCTCTCTCCCATGCCCTGTCGACTCCAAGCTTTGTAAAATCTTCTTTTGGTCTCACTCATTTGAAAGAACCTCCCTTCTTCTCTTCGAAATTCTTGATCCTTCCGCTCAAATTTCTTTAGGGGTTTTGCTCTCCTACCTCCTGTGAGCCCAAAGAATCTCTCTCTCTCTCTCTCTCTCTATTTTTATTTTTATTTCCATGGCTGCATCAGGGAGTTCCAGTGGTTTGGGAGGCTATAGTGCAGAGTTCTTCACAGCAGATGAACTTTAGAGATTTCAGACTATCAAGATCAAGATTTGCGGGAACAAGGCTGCTGATTTGGCAGATTTGGACAAGCATGGCATGGTCAGTGCTGTTGAATTCCTTGAAAGGATAAAATGGTTAGGTTTATGCACAATTTTTGAACCCAGTTACCCTAATTTGGTGAAGGCGTTCTACACCTTCCTTCAATCTGAAGATGAAGGAACACTGGTATCATTCGTCAAAGGTAAGCACATTAGGATAACCTTTAATCTTTTGGAGGAGTTATTTGATTGTTCAAAGGAAGGTCACAGTCTAGTAAACTCAGTGGACATTCATGTCAAGGGACTCGACATTATTGGAATAGAGTATAAGCTAAAAGATGGAAAGATTGATATAAATTAGTTTACAGCTTTCAATAGATTGCTACATTTTATTGTTTGTCAAATTTTAGTTCCCCATGGTGCTAGTTTCTCCTAATTTACAAAAGGAGATGCAGATATTATGTTCTGGGTAGTGCAAAATCAGAAAGTAAATATGGCTCAGATTATATTTGAAAAGATGATAGCCGCAGCTGAGCTTATCTGGGATGTGAAAAATAAGTTGGCAGTCCCTCTTCCCTATTTTCATCTTCTCACAAGAATATTTCGTCATTTTGAAGTAGACCTGGAAGGGGAGTTGTTAGAAAGAAGGGGCTAGCCCATTAGAACCAGAAATATCAAAAAAAGTAAATTCACTTTGTCTGAAAATGCATCATCTAAGGACTTCATGGCTGCAGGAGAAGCCATTATGGTAGATGTTCCCAATGCAGAAGCTCCATCAACCTAAGAAGCTAAGCCTGACATTGTGTACACAAAAAGAGCTATACCTATTATTTCTGATGGAAGAATTGAAGATATACCTCTCGAGCACATTGAATCTTTTAAGCCTTCAATGCAACTAGAAGATACATGTATTATGGCTGAACCTGTTGCTGGAACTCCTGTTGTACAGGAGACATTTGTTGATACTCATGAGGAGGCAGCTCCTGTTGAAGGGGATTGTCATGCCCCGCCAATTTAGCAGCGGAATAAATCGGGGAGACGTGAACCAAGTACATAGTAGAGAAAAATATACAATCAGTTGAGTAAATCAGAGCATCTAATGAACAATAATTGGAATAAACTCTTGATTTCATTATAAAATCACTAAGACTATTACAACCACTAATTCGGAGCCACGCACAAGACTCATTGGCATCACTACATTGGAAAGGAAATCTAAAACAATAATCACCAAACTCCATTGTACTAGGGTAACTTCTTGAGTTGACTCCAGGTCGCTCATCACTCTGGTCCTGTTCCATTGGTATGTATAATGCCTTCATCCGACTTACCTGAGACACAATAACAAATAACGAAGGGTGAGCGATAACGCCCAGTAGGACTTAAATCTCAGGATCAAGCATGCTTTAAATGATTAATGCTTTAAAGGACAGAGTAACTAATGATAGAAAGGGTTACGTAAAGTCGCGAAAGTAATAGCGCAAGTAACATGTTCAAATAGCATATGAATCAAGTGTAGCACGAGGAATATGATTGAAGGCGAGACATGAGAGAAATCAACACAATAACAAGTAACAACATTGTCACACAATAGCAAGCAACATGTATAGCAAGGAGAGAGATAGTAGTAGCCATATAGAGAGTAAATTGCACTTTGATTGATTACATCAATGAAAATAGTATAGCACTTGATTAACTTTCGTCAATCGAAATAGTATTGCACTTTGGTTATCCGTAGATAGCTGAGAGAGAACATGGCACTTTGTTGTCAAAGACAACGAGAGAATACAGCACTTTGTTTTGATTGTTAAATAGCACTTTGTTGTCAAAGGACAACGAGAGAATATATCACTTTGTTTTGATTGTTAAATGGCACTTGGATGTAATGCCGACATCCTAATCATGTTAACTCCCATGGGCAAATGGCACTTTTCGGGCGCTCTCCCCAGGACTAGATCGGGGCCCTATTGCGCAGGCATTAATTATTTTTATTTATCTTTAGACAATCAGTTAATGACAAATTGAGAGTACCAAGAAATAGATAAGAGTACAAGATGAATAGACGAGAGAGAATGTGAATAGAAGAGCGAGTAGAGTATAGACGAGAACTAAAGGTCCTTGCACATAACACGTCGAGTAAACGGGCGATAGTAACAGTAGCACAACACGCGCACTTGGTGTTGGCAGTCAGGTGGAATTCACTACCTTTCACTGGCTAAGTTATGCATAGGTCCAGAGGTCCGACGTGATTCAAGATAAGAGCGAACTTCTAATAGCCGTTTGGATCATGTTGATCCCTAAAGGGTATCATAGGTGTTAGGGTACAACAGCTCGTCGACTATGTGGGAATCCATGGACAGAAGAGACTTACAGAGGCTTTGTACAAGGATTCACTAGTCCGACAGAAGGAGTATCCGATGGAGAGTTCATCCAAGTCAAGAGAAAAGTGTGTAGAGAAACAAGTGCCCGATGTTCTAGAGGAATTCTAGAACAGTGGAGTGTTGGTAACGGTATTCCCAAAACAACGCGAGAAACAAAAATAAGTCCATTTAAAAATAGGGCAATTTAAATATAAAATTGAGACAAATTACCAGATGTATTATGAGATATGTTCATGCCAAACTAAGCCATAATGGATGGTTCGAAGTGTGTGTACATGTGACAAGAAATCGTAGATATGACAAGGTCAAGTGTAATTCTTTTAAGTAATTAAACCATGTGGAATTATAATAGATTTATTTACTGCGTTAGTGACTGTTAACAAGGAGTATATGCACTGTAGATAGTTAGAATACCATAAATTATAGGTTTTCATGCAAAAACCTCACATCACGACGTACCCCAGTAACGGTCGCGACAGGGTCAGATCAGAATACGACAGGGTCATACACAGATCGCGACTGGTCTGTCAGATCAGGCTGCCAGATCGCGACGGTAGGGCCTGTCGCATTCAAAACGCGACGGGTAGCTCTGTCGCGATCAGTCCTCAGAACGCGGCCTATCGGACTGTCGCGTTCTCACGTCCTGCGCCTGAGTCCGAGCGGGAAAAGGATAGTGCATTGGATTGTGGTCCATGTTTCTATCTTTTGATACAGGGTAGTTCAGAAAATAAGAACAAATCGCACAGACAATGAAAATTCATGAAACTAGTTTTAAACGACTCTAGACATGCAAGAGTACTTCCAGTAAATAGGAATTTGACAATAGACATGGTTTCGGCATGGTTTAATCAAGTTATTCGCAAAGAACATAGAACAGTGTACAATTGAGATCAAAGATTTAATTCGAGACATAGGATGGATGAAAATTAGGGCTTTCAGGGGAAAAAGATGCCTAACATCTATCAGTATCTCCGGTTAAAATTTCATAGCATGGAGCCGAGGGTAAATGGAGAACAAGATTTAAGGAGAGGGTTCAGGGTCATGATGAGTATAGAACTTCAAAAACCAAGAAGAAATTATTGGCTTGATGGAAAATTATGAAAAAGAGGGCTTTTGTTCCTGAGGATTAGAACAACCTACAGACGAAATTTCATAATTTTTGCTCGTGAGAATGCCTACGTTTGACTCTTTTTCTCTTCTAGGGCTAGAACTTGAAGAACACGGGATGAAGCTTGATCAAGCCTTCTCCCCACGAATTCCTATGCTCCTTGGCCTCTTCTCCACGTCCAGCAAGCCCCAGCAACGTGTTAGTGCCGGCAGAGATGGATCTAGAAATTTTGTTCAGTGGGGTCATTCAAATTATTTTTTTAATATTTATATAATTATATATCAATATTAAATAAATAAATAATTTTAAATATATATTTAAAATAAAAAGGAAACATTTCAATCAAAATAAACTCTTGGGATTAGACACCGCCAATTTTAGTGGGTCACTCTCATGTAAAAACCCCTCAAAACTCACAATTTAAATGGCCATTTCTATAAAAAAAAAAATTCAGTGGGGTCACGCGACCCCACTGAGTATACTCTGCATCCGTCCATAAGTGCCAGCCATGGAGGGTTTAAGGAGTATTTAAGCTTGTTGGGTTTCTATTTCCTAATAGAACTCTAACTCATATTTAATTATGAGATTTCCATATTTCTCCTCCTTCCAAGCTTTCCAACTCCTAATTGGGTTAGGATGTGATCTAAATTCGTGGCCAAGCAATTAGGGTAGGGTTAGGAATCCAATTCCCACCCAAACTACTTATTTTAATACTTTATTACCCCTTTTCTATTTAGGAAATATTTAATTTACGAATTTATGGTATTTTACTATTATTCTTCTTTTAAAAATCCCTATTTTGGCCCAATAAATTTTATATGGTCCATTTAACAAAGCCCATTATTTAATGGAATTTAACTTATGGAAATTTCCCCTTTTAATTAGGGAATACTAGAGTTTTAGATTTATTATATTTTCCTTACTTGAATTTATTCATAGACTATGGGGGGTCCATTGGTCTAATTTCGATAATGGGTAATCATTACATGATGTTGGAAGTCTCTCCGACATGTTCGTTTAATTTATGGGCGCGTTATCTTTCCGTGTTAACGGTTTTCCGACTTAGTTTCCTAATTTGGATAATTAGTCACATTGTGATGTGCACTTGGCCAATCGGATTTTTCGCTGCTTGAATTTCTTAGTAGAACACTTAGGAATAATGTCTAGGGTTGATTTATAATTTTACGGAATTTTTCGATGTGTTCTTGCACATACGATAGTGGTACGTATGTTTTATTATTTTGACTTTTTAAAGGATTTATTATTTCAAATTTTTTAATATTAAAATTTTCGGGTTGCTACATCCTCCCCCACTTAAAAAGAATTTGGTCCCCAAATTCCACGACTCCTTCGGTCACATATGAATCAGTTATTGTAAAAAGTTTTAATCATTGTGAGTTGAGAGGTACCTTCCCCATTTCCCACTTCTGGATTTGAAGAGAGTCACACCAAGGCTTCCAGTGTATCTTACTGGTTTGATTCCTCATGATGTTGGTTCTTAATTGTGGGTAGTCTCTCATCTTGTGGTCTGAGTTACCACATCGCAAACATTTTCCTTGTTTCCACCAGCAATCTTCCGACTTGTGGCCCCTCCTATCGCAGCGCTTGCATCGTCCCCTGCGAACAAGGGCTAATTGTATGTCGTTCTTCTTATTCTTCTTTATCTTTCTCTTATCACCGTTTGGTTGGTTCCCTTTTGTCATAGAATTGAGATCTTTTGTGGTAATGGATGGTTCCTTTAGAAGAGGGCAGTCTCGTAGCTGATGCCTCGAGTCGCCACAACGTAGGCATGCACCAATTTTTCACCAACACTTCCTAGCCACATGACCTGGCTTGTGACAATGAAGGCAGATGATCTGGGAGAATTCCTTGTTACGTTTCTTTTTCTGGTTTGCCTCCTTGCCAGGGTTATATATTCTTTTCCCATTCTGATTGGTCTCCTTTTAATCTCCTTAGTTGCTTCCAGAGCTCTTTCTAGCAGTTGAGTGGCTTGCTGACATGCCAGAACTAGCCTTTGAGTGGTCTCATGTCAGCGTCCATTAAGAGTTCCTTCAAGAATAAGGTTGGCATTAGGATGCTAAAGTAATATTAAGTTGATACATACGTATTGATGAATGTATTCAGATCTTAACCATGGTTCTACCCAATCCTCACTTAGGTATGGTGGTTGACTTAGACACGTGTCTTGGCAGTTCACCTAGAACATCCTAGGACCTAAAATATCCTAATAAGGACATCCTAGGCTCTGATACCAACTGTCACTCCCCGCCAATTTAGCAGCGGAATAAATCGGGGAGACGTGAACCAAGTACATAGTAGAGAAAAATGTACAATCAGTTGAGTAAATCAGAGCATAATGAACAATAATGGAATAAACTGTTGATTTCATTATAAAATCACTAAGACTATACAACACTAATTCGGAGCCACGCACAAGACTCATTGGCATCACTACATTGGAAAGGAAATCTAAAACAATAATCACCAAACTCTATTGTACTAGGGTAACTTCTTGAGTTGACTCCAGGTCCCTCATCCTCTGGTCCTATCCCATTGGTATGTATAATACCTTCATCCGACTTACTTGAGACACAATAACAAAAATAACGAAGGGTGAGCGATAACGCCCAGTAGGACTTAAACAAATAACAAAGGGTGAGCGATAACGCCCAGTAGGACTTAGATCTCAGGATCAAGCATGATTTAAATGATTAATGCTTTAAAGGACAGAGTAACTAATGATAGAAAGGTTATGTAAAGTCACGAAAGTAATAGCACAAGTAACATGGTTCAAATAGCAGATGAATCAAGTGTAGCACGATGAATATGATTGAAGGCGAGACACGAGAGAAATCAACACATACAAGTAACGACATTGTCACTCAATAGAAAGCAACATGTATAGCAAGGAGAGAGATAGTAGTTGGCCATATAGAGAGTAAATTGCACTTTGATTGATTTACATCAATCAAAATAGTATAGCACTTTGATTAACTTTCGTCAATCGAAATAGTATTGCATTTGGTTATCCGTAGATAGACGAGAGAGAACATGGCACTTTGTTGTCAAAGATAACGAGAGAATATAGCACTTTGTTTTGATTGTTAAATGGCACATTGTTGTCAAAGGACAACGAGAGAATATAGCACTTTGTTTTGATTGTTAAATGGAACTTGGATGTAATGCCGACATCCTGATCATGTTAACTCCCATGGGAAAATGGCACTTTTCGGGTGCTCTCCCTAGGACCAGATCATGGCCCTATTGCACAGGCATTAGTTATTTTTGTTTATCTTTAGACAATCAGTTAATGGCCAATTGAGAGTACCAAGAAATATATAAGAGTACGAGATGATAGACGAGAGAGAACGTGAATAGATGAGCGAGTAGAGTATAGACGAGAACTAAAGGTCCTTGCACATACATGTCGAGTAAACGGGCGATAGTAACAGTTGCACAACACATGCACTTGGTGTTGGCAGTCAGGTGGAATTCACTACCTTTCCACTGGCCAAGTTATGCACAGGTCTAGAGGTCCGACGTAATTCAAGATAAGAGCGAACTTCTAATAGCCGTTTGGATCATGTTGATCCCTAAAGGGTATCATAGGTGTTAGGGTACAACCAGCTCGTCGACCATGTGGGAATCCATGGACAGAAGAGACTTACATATGTATTTCAAAGTGTGTTATTTCTCCCCCTTTTTGTCATTAAGCAAAAAGAAAAGTAAGAACTCAAGATAAGAAGAGAAGAAAGATGAATGGAGCCAAGCAACGCTATATTAATTACTGAGGTGGTACAGAAATGTAAAAGGCAGGTGACAAGAGGGAGGCATGGCGAGTAATGATGGGCCAAGCCTTGAGTTCCTGCTCTCAAAATGAAGTGGAAAACACCCCAGGTAATAGTGTAGGAACGCCCCACAACAGGAACCATCCGCTGGATATGGAGTTGCGTTTGAGCTTCTAAAAAGTTGGCATATTCATCCTTGCCAAGAGAAATCTTGTAAGAGCTGGAGGTTCCAAAACTAGCATGCTGTAAAAACTGATCGATAGAAATTGGATGGAATATCTGGTGCTCCTTCAGTTCCTTTTTTAGCAACAAAAAACTTATACCTTTCAACCCAAATGGCAAACGGATCTTGAACAAGATGGATGGAGTTTAGATCCAAAAATCTTCAGCTGAAAGAGTGGGTTGACCAGAATAATCAAGGAATTGTTCAGATTTTCTAGCTGCAGAGTAGAGTTGTGATAGTGCTTTGCCTAATCAGAGGGTAAAAGTCTTTCACATTCAGATAAGAGGGGAGCAAGCACATCGGATTTGATATATCCCCTATGGTATTCTCTGAAGAGGAATCTATGGAAGCCAAGCGGATGTCCCTCTGAACATAGATTCTGCCCATGACTCTAGCAAATCTCTCAAAAATGATGGGACCTACTTCAGAATCCATGACCAAAGAGTGAAGCTTGGGGAGAAAGACAACCTCTTGGAGCTTTAGAGTAGCAAAATCTACCTAAAGGGAGGTATTGACTGGGTTTTCAGTCCTCAACTGTGCAATGGCTCCCGGAATTGACCAATCTGGACTTCAGGCAGGTTGTTTAGAAATCTGTAGTCTTGGAACATCTAAAAGTGCCAGACCAATTTGATTTCCCTCTGGATGAAAGGTCCCTAAGACTTTATGTGGTGTATGATAAACCACTCTGATAGTGTGAGAGGATGGTCTGAAGGGGGGAACCGTTCAGATCTGGCAAGTAAGAATTATATGTAAAGAGACTGATGGCCCCTAGCCCACTAGTCTTCAGTCTTAGACTCAGCCATTGAAAAAATTTTGGACTAATCTGATTTGGATATGTGGGAGAGAGGGAGAACAATATGAACGTGTTTAGTGAGGTTAAGGTGAGGGAGGCAAAAAATGGTAGCAAATGTACATTTTTGAAGGTATTCACAGTGTATGGATCTTCTTCTATTTTCAACAGAAAGAGAGAACCAAAGAGGGGGAAAACGAGGTTCAGAGGAGAGAGCAAGGTCCTTGGAGACTTTCCTCTTTTTAGGAGCAGGACTAGAAGAGCTTGTCCTATGAATATGAGAGGAAGTGGATAGGACTGAGCAAAGAATTGCTTCTCCAAACTCATCTTTAATGTCCTGAATGACCTCACCCTGGATGCGAGCACCCTCAGGAATGATAGTTATGAATGATGGAGGAGTGGGTGGATGAAGAGAATAAAAGGAAGTAGGAGGAGGTGGTGCAGATGGTCCAGCAGAAAATTGACTAGAGGAAGAGGGTCCAGCTGAAGAAGATGATGCTGGAGGTTTCTCCATGATGGGAGGAGGAGGAATGGTAGAAGAGGAAATAGGTGAAGAAGAGGAGGTAGTAGGAAATGGTGTAGGTGAGGAGATGTGTTTTGGAAGGGGTTGTTTGAATGTGGCAGGGGCTAGAGCCAGCTTGACGGTGATGAGCCAACATGGGGCATCAATGATATGACATGGAATTTGGCTCAGCTTATGGGCCAGAATGGGTGTCTACAGATTGCCCCTCCTTGATGCCTGCTTGCAAGGGAGTGGAGCAATAGTGGAGCAGAGATGGCATGAAATGACGATGTAGCGGAATGAGATGAAAAGCGGGCATCAAGGTAAAAAGACACCCATTCTGAACGAATAAGCGGAGAGAATTATCCGACGATCTTCGAACATGGCTGGAACATGATCGTTTAGGACTTGGGAGCTTTAGAGTACGTTGAGTTCTTGTTCTCTCAAGGGTAAGCCCCACAAATTTTCTATTTATCATCTTTATATCTATACATATTTGTGTAGCAAGTTGATCGCTTGGGGGAGTGGCTCCATTTCACCTTGCTCGGGTGGAATGCACTCGTCCGGTCTCTGATATTGTTACACTGTTTACAAAAAAAAAAAAAATCAACATGCTAAGCATAGTGTCTGATATTTTGGAAGCTATGAGATGGAAGAAGCTCTGCAAAATCCAAGAACATACATTTGCAGATGCAGTAAAGGTATTTTATGTCAGTTTGACAATTTTTGAAGATGGGTCATTGGAAGGTTTTGTCAAGGGAACAAAGATTATGATTTCAAAAGCTATTCATGCAAAAGTTTTGGAATGTCAAAAACTAGTCACAAACTTAATGAAACAGTGACACTAGATAGGCAGTGCTAGGGCATTATTGGAGTAAAGGATGATATTCACAAGAAACAAGTGCCCGACGTTCTAGAGGAATTTTAGAACAGTGGAGCGTCGGTAACGGTATTCCCTAAACAATGCGAGAAACGAAGACAAGTCTATTTAAAAATAGGGCAATTTAAATATAAATTGGGACAAATTACTAGATGTATTATGAGATATGTTCATGCCAAATTAAGCCATAATGGATGGTTCAAAGTGTGTGTACATGTGACAAGAAATCATAGATATGGCAAGGTCAAGTGTAAATCTTTTAAGCAATTAAACCATGTGGAATTATAACAGATTTATTTACTGCGTTAGTGACTATTAACAAGGAGTATATGCACTGTGGATAGTTAGAATACCATAAATTATGGGTTTTCATGCAAAAACCTCAGATCGCGACGTACCCCAGTAAGGGTCTCGATAGGGTTAGATCAGAACGCGATAGGGTCATGCACAGATCGTGACGAGTTTGTCAGATCAGGCTGCCAGATCGCGACGGCAGTGCCTGTCGCATTCAGAACACGACGGGTAGCTCTGTTGCGATCAGACTTTAGAACGTGACCTATCGGGCCGTCACGTTCTTAGGTCCTGTGCCTGAGTCTGAGCAGAAAAAGGATAGTGCATTGGATTACGGTCCATGTTTCTATCTTTTGATACAGGGTAGTTCATAAAATAAGAACAAATCGCACAGAAGATGAAAATTCATGAAACTAGTTTTAAACGACTCTAGACATGCAAGAGTACTTCCAATAAATAGGAATTTGACAACAGACATGGTTTCAGCATGGTTTAATCAAGTTATTCACGAAGAACATAGAACAGTGTACAGTTGAGATCAAAGATTTAATTTGAGACGTAGGATGGATGAAATTAGGGCTTTTAGGGGTAACAGATGCCTAACATCTATTAGTATCTCCAGTTAAAATTTCATAGCATGGGGCCTAGGGTACATGGAGAACAAGATTTAAGAAGAGGGTTCGGGGTCATGATGAGTACAGAACTTCAAAAACCAAGAAGAAATTATTGGCTCGATGGAAAATTATGAAACAAGAGGGATTTTGTTCCTAAGGATTAGAACAACCTACAGACGAAATTTCATAATTTTTGCTCGTGAGAATACCTACCTTTGACTCTTTTTCTCTTCTAGGGCTAGAACTTGAAGAACACGGGATGAAGCTTGATCAAGCCTTCTCCCCACGAATTCCTCTGCTCCTTGGCCTCCTCTCCACGTCCAGCAAGCCCCAGCAATGTGTTAGGGCCGGCCATGGAGGGTTTAAGGAGTATTTAAGCTTGTTGGATTTCTATTTCCTAATAGAACTCTAACTCCTATTTAATTCCGAGATTTCCATATTTCTTTCCTCCTTCCAAGCTTGCCAACTTCTAATTGGGTTAGGATGGGATCTAAATTCATGGCCAAGCAATTAGGGTAGGGTTAGGAATCCAATTCCCACCCAAACTACTTATTTTAATACTTTATTACCCCTTTTCTATTTAGGAAATATTTAAGTTACGAATTTATGGTATTTTACTATTATTCTTCTTTTAAAAATCCTTATTTTGGCCCAATAAATTTTATACGGTCCATTTAACAAAGCCCATTATTTAATGGAATTTAACTTATGGAAATTTTCCCTTTTAATTAGGGAATAATAGAGTTTCAGATTTATTATATTTTCCTTACTTGAATTTATTCATAGACTATGGGGCATCCATTGGTCCAATTCTGATAATGGGTAATTATTACATGATGTTGGAAGTCTCTCCAACATGTTCGTTTAATTTATGGGCGCGTTATCTTTCCGTGTTAACAGTTTTCCGACTTAGTTTTCTAATTTGGATAATTAGTCACATTGTGACGTACACTTGGCCAATCAGATTTTTTGCTGCTTGAATTTCTCAGCAGAACACTTAGGAATAATATCTGTAGTTGATTTATAATTTTACGGAATTTTTCGATGTGTTCTTGCACATATGATAGTGGTACGTATGTTCTATTATTTTAATTTTTAAAGGATTTATTATTTCAATTTTTTAAATATTAAAATTTTCGGGTTGCTACAGGGACCATCAAGAACTTTTCCCAGATGATATGCAAATGGGAAATTTAGAGGAAGCTCCTGTTAAGGAAGCTACTGCTGAGGGGGAGAGAATCTCCCTTGGCACTAGTTCAGGGGGAGCCTGTAGAAAATTTTCATGAGGATGTATTTGTGGAAGGGCTATTAGAAGATGCATCTGATAATGATGCCCCTATCTAGCAACCTGAAAATGAAATACCCATTGATGGACTTATTGATGCTGAAGTTGTTATGGAAGCACCATCTGTTGATGATGCTGTCAGGCCACATATTGCTCCTGATAGAGTACCTCGCCACACCGAGACAAGTCCTAAGAAGAAGAACAAGTAACTGAAAGTGTGTGTGCACCTAGAGCCTATTAAAGAATGGCTCAATACTCAAGGGGAAATACTTTGTTCTTTACAACAAGACCTTGAACAACTCATAACTAGCCAGAATGTTCAAGGAAGAATTCTATGTGAAGTGAAAGATGAGCTTAAGGGTTTGAAGGATGAAGTGGGCAGTTTGAGGACCACGGTGGCTGACCTCACTCAATTTGTGAGAACTCACCTAATCTCATCTGTTTCAGTCAACAGACATGATGATCATGTTGAATCTCAAGAGGCAACTGAGCAAGAACCTCCAGTTCCTATTAGAGAAGAAGTTGCAGGGCCATCAGGGCCTCCAGTATAGGAAAAGGATGATGCTGGGCCATCAGAGCCATAAGTATTGGCAAAGGATGATGCTGGGCCATCAAGGCCATCAATACTGGTAGAGGAAGTTGCTGGACCATTCGGGCCTCCAGAACTGGCAAAGGAAGATGTTGGGCCATCCGGGCCATCTGAGCAAGTAGAAGCCACCGGGCCACCAGGGCCTTCAATCTCAATTGATCCACTTACAGATATGGAGCCTAGCACAGAAACTCTTCATGCAGAGATTCCAACTGTGGCTAAGAGGGAATAGACACCTGCTCCTTCCTCACCAACCGATCCATCCACTACTCCTCCTGCTCCTGAGCCTTCCAAGAAGCCTATCCCTGAACACATTTCCTCTCCAACTCCATTCATTGATGAACCAACCTCATCCCCCACACCTTCTTCATCCACCAACCCAATTGTGACCACCTCTCCACCTACTACTTCTCAGCCTATGCCCTCCCAATCCACCCCAAACACTCAACCAGAAGCACCACCTGCCGACCCATTTTCTCATATGGAACCCCTTCAGCTGGATCTTCAACACAACCTTCCTCCTATATCTTCTCTTCTCTTCATCCCCTTACTCTACCATCCTTCATCACCATCATTCCTGACAGAGCATGTGTCATTGCTCTTACAGTTAGTGACATTAAGGATGAGTTTGAGGAAGCTATTATCAGGATAGTTCTGTCTGTTGCCTCTCATGCTTACCGAATAGAGTCTCTGTCCTCTTCTAGTCCAACTCTAAAAAGAAGAAAGATCTCTCAAGAGCTTGTCCTCCACAATTCTCCTGATCTATTTACCCCACTTCGGTATTCCTTAGCTATAACTCACAAACAAAAATCAGTTATACTGAGTAAATTGAGAAGTGTACTTTTGCAGCAGTTTATGGGTTACTCCCCTTGAATTTATCTGAATATCTTTCTCTTATTTTTCCTTTATCCCCTGTGCCTAAATATGAGATGCACAATATTTTATCCACTGCTAAGTCCAAGACAGAACAACAATGGGCCAAGTCACATAGAGCTCTTTACAGAAAGTTTGAGATTGAAAGGGACAGAAGGTACCCTCCTATAGATCATCCCCTTTCTCTTTCAGAGTGGTTTGTGCGCCAGCACACCACCACTTGGAGTCCCAAGATTTATAAAGAAATTAAGTTATTGAGGCATTTCTAGATGTACAATGATTATTGTCATATTCATGGTCTCCCTGAAGCTAAATTGGCTTAATTCAGATTTTCCCTGGATGACCTTTGGACTAAGAACTAACACAACACAACATTTCAAGTCAATTTTGCCACCCTCAAGTTGCCAGATTTTCGGTTGTTGCCTAAACTGCATTTTCTCCTCATCGATTCTGCTGTTGGACCAATAATTTTTAAAAGGTATGCCAAAGTGAAAGCAAGAATTCAAGTTCAAAAAGGAGTGACCTTGGCCTTCCAATGGTTTCTCTTAAGAGAATATCACAAAGGATTCATAAAATCTACAGTCTTAGCCCCTTTGTTAGCTGAATCAGAATGACTCTTTCCATCTGAATGGCGGAAGACATATCCTCAGGCTACTCTCTAGCTAGACCAGTTCAATCTAGCTCCGTAGAGAGCAGATCAACCCCCTTTATCCCTTGAGCAATTCATGGATCTCAATTCTATCCATCTAGTGCAAGATCCCTTTGCCATATGGGTTGAAAGGTATAAAGTCTTTATTGCTCTGAGGCTAGAACTCTCAACCAACAATATTATTTATCCTATCTCCATAGATCAGTTTTTACAACATGCTAGTTTTGGCACTATCCGGATTTACAGACTGTCTCTCAGTGACAGAATATGTCAATTTCTTCATATTCAAAGGCAGCTTCTGTAGCAACCCTAAAATTATGGAAAAAAATTAAATATTTATATTATTTAATTATAAAATCAAATAAAAGGAAGATGTATTAAATCAACTAGGAAATCAAATAAGCGAGAATTAAATAAAACCCATTAAAAGAAAAAGAGTAATGGGCTTTGCTATATTGACCCATTAGAAATGAGTGGGCTAAAATAGAGATTTTAAGAAGGGGAATAATAGAGAAATACCCAAATTTGTAACTAAAATATTACTAAAATAGAAAAGAGATATTTAATGCATTAAATAACTAGTTTGAATTAGGATTGGATTCCTAAACCCACCCCAATTGATTGGCCACGAAATTCTCTCTCCCAACCCAAATAGGAGATCTCTTGCTTAAAAAGGGGAGAGGTAAATAGGAAATTCAGAATTTAATAGGAGTTAGGCTTAAACTAGGAAAGGGAATAGGGAGAAGCTTAAATACTTCTCTTAAACCCTCATGGCCGGCCGTAGCTCGTGCCAAGAGGTTCCTGGACCAAGAGGAGAGGCAAGAGGAGGAGAATTCGTGGAGAGGAAGGATCTCCCAAGTTCTTCCCCGAGTTCTTCAAGTCTTAACCCTAGAAGAGGAAAACGATCAAAGGTAGGCATTCTCACAAGCATAAACCATGAAAATTTTTCTGTAGGATGTCTCCTCTATCAGGAACAAAAGCCCTTTGGTTTCATAATTTTCCATCGAGCATATCTATCGTTCTTGATTTTTCATGTTCTGCAACTGACATGACCCCGAACCCTCTTCTTAATTCTTGATCTCCTTGTATACTCAATCCCATGCCACGCGATTTTCACTGTAGGAACTGATGCATGTTAGGCATCTTTTGCCCATAAAAGCCCTAAATTTGATTCATCCTATCTTGCGAATTTAATCGTTGATCTCAACTATGTAATGTTTCATGTTCATCATGAATACCCGTGTTTAAAACATGTCCAAACCCTGGATGTTTTCCAATTCCTATTTATTGTAAGTACCAATGCATGTCTAGGTCGTTTTGCAACTAGTTTCATGATTTTTCATTGACTATACAATTAGTTGTGATTTTTTGACCACCCTATGTTAAATAGGGTGAGTTCTGGCCCGCAATCCAATGTAATGTCCTTTCTCTGTCGGACTCGGGCGCAGACCCTGTGAATGCGATAGATAGATTGGCCGCGTTCACAAGGGCCATCGCGACAGCACCCTCTGTCACGATCTGATCGCGACAGGGCCTGTCTTCGCGATCTGCTGCCCGACCAGACTAAGCCTGTCACGACCCGTACAAGCACCCGTCACGATCTCAGTTGACCTGGTCGCGACCCTCACCAGGTACATCGCGATCTGGGTTCTTTTTGCAAGAAACCCCTGTCTCAGCAATGCTTGATTATTTACAGTGTTTGTACTTTGGTTTAACAGTCATACATATAGAAAATAACACTTGTTATAAATTAAACATTTATGTATGATTAAAATACATGCACATGATCTTTTCTATCTACAATTTCATGACACTTACACACACTTTGAACCATCCAATTATGGCATAATTTGGCATGAAACTATTCAAAATACATCTGGTAATTTCTATAATTAAATTACCCTACCTTGTCTATCGTTTCTTGCGATGTTTTGGGAATATCGATATCACGCTCCACTGTTCTAGAACTCCTCTAGAACGTCGAGCACTTGTTTCTATATATACTCTCTCTTGACCTGACGAACTCTCCGTCGGATACTCCATCTGCCGGACTAGTAAGTCTTTGTTCAAGACCTCCGTAAGTCTCCTCTATCCATGGATTCCCACATGGTCGACGAGCCGGTTGTACCCTAACACCTGTTACACCCATTAGGAATCAATATGGTCCAACGGCTATTAGAAATTCACTCTCGCCTTGAATCATGCCGGACCTCTGGACCTGTGCTTAACATGGCCAGTGGTAAGGTCGTGAGTTCCGCCTGACTGCCAACACCATGTGCGCGTGTTGTGCAATGGTTACTATCGCTCGTTACTCGACGTTTCATGTGCAAGTCCACTAACTCTCATCTATACTGTACTCGCTCATCTATTCACATTCACTCTACTATCTCGTCTATTCATCTAGTGCTCTCATCTACTTCTTGGTACTCTATATTGGCCATTGACTGATTGTCTAAAGATAAACAATATAACTAATGCCTAGCAATATATAAAGGGCCCGATCTGGTCCTGGGATGTGCGCCCGAAAGTGCTAGTGCCCATGGGAGTTAAATGATCAGAGTGTTTGGCATTACACTCAAGTGCTATCAATCTTGACTCTCTAAATGACAATCAAAAGTGCTACGTTCTCTCGTTGACCATTGACAACAAAGTGCTATGCTATACTCGTTGTGCTATGCTATACTCGTTGTGCTATCTGTACTATGGCCATCTTGCTATACTTGACATTGTGCTATCTTGCTATTTTGTGCCATTCCCGACACTTGTGCTATTCTTGGTAGTCTATATTTGGAAAGTCTTGCTATTTCGTTCACATACTGTCCTGATATATATTTTTACATGACTCTCCCGTTCTGTTATTAGTACTCTGCCTTTAATGCATTAATTACTTAAAGCCTGCTTGAGCTTGAGATTTAAGTCCTACTGGGCGATGTTCGCTCACCCTGTGTTATTTGTCGTTGTGTTCTCAGGTGTGACCGATGATGAACCATACACTCAAGAGGACGGAACGACCTGGAGTGATGTCATGAGTACCCTAGTGTCCTATTGCAATGTTTAGCGTTGTAGTAGTTAGGTTTGAGTTTAGTCTTTTGCTTTATTCCATTGTAATCGGGCCCCATAGATTGGCTCTGATAATAGTGGTTGTAACTAGACATTGAAAAGTTATCAATGAAATGAATTCACTTTATTATTATTCACTGTGCAATGGTTTGATGTCTAGTACTCTCTCTATACCCTTACTTTGCAACTGCCTCGTGTTCCGATATTCCGCGTCGGGGCGTGACAGTTTTGTGGTATCGAGCCTAGGTTATTCTAGTACAGGATGATTTAGGTTAACCTACCTCGACTAGAGTCAATTATCCTACCCATGTGAGTTGTGGTTAGAGCCAAGGGTAACTAATTAGAAATAAACTCACACATGTACAAATTAAGTTCCACATCGATATCATGACAAGAAGTTATTTTGTAGGAACTAAGCAATCAAGATGACGGCCGAACATGCTCAAATGAGGGGCATGCAACAAACCATCCAGAACTAACACGCGCCATTGTGCAAGCTACTCAAGGAGGTGGCAATCGTGGTGCAGGCGACCTGCATCGCAACTTCAGAAGTCTGAACCCACCTAGGGTCAGCGGATCCACGGATCCGGATGAAGCTGAGAACTGGCTCCAAGAGACGGAAAGAATTTTCCGTGTCATGCAATGTGCAGCAGGAGACAAGCTGCTACTTGCCACGTTCCAACTGGAGAAGGACGCCTGCGCCTGGTGGGAGTCAGTGGAAGCTACTAGAGAGATGGGCCATTCACTGGAACGAGTTTAAAGAAGCATTCAACTCCAAATACTTTCCGAGGTGTCCAAGAAAGGAAGGCTGCGGAATTATTTGCTCTTAAACAGCGGAGCTTGACTGTGGCCGAATATGAAGCCCAGTTCTCTAGACTGGCACGCTATGCTGTACATCTGGTGAACACTGAAAGGATGAAGGCTAAACACTTTCTAAACGGCCTTAAGCCCCACAAATCACTCAACTCGCACCTTTCGACATCCCGACCTACGCCAAGATGGTGAAGAGGGCTCAACTGCTAGAAGATGCTACAGACTTCACCGACCGTATAAAAGGGAAGTTCGTCAAGAAGGAAGTGACCTCGGGTTAGTCATCTTCTAAGCCTACCAATGGCAAGAAGCGTCCCTTCAACATCATGGAGGGATCTAGCCAAGAAAGGAAACCCAAGGTTTTCGTACCCAACACTCCAACAAAGAGCCACTGCAAACACTGTGATAAGCCTGGTCATACGCTGATGAATGCTGGAGGAAAGCCGACACATGTCTGCGCTGCGGAAGTCGCGAGCATCGTATCCTTGAGTGCCCACTATGAAAGAGAATGAAAGGTGCCCTAATGTGCCTAAGAAATAGGGCCGACAGCAAGCCTACATGATGAGGAACCTTCTATGGAGGGTGGCATGGTAGAAGGTACCGTTCAAGTTTTCTCATTATCAACATTGATTTATTGATACTGGAGCCACTCATTCATTTATATCTCAAAACTTTGCTGATACTGTGAATGCTAAACCTATATCCATGGGTTGTGAGTTCTCTGTCACAACGCCACTAGGGGAAAAGGAGAAACTGAACAAAACTTTCCCTCTGCCGATGTAATGATCGGAGACCATAACCTAAAAGCCGACTTGGTGTGTATGTCCATGGAAGGCATGATGTAATTTTGGGAGCCGACTGGTTGTCCGCATATGAGGCAAGTGTCGACTATAAGAAAGGGAAGGTTACCTTTAGTGACTTTCCTAAATTGGCATTCTCTGGGATTAGACATAAGAGACGGATGTCTCTAGTCTTCGCCATAAAAGCCCACAACATGATGAAGAAAGGTTGTACTGCTTTCCTAGCATCCATAGTGGTAGAAAAGAAGGATTCCAAAATAGAATACATACATATAGTACAGGACTACCCAGATGTATTGCCGAAGACTTGCTCGGATTCCCCCTGAACGAGATGTCAACTTCGCCATTGAGTTGATTCCTGGAGCCGCACGGTATCGCGTCAACCGTACCGGATGTCACCTGCCGAGCTGAAGGAATTGAAGGCGCAACTGATGGAGCTACTAGAAAAGGGGTTCATCAGACCAAGTACTTCCCCATGGGGAGCACCTGTGCTATTCGTAAAGAAGAGAAAGATGGATCGATGAGGCGTGTGCATCGACTATCGACAACTCAACCAGCTTACCATCAAGAACAAATACCCACTGCCTAGGGTCGATGAACTATTCGACCAAATTTCTGGAGTGCAATATTTCTCCAAGATCGATCTTCGATCTGGCTATCATCAAATGAGGATCAAGGATGACGATATTTTCAAAACGGCTTTCAGGAGCAGGTATGGACATATGATTCATCGTTATGCCTTTTGGTCTAACCAATGCTCCTGCAGCCTTTATGTAACTCATGAAAACATATATCGGCCATACCTCGACAAGTTTGTGGTCGTCTTTATCGACGACATCCTCATATACTCCAAGACCAAGGAAGAGCATGAAGAACACCTGAAGACAACACTACATGTTTTACGAGACAACAAGTTGTACGCAAAGCTTAGCAAGTGTGAATTTTGGCTCGAAGAAGTATCCTTCTTGGGCCATGTCATCTCAAAGGATGGCATCTCTGTTGATCCCTCCAAAGTCGAAGCGGTACTCAACTGGGAGAGAGACCAACCAACGTCACCGAAATTAGAAGTTTCCTAGGACTGACTGGCTATTACAGGCGGTTCATCAAGGACTTCTCAAAGATCGCCGTTCCTCTCACACATCTGACACGAAAGGAGAATCCATACTACTGGAGTAAAGAGTATGAGAAAAGTTTCCAAACCTCAAAGACTGTCTACCTCAGCACCTGTTCTCGCTCTGCCAATAGAGGGAGAAGGGTTCTCTGTCTACACAGATGCCTCAGGGAAAGGGGGTAGGATGTGTACTTATGCAAAAGGAGAAGGTCATCGCCTATTCTTCAAGACACTGAAGACACATGAAGTCAACTACCTGTACATGATCTCGAGCTGGCTGTCGTGGTCTTCGCCTGAAGATTTGGAGACACTATCATATGGCGAGCAATTCACTTGTCTACTCAGACCATAAAAGTCTGAAGTATTATTCTCTCAGAAGGAACTCAACATGAGACAAAGGAGATGGCTGGACTACTTGAAAGATTCGACTTCCACATCCAATACCACCCAGGCAAGGGAAATGTCGTGGCTGATGCTCTTAGTAGGAAGCCAATGGCATTTGTCTCAAGTCTAGTCCTTGGCGAGATGCAACTACTAGAACAATTCACAAGGTTAGACTTAAATATCGAACATAGAGATGATCAAGTCTTGGTTGCCAATATCAAGATTCAATCTGATCTGCTAGAGGAGATCAAAGCTCAACAAGACGATGATCCATTCTTAGTTCACATCAAAGAAACTCTAACTGAAAGACTGGACTTTGTAATGACTGAAGACGGAAGGCTTGTCTTTCAAGGAAGGACATGTGTTCCCGACAATGAAGAACTAAAGAGAAGACTAATGGATGAAGCTCACAAGAAAAGGTATACTATTCATCCAGAGGTACAAAAATGCATCAAGATATGAAAAGAACGTTTTGGTTGGCCGAACATGAAAAGAGAGGTAGCTAACATGCCGCTCACTACCTACTTTCCAATAAGTAACTGCGCAACACCTGCGCCCTGCTGGTGTACTCAGACCGCTAGATATTCCGGAGTGGAAATGGGAAAGCATTGGCATGGACTTCATCATGGGTTTACCCAAGACTCGTGGTGGACTCGACGCCATATGGGTCATTGTGTACCGACTAACCAAATCCACCCACTTTCTGCCTATAAAGAGTAAGTGGTCCTTGGAGGTACTAGCTGCCTTATATGTCAAGGAGATTGTAAGACTACATGGCATTCCATCATCTATTGTTTCGGATCGAGATCCGAGATTCACATCTCATTTTTGGAAAGGACTGCAAGGTGCACTGGTTACTAAACTCAACTTTAGTACCGCATTCCATCCACAAACCGATGGGCAAACTGAAAGAACCACCCAAATAGTGGAAGACATGTTGAGCTTGCACTATAGATTTTCAAGGTTATGGAATGAGCACCTACACTAATCGAGTTCGCCTATAACAATAGTTATCAGGCAAGCATTAAGATGGCACCATTCGAAGAGCTCTACGGAAGGAACTGTAGATCTCCTGCATGCTGGAATGAGGTTGGAGAACACAATGGCTAGGCCCAGACATGGTGCAACAGACAACAAAGGACATTAGGTAATCAGAAACCAGCTCAAGATTGCCCCATCCAGACAGAAGAGCTACGCCGACAAAAGAAGGCGAGATCTGGAATTTCAAGTGGGTGATCATGTGTTCCTAAAAGTGTCACCTACTCGTGGCATCCAAAGATTTGGTGTAAAGGGAAAGCTCAACCCTAGATTCATCGGTCCTTTTGAAGTACTCGAAAGGGTTGGTGAGGTTGCATACCGACTGGCGTTGCCACTAGATTTGTCATGTGTGCACAATGTGTTCCATGTTTCCATGCTTAGGAAATCTGTGTACGACCCCACGCACATCATTCGCCACGAGAAGTTGATATTGAACAAAGATGTGACGTATGAAGAGAGCCAGTCAAGATACTGAACAGAATACAATAACTCAGGAACCGTCCCATCCATGTGGTTAAAGTCCTATGGAATAATCGTGGAGTGGAAGAGGCAACCTGGGAACCGGAAGGAATCATCAGATAGAACTACCCCGCTCTTTTCGGTAAGACATTCTCTCCTGAATGATCACATGAATTTGGGGACCAAATTTCTTTTTAGAGGGGGAGGATGTAGCAACCCTAAAATTATGGGAAAAAATTAAATATTTATATTATTTAATTATAAAATCAAATAAAGGAAGATGTATTAAATCAACTAGGAAATCAAATAAGAGAGAATTAAATAAAACCCATTAAAAGAAAAGGAGTAATGGGCTTTGCTATATTGACCCATTAGAAATGAGTGGGCTAAAATAGAGATTTTAAGAAGGGGAATAATAGAGAAATACCAAAATTCGTAACTAAAATATTACTAAAATAGAAAAGAGATATTTAATGCATTAAATAGCTAGTTTGAATTAGGATGGTTTCCTAAACCTACCCCAATTGATTGGCCACAAAATTCCCTCTCTCCCAACCCAAATAGGAGATCTCTTGCTTAAAAAGGGAAGAGGAAAATAGGAAATTCGGAATTTAATAGGAGTTAGGCTTAAACTAGGAAAGAGAATAGGAGAAGCTTAAATACTTATCTAAAACCCTCATGGCCGGCCCTAGCTCATGCCAAGAGGTTCTTGAACCAGGAGGAGAGGCCAAGAGGAGGAGAATTCGTGGAGAGGAAGGATCCCTAAGTTCTTCCCCGAGTTCTTCAAGTCTTAACCCTAGAAGAGGAAAATGATCAAAGGTAGGCATTCTCACAAGCATAAACCATGAAACTTTTCTGTAGAGTCTTGTCTATCAAGAACAAAAGCCCTTTGGTTTCATAATTTTCCATCGAGCATATCTATCGTTCTTGATTTTTCATGTTCTACAACTGACATGACCCCGAACCCTCTTCTTAATTCTTGATCTCCTTGTATACTCAATCCCATGCCACGAGATTTTTATTGTAGGAACTGATGCATGTTAGGCATCTTTTACCCTTAAAATCCCTAAATTTGATTCATCCTATCTTGCAAATTTAATCGTTGATGTCAACTATGTACTGTTTCATGTTCATCATGAATACCCATGTTTAAAACATGTCCAAACCTGGATGTTTTCCAATTCCTATTTATTGTAAGTACCCATGCATGTCTAGGTCGTTTTGCAACTAGTTTCATGATTTTCATTGACTATACAATTAGTTGTGATTTCTGAACCACCCTGTGTTAAATAGGGTATTCTGGCCCGCAATCCAATGTAATGTCCTTTCCCTGACAGACCTGGGCGCAGACCCTGTGAACGCGACGGTCTGAGAGGTTGCGTTCACAAGGGCCATCGCGACAGCGCCCTCTATCGCGATCTGATCGCGACAGGGCCTGTTGTCGCGATCTGCTGCCCGACCAGACTAAGCCTGTCGCGACCCGTACAAGCACCCGTCGCGATCTCAGTTGACCCCGTCGCGACGCTCACCAGGGTACGTCGTGATCTGGGTTCTTTTTGCAAGAAACCCCTGTCTCAACAATGCTTGATTATCTACAGTGTTTGTACTCTGGTTTAACAGTCATACATACAGAAAATAACACTTGTTTATAATTAAACATTTATGTATGATTAAAATACATGTACATGATCTTTTCTATCTACAATTTCAGGACACTTACACACACTTTGAACCATCCAATTATGGCATAATTTGGCATGAAACTAATTCAAAATACATCTGGTAATTTCTGTAATTAAATTACCCTATACTCGTCTATCATTTCTCGCGATGTTTTGGGAATACCGATATCGACGCTCCACTGTTCTAGAACTCCTCTAGAATGTTGAGCACTTGTTTTTATATACACTCTCTCTTGACTTGGACGAACTCTCCGTCGGATACTCCATCTACTGGACTAGTAAGTCTTTGTTCAAGGCCTCCGTAAGTCTCCTCTGTCCATGTATTCCCACATGGTCGACGAGCCGGTTGTACCCTAACACCTGTTACACCCCCATTAGGAATCAATATGGTCCAAACGGCTATTAGAAATTCACTCTCGCCTTGAATCACGCCGGACCTCTGGACCTATGCTTAACATGGCCAGTGGTAAGGTCGTGAGTTCCGCCTGACTGCCAACACCATGTGCGCGTGTTGTGCAACGGTTACTATCGCTCGTTACTCGACGTTTCATGTGCAAGGTCCACTAACTCTCATCTATACTCTACTCTCACTCATCTATTCACATTCACTCTACTATCTCGTCTATTCATCTAGTGCTGTCATCTACTTCTTGGTACTCTATATTGGCCATTGACTGATTGTCTAAAGATAAAAATATAACTAATGCCTGGCAATATATAAGGGCCCGATCTGGTCCTGGGATGTGCGCCCGAAAGTGCTAGTGCCCATGGGAGTTAAATGATCAGAGTGTTTGGCATTACACTCAAGTGCTATCTATCTTGACTCTCTAAATGACAATCAAAAGTGCTATGTTCTCTCGTTGTCCATTGACAACAAAGTGCTATGCTATACTCGTTGTGCTATCTGTACTATGGCCATCTTGCTATACTTGACATTGTGCTATCTTTCTATTATTGTGCTATTCTCGACACTTGTGCTATTCTTGATAAGTCTATATTTGGAAAGTCTTGCTATTTTGTTCACATACTGTCCTGATATATATTTTTACGTGACTCTCCCGTTCTGTCATTAGTTACTCTGCCTTTAATGCATTATTACTTAAAGCCTGCTTGAGCCTGAGATTTAAGTCCTACTGGGCGATGTTCGCTCACCCTTTGTTATTTGTCGTTGTGTTCTCAGGTGAGACCGAGGATGAACCATACACTCAGAGGACGGGAATGACCTGGAGTGATGTAATGAGTACCCTAGTGTCCTATTGCTATGTTTAGCGTTGTAGTAGTTAGGTTTGAAGTTTAGTCTTTTGCTTTATTCCATTGTAATCGGGCCCCATAGATTGGCTCTGATAATAGTGGTTGTAACTAGACATTGAAAAGTTATTAATGAAATGAATTCGCTTTAGTATTATTCACTGTGCAATGGTTTGATGTCTAGTACTCGCTCTATACCCTTTACTTGCAACTGCCTCGCGTTCCGATATTCCGCGTCGGGGAGTGACATACATATTTCCTACATTGTCTTGATCTTAATATTTTATTGTTTTTTTCATTACCAAAAAGGGAGAGATTGATGACCAACTCATCCCCATATATGTATTTTGGTGATAACAAAACCTTGACAAATATTTTAATTAGCATCTCTTCTAAAAATTGTCAACCAGTCAAGAGAAATGACTCTAGTAAGTTATATGAACTCAATTTAGGTAGAAGTCATTCTTATATGTTTTTTCTAAGTCTACATCGATTATTGTTTTAATATCGCATCGACTGCTATACAAACTCACATCGATTGGCTCACATCGATTACAGTTCACTTAAACATCGATTGTGTTCACATCGATTGTCTTTCACATCGATTGTCTTAAACATCGATTGCATTGAAATATCGATTGTCTCTTAACATTGATTGCACGTAAACATCGATTGCGTTCACATCGATTGTCTTTTACATCGATTCCCTTAGAACATCGATTGTCTCAAACATCGATTACATTGGAACATCGATTGCACTCAAACATTGATTGCGTTTTCATCGATTGTCTTTCACATCGATTGCACTGAAACATCAATTGTCTCTTAACATCGATTGTCTCTTAACATCAATTGCTTTTAGACATCGATTGTCTTTAGACATCAATTACCTTTGGACATCGAATTCCTTTAGACATCGATTGTTCTTGAACATCGATTGCTCTTAGACATCAATTACTGTTAAATATCATTGTCTTTTAAATACTGATTGGCATCATATTATCTATTGCTATTTCAGATAAATTATTTTCAATATCTTGAAAATTATCTGTGCAATAACCTTATTGATTGTGGTTGCAATTAAATTATATTGATTGCCCTTATGATTAATCTTTGTTATGAACAAATCTTAGTGTGTAGTATTTTCAAACTATTTTTAAAGATGTGTATTTCAAATTTACAGCCATCTGTTGCATATACGTATGGTGTATCAACAGATACAGTTCCCATGCACATCATCTTCTACAGTTTGTCATTTTCATGACATGTCCTCTGTGGCTTTAAATAATGATAGAATGAGCTTATCCTCTCTGACATTTCTTCTTACTGCATGACGTATAACGTTGACTGATAGTGAAGATACCCATATGACCTATCTGTATCCCACCATTAATTGCTTGCAGGTTTCTGGTAGTCACACATGACTACAACGTTGGACAGGCTACATAGAAGATATCCATATGATCTCTCTCTGTCTTTATCTAAACATTTAATATCTACAAGTTTTCAGTAGTCTCACACTCATCCTACGTTGGACCTACTATATCTGTGAGGAGATAAGTTTCAAGACCAGAGACATAACAGATACTTCACAAGAAGAGAAGATAAATAAGAGCATGTTGACACAGTGAAGATTACCAGTTCGACACACTGAAGTGCATAGATAGAAAGCCAATGAAAAGTGTGCGATATAGAGCTTGACTCTTCATTCAGAAACCATTCCTGCTCTTAGCTCTCCTTGAAGCTTTGTTCATCATCCTTCTTGTGGGAGAGAGCTTGTAATGATTTGAGAGAGCTGCTTCCTATTGTAGTTCTTTTATTCTCTCAGATTGTGCCTTAGATCAAGCATTGCATTGTTGCTATTAGCTTGGTCTAGGGCCACCACTTCTATACTCTTCATAGAGTGTTCCTCTTCTTAAGTGATGAGAAAATCTGTTGTGTAGTAGGTGGTTGATTCCCTTTTGTAGAAAGGAAGATCTGTTGGAACAAATGGTGTATTGCCTCTTCGTGGGTTGAAGAGAAGGCCAATGGGTGCTAGATGTGTAAGTGTACTTAGTGGAATCCTAAGTGCTTTCAGGGGAATGGACAGGACTCCTGGTGATAGGAGGTCCGAACCAGGATAAAATTTTTATTGCATGTGTGATTGCCTTTGTCTTTATTTCCGCTGCTAACTAACTCTAACCTCTACATTTAGTGTTTCTAAAGTTGTTTGTTACAAAAAATTTTAAAGACGATTTTTGCAATCCATTCACCCCCCCTCTGGGCTTACAACCTGGTCAACACAGGAGATTGACGGATATGACCAAGGACCTAGAAGGCTCAGGTAAAACATTGATAGCCCATAAGTGTGTCGTTAAACACGTGGCTAACAATCTTAAAAATTATCGGCTTGCACAAAATATTTTAAACAATAGTTAAGTGGTGAGAGCCGAGTCGTATCCACGGAGAAGAAGATTTTTAATTTTTGAAAACCTTGAGTTTTAGATTAGAAAAGTGAGTGAGAGAGAGAGAGAAGAGAGAGAGAGAGAGAGAGAGAGAGAGGAGAGAGAAGAGAGAGGAGAGAGAGAGAGAGAGCGGCCTCCTCCTCTACATGCATGCATGCACGTAGAGAGGAAGAGAGGGGGGGTGGCGTGGCAGCACGCAGGTAGGTGGGTGTCCACAGGTGGAGGCGGGCGCATGCGCGGGTGGGTGCATGGGTAGGCGGGGGCGTGTGCGGGCGTGGGTGTCTTGGTGCAGGAGTAGGTAGAGGCCACTGTAAGAGGCATGTAGTGCAGGCGTGGGCGAGCTATGTGGCGTGGACGGACGCGACTGCAGGCGGGGGTAGACCTGGGTGGCCTGGTGCACATGGGCGACACGTGGACCTGCGTGCGGTGCTACTAGCGCGGGCGACGTGCGGGCCTGCAGGGGTGCGCGGGCAGCTCGTGGCAGGGTGGGATGTGTGGCTATGCAGGGCAGAGGTGACTGCATGTCTGGCATGCTACCGTTGGTGTGCGGCAATGTAGAGGGACATAGGTGAAGGTGGCTGGCTAAAGGCGAGGCAGCATGGAGGCTATGCGTAGAGAGAGAGAGAGGAAGAGATAGGGAGAGAGAAGCGGGAAGAAGTAGAGAGAGCCGAAGAAGAAGAAGAAGAATGGCAGAACATGAGGAAGAAGAGAGATAGAGAAAAGAGAAGGGAAGGAGGAAGAGAGGGAAGTAGAGATGCGTGGGTGTCGGCGTCCAAGAGAGGAAGAGGAGAGAAAAAGAGAGATGAAAATATGGGAGGAAAGAGAGAGTTTATAAAAATAGATAGAGAGAGCGATGAAAGGAGAGATTAAAAGAGAGAATTTTGGAAAATAGAGAGGAGATTTTAAAAATGAGGGAATTTTGAAAATGAAAAATAGGGAGGGAAAGAATCTCTTCTCATTCTCTTGATCCAATTAGATTCATTGGCCAATTTAAAACCTCATTTCTTGGCCATTAGTCCTGCAAACACAACCAAAAGAGTTTAATCAATTATCGCACTTGTGATCAAATGATAATAGAAACTTATGAAATTATCAATTATTTGTCAATAAAATTACACAATTATTTATAACAATTATGTAATTATCACATCCCCTAACTTACTCATTGCTAGTCCCTTAGCAATGCCCACAAGTGAATATTGGGACTAACAAGAACTCAAAACATCATATTTCATGACAAGAGCAGAGATGAGACTGATCAACCCAAGTATTTCCAATTCTAGTGGCAAGTGTCAAAGATAAACATGTCAGTTCATGTTATTAGACAGTTCCTCAGATACACTTGAAATTATCATTTCCTTTGTGAATGTGCTTGTGATCAATAGGCATTAATAAGATGGTGCATGGGCTTTTTACCTATTACTTAGGGATGATATCAACTCTGCACTCCTTAAATCCAATCCTCGAATTACAGGTAGCTTTCACTCTGCCTTTTCTTTCTCTCTCTCTCTCTCTTTTTGTATATATTTTGTAAACTTGGATACCCTTTCACCGTTTGACGTGAACTTCTACACTTCTTGAGGTGCCGAAGCCTAGTTACTAAGCTAGGGATTTCCTTCTTCATTTTCATTTTATTTTATTTTTAAATAACTTGCAGGCAAGTAGCTTTTTCCCCATGATTAGTCTTCAATAATAGTATAGAATATCAATCACCAACCTGAGTATTAGGTAAAACTCTCATCACCCTCATGAATGACACTTATTCATCATTTAATTCATGTGTGTAGGTTCAATAAAATTTCAAACGTATTTTGAGGAAAATGCTAAGAACATAACCACAAAACTCATCCTTTAACTTACCACTAGCACAAGTATATACTCAAAGTAAAATCATTCTAAAATGAGGCATTCTTTTCTTGCATGAAAAATGATACATGAAGCATAATGTTTGGGATGTTTAGTAGGATTTTAAAAATTTGAAAGATTTTCACAATTTTCCCTCCCCCCAACTTGAATGACATTGTCTTCAATGACAAACATATAATAAAGCCATCAGAAGTTAGGTAAGGAGAGATACAACCTGATATCTTTAATGAAGGCGGGTTGCTTAATTGATTCATCAAGGATAATGGGCCTCCAAAACCCTAGAACACAATAGAAAAAATAAATAAGTTAAATCTCCTAAAAATATTGGGTTGCCTCCCACAAGCGCTAAGTTTAATGTCTTCAGCCAGACACAATGAAGTCCTTATGCATCTACTCAGGGTCATTTAAAGGAATGGATTCTTTAGGTGTGAGGTGCATGTTTTTCAAGTAAGGTTTGAGACATTGACCATTAACAGTGAAAGTTTGACCATTTTTAGGATCAAGAATTTTAACACACCATGGTCAAAAGCTTTGACAACAATGAATGGTCCATCCCATCAAGATTTCAATTTACTTGGAAATAAGCGCAGCCTAGAGTTAAAGAGCTAGACCTTTTGGTCAGGATGGAAGGATTTCCTCAAAATGTGTTTGTCATGAAAGATTTTGGTCTTGGCTTTATATATCTTGGAATTCTCATAGGCTTCATTGCACAATTCCTTAAGCTTATGCAGTTGGAGGGCTCTATGTGATCCAGCTTAGGCTAAGTCAAGATTGAATTGTTTAATGGCCCAATAAGCCTTATGCTCTAACTCAACAAGGAGGTGACAGGCTTTACCAAAAATCAACCTATAGGGAGACATGCCAATGAGAGTCTTATATGCAGTCCGATAGGCCCACAAAGCATCATCCAATCTTTCTGACCGATCTTTATTATAGGGTTAACGGTCTTTTGGAGAATGTTCTTGATCTCCCTATTGGACACTTCCACCTGGCCACTTGTCTGGGGATGGTTGGGGGTGACAATTTTGTGAGTTATCCCATATCTTTTAAGTAAAGCTCGAAATTGGGAATGAGTGAAATGAGATCCCCCATCACTTATAATAGCCCGAGGACACCCAAACCTAGAGAAGATATTTCGACACACAAACTTCATGACAAATTTGTGATCATTAGTTCGGGTGGCAATGGCTTCGATCCACTTGGACACATAATCACCCACCACTAAGATGTACTCATTACTAAAAGATGATGGGAATAGACCCATGAATCTATTCCCCAGACATCAAAAATTTCCACCACCAAATGGGGTTGAGTGGCATCATGTCTCTCCTATATTGTTGCCTACAGCTTGGCATCTAAGACATGTCTTGCTGAATTCATAAGCATTTTTGAACAATGTGGAACAGTAAAACCCACTTTGCAAGACTTTGGAAGTAGTTTTCTTCCCCGAGAAGTGTCCCCCACAAGCTAGAGTGTGACAAAAATTTAAGATGTTTTGTTTCTCTTCCTCGGGGACACACCTCCTAATGACTTGATCAGGACCCATGAAAAATAATTCAGGGTCATCCCATAAATAGTGTTTGACATTAGAGAAAAAATGGTCCCTTTCATTCTTTGACCATCCTTCAGGAATTTGACCCACAGCAAGATAGTTGACAATGTGAGCATACCAAGGGGCTATCCTATGAGAAATTGCAAGGAGGTGTTCATCAGGGAAAGAATCATGCATTGGAGCCTTTCAGGATGAGAATTTGGGATAGGTGATCAGCAACAACATTTTTAGTTCCTTTCTTGTCCTGAATTTCCAAATCAAACTCTGTAGGATCGAATGAGTGGATGGATCAGATCTAGAGGGGGGGGGGTTGAATAGATCTGACACCAATTAATGCAGAAGCTCAAGCAATTTAAAAAATGCTTCGAATTAGAGATCAATTCACCGAAACAATTTACTGATCTGAAGTGTGAGTGTGTGTAGATGATGTGCGAAGCAATTCAACAAATAGTGTTAGTGCAAAATCCTATGCAAGCATCTAGCGCAGACAAGAAGATCAAACCATTGCACATAGGATTTTTAGGTGGTTCGGAAATCACACCATGTGATTCCTATACATCCACCCCTCACACAGTGAGGCTCCACTACTCAAAAGAGTACAACACACACCGGCACGATGACTCCAAACAACCTTGAGTTCAACAACTCACAAACTGAGCGCGATGGCTCAAACAACAATCGGGCACGACGACTCCAAATTGAGCACGACAGCTCAAACCACACCGTGAGTGCAATGACTCACAAACCAGAGCTCGACGGCTCCCAAAACACAAGCTAGATCAAAGACAACAAAATCAGATCCTCCAGCAATGATCTGATTCAAGACAAATTCGTACATAGAAATTTACGCTGAACTTCATGCACAAATCTCATAGATGAAATAAAGAAGAACAAACTCTAAAGTGAGAAATGGATGTAGAATGAGTGTTCTTCGATGAAGAGGCCTTGCAAACGCTTCAATTGAGGAGCCTTGATGGAAATCGATGGAGATTCTCCTCAATTGGCGATGCTCTACTTTGATGGCATCTGAAATGCGAGAAATCCTTCTTCTCCTGCGCCTCTTCAGTTGGATCTGCTCACTTCCCCTTGATTCCCACGTCCTTCCTCTTGAAAGGATGGCCTGCAACTTTTGGAGATGGAGCAAGATCTGGAAAGCCCCCTTTGGCCGCCAAAAAGCTTCTTCTGGAAGTGTATGGGCTCTCTTGCCTTTGGGGTACAAGGAACATGGGTATTTATAGCCCCATATGTCCATAAAGTGCCTTGGGGTGCATGGGCATGGAAACCTAGGTCAAATCCCCTAATTCCCAAGCAGCCACGTGTCCAGAAAAATTCGCGTTTTTGAGTTTCAGGCGGACTGTGTCGACACCACCAGGGAGTGTGTCGACACACTGTCCCATTTGCGCAAAACTGGTCTTCTAGGAATTGGGTCTAGTGTCGACACACTCACTGGCTGTGTCGACACACTGTCCCAGTCTGGCAACTGGGTCTTCTGGAATCTGGGACTAGTGTCGACCTGACCATTGAGTGTGTAGACACGATTGGCAGACTGTGTCAACACACAGGCAGACCGTGTCAACACACAGGCAGACCGTGTCAACACACAGGTGGACTGTGTCGACACCACTTGAGACAAATTTGTGTAAACCTGAAAATATAAAGTGTAAATAATTAATACAGATATTGTCATTAAAATATGAGATATTAAACATCAAAAATATGTTGTCTAAGCATTATTGTGATATGTATAAAATGTATAACATGTTCAACATGTCATCATCAAAATCACAATATGTCATCATCAAAATCACAATATGTCATAATTAAAATCACAATATGTCATCATTAAAATCACAATATGTCATCTTTAAAATCACAATATGTCATCATTAAAATCACAATATGTCATCATCAAAATCAAAGTATGAGTGATGTTCATTGGTCATCATTAAAATACAACTTTAGGAAATTCCAAAACACACTCAACCCAACAATCTCCCCCTTTTTGATGATGACAAAACATATGCACAATCTCCCAATAACCTGACTTCCTTGACTGCAATAACTCCCCTTGACCATATACACCCTTTGAACTTTCTCCCCATAAAGAACTTTCTCCCCCTAGAAACTTTTACTTTCTCCTCCTTTAAGGAACATTCTCCCCCTTTTTGACAGCATCAAAAAGTTAGACAAGAGAGAGAAACAAAGATTGTAGGTGATCAAGAAATGAAATGTTGGAAATGAATGGTCAGAAGTAATCAAAATAAGTGAGGCAAAGTGATATTGTCAAATGAGAGAAATGATTACGTTTTTGGTATTGTGCCACAAAGTTTAATCACAAAGACACACTCAACACAAGGTATGGCAAGATATAATGATCTGATTGTGGTTAAAATAATGATGCAAATGTGAAATAAAGTGACCTATATGAGTGATCAGAAGTATTTAACAAGGATGTTAGGAGCTTTAGTTTTAACACAATGTAGAATAATAGGTCTAAACCAGTATACATGAACTTTATTAAGGTCTTAAGCTTTTCCATCCTGTCATTTGATTTTCTTTCATTTTTTAACTGAGAAAGAATACAAGAATAAATTAGTTAAATCTCACTTTTCAGTGCAAGAGATCACATTGATTAGATACAAGACCTCCTGATTACTAAGTGGTTTAACTTTCATTATCTTATACAGAGTTGAAAACTTTGATTTCCACTTTTTGACGTGAAACAAATCACTTTGTAGGTGAAATGACCCGGTTACTCAGTGGTTCAAGAATTTGCATTGCTCTGTTTGTATCTTTCCACATTGTTGATCATTTTCTTTTGATGTTTTGCAGGAAATATTTGCTTTGACCAGAAGTCATGACTACGACTTTAGAAAAGTTACTCATAACATGTGGTAAAAATGAAGCTTAAACATGCACATGTTAAATACTAAAGCCACTCATGTGCACAAGTGTTTTGCAAGTCATTTTAAAGACATTCAGAATTAAGATTGCTTAATCTTGAAATGATACTGAATCTTTGAAATTAAACTAAATGCACAATGAGTTTAGTTTCAATGTTTTAATTCTCTCATAAGAAAATAGCACAAGGACTCAAAAATTCTGATGACTTTGGGGTTCAAAATAGACAAGTAAGTTCAAGAGATATGCAATGACTCTCCCTTTCATTATGTTCTCCCCCTTACAAGGTGAACATGAAGAATATTGAAGAAATAGGGAAAACAGAATGAACGTGAATGTTTTATTTGAAAGACAAGGACTCCCCCTCAACAATTGCATACAAGACTCTTGATACTTGGCGGAGACATATACTCACGCATAGTGATAGTGTCCAGACAAGCCTGACTTGTCTTTCTTCAAATTACCATTTAATATACCAAGAAATGCCATGCAATGTGAGTGAGGAATTCATTTGCAGAACATTTGTCAACAAACTGAATGGAGTTGATGATAAATCAGATATGAAAGAATATTTCTTCAGCATTTCACTCAAAGATTCTTTTGACTCACTTCCCCATAAGATATGCATGATATGAAATGATCATTTAGGCAATTCAGATATGTTCATTCAAAGTAGTTTGCACAGAAAGAATATGAACATGATCAAGCATGCATTAACAGGTAATTTATTGAAGGAGAAAAGTTTCAAAGACTTAAATAATTTTTGAGATTTTCATTTTTCTTGATGACCTTTTATGCAGGAAAAAACTATTGATACTTAGCGGAGAGTTTTTCTCACGCATGATGAGAGTTTCCAGACAAGTCTAACTTGTCCTTTCACATTTCACCATTTGATATACCCCATAGTCACTGCAAAAAGGTCAATTATTCTTTAGTTTTAGCATGAAATTCATTGCATTTTCAAGAATTTTTTGCACTTTTTCAAATTTACTCCCCCTTAATATGTGCGTGCAATGAAAAGCTAGCAAGCAATTCACACATGATTATGCACACAATTAGCTTTAAGCATAACATGACTTCTGGTACTTGGCGGAGTATTTTACTCACGCATAATGATAGCTTCCAAACAAGCATAACTTGTTTTTTCACATGTCATCATTTGATATACCAAAAAGTCAAAGCTGTTGATATGCACCAGAATCATCGGCACAGTTAAGCAAGCATGATAACACAAACATGATTCCAAATGTTAAAACACAAAGTTATTGTTGGAGTAGCATCAGAACACATTTTTCATTATTGAGATAAAAAAATCAAACATCATTTCAATTAGGCAATTCAAATTGAAATGATAAAGAATTTTACCTGAATGGACTTCAATTGCTTTTCAAAGATTTTACCTGCGTTCTCCAATCATTTCTTGCCTTGCACAGCCAATATTTTGAATCCATTTACAATGTATGGCTGCAAGACTCCTCAACTTGCTGATCAAGCTGGTTTTGGGACCCACACTTGCTTGAGTCCTGCAATGAAATCAATGTTAGAGTGCAATAAGATTTTTGAATCCAAAATGATTTTATTTTTGGTATAAATGCATTTCTTTCATTGACAGAACTATGAGCAGAATTAGTTCCAATTTTCTTTTTACCCTGATCAATGCATCTATGTTTTCATGAAGTGTTCAATTTATATTCACATGGAGTTTCTGAGTATTTTCAACAAAATCATGATTCTTAGTTACATGTGAATGATGTGAAATTTTGCAAGTAATTCAAGCTAAAATCATCATGGAAGAAATGAAATAAACAAGCAATCATGTTTCAATGACAACCATTTTTTTTTTTTTTTTTAATTAATGACTCTTACACAAGGATGATCATTGGTACTTGGCGGAGGTTATTCCTCACACATAATGATAGTTTCCAGACAAGCATGACTTGTCCTTCCACAGTTCACCATTTGATATACCATTGATCTTTGCATAAGAGTCCCAATTGATTTAGTTTTTATTTAGCAGGGAATCTCTCAGAAGTATTTACCCGTGAGATTTTCATTTTCTTTCATTCTCTTCACTTACTTTCCTTGTAGCCTTTCTCATGAAGCCTTCATCTTGAAATTGACTACAAGGATCCCTACATCCAGCATTCAAGCAGCACATTTCAGAACCCAAACTTGTTTGGGTCCTAAGGATCTTCCATGAATTTACAACAATGATTTTGAATCCAAAAGGATTTTATATTTGGTGCATTTTTCTGAAGACTAGAAACACTAGAATCTTGGTTTCTAATCTTAGAGTTATTGGTATAGAATGCACAACTGACATACTGAACATTTTGTTTTCTATTTTTCATATTTTTATCATTGAGATTTTTATCATAGAATTCAAAAGAGATTTTTTTTGTGCAACAGTTCCTTTTTCATGTACATAGAATTTCTAAGTGTTTTCAGCATGAACATGATCTTTATTCTTATGTACATTAACATGAAACATGGGAGCATGCACAAGATTATCAATTCTATGCCAACATTCCCTAGAAGTATGCCCAAATTTATGACATGTGAAGCACTGGACTGATTTGACATATTTATGGAAATGTTGATCTCAATTCCAGCAAAATTTGGCTAATTGACCAGGTTTATTACAATTAAAGCAAAATAGATCATTTCTTACCTGGTACTTACCTTGGCATGTATGCATTTGCTGGAATCCCTCCTTTCATGTGATGAGACTTACTATGAAGAGAAGGAGGTACCTTTTGGTGGCTCTTGGCATGATGTGAATTTTGAACTTGCCTTGGAGCTTTTTGAACTGATGGAGAAGTAGATGAATCTTCTTGACAGTAGCATTCTTCTTTTCTTTGTCTGTTTCTGAACAAGAGCTTTCACAAGTTTTTCATAGAATTAACAGAGTTCTTGTTCGCAGCAGCTTTAACAAATGTTAATTTTATTTTATTTTCATTTTTCTTATCTCTATCAGAGGCAAGACTTGTGTATTTAGTATTTTTCAATTCATGTTGAAGCTTCTGTTTTTCAGCTTTTAATACAACAACTTCTTTTTCTGAAATTTGAAGTTATCTAGCATGACATCCAACCATTTTTCATCTTTTTCTTTTCATTTTCAAATTGAGCAATTTGTTTTTCCAAATCAGCAATTTTATACTCAAATTGCTACAATCATTGTCCAATGGTTTGTCATGCAACAAACATTCAATCTTCCTTTTTAGATAACTATTTTCTTCAACAAGTTGTTTACATCTTTCATTTATTTGATGATCATGAGCCATGTAAGAAATCTGTTTGTTTAATTGATCATTGTCAAATTTGAAGTTTTCATTGAGATCAATCAATTTTTCATTTTCATCTTTCAATTAAGACTTTCAAATTCCAACTGATCATGATCTTCTTTTAACTTGGACAACTTGTTTTCCACAAAATTTTGATTTTATCTTTCAGACTTTCTTTTTCAGAATTCAGTTTCTGAACTTCAATTTTTCAATTCTCAATTTCTCGTGAAGGATCTTTATCATTGTCTGGAGCAATTCAAGTGTATTTTTTAATTTTTCACTTTCTTTGTGGTAATGTTTTAAAGTCTTTTTCATATCCTTATTTTTAGTGTTCAGCTTTGCATTAAGATTTTGCATCTTTTCATAGAATTCATCAATTCAACATAAGACATACTTTCATCTACATCAGAATCAGAATTAGAGTACATAAATGGATCTGGAATTGATTTACCTGACCTTGTAGACCCATTTGAATTCTTGTGTTCTGAAGAGGATGCAGAATGCTCTGAGCTCATGAATGTGCTGTTAGAGCCAAGTCTTTTGAATTGTTGATTTTATGGATTCATTGAAGCTCTTCTTTGCCATTAAGTGCTTGTGAATTTCTTTTGCTCCTTTTCTTTGTGAATCCTTTCCATCACTATGTTGGCCCAAAGCATAACTCCTCATTTGCTGAATTGAAGAGTTCTTCTTCATCCACACTTTGGTCTTCATCCGACCAAGTTGCAATCATGGCTTTTGGCTTCTTCAATTTGTTGTTCTTCTTGTATTTGTCCTTTTTGATCTCAGGACACTCACCCTTCATGTGTCCTATCTTGTTGTACCTGTAGCAAATAATATCTTCATTAGTTTTTTGATTTTTGCTAGCATTAAAATTTGAAGAAGAAGCATTCTTTTTACTAGAAGAATTTTTTTCTTTCCATTAAATTTCCTCTTCTTGATTGTAAAATTTTTCTGAATTGCCTAGTCATGATGGCAAGTCATCCTCATTAGACTCGGACTCATCAGAACTTGATTTTTCTTGATTTTTCTCTTTGTTGCTTGATGAGCCTTAAGTGCTACTGGTTTAGCCTTAAGCATGTGTTCTTCACTTCTCTTAGATTTATTTCATAAGTCATTAAAGATCCTATGAGTTCATCCAAGAGATTTTGGATAAATCCTTAGAATCTTCAATTACTGTAGCCTTTGTGTGCCAATTGGATGATGAGAGCACACGATTTTCTTATCAAATCAGCATCAGTGTAGTCCTTACCTAGAGCCTTCAGTCCATTTACAATAATCAGACCTAGCAAACATTTCAGAGATTGATTCATCAGATTTCATCATGAATAATTCATATTCAGAGACAAGAATATTTGCTTTGGTTTCTTTAACTTGAGATGTTCCCTCATAGAGTAACTCAAGCTTATCCCACATCTCCTTGGTAGATTTGCACATGGAGATTCTTGAGTACTCCTTGGGTGGACTGCACATTGAACCATGTTCATGGCACTGTAGTTCAGGGTGGCCCTCCTAATTTGCTCCCTGATCCAGGTTCCTCCTCTTCTCCCTAGCTTTCATAGGGACCTACCTCAACTACCCTCCAAATCTTATAGTTCTGGGCTCTAAGGAAAACTTGCATGTGATTCTTCCAATAGGAATAGTCAGTCCATTGAAGAAGGGTGGCCTATTGATGGAATGGCCTTTAGCAATAAAACCTTGAGAATCCATCAATTAAAATAAGATAATGAAAGGGCAAGCAAACAATCAAGTATTAACACGAGATCAAACAGAAGCAATCAGATCAGATCAGAAACGATATTCCCCGCTCTGATACCATTGTAGGATCGAATGGGTGGATGGATCAGATCTAGAAGGGGGGGGGGGGGGTTGATGCTGATTAATGCGGAAGCTCAAGCAATTTAAAAAAAAATGCTTCGATCAGAGATCAATTCACCCAAACAATTTACTGATCTAACTGTGAGTGTTGTAGATGATGTGTGAAGCAATTCAACAAATAGTGTTAGTGCAAAATCTGAAGGATCGTAGAAGGTGTGGGACAAGATCTAGAAGGGGGGGGGGGGGGTTGAATAGATCTAGGCCAACTAATGCGGAAGCTAAACCAGTTTTGAAAAACCTTTGAATCAGAGTTAGATTAAAAGCAAATTTCACAGATCTGAGAAGATATTAAGTGAGTTAAAACAATTGGGTGTGAAAACAGTTGATTAATAGATTCAAACGATCCTATGCATTCATCTATCGGAGAGTAATTTCAACCACAAAGAGACCAATGCACAGAGATTTTTAGGTGGTTCGGAAATCACACCATGTGACTCCTACATCCACCCTCACACACAGTGAGGATCCACTAACAACCTGGGTAACACAACCCACACAGGAGCCTGACAACTCCACAAGTGAGTTAGACAACTCACACACTACCTAGAGCAAGACTACTCTAGACTCTGAGCAAGACTGCTCAACAACCCAACTTGAGTGCGACGACTCAAAGACCTGAGCACACAGGCTCACAACCACATGCTAGAACAAAAACAACAAGATGCAGATCCTCTAGCAATGATCTGATCTATTAAGGCAATTCAAGAAGATTGGTGCAACAGATTATGCACAACTTCTAGAATAGACAGGAAGAGACAAGAAGGACTTTAGACTCTAGATTGACAATTCTTGTTCTTCAAGAAAAACTCCCTTGTAGAGGCCGAAGTGGAAGAATCTTGATCACTTGAAGTCCCTTGCCGATGCTCTGCACTTTTGATCTTGGGATCTTCCTTGAGAGCTTTACAATTGCAGGCTTCTACTTGATCTGCTCCTTTGAAGTTGATGCTAGTGCTTCATGTTGATCAGACTTCGATCCTTGTGCTTGGAGAAGGGTGAATTGAGGTGTGAAGCACAAGAGAGAGCAAGAACAGGGAGGAGAGACTCTCTGGCCGCCGCTTGGAGGTTTCTGGAGGCTCTTCTGAGACTCTCTTGGGATGAGTGCCCTTAAGGAGGGTATTTATACCCTAAATCCGAAAGATACCCTTGGGGTACGTGGGCACATGATCCAATGTTGATCTGACATCTCCCTAGGGTGCCACGTGTCCAAGAGGAATCTTAACTCACAGAGATTCCGGAGTGTGTCGACCTGCCTATGAGGTGTGTCGACACACTCTCCCAGACTGGCAGAACAACTCCCTGGGAGAGGTCTCTAGTGTCGACCTGAGATCAGATGGTGTCGACCTGATGACCCAGACAACAAAACAGGCTTTCTGGAAGGCTCTCTAGTGTCGACCTGATATCATTTGGTGTCGACCTGCTAGCCCGGACAGCAAAACTGGCTTCTGGGAAAGGCATAGTGTCGACACTGCCTGATTTGGTGTCGACCTGATGGGGATGGGTGGTGTCGACCTGCTCTGGACTCGTGTCGACCTGAGATGGACTTTTCTTCACATTTCTGCCTTTGTTCTGAACCATTGTGTCGACACCAAGGTTAGTTGTGTCGACACTGCCTTTGCAGAAAATGTTTGTTCCTGAGAAAATAAACACATAATCATTAGATAAATATATTATCATGAAATCAATGATAAATGTGCTTGGAAACATGCTTTTTGAATATTGTAATTTCAGGTGAGGTATTTACATGTTCCAATGGTTATGCATTAAAATCACAACTTGTCATCATCAAAATGTGAGGAGAAATGAATTATATCACACTTAACCAACAATCTCCCCATTTTGATGATGGCAACATTAAGTTCATTTGGAATTGAACATTTTCAATGAAATGTGATTATAAGCATTTTCATTTTTCTTTTATTTGTACTTGTCAAGGACCTTTGAACATGTTTTAGTGACATTGAGATTTATACACATTTGAAATACACAGGTCAAGCAGCTTGACAAGCATTCATCACATTCAAATTCATTCATAAGATTTGCAATCACATTCAGGCACAAATAATGGGCATAGAAATTCTATTCATTTCATTTCATTTCATTTAAAATGTGAGCATTACAATTTCAAACAGACTTCTCCCCCTTTGACATTATCAAAAGAAGTTACATTATTGAGGAGGAGGAGGAGGAGGAAGGGGTAACAGAATTGCTCAATATTTGATAGCCTCTTTTCCATTGAAGTCATACTATATTTCATTTGAGTTTGAAGAGTGGAGAGTCTTGTGTGCAGAAGATGCTCCATTCTTTCTGAATTTTCTGTCATGAAGCTTGAAGTGCATGAAGTCATTTGGCCTTGGCTGTGAAGAGGAAGATGAACCAGTTGACCAACCAGGCTATTCAACACTTTGAATTCTTGCTTGAGTGCAGACATTTCTTCATCTATGTGAGCAGAGAAATTCTTCATTCTCCAAGTCATCCACTAGATGTACAAATGAAAGTCTTGTGCTGGTGATCTCATGTAGTGTCTGCTTGGTGTTGAAGACATCAGCTTGGGAATTTGCCAAAATTCCCTGAAGAACTATCTCCAACTTTTTTGGTGCTCCTTCAGCTCAACTGAAGCATCTGCCATTATCCCAATCAACCTGTTGACCTTTGGGCAGCATAGTCTGAGGCTGCCTTGTGCTCAATGAACTTAGCAGATACTGTGTTCTCCAATCTCTGAATCCTCAACTCAAAGGTTTCTGACATGGTCTGAATAGATGTGTTCAAGGTGTTAAACTTGTCATTTAGGAAAGAGAGCAACTCTGGTGGAACAGAAGGTCCACCCAAGGATGAGGATGCATGAACTGGATGTTGTGGAGAAAAAGATGGTATTTTAGTGTCAAAGTTCATGGAGGAGGGAGGCTGAAGGTGAGGTGAAAGAGGGGCAATAAATGGGTCATTAGCTTGAGCTGCCATAGAAGGCTGATCCTCATGCACTTGAGGGGGTCCTCTTGCATTGGAGGCTGTTCTTCTTGCACTGGAGGTGGTCTTCTTGCATTTGAGGCTGTTCCTCTTGCACTGGAGGCTGTTCCTCTTGCATTTGAGGCTGATCCTCTTGGACTATAGGGGCCTCTACTGCAGTGGCCCTCTTCTCACTTGATCACAACAATTCTAAATCCCATGAATTTCTGCACATCTTAAAGCAGTAAATGTTTGACTTAGGGATTTTCTCTGATTTCTCATTCTCTAGAGGACACCAAAGTGCTGGAATACTGCAGTCAAATGAGCTGCATATGGAAGGGATCTATGCAGTCTGCCCTGGTGGTCTCAGAGATTATCTGGAACATGATTACATGAAGGTTTATCTTCAGATTCTTGCTCATACAGAAAAGGACAAATCTTTGGATGTCTGTCAACCTATCTCTCCCACCACCTTGAGGTGTGATGATGGTAGTGAGCATGTGATGGGTAAGCCTCAAGACAGGGGGAAAGGTGTGGTGTTGAATTGGTGACATAGGTTTGCTTAATATCAGTCTCATCTGCAGGCAAACCAGTCATTAAGGTGTAGGCTTCATGGAGGTTGAATTCAAAATTATGGTAGTCTTCACCTTCATCTGGGACTTTGAAAATTAAGGCAGCTATATCTGTTGGCATGTCAATATCAACATCATTGACCTTAGACTATACCCTTCATCTGTGCACTCCAAATTCTGATAAAACTCTTGGACAAGCCTAGGGTAAATGACTCGGAATTCTGAAATGAAAGACTGCCAAGACTGAAAGTTGAAGAAGCCCAAGACTTCAGGAAATGCAGCTATCAATTCTCTGTCATCCAAATCTACTGCTCTTGGTTTCAGTATGGTCTTCCCGCACTGAGGGGTTTGGAAGGGGGTCTCCTAGAGGGCTGGGAGGATCTGATGAGGAGGATGATGATGAGGATGACGGAGGAGGATGGAACTTCTCAGAGATGTCAGGAGAGGAATCTAGGGTTTTTCTCCTAGGGTATGGACCCGGACTGAAGAGGAAGCCCTACCTCTCTTAGCAGATGCAGACCCTGGCTGCTCAGCAGGATCATGTCGACGCTTTGATCTCCTTTCAGTGGAAGGAACCTATCCGCTGGAATAGGTCTTGCAGAGGCCCTTGATTTGGCTCCACGGCGAGGATGCTGCTTTGGTGCCATGAGAGCAGAGTGGAATCGGGGCTGGAGAGAGAGAGGAATGAGAGAAATTGAATGGAGATGAGATGGAGAGAGAGGAGATGGAGAAGAGGTCAAAACCTTTGCCGGAAACCAGAAGAATGCCCACCGTCGGTCGACCTGGAGAAGAAGAAAGGGGGTTTTGGATAACCTATCCCGCAGGAACAACATGTTCTAACGGTGCCCATGGTTTAAATGGGTCTGGCAAGGGTCAGTGTCGACACTAGAGGAGGGTAGTGTCGACCTGACGAAAGTGTGTCGACACTAGATGGGTTAGTGTCGACCTGGCCTGATGAAGATTTTGGATTTTGAGTAGGGAAAAATTATGTGACTTTTGGGACATCTTTATAATGATAATAATGGTGGAATGATCATTCAAGGATATTAAGATACTAAAAATTCATTTGTTAAATTTTGCAAAAATTCAACACAATTCAAGTTTTACACAATATCCAACAGGATATGAGCATTCAGTTACTTGAGTCATGAAAATGATAATTTGAGGAATATAAAACATTTAACAATTAACTTCACACTACCATATTCTTCAATTCCAAAGAGATAAAAAAAATCTTTTAGACTTAAAAACAAGTGTGTTGACAGCAAACATTTTTAAGGAACAACTGGATGATGGATAAGAATGATTCTCTCAAACAAATTCTCCAATGATATATATTTTGTTTTGTAACAAACTATCAAATGAGATATATCTTGTTCAATCAAGAACTAATGCTTTTTACACACTATAGTCCCTGGATACTGAAGATTTATCCATTATCAAGTTTCAAAGGGGTAAATGATGACCTTTTGACATGAAAAAAAACGTTTTGTTAGACGCCAATATTTCAGTTACTCAGTCATCATCAAAATTGGGCATTTTTATTTTGTTTTGCATTGATTTTTAATTTTTAATCCCTTTGAACAGAGATAGCATTAGTGCCTCATGACTTACATGGCACTTCATTCATTGTGAAGGTGTGCAGTTTCTCAGCACATGTGCCATTGCTCTGTTGATGGGACTATTTGGAGAGTTTTTGACAAAAAGATATCATCTATATCCAACATCAATTGCAAACAAAAACATGTTTAAGATCAAGACACACATTATTCTTCAGTCTTAGAAAGAAATCTGAATTTCTATAGTTTTGAAGAATATAGGTGAGAGTTGACAAATGAATGTAGTAGATCACTCAAGGGATCATTTTGAGACTCTAGACACCTGAATGAGGACATCATGTAAGGAAATTGATGTAATGCAAGAAGAAGTTTTGAATTTTGCAAGGGATATAACTTGTGAATTCTTTAGCTCCCCCTGAGATGAAGATTTCAACATTTTCATCAGAATAGAGATATGCAAGTTTTGAAATCAGAAATATTCTTTTGAGCAACAAAGCTCCCCCTCAACAATTGCATATTCATTTCTTGGTACTTGACGAAGACATATACTCTCGCATAGTGAAAGTGTCCAGACAAGCAGAACTTGTCTTCTTCAAATCACTGTTTGATATACCAGAAGTTCAACACAATGTGAGGTGAAGTGTTCATTGACCAAAGGAATTAGAGAAGTGGAGTGGAGAGAGATATGATGAATCAAGGAAGCAAAGGAGTATGATGATGCAATGAACTCCCCCTCAAGAAATGCCTAACACTCAACCCAATCCAATGGACATTTACAAAGACCAAGTTCTCTCCTAAGGATGAGAATCTACTGTCAGGAAGGGGTTTTGTGAAAATGTCAGCAATTTGCTTTTCAGTTTCTATGAAATGGAGGTTCAAAAGATTTCTTTGCTACCTCATCTCTCAAGAAATGATGCCTAATTTCAATATGCTTAGTTCTGGAATGCTGAATGGGATTTTAGACAGATTTATTGCACTTGTGTTATCACAAAGGATGGGAACACAACCTAACTCTTGGTTGTAGTCAAGAAGTTGATGTTTCACCCAAAAGAATTGGGTTCCACACCTACCAGCAGCAACATATTCAGCCTCTGCAGTTGATAGAGCTACTGAATGTTGCTTCTTAGAAGCCAAGAGATTAGGCACCCACTTAGGTACAAACACAAGCCACTTGTGCTTTTTCTATCTAATTTACAACCAGCATAATCAGCATCACAATAGGCAATCAAATCTAACTTACAATAGCAGGATACCAAATTCCTAAATCACATGTTCCAACAAGATATTTGAAAATTCTTTTAACAGCTAGCATGTGACTTTCTTTAAGATTTGATTGATATCTAGCACACAAACACACACTGAATGAATATCAGGTCTAGAAGTTGTAAGATAAAGTAGAGAATCAATCATACCTCTGTAGGTCTTTGGGTCTACTGACTTACCATTTGAGTCTTCTTCTAGTTAGCATTTATAGCAATTGGTGTGTTGGAGTGCTTGAGGTTCTAAAAGTCAAACCTTTTCAGAAGTTCTTTGACATACTTGGTTTGACTGATGAAGATCCCTCATGAGTTGGTTAACCTGCAATCTCAAGAAAAATTTTAGATCTCCCATCAACTCATTTCAAATTTATTTTCATTTGATTGGAAAATTCATTGCACATGCCTTTATTGGTTGATCCAAATATTATGTCATCAACATAAATTTGGACAACAATTATTTGATTAGTTACTGTTTTTGTGAACAAGGTTTGATCAACAGTTCCTCTAGAATATCCTTTTTCAAGCAAAAAAGAACTCAAACGGTCATACCAAGCTCTTGGAGCTTGTTTAAGACATATAGAGCCTTATGAAGCTTGAAAACATGGTTAGAATGTTTTCATTTTCAAATCGAGGAGGTTGTTCAACAAAAACATTTTCTTGATATATCCATTTAAGAATGCACTTTTAACATCCATTGATAAACTTTGAATTTCATGGAGGATGCAAAAGCAAGGAAAATTCTAACTGCTTCTAGTCTAGCTACAGGGGCATATGACTCTTCAAAATCAATTCCAAACTCTTGATTGTACCCCTTTGCAACTAGCCTAGCTTTATTTCTTATGACTTGACCAGATTCATTCAGTTTATTTCTGAAGACCCATCTAGTGCCAATGACTGTTTGGTTACTAGGTCTAGGTACTAATTCACATACTTGATTTCTTTCAAATTGATGAAGTTCATCATGCATGCATTAATCCAATCAGAACTTGATAAAGCTTCATCAATTGACTTTGGTTCAATTTGGGAAATTAGAGCTAGTGGGTCTTCTTCAATAGCAAGCATGAAAGATGATCTAGTCCTAACTCTATCATTCAAATTGCCAACAATATTATCTAATGGGTGATCTCTAAAATTCGATGTTCAGAAATTACCTGTTGAGGGGTACTTAAATCTGGAGCAATGTTACCTGATCCACTTGAAGATGGTATAGGTGTTCAAGATTTCATCAGTGTCTTCAAGCTCCTCAACAGTTGGTGAAGAGTCCACAATGAAGTCATCCTCTCACTGTCTTGTTTTTCCCTGCAAGATTAGAAGCGTTAGTTGAAAAGGAATTTTCATCAAAAATACACATGAGGAGACTCTTCAACAGTTTTGTTTTTTAGAATGACACTCTGAAAGCTCTTGACACTTCTGAATACCCAAGGAAGATGGCTTCCTGACTCTTAACATCAAACTTGTCAAGATTTTCTTTACTATTGTTGTGTACATAACATTTGCACCCAAAGATTTTGAAATAAGAAACAGTTGGCTTCTTGTTTTTCAGTAATTCATAGGGGGTTTTTTGATTTTTGGTCTGACCAATGCTCTATTGAGAATATGATTTGCTGTGTTTACAGCTTCAGCCCAGAAGGATTGGGCAAATTACTCTCAAGGAGTATGGATCTAGCCATTTCCACAAGAGTTCTGTTCTTTCTTTCCACAACTCCATTTTGTTTGGAGTTCTTGGTGAAGAAAACTTGTGGAAATTTAAAGTTCAGCACATAAATCAGAAAAGGATTGGTTTTCAAATTCTCCCCCATGATCAGTCAAAATATTTTTGTTTTATATGAATATTTGTTAGGGCAGTGGTACAGAATTTCCTGAATTCAAGTCATGTATCACTTTTGTGGGACAAGAAAATGACCCAAGTAAATCTAGTAAATCATCAATGATTACAAACCCATATCTCTTGCCACTAAGACTTAGAATTCTTGTTGGGCCAAAAAGGTCCATATGAAGTAGTTCTAGTGGCCTAGATGTGAGTACCTCATTGAAATTCTATGCAAGATCTAGCGCAGATAAGAAGATCAAACGGCATAGAGGATTTTTAGGTGGTTCGGAATCACACCATGTGATTCCGATACATCCACCCCTCACCCAGTGAGGCTCCACTACTAAAAAGAGTACAACACACACCGGAGCTTGACGACTCCAAACAAGCTTGAGTTCAACGACTCACAAACTGAGCGCGCGGCTCAAACAGCAACCAGAGCATGACAACTCCAAATTGAACACGACGGCTCAAACCACACCATGAGTGCGACGACTCACAAACCAAGCTCGACGGCTCCCAAAACACAAGCTAGATCAAAGACAACAAAATTAGATCCTCTAGCAATGATCTGATTCAAGACAAATTCGTACACATAAATTTGCACACAACTTCATGTACAAATCTCATAGACGATAAAGAAGACAAACTCTGAAGTGAGAAATGGATGTAGAATGAGTGTTCTTCGATGAAGCCTTGCAAACGCTTCAATTGAGGAGCCTTGATGGAAATCGATGGAGATTCTCCTCATTGCGATGCTCTGCTTTGATGGCATCTGAAATGCCAGAAATCCTTCTTCTCCTGCGCCTCTTCAGTTGGATCTGCTCCCTTGCCTAGCACAACAAGCTTCTCTCCAGAGATTCCCATTGATTCCCACATCCTTCCTCTTGAAAGGATGGCCTGCAACTTCTGGAGATGGAGCAAGATCTGGAAAGCCCCCTTTGGCCGCCAAAAAGCTTCTTCTGGAAGTGTATGGGCTCTCTTGCCTTTGGGGTACAAGGAACATGGGTATTTATAGCCCCATATGTCCATAAAATGCCTTGGGGTGCTTGGGCACGGAAACCTAGGTCAAATCCCCTAATTCCCAATTAGCCACGTGTCCAGAAAAATTCACGTTTTTGAGTTTCAGGTGGACTGTGTCGACACCACTAGGGAGTGTGTCGACACACTGTCCCATTTGCGCAAAACTGGTTTCTGGGAACTGGGTCTAGTGTCGCCACACTCACTGGCTGTGTCGACACACTGTCCCAGTCTGGCAACTGGTCTTCTGGAATCTGGGACACACAGGTGGACTGTGTCGACACCACTTGAGA